>OZ023263.1:151373576-152008576 GCA_964006375.1 Tillus elongatus | reverse complement strand
TCAGCGGCTTCTTGATTTTTAATCAGCCCTTAAATTGAAACTTCTATACTATACAAGCCGCTAAAGCAAATATATCACATATACAGACTGTACCAACCAAGATGCAAAGTTCGACAAGTCCTTTGCTTTTATAGATATCAAAATAGTTTCAAAAAAAGTGATAGAGGGAATAACGGCGCACAGTTTAAAATTATTTTGGATTATACAGGATGTTTCGTAATTCAGGTGCGACCCATGTTTTGTTAATTGGAACGCCTGTATATTACTTAATAGTATATTACTTAAAATTCAGAAAGCCCACATTTTACTAATTCTTTTAATATAGAGTTTAAATACTATAGAATATTTCAAAAGATATGTATTCTTTTGTGTCAAAATTGTACGTATATCAAAGTTCTGTAGAACAATTCAATTTGTAGAAAAAAATTATGTGTTATCCTGTTGAATTTCAGAATATGATCCAGTATGTTACTTATCATTATTAATTCACTAACTTGCGGTTTGTATACAGGGTGATTCAAAACTCGGATGTTTTATTTTATTCCTTAATTTAAATGGAACATCCTGTGTTTTATATCACTAATCAGATTCTATAATATGATCCTTCAATTTTTATTAGCGGTTCCCTATACCTAAAGTTAGTAGTTATCGGGACATTTTCAGGTATTTAATGAAGGAGACTTAAAATTTCGGATTGTGATGTTTATCTGATAGTCGTTGGGTTTTATAGATGATTTTGAAAATTTTGCTATTGTTTGAGAAGAATTTGACATACCGTCATTAAAAAAATTAAATAAATATATTTAATGCAACACTTTAATGGAATATGATAACAATAACCATAACAATACTAACACAACACCAACAAAACAGCAAAGACTTAATAGTAAATAAAAATCATTACATTAAACACATTAGGTTTTCAAAGTGAGCCCCACCAACATCAATACATTGTTGTAGTCGATTCTCAAATGACCGACTTACATTTTGCAGCATAGTTACATTGAGATCCCTAAACTTTTCTGTAATTATAGTTTTCATATCATCTTTGCTTGTTGAGGGTTTCTCATATACGATACCCTTAACATAGCCCACAAAAAAGGTGACTTTTGTTAAGTCAAGCTAGCCAATGTAGAAGTCCTACTTTACCTATTCATATTTGCGGAAAATAATTATTTAGATGGCCCTGAATAGGACCTGTATTATGTACAGGTGCGACATTGTGCAATAGCCACGTGACTTGCTGGATGTTGAGGGGAACTTCTTCCAGAATAATTAGTAAATGATTTTGAAGGAAACCTAAATAAACTGCACCATATTGCTTTAAAAAATGTGGTCCTTTTATGCGATCCCCTAAAACTCCACCCAGAACATTCGCTGACCATCTTGTTTGGCTGTGTGTTCGTACTAGATATTGGTTAGATGTCGCGTAATAGCGACAATTGTGCCTGTTAACCCCCCCGTTCTTCGTAAATGTAGCCTCATCCCTAAATAAAACGAAATCAAAGAAATTAGATTCTTCATTAATTTTCAATTTTGCCTATTTACAAAATGCTTCTCTGCTCTGTAAATCTCTCTCAATTAATTCTTGATGTAGTTAGACATGGAAAGGATGCATTTTATGCATTGACAGGATTCGTTGAACCGTACCGTGGCTAATGTATTATTGTGATGAAATCTTGCGTATACTGGTATGCGGATCCTCAGTAACGTCCAGCAATATTTTCATTTTATTGAATTTTTTGGCACTTTCCTTTGTCCATAAGATACTGATTTGGAACGATCAAAAGGGTCCATTAATTTTTCTAAAGTAATTTTATTTGGTTGCCTTCGTTCTGGAAATCTTTCATGATATATTCTTGAAGCCAGTACACAGTTCTTGGTGCATTTACATATTATCCAAATCATGTCAATCATTTCACGATGGGAAAAATGTTCACCATTCATATTATACCTAATTTATACTTTAAATATGTTAGAATAAAGAAAATAAACGAAACAAATACCTAAGCGAACCAGTATAGTAACATCTGTCAGACTGATATGTTGAATTCAAAGACTGCCTGATATTAACTTATATACATAGATTTTATCAGAGTTTCCATTTCATTAAATATCTGAGAATATCCCGATAACTACGGACTTTAGATATAGGGAACCGCAAACAAAAATTGAAGGATCATATTGCAGGATCTCATTAGTGATATAAAATATAGGGTGTTACATTTAAATTAGGAAAGAAAATGAAACACCCGAGTTTAGAGTCACCCTGTACACAAACCGCAAGTTAATAAATAAGTAAGGATAAGTAACGATGCTAGATCACATTCTGAAACTAAACTGGCCAACACATATTTTTTTTCTACAAAGTGTATTGAACATTGTGAGATGTACGATATGGTCGCAATTTCGGTGTGGGATCAGGTAGTATGTTGTCACAGCTCCAATTAACACAAAATGTTATTAATAGAGACTGTGTACAACCAACTAACAATTTTGTAAATTGTCAGTCGTGGCCAATTTTCTTCCCTAAAGGCTAGATGTATTCTCAGCTTAATTAGAAACGCACACCGATTTCGCTCTAGTTAGAGCTTGTCAGTGCACTATACTAATTACAGAGAGAACACACCTATAAAGTAATATGGCTCCCGGTCTGCGTCTCTAATTATGGTGAGAATACATCTAGCCTTACACAAAGTGTATTGTTCTACAGTGCGTTAAAAACCGTCCAATTTTAACATAAAACAATATCAAAACCATATCTTTTGAAATGCTCTGTATAATGTATTGAAACCCTATATTAGAAGAATTAGGAAAATGTGGGCTTTCTGAATTTTAGGGAATATACACGTGTTATAATTAAAAAGAGTGCTGCAAATTGAATAATCACTTTCACATGGCTGTGATAATTTATTCCCTCCAGAAAGACATTCTCATGGAATGAATTTAGGCCCCATGACTTGACTACAAAAAAATGTATTCCTATACCTATAAACTGTTGAAACTATGTTATTTGACTTTTATTGACAAAATGTCAATTTTTACCAAATCACCCCTTATTTATCTCCTACGCTCCTGAAGCCATCTTACCCAAAAACTACTCGAAGAGTTCCTTTGTCGGGTGCTAACTAGATACCAAATTTGAAAATAATGTCTCAATTCGTTCGAAAGTTATTGCTCCTATTAACAGGCAGATGTACATGACGTCATACCGACATACCTACCAACCGACAGACAAAACAGTTTTCGGCCCAGAATCAAGTTTTCTATATGTTTTGAGACTTTATACGCCGTTTTTGCAAAAAAAATCGAAATTTTTGTCAACAATATTCCACGCCCACATATTCAACCCCTAATTTAATTTCAGCACAGAATACGAAAAGTTTGATGAAATTAAAAGCTTTTAATAAATAAACCCTAACATGTTATATTACTTTAGTTATAACGAAAAAATTTTATTTTCACCAAATCACCCCCCCCCCATTCATCCCCTACCCGATAAAGCGATTTTACCCAAAAACAATCCGAACCGTTCGTTTGTCGAGTGCTCCCTGTGTTCCAAATTTGAAGACGATATCTCAATTCGTTCAAAAGTTATCGTGGCTACAGACAGGCATACAGACCAAAAAAATGTCGTTCCCAAATCATGTTTTCTATATGTTTTGATACTTTTTACGGCGTTTAAGGGGATAAAAATTTGAAATTTTTCTCGCCGATGCGATACACATTGTGACGATGTGGAAGTAAAAAAAGTTCGGGGCGCAGTAAGTGCGTTATGATAGTGAATTTTCATTAAATGCTTCAAATTTGAATAACTCCATTTTCTATCAGCATATAAAGTTGAGTTTTGGCATGTGGTAAGGTCTTTCGCAAGGCAACATATCGAGCAATTTCATCAAAATAGCTTTGTAATTTTCGGAGATAAAATTTTTTTTCGAAAGAAAACTTAAAATTTTCCAGGAAAACCTTGTCCGATTTTCCTGGACAACGAACTCATCCAAGCTATTAATAAAAGAAAGGTACTTGGCGAGTTTCATCCAAATCGGTTAATAACTTTTTGAGTTATCGGTTGGATACATTATATATATATATATATATATATATATATATATATATATATATATATATATACATATATATATATATATATATATATATATATATATATATATATATATATATATATATATATATATATATATATATATATATAATTAAAATCGACGTGTTTCAGCGTTTCTTCAGAAACTCAGAAACAGATAGATTTGCGTCCAGAGAAGAAACGCTGAAACACGTCGATTTTAATATCGAGGGGGACATGTTTTGACATAAAACTCAACTTTGTCACCAACCCTTTAAGGGTGGTGATAACAACCCTCATATTTTAAATAGGGAACATGGGTCGAGTGTTTGATCATTTGAAAGATCTTTCTTTTCTGAATTCAGCACACAAATTTTTTTGGAAGTTTTATCAACTCGTTTAAAAATTATTCACAGTTGAAGATGCAAAAACGCATTTTACTCATTCCGATAAGAAATGCGCTGATAGTCAATGTTTTGTTGGTTTGTAAACAAAAAATTGACTCTCAGAACATTTCTTATCGGAATTGTGTATTCTGTAGAAGAAAGAGTTGAAATAATTACTCTTTTTTTCAAAAACGATGACTGTGCCAACCGTACCGCAAATTTGTTTAATGAACGACATCCGAACAGACATGTTAACAGAAAATACATTTTGGAGTTATTGCAAAGTTTCGACAGAGTGGTTCAGTAGCCAACAAAAAACTGGATCCTGAACGTGAATTTCCGGTTAGAAATGAGACTATTGAGATTGAAGTTTTAGGACAAATTGCTGCAGACCCAACTTTGAGCACGAGAAAATTGGCCACTGTTTTAAACATCAAAAGAAGAACTATTCAGAGAATATTGAAGCATCATAAATTTCAGCCGTATAAAATTCATCTTGTACAACAACTGAATGAAGATGATTTTATTCGGCGGCTGGAGTTTTGTGAAGTTATGACTGCACGAATAGCTGATAACGGGAACTTTCTGTTTAATATCTGTTTTTCAGATGAGTGTAAGTTTTTATTAAACTCTACAGTCAATCGTCATAATTGTCGTTATTGGGCAGATAATAATCCAAGATATTTTCACGAAGTCCACACTCAAACTCCACAGAAATTGAATGTCTGGACTGGCATTTTTGGAGGCCGTTTAATCGGACCAATTTTTCTTGATGGCAATTTGAGTGGCGAAACGTATTTGAAGTTACTAGAAGATATTGTTTAGATATTGTTTACCCTCTACTAATTGACATTGTTGAAAATGATGATCGCTATCAAGAAATTCAATTAGTGTTTCAACAAGATGGAGCTGCTCCGCATTTTTCACAACGTGTTAGGGAGTTTTTGAACAGAGAGTTTCCAGGACAATGGATTGGGCGTAGAGGTGATATTGAGTGGCCCCCTAGATCACCAGATTTAACTCCTTTACACTTCTTTCTATGGGGCCATTTAAAGAGTAGAATTTACGCAACAGAACCGGAGACTCTGGAAGAAGTAAGACGACGCATTGTTGAAGAATGCCGTGTAATAACTCCACAAATGCTCCAGAATATCAGAGCTCGTTTTGAACAAAATTTGTACTTTTGTATGGAAGGTGGTGGTCAACAATTTGAACACTTACTTAATTGAATAAACATTTTTGAACGTTTGGTTTTGTTTTTTAGTTTTTTTTAACGAAAAATTGACCAATTAGTGCATTTCTTATTACAATAAATGAAATACGTTCTTGCAACTCCAACTGTGGATAATTTTTAAACGAGTTGATAAAAATTCAAAAAAAATAGTGTGCTGAATTCAGAAAATAAAGAGCTTTCAAATCATTTAAATAAAAATTCACAAAAACATAGGTTTGCTTCGCTCCTGATTGACTAAACACTGATTTAAAATAATTTTAGGTTGTGCACCGTTACTCCCTACTCCCTCTACCAATTTTGCTTGGAACCTTTTTTGATATCGTTAAAAACACAGGAGTTATCGAACTTTGCATCTTGGTTGGTACAAGGTGCATGCATTAACGTAGCCAGAAAAAAATGCACATTACAAAGACCTATCAATATAGACTCTAACGTTCAAAAACGTGTATTTTGTATTTTAAACACCTCTTGCTCCATTGTTTTTCTGAAAAGAAACAAAAACTTCCAAAAGTTTCACTACAACTCTTCTATTCATTATTACTTCCACCATTTCAAAACGTGTGGAAGTATCGCATCGACGATAAAAATTAAAAATGTTTTTTTTTGCTTAAACGTCGTAAAAAGTGTCAAAAGATATAGAAAACATGATTCGGGAACGATTTTTTTGTCTGTCGGTCTGTCGCTCTGTCGGTCTGACAGTCTGTCAGTCTGTCGGTCTGTATGTCTGTCTGTTTGTAGTCACGATAACTTTAGAACGAATTGAGTTATCGTCCTCAAATTCGGTATACAGTTAGAACCCGGCAGACGAACAGTTCAGATTGTTTTTGGATAAAATTGCTCCAGGGGGTAGGGGATGAATGGGGGGTGATTTGGTGAAAATTGAAATTTTGTCGTTAAAACTCGAGTAATATAACGTTTTAGGATCTGTTTATTAGAAAACCTTCAATTTCATCAAATACCTCGTATTCTGTGCTTAAATTAAATTAGTGATTGAATGTGTGAGGGTGGAATATTGGTGTAAGAAATTTCGAAATTTTTTTGGTGGTAAAATGGCGTTAATAGTCTCAAAACATATAGAAAGCTGTATTTTGGAACGAAGATTTTTTTGTCTGTCGGTCGGTCGGTATAACTTTCACAATAACTTTCGAACGAATTGAGATATTATCTTCAAATTTGGTACCCAGTTAGCACCCGACAAGGGAACGCATAAAACTGTTTTTGGGTTACATGGCTTAACGGGGAAGGAAATATGGGGTGATTTGGTGACAATTGATATTCTTTCGTTAAAACTCGAGTAATTTAACGTTTCAGAAGTTTATGGTTACAGGAATACAAATATTTTCTTTGTGATCAAGTCATGGACCTTAAATTCATTCCATAAGAATGTCTTTTTAAAAAGAATAAATTATCACAGCTATGTGGAAGTTATGATCCGATTTGCAGCACTATTTTTTTTCTATCCCGAAAAATAAAAAGCTAACGGCGATATAACCTTGTATTCCTAAAATATTTCGATTTTCTAAATAATCCCATAAACAGTTCTCTTTAAAAGCTAAGAAGTACTGCTTCCTTTTTAATAATCTCTCTTACTATTATTAACTGGCAATTCAACTATCTACCATCTAATACAATAGTCCAAATATCACTTATCCAAGTTTGCGAGATCTGGGTGAAGACACTCTCCGTATTTACTGCCCGCCATTCCTAAGGTATCTGACAAAGTTTAAAGGAAATGCAAAAACCTAAAAATCTTCCAATACTGTCCATAATTTGATATAAGCTTAGAAGAAATTGTTCTGTATTTAGATCAGTCAGATTTTTCAACCCCTGTATTTCAAAACCGTTTCGAATCTTTCACGTTCAGAATACTTGTAATATGATTTTAAAATTACCTTATTTAGGCCCAAGATGAGACACCCTAACCATTGGATAATATTCTACAGGACAACAAAATTTGTCGAGATGTTTTAATAAAACCACGTGTTAAACATTGCAGTCATCTGGCACTATTTGAAAAATGTTGAGAAAACTATTTAGCGCTACGCAAGCAAACAAACAAACAATAGGATGTCGCTTTGTAAGTAATTGTTCCTCTGCGTTTAAAGAAAGGCAAGTGAAAATCCGAACAGTACATCACTTGTCATTCGGTTCCCTTATTTGTACTTTCTCGTAATAATCTTAACCATTTATATAAACAATAATGGGTGAAAGTATTATGAGATTCCAAATTAAATGTAGCATAGGATTGAAAATGTAATAAAAGTTATGCTATTATTAAATTGTTAACTTCAGTGTAAAATTTCATGTTGATTTGTATTAATACTGGGAACAAAAACCGGTTTACTGAGCGACCGATAACTTGATGCGAAAACTGCGGTTATGGATATGTTACGCTCACTACTCTAATTCGGACAATGGCCGAAAAAAAGTGCAAGACTAGTTTTGAGCTACGAATATTTCCAAACCCGAAATTTCACTTCTATACGGTCAATGAACGTTACAAAAGAAGCAGAACTAGTTTTGCGCATTTTGAATTGTGCAGAACTAATTTTGCGCATTTTGAATTGAAAAAAAAAAAATGTTTTGTACATTTCAGAATGACCAGCACTGGTTCTGATTTTGATTTATCCAGTGTCCAAATAAAAAGTAACCAGAACTACTTTTTTGTATTTGTGACTGTTCGGAACTAGTTCAGTAAGATTTATGAGGTGAAGCATAATATAATGTAGGTACCTCTTAACCAAATTTTAAATAAGAAACAACATAGAGCTAAAAATATTATCTAAATATATTTGATTTAAACACTGACAAATATACCAAAAAGTCAAACTTTATTCTTAGCCAAATATCCAGTTAGGTATACAAAAATTATTTATTTGAACAAGCACTTAAATGATGGCATTTAGAATTGAAGATGAGATTTTTTTTTTCGACAAGAACGTGTTCTGCTAATACACTTTTTATTGTACATACATAAAATAAATTCTTGTCCAGATCCAGATATATCGGAGGATGCACTTCTAAGTAATATTTCTTTCTTGTTCTTGCCACCAACATTATTTTTGTCTACAAAAACATGATTATCAGCCAACTCAAGAGCCTCGGTGGTTCAGGGGTAAGAACGTGTGCCTCTGAACCGAAGGGTACTGGGTTCGATCCCCCGGTTCTCCTTTCATATTTTTAGTACAAACTGTAATATTAACATCAACCGAGGTTCTGGCATTGCATTTGAGCAAGTTGAATGTCTGCACGTTCCGCTTTTCGGAGGGGGCGTAAAGCCGTCGGTCCCGTGTCCATGCGATGTTGGGCACGTTAAAGATCCCTACCCTCCTTACGGAAAGGCAGAGGTTCGGCAAAATTTGCAGGATGGTGAGGTGAAACTGCTCCATGGCGTCGGTGATTGGCCATAGTCGCGGAAATAGGGCGACGTTAAAGAAACAAAGCACACACACACACACAGCCAACTGAAACTCGTTTCTTAAAGGATTATTAGACCCTGTTTGGTGAAGAAATAGTAAATGGATTATTACTATAGCTGAAATAATAAAATGTAAAAGAAAAACATCGATCTACAGCAAATCCTCCTCAAATTCATTGAACAATTATATTGCTTGGGTAAAATCGCTCTAGGGGTAGGGTATGAATCGGGGGTGATTTGATGAAAATAAAATTTGTTTCGTTAAAACACGTTTTAGGGTTAGTTTATTAGAAGACTTTCAATTTAATCAATCATCTGGTATTCTGTGCTAAAATTAAATTAGGTGTTGAATGTGTGAAGGTGGAATATCGTTGACAGAAATTTCGATTTTTTTTTGCTAAAACGGCTTAAAAAGGCTAAAAATCTATGGAAAACTTGATTCTGGAACAAAAATGATTTTGTCTGTCGGTCTGTCAGTCGGTCCGTGTGTCGGCCTGTACGTCTGTCTGCTAGTAGGCGCAATAACTTTCGAACGAATTGAGATATCATATTCAAATTTGGTATACAGTTAGCACCCGACAAAGGAACGCTTGTTTTTGGGTAAGATCGCCTTAGAGGGTAGGGGATAAATGAGGGGTGAATTGGTGAAAATTGACATTTTTCATGGATTTTAAATTTATTTCATGACAATGTCTTTCTGAGGAGAGCAATTATTACAGCTTTGTGGAAGCTATGATTCAATTTGCAGCACTATTTTAACTTCAATCAGAGTTTGTGTTGGGTCTTTGTCGGTATTTTTTACTGCTGTTGATTTGTCAAATGCAATTTTGAAAAAGCGAATGGTTTCGTCATTATAAAAATCTGTTCGAAAATGTTTTTCAAGTGGCGTTGTTATGCCGGCTTTCTTGTATTTTTGAAAATATGATTAGTTTTTGCACTCGAAACATACAATGCCATTGTGCAGTTCGCTTAACGACGCTTTTATCTTAGGTTTTCCAGTCCAGTATCCATTTCTATCTATATAATCGTTAAAACGCATCTAAAATAAGTTGACTAAAGATGGTCAGACATCATAACACACAGTGAGAAAATTCACAAGTGAATTTTCTACGTACTGGGAACCAGATCCTAATATTACAGACATATGTGTCCTGGGATTCATTTCACAGAGTATATTATAATCAATATAAAAATCACAGAGTATATCATAATCAATATAAAAAATTATTTGCTTTTATAAGGATGTATAATGTCTATTTTAACAATATATTTTTTCCAGATGTCGCAAACTCATATTCTTATAACCAATCCTTGGCCACTTAACAGTTCCAGTAACTGCATTTTAAATGAGGAATATTTAGAACAAAAAGATGAAATGACAGCAGACACAGTTGCACAAATTGCAGAAAATGAGTTGAGAGAGAATGCTCATACTCGTTCTGAATGTTTGTATCAGTTTAAGGAATGGATAAAGAAGCATCCAGATATTGTAAATTGCTTACTAGGTAAGTACTGCTAATACATAATATACGTTTTCGCGCACAAGCGTTCTTAATTTTTCTTCACTATTTGTGTTTAAAAACCTAAAACCTTTTTCTTTTCATTACCTTTTACTGCTAACAATTTTGTAATAGAAATCAAGAAGACATGCTACAAAATCTATTGTTTGTAGATAGATTCAGTAAATGTGAGGCTTGTACTAAATACAAGTGCTTCCCAAAGTGTGAGCCGCGAGCACCTGGGGGGTCAAAAAGTTTCCAACATAAACGAAAACAACTTATTTAGAAATTTATTCTCATCTTTTGCATCGCAATTAAAATATAACATCTAAATATACCAAATTAATCAATTACGAAGTGAAAAATATTAATGCGACGCATGTGCCTATTTCTAAGACACTAGCTTTTTGAATCTGGGTTCCGTATTTGACACAGATAATGATGCCATCTTATAGTTCCAGCCGATTTGTCACTTTTGCTTTAGTATCAGTCATCGATGAGAAACGTAACTTGAATAAGTATGATGTTGCAAATGCAACCAAACAATTAGCAGCTTCGTTTGCCAACATAGGGTATCCTTGCAGTATTTTCATCCAAAAATGATCAGGGTTCTGGGAAAGAAATTCTAGGTTCAACATTATGTCACTTGATATTTAAGTACGTTTTTCTTTTATATCTTATATCCATAACTTTATTTATATTATTCTGCAGGCAGTCGGTCACTAACAATTTAGGGAGGTTCAACGATACAAAAATGAACATATTTCGTTTGGCGGAAATATCTGAATTCTATAACTATCTATCGGACGTGCTTCTGCTGGTATTTTTTTGTAAACTAATCAGTAGACTACCCATAGGCGGTGGAGTCAGATTCATACACTTATTATTACTATATTTAGCAATATATATACTTTCTAAGGCGTTTAGCTGTCCTGGTTGTCTGACATGTTTTTATTAATTTTAGATTATTAACGCGGTGATTATTATCCCAAATATGTCCGGCAACGGAGCATCTATCTATAGTACCGTATCTTAGTTCTGCTAAATGTTCTTTGAATCTAATTTCAATAGATATTTTTGTTTGTCCGACGTATTTAAGATCACAATCTTTACAACTTATTTCATAATTTCTCGACATTCTGGCCGTACTATCCTTTTCTTCTGGGCTCCCTAGCAAGTTTTTAAAATATTTTTTTTGTCGAAAATGTTAGTTGCAAATCGGAATTTTATAAAATACTATCTAGACCTCTCGTGATTCGTGGTTCAAATGGTAAATAAACACAGTTTTTCGGCTTTCTCTCTTCTAAAAGTCGTTGATACCACTAACATTTCTTTGTTTTCTGTTTGTTAATTAATTTCTTCACTAGGCATGCAGTGTATCTGTTACGTTCGGCCACCTTCCTAATATATCCTAATTCTTTGGTATATCTATTTTTACTTAAAGGAAAATTAATTAAGCTGGTTACTAAAAAATTGAGACTGGACATTTTCTGTGCGTACGTATAACGTAAGTCTTTTGGAATATAACTTAGCGGTGGTTTCCTTCTTATGGACATTGAATGCGAAAGTGTTTTTATTTTTGATACCTAGTACATCTAGAAAGGGTAATTTATTATTAAATTCTAATACGTGGGTAAATTTTATAGAATTAAATTTATTGTTTAATTTGGCAATAAAATCTTCTATTCTGCAAATGTTTGTGTTAAAAACTGCGAAAATATCGTCAACCTAACGAAACCACACTCTAGGAAAATACTCACTTTCACCTTAAAGATCTGTTTCAAATCTGCTCATGAAAAGTTGTTGTAGTTTCAATGTTGAAAAAAAATGTCCCAAAAGGGAGTCAGTATCCATCTATAATTGTCATAACTGGTTTGAACTTCGTTCGTAAAATATTCATAGGTTGTGTAGTTTTAACACGCAGCAAAATATTGCGCGTGCAGCGGCGCTGGCCAACCAAGATTTGACGTTTGAGTAACTAGCACATCTTGACATCGACCTAAACAATTATTATGTCTTTGGTTCATTTAAAGAGGCATTTGGTGGGAAAAATCTCAGAGTAATGATAAAGTGATTCAAGATCTGCATGATTTGCTGCATGAATGACCAAAACAAGTTATTCCTTGGTCTACTCAAGCAATTTTGAAACGGTAAAGGAGGGGGGATAGAACGTAATGGGGACCTCGTCGAAAAATAACGTACTTGCTTTAGACATTGGGTTAATACATTTCATTTAATATGTCTCATGCTTTTATCTTATCCTGCCTCCTATAAGCCCAAATAAAATCATTCCTTAAAACATTTTATAAACTGGTCCATACAAAGGCTTCTAAACTTACAAAACCCTACAATATTGTTACGTAATTTATCCCCAACTGTTCATTTAGTTTTAACCGTTAAGATAAAATATTTGTAACTTCGAACTAAAACACTATTTTTTGACTGCTGGATGCCTCACGCGCCATAGCTGCTGGATTGTTCAGTTGCTGTATTAAAACAGCAGATATTGCCCTGGTATCTGCCCCCAAACCAGGGAATTTTGCAATAGCCACCAATAATTGTATGGCCTGCACGCGTAGCATGCTGTAATTGTAGAAGACATAACTATTGCTGATGCTTCGTTCCTCCTTTCTAAGTTTAGGTAGCGAGGTTCGAATGGAATTAAAACCGCGATCTAACTTGAGATTAGTAGAATGCATCTATATTTCAAGCACCTACGTTCTCTACCGCTGGTAATATGCATTTATTATGGCAATGACCTCTGTTTAGTCAAACTAGACTCTATGGTTTTCAAAAATAGTATTCTGAGCTAACGCTCAAGTAGTGCCTAACCAAATCTAATGTGGTGTGCTTAATATCTCTGCATTAGCCACAATGATGTAATCTACAAACGACACCAATGTGTGCGACGAATGCGTCATTCGTATTCACGCAATCGGCAGTGGCGATTGCGCCATTCCAAACTATATGAAAAATAACCAGATTAATGTCGGCTCAGTTGCAGTCAAGCGACTATAGGAACTAGTAGCTCTGGTCAGTGACACGTCTAGCAAGTTACTATTGGGATCGGCTCCAGTAGATAAGTCCAAAAGCTACTCAACAGTTTAATCAACCCAGTTAAGCTACCATAGGAACTAGCAGCTATGGTCAGTGACACATCTAGCAAGTTACTAATGGGATCGGTTCCAGCAAATAAGTCCAAAAGCCACTCAACAGTTTAATCAACCCAGGCCGTAAAGGCATAAAATTATCACAAAAAAAAACCACTTTAGCAGGAAGGTGTCCCTCTTATTAGGGTTACCTGTTTTGTCGTTTATATTGATATCCGACATTTTAAACTCACCTAAATTGTTATTATTTTCAATTTCTCAAAAAGCTTCTTACTGTTGCCACTAATTTATAAGAGCTAATGGAAGGATTGCCGAGGATAATTTTTGATTTTATTTCAGATGATAATTTTCTACTTCGTTTCCTTAGAGTGAAAAAATTCAGTATACCAATGGCTCAACAAACGTTACTGAAATACCTAAATTTCCGTAAACGCTTTAAATACATCATGCATAATCTGGATTGCTTGGACCCGGCAGTTGATGAGATCATTAGTAATGGGTAAGTTAGGGTGAAATTTACCACTGTTCGTAACTTTAATACCTATTAGAGCCTTAATTAAAAATATTTTGCAAGCATGCCATCACAATAAGTTCGTACCGCTTATCATACTTCGATTCTCTATAAATACAGTGTTGTAAGATTGAAAACTTTGAATGGTAAGACACTCACCACTATTAGTAAATAGGAAATATGTGATCAATTACAAAGCCTGTATATTGTTTACGAAATTAGGAATTTTTTTTGTACGAATCAAGTTCCCGCATAACAAAATTTTACGTGATTTTAAAGATAGAGTAAATCCCACCAATAAAAATCTAGCAACAACCAATCACTTTGACATACAAAAAACTATGGATTATATGGGACCTTCAGCTAAGCAACACTGCTTATTGTGTACCTAAGAATCCTCGTTATTTAACACGTGTGGTTCGTAAGAACATTCTAGAAAACATTATAACTTTATAACGCTATCTAGCAAGCGGTAATCCTTGAAGCTGCTTACATTGTGCAGGTATTTTCTGTAAATGTGAAAATGTCGGTTTACCATTAAGGCCGATGACCTGAAAAGCGTCCCATCCGAGCTCAATCTCTTGAGTATATGAGATGCCCGTTATAAGTAAATGTTCAACTTTGAGGAAGTGTGAAAAGCCCTATATGTTAAGCCGAGAACAATAACAATACAGACACTAAAAGGCTGATAGTGATTGTGAATATGGTTGACAAGTGTGTTTTCTCAGAATCTCGTAGAAAATGTTTAGAGAACATGTCCTGGAAAATATGTTTTTGTTGTAGTTTAACGGCGGTCTATTTTCATCACTATGCTTTTATGTGGAACGAAATAGCAATCAACGAAGGTTCTGCCTGGCGTAAGAGACGAATAACTGAAGGAGACACTAACGTATGTGAAGTACAGATTGTCTTCGAGAGGGACTGAGAGTACCAAAGAGGTGGAAGAACCTAAATATATCAAACATCTGCTGCAAACTACAGTACATCTCAACAGCCGGCGAAAAACACCTGAAGGATCCTGCCAAAACAACAGTCGCTGAGTTATCTGGAAGGGCCAGAGTGGATATCGCGCACCTTGAGCATCCATCATTCGCACTGCATAATGAAGAACCGCGACTGATTCAGCAATTTAGCGATATGTACTGGAAGCTGCAGAATATATACCAGGAGAAGTCCCAAAGCCGTGAGAAGGGGCTCGTCTCAAATTTTTGCGAAGATCAGACCTCCCAAAGCCACATATCTGTGTGGAGTAGATCCAGAATTGGTGGCTAAAATTCAGGGAGGTACTTAAAAAATTCAGAAAATTAAACGATGGCCTGATCGTCTAAATATTTGGGAGTGGTTTATTCTACACCGAGAACACTTGCGGTTGACGGAATGTCAATGGCTACGCAGTAGGAAATTAGCGCCAGATAGTCTTTTGGCTTTGGGCATGTACTATTATAACCAATAGCCAGTAGTTTTGTAGCTGCACATAAACCCACAGCCACTACCAGCAGTATATTCACAGAGACTGGAAAAGTCCATTCTGGGCGCTAAGAAGGAACACATCTATTCTGCATACCCAGGAAGGCTTGAACCTACCTATAAGAGCGAGTACGATACTGTGCCCGCAGAGCCTGGAGAGGGAGCACCAGGAGATCTAGATCAACTTGCACTCTCATTGTCGACTTCTCTAAGAAGCTAGATTTGATGGCTGAAACTTTAAACCATTAGGTGTGAGTCATAACAGACCCAAGGTCGTAGTGGAGGAACAAAAATATCCCACTGACTGTACAACCTAATATAAGCCTATACAGAAGACAGCAACGTACATCGTGCGGATATTTCTGAGAAATAAGAAAATATCGTTTCGTTGTTCAAGACCGGACCCGCAAAACGAGTACACACTTAGCCCCCTTTTTTAGAGACTCATGACTATAGTATGCTGCTGAGACAATTCTATCTTGTTTCCAGAAAACTCAGCCGAATTAACCCATTCTTGTTCTAGAAAACTGAAGCAAGACTGTGGCAGGACGAATAACTCAGTTTGCAAGGCGAGTAACCTCCAGAATTGGACTAATAGGTCGCGGGTTTGAGCCCCGTATTTAGCTTTTTTCAGTCGAATGTGGAAAGGTTCGCCTCCGATGAGTTATAGGTGGCGTCCTTTGACTATATGTCTATGTAAGCTTCGCACACCCAAGTCTAAGACTTCTGCATAGGGAGTTTGTCTACTGCAGTGTGGTGTTATTTAGAATAATACCTGTCGACTTTTGAATAGGATTTTTTTTTGGTCGTGTAGAAGCGAAATGCTTCGTGCGAATATTTCTGAGAAATAAGGAAATATTACTTCGTCGTTCAAGGCCGACCACTTGGAAATAACTCCATGTGTTCAATTCTTTTGGTATCTAAAACACCTGGAATTGGTAAATGCTCTAATTTGAAGTACTGTCAAAGCTGTTCGGCCCCATTCGATAATAATAATAACAATTAATAATAAAAATGTCAATTTTGAAGCACTAAACCCTTGACCTGTAGAGATTTATTTGTCCAAACAGAATGTTTCAAGACTTTTATACAAGATAAGGTAATATCGATAACAAATAATAATGTGTGTGTTTTGTTTCTTTAACGTCGGCCTATTTCCGCGACTATGGCCAATCACCGACGACAGGGAGCAATTTCACCACACTATCTGGGAAATTTTGCCGAACCCCAGCCTTTCTGTAAGGAAGGGTAGGGATCTTTAACGTGCCCAACATCGCATGGACACGGGACCGACGACTTTACGCCCCCTCTGAAGGGCGGACCGTGCAGATATTCAACTTGCTCAAATACAATGCCAGAACCTCGGTTGATGTTAATTTTACAGTTTGTACTGGAAAAAGTGAAAGGAGTACCCTGGGATCGAACCAAGTACCCTTCGGTTCAGAGGCACACGTTCTTACCCCTGAACCACCGAGGCTCTAACAAATAATAAAAAAATATAAATAATTTTAATAATAAATATATGCCGTGTCGTAGAACATCTGACACTATCCAGTACGCTAGACCATATGCTTAGCGCAAACTAAATACATACGTGCTGTATTCTGTGAATAATTTTACCCCTGAAACTAATTCAATCCCATCATCCTCCAAAAAATACACCGCCACATTGCACCATTAATACACTAATAAAATTGTCATGAAAGAAGAAACATTTCGGCTCTTTTTAGATAGGGTGATAGCGGCAGACAAAACTATACTTGGAATTAGACTGATATAATTTTAGTGATTAAATGACTGAAGAAAACTTTTAGATTTTGCGGTCTCAAATGCCAAATACGTGGATGTAATAATCGCAGGAAATCGGTCGAAATACACTGACTTCGTCAAAAATTGAAATGTCGCTGGAAACAAAATAGTCACCAATAGTCATATCAGCAACGGGTAAGCGATATTACTAACTTGCCAAAAAATGTAGGGTCCTTGACCTTCCACTCTTGGTCTTTATATTAAAATATTTGGTGATACTTAAGGCCTGCTGTATTGTAGCCAAATTCTGAATCTACATCTGTCTATTGTCATCTGATCGATGATAATTAGAATGATAACCCAGTGAAGAAAAGCTGAAGACAAACTTAAAAGGAATAGTAGGACCATATTTGCCCTTACAAATATACAACATCCCTTACAAAGAAGCTAAGGCACAATTTTGCAAAGTATTTCTTTAAAGAGTTTGCGACAGCCTAGGTCGCCCAGTGGTAAGAACGGGTGCTACTGAGGCCAAAGTTCGTGATTTATATTTCACTTTCTAGTACATACTGTAAAATTAACACCAACCGAGATTGTGGCCTTGTGGTTGAGCAAGTTCAATGTATGTATGTACCGCCTCTCAGGTAAGGCGTAACACCGTCGGTCCTGTGTACCATGCGAAGTTCGGAAACTTAAAGACATCTACATCATTACAGAAAGGAAGTAGCTTGGTATAATTTGCAGGATGGTCAGTGATTTACCATAATCATGGAAATACTGACGTTAAAATACAATGCAGAATATTCCGGTTATTCATTTCTTAATAAGCTTTCTATTTAAATTTATAAAGTGGAAATGCTACAATAGTCCAGAGAATTTGCTAACAAAGAAATTTCCATTCATAGCACCGATTTAACGAAAAACGACAGGTAGTTTTTTTTTAACCAACGAATTATTTTGCACGCAGGATAATGAAATTTTAGTTGGGTCGGATGATAAAAATTTCGAGAGAACAAACTTCTTTTTATTATTGCCAATCTAACAATAAAACCACGGCTAGCCCCATAAATTAAAGAAACAATAAAAATATCACACCATGTCAAAATAGATGTTCAAAATGTCTTCCGTTCTTTTCAAGATATAAATCGAGTCTCTCAAAAAAGTCCGTCAAACATGTGAACATGTTTCTTGTCTTACTGCCCTAGCTACACCCAGAATGCAAGACAGGTCAAGTCCTCTAAATTAGTTGCTCTTTGTACACTTCATGTTTCAAACGACCCCATAAAATATGTCTTAAAGATTAAATTAGGGGACTTAGCTCGCCACTTTATTTATCCCAAACACCCAATACACCTGTTCGGGAAGGTGTTATTTGAAAAATTTCGAACTTCAAGCCAAAAATTAGTAGGTGATCCATCTTGCTGGGACCATACATCCTGATAGACACCACAGCGATTTTGCAGTTGTGTCATGACACTTACTCTTAATTTGGACAGTTTTCTGTAGCCAAATTTATTTTAATAAAAAAATGGCCCAACTAACTCATTGCCGATAAAAGACAACTGTTGGCCAGGTCGATAAAAAAGTGCTACGGGAGGCTATGCCGTATTAAACGTTCTTATTAACTGTATAATTAGTTAAATGTTTATTATAAATTTTTATTGGACAACCGTGGTTTATAACGTTTTTTCAGAATTTTTATTATCCCTCCCCACTACATATAAATGATCCTGTATGCAGAATAATTAGTAGATTCTAAAAACAAAACAAAAACTCTGGACGCAGCAAGTGCGTTATGGTAGTGAATTTTCATTAAAATGTTTTTATTGCAAATATGTGTGTTTTCTTTTTATTTAAGAAACCAGGCATCAATTTTGGTTACCAGTGTAACCTATGTAGTAAAAACAATGTGCCATGTTTCATAAAAATAACTTTATTGTGTGAAAATGTACAAATTTCCAAAAGTAAACTTAGTGTTCCCGGAAAAACTCGTTTCTTGGTCAACCTTATGGGTTAATAGCAAATTGGGCTATTCAAATATGAAACATTTGATCACAATTCGCTACCATAACGCACTTGCTGCATCCAGAATTTCCTTTCTTACAAACATGCCTTATATTTCGATGGAAAATGCAAAAATGCAATAACATAAGGCGTGTTTGATTGAAAAAAAAAGAAAATTTGTATCACCAAAGACTTATGGGCCACCTTGTGATTGTAGAAATATGTTTTTAAGATATAGCTCAAGACACCCTATAATTAATATATAAAGATTTTTTTCATATCTTGTATAATAACGGATATATTGAGCTTTATTGATTTTTTGCGAAAATTCGACAAAAATTATATACCATTAAATGATAAACTCTATAGCTAAGACTACTGCCAAGCATCAGAGAAAGGGTCTGATTGAAATAAATTTTCTGGAAACATTTTAGTAAAAGGAAGGACAATGACGGTTGAAACTAAGACTTCAGGGTTTGTAAAACATCCTTCTTGAGACATTTGATTTCCATAGCCCGTATTAGATTCAAGTTATTTGCCTAAATATTGCCGATTTTGACGTTTTAAATCGCAACGTTGACGTTTTGAGGAAAACCCCAATATTTTTTTAAATGCCTATAACTTTTTTGTCTTTTGACCTACATAGCTAAATTTTGATAGGTAACTTACCTATAAGGATGTAAATCCGCGTACCAAATTTGGTTGCCCTTACTTTGTTAATTTCGAAGATATAAATTTTTTTAGAAAGAAAACACAAAATTTTCCGGGAAAACCTGGGCAGATTTTCCTGGTTAACGAACTTATCCAAGCCATTTGCAAAAGGAATTTATTCACCAAATTTAATCAAAATCGGCTCATTATTATATTTTTTGAGTTATCGGTGTGATATATATATATATATATATATATATATATATATATATATATATATATATATATATATATATATATATATATATATATATATATATATATATATATATATATATATATATATATATATATATATAAACATATACAAATTGAAACTGACCCCGGATATGTGTTCTGGAGGGCCTAATTAGCGCTCATTTGACGAAAATTTTTCAACATTCAGTCGGGATCTCCTCATTAGTGAATTTTTTTTAAGAAAATTCACTAAAAATGAAAAAAACATAGGTTCCCATTTGGAAAAAAGTTGGGTGTTATCAAGATGACAGTTTAAGCTGTCAACAATTTCAACATGACACTGATATGTCAAAAAATTAGTCCAACAACTTCTATCCAAACCACTTTTTGATTACTTTTTTCTTTCGAAGTTATTCATATGCCCAACCCTGTGTGTGTGTGTGTGTTTGTATGTGTGCGCGAGTATGTGTATGTGTGCCACACGCAAGTGTGTGTGTGTGTGTAGGTGCCCCCCGCGACAGTGTAATACTTCAGGGTATGGAGTTTGTCTACTGTGGTGTTATTTATTATTATTATTAAATTTTTCGATGATGTAGAATTAATAACACGAAATTTGCTTATGGTTGTTTTCTATTCCAGATATATGTTTGTCAGTCCTTACCGAGACGGTAATGGAAGACGTGTAATAATTTATAATATTGGTGAGTAATTTATTTGTTGTCTTTTTATAGAAAACCTTCAATCATCAAAAATTTCAAAATAGATTAGTAAATGATGAAGTTGTAGGCAGGAGTGTTGCTTCCAAAATTTGTATTGGGGCGCAGCAAATATATATATATATACATGCATACATATAAATATATATATATATATATATATATATATATATATATATATATATATATATATATATATATATATATATATATATACAGGGTGTCCCTCTAACAATGGGCCAAACCCATATATTCGGATAGAGCATCAAAAATTAAATTGACTTTCATCAATACGTTTTGTCCGATTGTTGCTTGTTTTCGATATACAGTGTGTTAAAATTGACTTTGAAAAAAATTAAATCGCTCGTTTTTCTGCTAATTACTGGAATATTGATTTGGAACTTTGTAATAGGGGGTTATCGAGGATGCCGCTTCCAACCGTGATACCTATTTTGAGCTACATCATAGTTGGCGCCACCTACACTAAACCCGAATGTTTTACAGGGGCATAACTTTTTCGATGATCAACTTTCTGCAAATCTGTTCAGAAAAACTGAAAACTACTAATTTTTTGTACGAAAAAGGTATACTCACTTGAAACTCATAAAGTGAGTGGTTACCGAGATATTGCGGTTTTAATAATGGTGTGCATTGAAAATCTCTCAAATCTGAAATTGTATTCTGGCCCAAAGTTCATCTCTGGAGTTACAAACATTATTGTGTATGTACCAGTTGTTTCAAGTAACCCCAATGGAAAATTCTAGAGGATTGAGGTCGGTGTATTTTAATCATAATTTTCTAATTCTAAATCAATTCCTAAAAATTGGGAAGTTTCTCTGGATTTAATTCGATTTCATAGAATAAGTATGTTTTTGGCAAATAAAAGATGTATTCCTGTGGACATATCACGGTGCTAATAACTATAGCAGTTGATTGGCCGGGTCAACAACTGTCAATGAAGTAGATGAAATATCTTTTGTTTTTCGTTTTCATAGGGATGTCATTTGCGTAACACAATAAACATAATCTGTCAATTTTGACAAGCACATGGTTTTTCAATTAAGAGCAGTAGGTAGTTATTATTTCTGAAATGCCTCGCCATAATGAGTTTAGCAATATTGAGAAGAGAGATATGATCTGCGTTTATGCGCAATCAAACTTCCGTAGCCACCAAGCCGCCGCCAGATACTTGGAATTATATCCTAGTCGTAGACAACCAGATCACAAGACCTTTAGAAGATTATACGATAAATTAGGTATGTAAAAGAGTAATATGCACTCATTGCCATTGATTATTTATGAAACGAAAGTTTTGACAAAATTCACACCTGAGGGCTGGAAAAATCGTGAAATACACATTTTGTTACACGGATGCGTATCATCTCGTCCTAATGTATTCGTAGGTGAAACTGGTTCTTTCAATTCGAAGTCGGAAGTTGGTGGACCAAGACGTCCTGTACATCAAGAGGAAGAGATATTAGTACGCCTTGCAGAAGATCCGGAAACAAGCGTAAGACGCCTCTCTGCAGCAACTGGAATAAATAAATCAAGTATTTGTAGACTTCTCAGAAAAGAGAAGTTACATCCTTACCACTTCACACCAGTGCAGAATCTTTTACCTCTAGATTTTCTATCTAGATTGGATTTTTGTGAACGCATTCGTCGGTATCAGAATGACGATCGGTTTTTCTTCAACAACATTCTATTCACTGACGAAGCGACATTCACAAGAAGAGGAGTTTTCAATTTCAAAAATGCTCACACATATGACAGCAGCAATCCTCATTTGACGCGAGAACACCATTTTCAACATGAGTTCTCCATTAATGTCTGGTGTGGCATACTAGGCGACGTGTTGTTGGGACCAATAGAACTTCCTGCAAGGCTCAATGTGGAGGATTATTCAATTTTCTTGAGATATCAACTTCCTATTCTCTTGGAAGATGTCCCTCTAAACGTGCGCAGGAGATTATGGTTCATTCACGACGGGGCACCTGCCCATTATGGACTTCCTGTCAGAGAATTTCTGAACCAAAATTATCCGCGCCGATGGATAGGTCGAGGTGGAGATTTTCCTTGGCTTGCACGTAGCCCCGACCTCAATCCTCTAGATTTCTTCCTCTGGGGTCACTTGAAAGAATTAGTATACAAGAATATTTGTAACTCCAGAGATGAACTTTGGGCTAGAATAATCGAATCCAGTGATATATTGAAAAACGATTATCAAACTTTTTTTAAGGTGAGGCAAAATTTTGGGTTGAGACTAGAAAAATGTATTGAAGTAGGCGGAGGCCATTTTGAGAATCTTATTAAGTGAATTGTTCGATAATTGTCAATTTTTTCTTATAATTTAGTGATAATAATAATGTTAATAAAATTTCAGATTTGAGAGATTTTCAATGCACACCATTATTAAAACCGCAATATCTCGGTAACCACTCACTTTATAAGTTTCAACTAAGTATACCTTTTTCGAACAAAAAATTAGTAGTTTTCAGTTTTTCTAAACAGATTTGCAGAAAGTTGATCATCGAAAAAGTTATGCCCCTGTAAAACATTCGGGTTTAGTGTAGGTGGCGCCAACTATGATGTAGCTCAAAATAGGTATCACGGTTGGAAGCGGCATCCTCGATAATCCCCTATTACAAAGTTCCAAATCAATATTCCAGTAATTAGCAGAAAAACGAGCGCTTTAATTTTTTTCAAAGTCAACTTTAACACACTGTATATCGAAAACAAGCAACAATCGGAGAAAACGTATTGATGAAAGTCTATTTAATTTTTGATGCTCTATCCGAATATGTGGGTTTGGCCCATTGTTAGAGGGACACCCTGTATATATATATCATCAGCAGAGTGTAAAAATCTGGTGTGAACACAAATAAAACTTTAAAATAGAATAAAAGATATGCCTAACGGAATCATTAGATAACGGTGGACAGATTTCAAGAAATATTTAAAAATTTACCTTAAATCTCACTAATGTACCTTAAAATGAACGTAATTAACGAAAGCCAGAGTGAGCAGAAACAATTTGTGATAAAATTAGTCTGTGTAAAACTATATATGTCAAAAACCCTACCTCTTCGGAGGCATATTCGTGTAAATTTCATGAAAAATTTAGGTATTTTCTAAACTTGAAGCGAACCTTTTGAGATAAAGATTCTTATGCTCATATGAAATTAAATATATTCAAAATTTAATAATTTCAAAATAAATAAAACAAAAGATGGCTAGCCAGAAAATATTTATTTATATTTAAAGTGTATACACATAGTGGTATATCTGTGTATGACATAAACATTTTAATAACGTTCAACAACAAAGGAAACGTTATAGAGAATCGAATGTAAGAAAGTATAAATTGTAGCTACCATTTTAGTTCTAATTTATATTTCTATATGCATTTAACATAACAAATTTCAAAATATATTTTAGTAAACAAGCCCAAACTACCCTTATTTAAAATTAAACAAAATAACCATAATAATGTTATTGAAACAAACCAATTAACAACTAATTAGCAATAAAAATAATTTTATTTTCATAACATAATTAATAAATAATAATTAATCAGCTCATAACAAATATTTATGTAAAATATAAAAGTTTAGGACGCAGCAAGTGCGTTATGGTAGTGAATGTTCATTCAATGGTTCAAATTTGAATACCTCAATTTTATATAAACTTGGAAAGTTTAGTTTTGGTTTTTAGTAAGGTCTTTCCCAAGGAAACATATACATCAAATTTCATTTAAATAGCTTTGTAATTTTCGGATAAAAAATTGTTTTTCGAAAGTAAACTCAAAATTTTCCCGGAAAACCTTGTCCGATTTTCCTGGATAACCAACTCACCTAAGCCATTAATAAAAGAACGGTACGTGCCGAGTTTCATCCAAATCGGTTAATTATTTTTTGAGTTATCGGTTGGATACATATATATATATATATATATATATATATATATATATATATATATATATATATATATATATATATATATATATATATATATATATATATATATATATATATATATATATATATATATATATATATATATATATATATATATATATATATGCAAGGTAGGTTGAGTGATACCTTTGAATTCTTCATTCAGAGCTGCAATTTTTAAATCTATCGATTAGTTTTTAAAATTTGTCTTTTAAAAGTTAAGTTCCAGTTTTAAAAATCTACCAATTTGAAAAATTTGTTATTTTAAGCTTTGAAAGCAAGTATTAAAAACTAATGGGTAGATCTTAAGAATGCAGTTTTAAATAGAGAATCAAAGGAGCATTCCAAAAAAGATGCTACTTGACTCACCCTTCCTATTCAAGTTATTTGGTTGGATATCCCCACGCTGAAGGTTGAATGCAAAAAATCTTGTTAGGGTTCAACAAAGTGTTGCGCTCGAAAGCAAAATCTAGGTGTTTTAAGGTGATTCGAAATTCAGGAGTTCTCTGAAAAACTCTGGTGCAACTTTTTATAATGAGACCATTAATATAATAGTCAAAAATCGAGTCGTTTTGTCGTCGCAACAAGGACTGTTCTTTTTACGAAAATTCGCTGATAATTAAATAAAATAACCTTAAATGGGGTAAGTATTGTAAGTGGGGTAATTCTAATCGAAATTTTCACGTGAGGGACTGGAAGCGAAATTGTGATACAACAATGTATTTTTAAGATACTGATGGCATCCCATCTGGGTACTTACTTAATTTATACGAGAACATGTTTGTATGTATTTTAACTGTAGTACCTAGTTGCGAAAGGCAACGGCAAACCGCCGTGCTGCACTTTTTCTAAAATAGCTAGAGGCATGGTTGTGACGACAGGACGACATCGCTTTTAGGCTATGATGAGAGTGTCCAGTTTTAAAATAAAACCGAGTTATGTACCCATATGTTAGGTATCTGTCTGCGTTTTGGCACTATCTTATTTATATGCGGTCAGAAGTAACACTTACCCATATACTAGTTTTTCTCTATCAAATAAGAATGTAGGTGTATTACGCTAAAGTGATTTGATATGATATATCTAAACCCTTATTGTTCTTGTACTCTAGCAATTAAAAAATTGAATTATTTATAGGTAAGTTTGATACTAAAAAGTTCACAAGTAGAGACATGGCTCGCGTTCACGTCATTACTTATGAGACACTGATGGACGATGAGGTTAGCCAGATTCTGGGTGTCAATCATATCGGGGATGGTTCAGGAGCTAACGCCTCAATTGTTAGCATGTGGAACGTGAACGAATTCGGGACACTTGTTAAATGGGGAGAGGTAGGTCTAATGTATTATTTTTGTTATTTTATTTATTTACAAACACTTTATATAACAGTTAACTCAACCATACACAGAGATGTGTTGGATAAGGTGCATGGTTCAGTTTGGACCCTAAATAATAATAATAATGTACTTGGGTTAAGTTATAAACAATAAACTCTATTATTTGTATCCGTAGAACCAAGAGCACTGAAATTTTCAAAGATCAGCGACAAATGGAAAAAGCTTCTGAGGTCACACAAAACATGCATACACACACATACACAGACATACACATACACACAGTTATAAGCTGGGCTTCGTTCAAGAAATAGTTTTGTTTCTGGTTTGCAATGGGATTACTGCTTTAAGTTAGAGTCATGTTATTGCTTTTATATTTATTACTATTGACGATTCGAGGCGCTTTTCATGGCAATATGTGATTTGCATGCAAAACACACAAAACAACATTTGAAGATCAATCTATTCCGTAAGTTTTTCTCCCAGTGGTCAACAACACCTCAGAACAACATCCGAATTGTGTTCTACTTTTATTTTTAAAAAAACATGATTACTCTTATGGCAGATCCAAAACACTGAAACAAGAAATTTTCTAGCAGATTCTAAATCGCATTTTGGTTTCTGGGTCATAATCGTCTCCCCGTCTCATCCATAATAACCAAATTAATCAATTGTTTATACATGACACGGATAAAGTTTCTACCCTTGCTAAACTCTGGGGATCCATTTTCAGAAAGCTTTTATGCCCAAATTGACGTAAAATATATGATGATTGCGTTCATAAGATATGTCCAGTGCCTCAGAGATTTTTTTAGGGCAATCTAGCAGCCGGACACTATGAATGAAATAAAAATGTTACCTCCTTTAAAACACGCGATTCAATTTTTAGGATTGTATAAAAGATACGTTGATCGCCGGGAGTACTGAGCATATAATAATTAAAATAATAATGCTAATAATTATAAACAGTTTTATTTGCTAATAAGAATTTCTGTACAACCAAAATATGCAAGCACAATAAACCAAGCAAGGCATCCATCGTACGCTATTAACAATAACAATAATAACATCCATTTCAAAATCAAACGTTGGCAAACAAGGCTCTAGTTCAGACGCACAGCTTACAAAATAGGCAGATTCCTGTTCTTCCACTAAAGCCTTCTTCGATCCTTTATGTCGCTGTCCAACGGGAAAATGCAAAATGAAAAATGAATGAAAGTTGTGCTCGCTGCCACTAATAAAGTAATAACAACACACATCAACAACACTGACACACTCATTCACTTTATCTGCACAACTATATGTAAAATACCGTTTAAATGACTTATTTCTATGTTTTGGAATGGTCAAAATATCATTCCTTTGTAAGTTAAGATTGTGCACATCTGTTCTGTATCTTGCTTTTTCATATAGGTGAGTTGCTGTTATTGTTGACAAAATTTGACAGGAAAAGCAAGCCATATGAAGTTTCCTTCTATGAAACATATTTAGCCACTTTATTTATTTTAGCTCATGAGAAACTCTATGAGGAAATAGATTGCCAAATATAAGTCGCAAACACGGATTCCGTACTTTTTATATTTGTCACCCATCACCGCCATCCAAGCGCGGCCCATACACCACGTCCCAATAATTAAAACGAGACAACGCCAAAGCTTTGCAAAGTTCTAGGTTAAGGCGCCGCTCCAAATAATTTCTGTGAGGATATATCATTCTTAAGGCATAATATGATTTCTATGCTACCGAAACCTCAAATCCCGATCCACCTCCAGACCCAGATTTCTTGTACCATTTTTAAAATAGCAGTATTGCTAATAGTAATTTGAACTGAATTATAAATTAGAGTTTTTAAGGTCTCATTGCCAAACATAATGACAGACGACTTTGCTGGATATATTTGCAGAATTTGCACATGCGCTGTATACCTCAGCCGGCGGAAAAGAGCAGTGTCATCGGCATAGAGATGATAGTTACTACATTTGATATGTTTGCAAAAAATATAACTATAGACAGTGAATAATAGTGGCCCCAAAATATTACCCTGAGGTACCCCTCTTGTTACACGAAGCAGCCCCGAAGAAACCACGTTACATAAAACTCGCTGGAAACGACCTGTCAAAAAGAACCTAACAAGGGAAACAGAATTGTCTGTGAAATTAAAATGCCTCAGAATCGACAAAAGTATATCATGATGTATGATGTTAAACGCCTTTGAATAATCCAAAGGAAGCAAGAACGTGACTCTGTCCCCATCCAAAGCTCCAAGTATATCATCCGTCACCTTAGCTATGGCATAACCATATCCAGGTCTAAAGCCAGACTGTAAGGGTGGTATAAGCTTATGTCGATCTAGAAACGGACTCATTTGAACCATAATTACCTTCTCAAGAACCTTAGATAACACCGGTAAAACGCTCACTGAACATAGATATGATCTCTCCGTTTCCTCACTGTGCTTTGGTACAGGAGTAACATCCGCCCGCTTCCAAGTCGCTGGAAACACAGAGTGTCTTAAGCAATAATTAACTATATGTGCTATATACGACACCAAACGAGGACAACAGAGCTGCACGAGTTCTAAGCTTCTATAAAAGTGTGGAACATCTGTCACAAGCTGATCTCGTGAAGATTCTGTTTCAAAATAAATCAGCAATGATCCGCTGTGCGAGCCTTAACTAGTCCTCAATACATTTGTAAAAATCAAATAAATCAAACTACAGGAATTATGTGTGATTCTGGTCGGTTTATTAATTATTTGTTTCAGAGTAGATGTGTACATAAGCTTTTATAACCGGTTAGATATCACACTGTCACACTGTAACATTTAATTAAAATCATCCAAGCAGACCATATTATCATAGTCGATAACTCTTTAATGTGCATGTAGGCGATACACAATTTTTATTTTATTTTTACGTTCTTGCTCAACTACGATTTTCACTTTTTGACGTAAAATTTTATATTGACGTTTCTAATAAGTTTCTACGAAATACACAATAAAATCGAAAGGAACCAGGAATGTGACTCTGCCCCCATCCAAGGCTCCAAGTATATCATCCGTCATCTTAGCTAAAGCAGTGGCGTAACCATATCCAGGTCTAAAACCAGACTGCAAGGGTGGTATAAGCTTGTGTCGATCTAGAACCTTTTTTTTAAAATTTTAACAACACAGCACGAGGGCTTACAGCCTAAATACTATCGTACCGTGGGTGTTGACAAGGAGGAAAGAGGCAATATGTTAATTCTGGACTTGAAGGTTTGGAGGTTCGGAGCAGAAGGAAAAACATGTGCCGGCAAAGAATTCCACAACTTGGAAGTCCTCGGAACAAAAGAGCGGGCATAACAAGATGTTCTATGTCTGGTGACCTGGACAGTAAAAGGGTGCATTCGCTCTGTTCCCCTGGTAGATCTGTTGGGGGCAGCAGGTGGGGGAACTATGGAGGAAAGCTCCTCTGAGCAGTGCCCGTGCAGATATCTATAAAAAAGAGAGAGGTCACCAACGGCACGTCGGTGGGCAAGAGATGGCAGCCTTTGGGTGAGGGTAGGGTCACCGATGAGACGTATAGCTCTCTTTTGAATGGAGTCCAGGATAGCGAGTGTAGAAGCGGCAGCTGCACCCCAGATGTGGGAGCAGTATTCGAGGTTTGGCCTTATTTGTGAAGTATATAAGGTATAGAGATTAGCTGGTGAAAAGTATTTGCGAGCCCGGAAGAGGAAACCTAATTTCTTAGCAGCCGCTTCTGCAATTGATGTGACATGTTGGTGCCAGTTAAGATTTCGATCCACAGAAATGCCAACAAGAGAAAAGGACTCATTACTTTGAATAACTTGGTTGTTTATTGTGATGTGTCTGGGGCTGGTGTATCTCTTATGAGAAAGAAAGCAAGACTGAGATTTGGTGGGGTTGAATTGTACAAGATTTCTACTTCCCCAGTCTAATATTTTTTGGAGATCCACGGAGACAGAACCCTCCATGAGTCTGCGATCCTCATCTAATTGGGCTAAAGAGACAGGCTTAGAATATTGTATATTTGAGTGGAGGGTGCTGTCGTCCGCGTAACTGTGAACTGGGTTGGATGTGCTAGAGAGGAGGTTATTGATGTGGAGAAGAAACAAAGTAGGGGCTAAAGCTGAACCTTGAGGAACTCCTGCATTAATTGGATGCAGTTTAGAGGAATGGCCATCCACAACAGAAATGCTCCTGTTGGAGAGGAAATTTGCTGTCCAGGTACAAAGTTTTGGTGGTAGGCCATAGGCCGGAAGTTTATTAAGCAGCGCTGCGTGCCAGACCTGGTCGAATGCTTTGGATATGTCTAGAGCAACAATCTGATATTCACCGTGTAGTTCCATAGACTTGTTCCAAGAATGGGTGACAAAGGAAAGGAGGTCGGCAGTCGATCTGCGCTGACGGAATCCATACTGCCTGTCGTGGATTAGACCGTGTTTTTTAAGAAATTGTAGTAATTCGGTGCTTCTATACTTTTCCATCACTTTAGAGACGACTGAAAGGAGAGAAATAGGCCTGTAGTTGCTAGGAAGCGCTTTGGATCCTTTCTAGGGGATGGGTTGTACTCGAGCAGTTTTCCAGTTACTAGGGAATATGCCTTTATTGTAAGATGTCTGAAACAGACGAGTCAGGACAGGAGCAAGTTCTGGTGCGCAATTTTTGAGAACATTTGCTGGAATCTCGTCAAGGCCAGAGGCTTTCCTGGTATTAAGAGAAGAGAGCATCTTTCGTACCTTCTTTGTTTTGAAAATGATATCCGTCATTTTATGTGCGACATTGGGGACTGTTGGTGGTTGAACATTTGGAGGTGGGTTGAGAGTAGAATTGCTGGCGAACAACGAAGCAAAAAGTTCAGCCTTGCCCAGGGCGGTAGAAACAATTTCATCCCCTGAGACAAGAGGCGAGAACGTGCTTTTGCAGAAATTATTCCCAATAGATTTAGCAAGAGTCCAGAAGGGTTTGCTGCCGTTGAAGATTGAGAGGACTTTGTTTTTGATGTGGTTATTAAACGAGTTTTTTGCCTCAGTAAGAATGCGGACATAGCGGTCTCTTGCGTCGTCAAATGCTTGACGATTTTCTTGACTGAGATTGTGTAGAAGCGTTTTGTGAGCTCTGATCTTTTCAAGTCTGGCCTTGTCACAGGATTTAGAGAACCAGGGCTTTTGAGTGGTTGAAGAGGTTTTCTGTGTACGTGGAATAAATAATTCCATGCCAGCTTGGATAATTTCGGTGACGTTTTGTGAGATATCAGAGGGGTCAGGATGAGAGAAGTAGACAGACGCCCATGGAAATGAGGAAAAGTAATCCCGCATTTCGTCCCAGTTTGCGGAGTTGTAGTGCCAAACGATACGTGGGTGTGATGACTGTGTGACCTAAACTGACTCATTTGAACCATGATTACCTTCTCAAGAACCTTAGACAACACCGGTATAACGCTCATTGAACGTAGATATGATCTCTCCGTTCCCTCACTATGCTTTGGTACAGGAGTAACATCCGCCCGCTTTCAAGTCGCTGGGAACACAGAGTGTCTTAGGCAATAAGTAACTATATGTGCTATATACGACACCAAACGAGGAGAACAGAGCTGCACGAGTTCTAAGCTTCTGTAAAAGTGTGGAACATCTGCCACAAGCTGATCCCGTGAAGATTCTGTTTCAAAATAAATCTGCAAGTGATCCGCTATGCGAGCCTCAAATGATCCTCAATACATTTGTAAGAATCAAATCAATCAAACTCCAGGAATTATGTGTAATTCTGGTCGGTTTATTAATTATTTGTTTCAGAGTAGATGTGTACATAAGCTTTTTCAACCGGCTAGATATCACACTGTCACACTGTAACATTTAATTAAAATCATCCAAGCAGACCATATTATCATAGTCGATATCTTAATAACTTTGTTTACCTGTTAACTCTTTAATGTGCATGTAGGCGATACACAATTTTTATTTTATTTTTACGTTCTTGCTCAACTACGATTTTCACTTTTTGACGTAAAATTTTATATTGACGTTTCTAATAAGTTTCTACGAAATACACAATAAAATCGAAAGGAACCAGGAATGTGACTCTGCCCCCATCCAAGGCTCCAAGTATATCATCCGCCATCTTAGCTAAAGCAGTGGCGTAACCATATCCAGGTCTAAAACCAGACTGCAAGGGTGGTCTAAGCTTATGTCGATCTAGAAACTGACTCATTTGAACCATGATTACCTTCTCAAGAACCTTAGACAACACCGGTATAACGCTCATTGAACGTAGATATGATCTCTCCGTTCCCTCACTATGCTTTGGTACAGGAGTAACATCCGCCCGCTTTCAAGTCACTGGGAACACAGAGTGTCTTAGGCAATAAGTAACTATATGTGCTATATACGACACCAAACGAGGAGAACAGAGCTGCACGAGTTCTAAGCTTCTGTAAAAGCGTGGAACATCTGCCACAAGCTGATCCCGTGAAGATTCTGTTTCAAAATAAATCTGCAAGTGATCCGCTATGCGAGCCTCAAATGATCCTCAATAAATTTGTAAGAATCAAATCAATCAAACTCCAGGAATAATGTGTAATTCTGGTCGGTTGACTAATTATTTGTTTTAGATTATGTGTCCATAAGCATTTCTAACCGGCAACTGTCACATTCCAACATTGAATTAAAATCCCCCAAGCAGACCATATTATCATAGTCGATAACTTAATAACTTTGTTTACCTGTTAACTCGTTAATGAGCATGTACTCGATACACCCATTTTTTTATTTTTACGTTCTTGCTCAACTATGATTTTGACTTTTTGACGTAAAACTTTATATTGACGTTTCTAATAAGTTGTTACTAAATACACAATACTTTGTTTTTCCATGGAAATGGTCAGGCCTAACTAGATATAGATATCAATGCACCCCTGTAACTTCGATTTGGTGTTCTTTACTTTTAACAAGCTTGTAAAATAATAAGACTGATAACCAATGGTGCAGAAAAATTTGGTGGTGCAATCTTGCTTTGCAATAATATCAACACTACTGGTGTTTCCTCGGTTATATCTTATTCATCAAAGCATACAAAGAACCATAAACATGCCATTTATTATTTGTTTACTTTTTCAGCAATCCTTTCCCATGAGGCACAAAGAAATGAATGGTGTAAACTTTCCTCACCCTTTCAAATATGTATATGAATTTGTAGTAGCCCTCGCAAGTCAGAAGTTAAAAGAACGAGTTGTGGTAAGTTATAAAACTTTATGCTTATTTATACTTTATAGGGGATACGCATCCCGGGAGAGTTTATTTTATATGCAACATACTGAAACGTATGAAAACTAACTATAAAAGTCGTATATGGTCAAACATGATATACGAGAAAGGTTTGTTATAAAAGTACGATGCATTTACCAACAAACACGTTTCTCATTTATTCATTTTAGCGATTTCTTGTAGAAAATAATAACAACGGAGGAGAAAACGAATTTCATAAAAAACTATAACTATCAATTTTGGGACTTACTGTTTTGCAAAGAATGAGGCATATGATATAGAGACATTATAAAAAATGAAAGGACTTTTAAACCACTAAAAAATCTAATATGTTGTCTACAAGAAAAAAAAATCTCGGGACGCAGCAAGTGCGTTATGGTAGTGAATTTTCATAAAAATGTTTTTATTGCAAATATGTGTGTTTTCTTTTTAAGAAAGCAGACATCAATTTTGGTTACCAGTATAACCTATATAGAAAAAGCAGGCATCAAATTTGATTACCAGTATAACATATATAGTAAAAACAATGTGCCATGTTTCATCAAAATAACTTGATTGTTTGAAAACGTACAGAAATTTCCAAAAGTAAACCAAAAGTGTTACTGAAAAAATCCGTTTCTTGGTCAACCTTATAGGTTAATAGCAAATTGAGCTTTTCAAATATGAAGCATTTAATCAAAATTCGCAACCACAACGCACTTGCTGCCTCCAGAATTTCTTAACTTACAAACATGCATTATATTTCGATGGAAAATGCAAAAAATAAGGCGTTTTCGACAAAAAAAAATTATTTGTGTCACCAACGACTTATGGGCCACCCTGTGATTGTCGCAATAATTTTTTAAGATGTAGCTCAAAACACCGTATAATTAATGTATACAATATTTTTTCATATCTTGTATAATAACGAATATATTGAGCTTTATTGATTTTTTACGAAAATTCGACAAAAATTATATACCATTAAACAATAAACTCTATAGCTAAGGCTACTGCCAAGCATCAGAGAAAGGGTCTATAAGAAATGAATTTTCTTGAAATATTTTAGTAAAATGAAGGACAATGACGGTTGAAACTAAGAGTTCGGTGTATGTAAAACATTCTTCTTGAGACATTTTCTTTCCATAGCCCGTATTAGATTCAAGTTATTTGCCTAAATGTTGCGAATTTTGACGTTTTCAATTGTCACTTTGACGTTTTGAGGAAACCCCCAATTTATTTTTCTTTAAATGCCCATAACTTTCTTGCCTTTTGACCTACAGAGCTAAATTTTGGTAGGTGGCACACCTATAACGATATAAACCAGCTTACCAAATTTGGTTGCCCTTACTTTGTTAATTTTGGAGATATAAATATTTTGCCAAAGAAAACACTAATTTTTCCGGGAAAACCTCGGTGGATTTTCCTGGCTAACAAAATTATCCAAGCGACTTGCGAAAGGAATGTACTCACCAATTTTGACGTTTAAAATCGCAATTTTGACGTTTTGAGGAAAATCCAAATTTATTTTTCTTTGAATGCCTGTAACTTTTTTATCCTTTAACCTACGGAGCTAAATTTTGGTAGGTAACTTGCCTATAATGATATAAATCCGCATATGAAATTTGGTTGCCCTTACTTTGTTAATTCCGGAGATTTTTGAAAGAAAACACAAAATTTTCCGGGAAAACCTGGACCGATTTTCCTGGCTAACGAACTTATCCAAGCCATTTGCAAAAGGAATTTATTCACCAAATTTAATCAAAATCGGCCCATTATTTTTTGAGTTATCGGTGTGATACATATATATATATATATATATATATATATATATATATATATATATATATATATATATATATATATATATATATATATATATATATATATATATATATATATATATATATATATATATATATATATATATATAAACATATAAAAATTTAAACCGACCCCGGATATGTGTTCTGGGGGGCCTAATTAGTGCTCATTTGAAGAAATTTTTTCAAAATTCAAAAGTCGGGATCTCCTCATTAGTGAATTTTTTTTTAAGAAAATTCACTAATACTATTGTTTAGTAGTATTTCGGCGTGGTATTTGAGGAGAGACTAGATCAATCGATACCCCGTATTCTTTTACAAAGAAATTTCTTTCAGTTTTTCTAAAATTAAAACAAAAAAAAGCCTGGACGCAGCAAGTGCGTTATGGTAGTGAATTTTCATAGAAATGATCTGGCACAAAATATTTTATAACTTTTTTTTCTTGTAACATAGAAATCTAAATTTTGGTGTATAGTTTACTTTTTATATCGTAAACCTACCTACCAAATTTGGTTATCATAGATTTTTTATTTTTTAAGATAAAAATTTTTTTCAAATGAAAACCCAAAATTTTCCCGGAAAACCTCTTCCGATTTTTTTGATTAACGAACTTGTCAAAGCCATATACAAAAGGAAGGTACGTGCCAAATTTTATCAAAATCGGCCTATTATTCTTTGAGATAAAATTTTTTTCGAATAAAAACTCAAAATTGTCCTGGAAAACCTCGTTCGATTTTCCTGACTAACAAACTTGTCAAAGCTATTTACAAAAGAAAGGTACATGCCAAATTTTATTAAAATCGGCTAATTACTTTTTTAAATAAGAATTTTTTTCGAATGAAAACTCAAAATTTTCCCGGAAAACCTCGTCCGATTTTCCTGACTAACGAACTTATCCAAGCTATTTACAAAAGAAAAGTACGTGCCAAATCTTATCAAAATCGGCCCTTTATTTTTTGAGTTATCGGTGTGATACATATATATATATATATATATATATATATATATATATATATATATATATATATATATATATATATATATATATATATATATATATATATATATATATATATATATATATATATATATATATATATATATATATATATATATATATAAACATATAAAAATTGAAACTGCCCCCGGATATGGGTTCTAGGGGTCCTAGATCGCGCTCATTTGAAGAAATTTTTTCAAAATTCAAAAGTCGAGATCTCCTCATTAGTGAATTTTTTCTAAGAAAATTCACTAATTAATTAAGCGGAAAACAAGAAATTAAATAAGTTACATCTTTTCTTAATAACTTTGTAACTGTTCAAAATAAATTGAATTTGAAAACATATTTGTAGTCAGCTTAAAATTCGATATACCCCGCTAATTCGCCGACTCCCTCTCCAATAATAACCGATAGAGCGAAAGTGCGCTAATAAAATATGACAGCCTATATATTATATAACCTTTGAACGCCAGGAGCCTTTTAAACCTAACTTGGGACACATATGACTTAACACTTGGTTAAAAATACTATGGGGGGTGAGACACTCTTAGCATTCCTAGTGATGTTGTGGGAAGGTGGTGAGATGTAGAAATATCGATATTAGTGCCAATTATAGAGTTTAGGGGTCGTTGTAATAACTGGTGACACTTATGATGCCGTTTAAAAATACTTTTCTGTTTCTCTGATAACTTGTCCAGGTTGTCAACAAAAGAAACAGGTGTGCCAAGTTTCATTAAATTCGGTTCATTATCTATTGAGTTATCGTGGTCACACATAAATATATACTATATATATATATATATATATATATATATATATATATATATATATATATATATATATATATATATATATATATATATATATATATATATATATATATACTGACTTTTCAAAAAATCTGAACACCCAGTAAGAGTCGACCAATTACAATGAAATTTTCTGTACTACCTGGTTTGTCTCTGCTAAGAAATCATAACAAAATCGTAAAAAAATTTTCGTTTAGAAAGTTCAATAATAGCGAGGTAACGATAGTGAGACTTTCGGATTTTTTTTCCAAATGAGCGCAAATTTGTGTCCCTAGAACTCATATTTAACGTCCGTTTGAATTTTAAAATATATAGGTATCCGAGCGATAACTCAAAAAATACTCAACTGATTTTAACAAAACTTCGCACATACCTTCAATTTATTAAGACCGCGGACAAGATCGTAAATCAGTTATAACGAAGATTTTGCCCCGAAAACTATAAAAAAATGTTTTTGTATATTACGCTATATTTTTTAAAGTGTATACAAATAACACTGGTAAAACATAATATCCGAACTAACGATCGATAAATGTTGGCCACTAAAATCCCAAAAACCGTTGTCAACAATTCCGAAGTCAGAATGGCAGATGACATTAAATTAAATAGATGTGTTAAAGTTAAAAAATATACTATATTTGTAGCTTGATGAACGGCCCCCTTTGAAGTTTCAGACCGAAAATGTAGCATATAGTGGAAGATCAAGGTTTAGGGAAGGCAATAAAGAAATTTTTATGGAACTATCGTTTTTATAAAGAACATGTTTCTCAAATTTCCCTGAAAAGATAAATTTTTGTTTTACATCTCATTTATTTTTCAATTTTAATTACAGATTAGGTATATAACTTGAAAATTGTATGTATTTTATCAGCAAATTTTCGTATAAAAAATATCTAGTTAGTTTTCTCCGGATCTTTTTTTCAGTGTTTTCGGAAAATTTTTGTGAAATGCTATTAAATATGAATTAAAAAGTTATTTTAAAAAATGTGTTTGCCAATTTACGTACTTACCTACAAACATTTTTACGAGTTTTCGTGAAACAAATTTGGTTAGCAAATTTTTGTGTAAAAAATTTTCGTAAAAAAGTTTTATATAATTTCCGTGTAAGATTACTTAGCCAATCGGTGTAAAAAAATGTCGAATTTTTGTGAAACAACTGTTTACCTATTTTCATGAATTTTTTTATTGCTGTCAAAAAGCTTTCTGTAAATAATTATATCTTGGAAGGTGTAGTTTTTGTGTTAATTGTAAATTGCTTGGATAGGTTCGTTGGTCAGAAAAGTCAGATCAGTTTTTTCCGAAAATTGTTGTACTTTCTCAAACAATAAATTTATTTTGATGGAATATGGTACATGGTATTTATTATAACGGTACTTTCTACTGAATTTGATGTTTTTCATTAGAAAACATATTTAACATTAAAAACATTTCTACAAAAATTCGCTACCATAACGCACTTGCTGCGTCCCGACTTTTTTTAATTTGAATTAACCATCACTAGTATATACCTACATAATCAACTACTATACAGTGTCAATTTACAAAATAGTTAGTTGGTTGCACACAGTCTCTATTTTATAACATTTTGTGTTATTTGGAGCTGTCGTGACAACATACTACCTGGTTCCGCACCGAGATGCCGACTCTGTCGTATATAATGTTCTAGAAGGCTGGCTAGCATAGTCGTATTACTTTATAGACGTGTTCTCGCTGTAATTAGTATACCGTACTGATGAGCTCTAATTAGAGCGAAACTGGTTTGAGGTTCTAATTATGGTGAGAATACATCTAGCCGTACCTACATTGTCCCTATATTGGGAAAGAAATGGGCCAGCGCTGACAATTAACAAAATTGTTACTTGGTTGTACACAGTCTCTATTTTATAACATTTTGTGTTATTTGGAGCTGTCGTGACAACATACTACCTGGTTCCGCACCGAGATGGCGCACAATTTTTTCACGGAAATCCGAAAATATTTTTTTACAATAACTTATTAGAGAATGTTCATTAAGAAAATTCACTAATACAGAGGTATCGATGGTAGGATTTTTGGAAAATGTCTTCAAATGAGCGCGAATTAGGACCCCTAGAACCCAAATCCAAGGTCAGTTAAAAAGTATATATATATATATATATATATATATATATATATATATATATATATATATATATATATATATATATATATATATATATATATATATATCTATCTATCTATCTATATATATATATATATATATATATATATATATATATATATATCCAACCGATAACTTAAAAAATACTTCACCAATCGAAACGAGATTTGTCAAATCCCTTCATTTTGTTAATAGCTTGGATGAGTTCCTTAGACAGTTTTGACATTCACGTACTTTCAGAAAAAAATGCAAAAAATTGTTGTAAAACGCAATATATTTTAAATGACTAGAAGTATGAAACTAAAACTTTACACGCACGTAGATATCGTATCAGTTGTCCTCTTTACCAAACTTGAACTTAATCGGTTCAGTAAATTCTGAGTTATAACCAAATAAAAAATAAATAAAATACGATATAACCTGAAATTACCACTGAATGGGTGCCTATAGTGTTAGATAAGGTCAGACAGATATACCAGGGTTTCGCTGCTATTGCAAACAAGTGCTCTAAATTAAACTTCAAACGAACAGGCTACATAAGTTCAATAAACAATCAGCAGGGTTGCCGTTTGCCAAAACTGTCATCTGAATTTGAAGATATCAGAAAAATATATAGTAATAAATAAAAAAATTAATGAAAGCGATGCAATTTGTTTAAAGGCAATCTAGAACTACGTTTTATTATGTATAAATATTAATCTTCCCGTTCTTCAAGGTATTTAAAGCCCATCGCCCTCTCCTACTTAAATCTGACAACGCCAGTCAACTATTTTTCATTGTCATTTGTTATTTTGCAAACTGTCAGTGGGAGGAGTAGAATCGAGGTTATCTTCTTCTTCTTTGTTTACATACGTCATAAACAAATAATAAAACTCAGCTAATACCTTAGAATCTAAAAATATGGTACTTATTGTTTACTTTTAGTTTTTAGTTAATTTTCATTATTACTTACTCTTCATGCCGTATATGGAAAATTTTAGGTTAATGAACCTACATATCATGCAGTAGTTTAATCTATACCTTTAAACATATGTTCAGTGAAAATTATGAAAATTTTATTTTCAAAATTTTTTATTGTTTATATTTATTTATTTCATTTTTAAAGAGTATGGATACAGCAATAGTAAATAAATATTGAAAAGGATTAAGGTGCAGCAAGTGCGTTATGGTAGCGAATTTTCGTAAAAATATTCCAAATGGTGATAATAAACTAGAATCTTCAATTTTGATACATACTAAAACCTATATAAAAGCAGCGTGGGTACTAAATTTTAAAAACAACACAATGAGCTTCACAGGCAACGATAAATTTGTTTTAGAAAACCATTTTTCTTATTTGGTTTGCAGAAACTGTTACGATTGAGTGGACTAAAAAATAAGTTTTGAAAAAGGTCTGAGTGCAGCAAACACATTATGGTAGAGAGTTTTTGTAAAAATATTTGAAATCCGATAACTCAATTTCCAATTAAGCTAGAATCTTTAATCTTAAACCATAGTAACACCTATGTAAACGCAGCCTGGGTACTAAGTTGAAGAAAAACAACATAATGAGCTTCACGGATAACTACAAATTGGTTTTAAAAAACGTTTTTTGTTGTTTTGTTTGCAAAAACTAGTTCAATTGGGTTGACTAAAACAAAACCATCCAAGCAATTAAAACTCGAAGACGCAGGAAGTGCGTTATGGTAGTGAATTTTCATAGAAATGATCTGGCACTAAATATTTTATTATAACTTTTTTTTCTTGCAACATAGAAATCTAAATTTTTGTGTATATTTTACTTTTTATATCGTAAACGTACCTACCAAATTTGGTTATCATAGATTTTTTGTTTTTTAAGATACAAAATTTTTTCGAATGAAAACTTAAAATTTTCCCGGAAAACCTGGGCCGATTTTCCTGACTAACGAACTTATCCAAGCCACTTACAAAAGGAAGGTACATGTCAAATTTTATCAAAATCGGTCCATTATTTTTTGAGTTATCGGTGTGATATATATATATATATATATATATATATATATATATATATATATATATATATATATATATATATATATATATATATATATATATATATATATATAACATATAAAAATTGAAACTGACACCGGATATGGGTTCTAGGGGTCCTAGTTCGCGCAATTTTTTTCAAAATTCAAAACTAGGGATCTCCCCATTATTGAATGTTTTCTACGAAAATTCACTAAAAGGAAAAATACCTGCCATATTTATGATTTGGCAGGTACATTCCCTTTGTAAATAATTAATTTTTTCTAGAAAACTTTTGTGACTTTAATGAAATTTGTAACACAATTATTTAAAGAGACTTGCAGTACTTACATATATCTCTACCAAACCATAATTTTCTAGCTCCATAGAAAATAGAAACTTATTCAAATAATCGCTAACTGGAACCCCTAAAACCGGTCTCGCAGGTCATTTTCAATTTAAAGAATTAGTTTTAATATAATAATATATCTTACTAACAGTGTACAATTCTTATGAAAATTGACAACTATGAGTTGCTGCGCCCCGAACATTTTTATACATTTATTATTGATTACCAAAATTTCACAAACATTTGACAAACAACAATTTCTATGGAAACACAAAAACATTGTATATAACTCTTCGAATAATATAAACGAAAACCTCTCTGAATGCGTCATTTTCATGGGATTCTGCTTTATATTAGTAAAACCGCCGCATCATAGATTTTGATATGTAGCAAATATTTGAATTACACACATGTATTATATTTTGATGGAACATGCAAAAATTCAAAAATATAAGAGGTGTTCGATTTTAAAACGAAAATTTGCAAAAAATCAGGATTAGGATGCTAATAAGGCGCTCAAGACATGCATGTTGAACATCTCCTGCAATAAGATTGATGCGCTTTTTATTTTTTCTCATTATCAATAATGAAACTCGATTAGTTATTAATTTTTCGTGTGTTGTAGCGAAGTGAGATGCATTTTTTAGTGTTAATTTTTGCAATAAGTTTCAAAGCCGTAGATATTTTGAGGTATTAAAAGCCCTTACTTCCTATTTAAAATTTTGGAGGTTGTAACTATCACTGAAAGGGAGTTGAATGTAAGGGTAAAGTTTTCACGTTGCAGGCAGTGGCGCCCGTGCACGCGCAGTGCCGCCTGCCGTGGAAAAAATAATATTTTTGCTATGCTATATTTTAATTATTTTTATTCACTTTTTTACCTCCTGCATTCAACAAACAAAATTAGTATATCGAGGATCGTAGAGAGTCGGCAGCCATTAATACAGAACACATAATCAGAATAACTATAGTTTTAATCGTTGCAGACGTTATATACATCCATATCCATCTAAAGCAGGCGGGCGGCGGTGTGTATTTTTCGGCGCTCTCAGGCAATGCGATACTTCAGTGCAAAATGATCGTTGAATCTTGATGATCTTCGTCGAAAGCGACCGAATAAGCAATCTGTTGGGCGCTATAAAATTACACACTTTCAGTTTGTAGTGGACTTTTGGCACAGCGTATGTACCTACTACCTAGTAATTTTCGTCTTGGCGTCGGATTGATTTTTAATTAGATCATTTTGTTGTTGTTTACATGTTCTAACAAGACAATTCTTATTATTATTATGGTTACTACTTCGGGTTGCTTAATAAGTGGACAAAATAATTGTGATACTGTAATTCAGTGAAAATTTTAAATTTAAAGGTTAACTTTTGAATTACTATAACGTATAACTAACTAGAGGAAAACTTGGTAAGTAGTTAATAATTATTAAGTTTAGTAAGTAGGTTTCTTTATCATACATTTAGGGGAAAAATAGGCGAGCCCTTCATTTTCAGTGAATTTTTATTTTAAAAAAATCACCAATAAAGAGGTGTCGATGGAGAGACTTTGCAATTTTTTTTTCAAATGAGCGCGCACTAGGATCCCTAGAACCCATATCCCGGGTGAGTTTCAGTATATATATATATATATATATATATATATATATATATATATATATATATATATATATATATATATATATATATATATATATATATATATATATATATATATATATATATATATATATGCCTTTCTTTTATTAATGGCTTGGATGACCTCGTTAGCCAGGTAAATCGGATTACTATTTACGGGCAAATTTTGAGTTTTGTTTCAAAAGAAATCTTTTTCTACGAAAATTACAAAGCTATTTTAATTAAATTTGGTGGATATGTTGCCTTGTAAAAGACCTTACTACACGCTAAAATTCAACTTTCTACTTCTACTTTTACTTTTTAGAAAATTTAGTTAATCAAATTTTGAGTTTTCTTTTGAAAAAAAATTTTTTCCTCCGAAAATTGCAAAGTTATTTTGATCACATTTGGTGGATATGTTGCCTTTGGTAAGACCCTACTATACACTAAAATTCAACTTTCTAAGTTTGCAGAAACTTGAGTTATTCAAATTTGAAGCATTTAATAAAAATTTACATAACGCGCTTGCTGCGTCCCGAACTTTTTTTTTCTTGAGCACCCCCAATGCATTAAGGCACGAGCCGCTACTGGTTGCAGGTAATTTTTAATCTAAAATTGACGTCTTTCAGGATTTATGATGTATATGCACAATAATTGAGATACTAAATTTGTCTGTTTCACACTGCATGGGAAAAATTGGTCTCCGAAAATGAAAACAAAAACATGGTTATAGTCACGTTACTTTTTCTACAATAATAAAATTCAATTGAATAACAATAATATTTATTCACAAATTGCACATGTTAAGTGATCCGTGTATATATGCAGAAAGATTATTTTGTGAATCATAATTTCACATTGACCTACTAACACGCATTATATTTTTAATGCAACATTGCACGTTGTTTATTATGTCTAGATCTGTAGCATGTTAAGTGATTTATTACTAGATATATATATAATGTTAATACATGGTGTGTTCTTTTCATTTAACGCCAAGTCAGTTTCCTTAAGAGTGTAGTGTAACCAAATTAATATTTGCATCAAAGGTACCCTTTACTACATGTGTATAAACATTTTGCTACAAAGGTAAGAAATTATGAACAGCTAATGAATGAATCTAAGCGAAATTTTTTAAGATTTGTGCTTTGTTTATTAACACGAACTGCAAAAAACAATAAAAATCCGGACTTAACAAGCAATGGCAAATTTTGATAGGGTTTTCATCAACAAATTGTTAGTTAGATAATTCATCAAAATTGGAAAAATTACAATATAAAGCCTGTGGCGGAAAAGTAAATATATTTTTTAAATATTTTTCTGTGCAAAGTACATAAAATAGCGAAAATTTTGAAAAAAAAAATTTCCAAATTGGACCATTATTAAAGAAGTTATGAGCAAAAACCGTAAAACAGCAACTTTTTTTGAAAATTCGATATCTTTTGAATCGGTCATCAAAAAAATGTAGAATTTTGCCGGGAAGGATTTTTCGATGGGTACTAAAAAATGTCAAAAAATGGAGGAAATCAAAATAGAAAGCTGTAAACCTGTCTGATTTGGCGTGGAATATATATATATATATATATATATATATATATATATATATATATATATATATATATATATATATATATATATATATATATTGTGTCAAGACTTTTAAAATGAATTTAAAGCGTTTTAACTTTTGCCAGTGTAAAAAGAGCAAAAAATAAAATTCAGTATATGTACATACTTCACTCCCTTTAAAAGAAGCTTGTGTTCCTAATTTCGTTAAAATTCTTCCTAAAGACAGTTAAACAAACAAACTTGTTCAAGCTCTTTATAAAAAAAGTACCTGCCAAATTATAAATGTTTCGAGTATTCCTTTGTTAATCACTTAAACGATTTCGTTTTAGCCAATCCAATCGAAACGGTTAATTTTTTTCAAATGAAGTTTGCATATTCGAAGCTTGTTACGTTATCTTTATTAAATTTATCATCAAATAATGTTTTTATAGAGGCTTTAATATGTATAGAAATTAATGGTTTCAATTTAATCGGAAATTGAAAATAAGATTTGCAAGGTATACAGCAAGACGGAACCTATGGGAATAAAACTATAGAGCGAAAACAAGTACTTTCCTGGATAATCGCTCATAAGTTTTCTTCCTATAGCTTCCTTCGTGCTGTACTGTGTGTACGTCAAAGCTGTTGTTGAAGCCTAGAACCGTCACAGAAATACAAAAGGTGCTTCGCGCTATTCTTCATTGCATTAGATGACAGTGCCTGCTCAATGCCGACTTGTTGGAGGATATATGGCATTCTGAAGTTTCCACAAAAAGGACGTAACCGGTTTGTGCCTCCTGCTATATACATTTATATTATATATTATATATATATATATATATATATATATATATATATATATATATATATATATATATATATATATATATATATATATATATATATATATATATATATATATATATATATATATTTTGTATGTGTGTGTATTCATCAGAGAAAATTACAAAGTAAAAACAAAAATTCCATAAAGGCAAACAGAGCCACCTGTACATAAGCTGGCTTACTTAAAAAAGAATAACTAGTAAGGCTAATGTATTCTCACCATAATTAGAACCTCAGACCGATTTCGCTCCCATTAGAGCTCATGAGTACGGAATACTAATTACAGCGAGTACACACCTATGAAGAATCACGGCTATTGTAGTCAGCCTTCATTGTGAGATGTACGACAGGGTCGCCATCTCGGTGCTGAACCAGGTAGTATGTTGTCACGACAGTTGTACTTAACACAAAATGCTATAGATAGAGACTGTGTACAACCAACTAACAATTTTGTAAATTGTTAGCCCTGGCTGATTTCTCCCCATAATACAGAGATAATCTATGTAAGGCTAGATGTATCCTCACGGCGTTCCTAAGTACGGTGAGAATACATCTAGCCTGACGTACATTGTTTCTGTATTAGGAAGGAAATGGACCAGGGCTGACAATTTACAAAATTGTTAGTTGGTTATACACAGTTTCTATCTATAACATTTTGTGTTAACTAGAACGGCCGTAGCAACATACTACCTGCTTCCGCACCGAGACCGCGACCCAGTCGTACATCTCACAACATTCTAGGAGGCTGGCTACCATAGCAGTATTACTTTAGAGGTGTGTTCTCGTTTAAATTAGTGTAGCGGACTGACGATCTCTAATTAGAGCGAAACCGGTCAGCGTTTCTAATTACGGTGAGAATACATCTAGCCTTACATGCATTTCCTCTGTATTAGGGAAGAAATAGCCCAGGGCTGGCAATTTACAAAATTGCTAGTTCGTTGTACACAGTCTCTATCTATAACATTTTAATAATAACTCCATATTAAAATAAAATATAAGAATAAATATTGCTCACATTTATAAAATTATTAATATTTAAAGAACTAACTTGTCTCTAAATTGAATGTTCTGTTGTGTAATGATTCTTTTCATCTTACTTTTGAGTAGCATTCGAATCTGTGCCGAAACTTTCTAAAATAAGTCCGTGAAATTAAGGGTATGGTAATTTAGACAAAACATCATGATTTTTTTACTAATATATCACTTTCTGGCACTTGCAGATACACGATACTATTGACGATTTGCACACGCGGGTCCATAAGCGCTGTCTTCCTCAAGAGTATGGTGGTGTGATGCCAGCCTCTGAGATGATAAAAATGTGGAGAGAGGAACTACAATCCAAAAGAGAAAGACTGTTGTCTTATGATGTAATGGATCTTTTAAGTGACAAAGACATCATCACAAGAAGGAAGAAACAACAGGATAATTTTGGTCAAGACAGTTTGCCTGGAAGTTTCAGAAAACTTGAAGTAGACTGAGAATTTGTTGACTTTCTATTTAAATTTTTATATTGCCTAGCTTATATGCCAACCAAATTTAAATATACCAAAAATTATCGATATTTTAGGAAATTCGATAATCAGAAATTTAGAACTGCTTTTGGCACCGGGTGTGGTACGTTAAAAAATCTTCTAGTCCGTTCGATAACCAAATCATTGAAGCTGTCAATCTTTTACATATTATTTTTTATTACACCTTCCTCGGCAATTTCACCATTGACCTTTGACATTGCATTTCCAAAACTTGACATTTCACATCTAAAGTAGATATAGATAGCAGCTTCAACCTGTACTATTAACAGTAATGAAATTAGCGTCTAAATTATTAAAAAGTCTAAAATGAAACTGGCCTCCAAAGAGATCATAGAACAATGTTGTTATATTATTAACATTAATTATAAGCCGAAATTGTTTTAAGAAAATCACAGCCTGCATGTTTAATATATATCAAAGCACTTATTTGAATTAAATACTATTCTAGATCTTCAGTTTGTTTTGTAAAATGTCACGACTTATATTCAAAATTTCATAGCTAAAGAACAATTGTACATTAATTTGTAACATTATTTTGAATTTTGTCTTGAATTTATAAATTTACTTTTATGGAAGTCTAGTTTATTAAAAAAATGAATTATTAAAAAATTAAAAAAAAATATATTTAGTCTAAATATAATACATATTCTTTATATAAAATATCATAAACTATATAAGTTGACGTACTTTTAGAAATATAATAAAAATACCACTGACATCATCACAAAAAGGTTTGTAAAATTAATTAATCGATTACTTTTAATATAATTCTTAAATTTGTAAATTAAATACAGAAGTGTTTGTGATTAAGTTTATAAATAAGGGTGGCTTTGGTTAATGCAAATTTAGAAGCCTTTATTTAGTTGTATCTACTAGCAATTATGGTTAAGTTTTATTAAAATAAAAATTCTTTGTAAAATAAATAAATAAATTACAGACCCATTAGGTTGTATATCCTACATATTAATAAATTTATCGATAATAAAACTGTATATATTGTTACTTTAGACAAATAAAACAAAGATAGAAAAAGTCAGGACACCCCAGCATCAAATTATCATAAGATTTGCAATAAATAACGTTGCCTATCTTGCTAAGAATTCTAATTAACCTGTGTAAATTTATTGATGTTTAATTTAGTCTGTGGATGATGGATAACCTTCTAATGCCACCCCTTCCTTTGCACACACACATGTTCAATTTAAGTATATGATTTTCTTAAACAATTCACTCCAAAGCATTTCAATCAGCTTAATAGGTAAATAAAATTTTGTGACATGTTAATTAAAAAAAAAAGACAATGACAAAATCATGTAATATATATCCAAATTTGTTTATTCGATTTAACTTCACATGTCATGTGTCCTCTTCTAACAACAGGGAATGCATTTAGCGGCATTTCCAAATTCTGTTATATTTAATTTCGGAAAACTTTTTTCCTGGACCTGAGACAATTGTATTTTAAGGACTTGTTGCTCTGACAGTATAGGTACCAAAATAAATTGAAAGGAGGAGGCGCACTTATGACACCAGAAATAACATGTATATATGTATAGTGTTCCTTCCCTACATAAAACTGCTTGGCCCAAGGATTTTTAATATAATTCTAGTGGAAATTCGGGAAGTCAACAATTATGGGCAGTTCAGACGTGGTATTATAAGATGGTTGGACACTATCCCCAGATCTGAGGTACATAAGATTTTTGATCTGTAGCTCGGCTAACTAGCGGAGTGGGTCTGAGTTCCTGGGATATGTGAGTAGGTATAGATGGGCAATTCTGGGACCTCCACCGGAAGTGCTCCCCCACCGGGCTAATATGCATGCTTGTCACATCATAGTGACGAAACAAGAATATTTTCCAACTCGTTTTAGCGAAAATAAAACCACAAACATCCGGTATTTGTTCACAAAAATGTTTTTCAACTTGTGTTAGCGGCAGTAAAACCGCAAACATTCAGTGCTGATGTCATAATATGTTTTCTAAACCAAAAATTTTAGAGCGCAAACGTCCCATCTATCGTACAATATAAATGTTTTGTGTTACTGGCTGCTTGCCGCTAGCCCCTAGCAGCTCGCTATGTGTAAAATTAGACGCGCACTTATTTTTTAATTAAAAAAAAAAGGTTGAAGTACGAGCGCCCCATCCATCGTATTATATAAATGTTTTGTGTTATCAGCCACTGGCTGCTAGCATCTAGCCACTAGCAGCCAGCTTTGTGTAAAATTAGACGCGCAAAATTTTTAAAATATTTTTATTTTCAAATTTTCTCAATGGGACGAGTACGGCGATACCCCACACATGGAGTTTAACTTAAAAGCTAAAGAAGTTTACTTTGCACATGCGCTAACCGCCATCTTTAAATAAGTCATTATATGTGGAATTAAAAGGATAGTTCCTCTTATTTCGACAGATCAGATCAAATATCTTTCATAATTTTAAATTTTTTGAATTTTCGCGTCATTGGTCGCCATCTTGGTTGCCACCTTGGATTATGTCATCTCAAGTTAGACCTCTCGAAATACTCGTACGTATTGGCCCAGTGGAGAAGCACTTCCAGTGGAGGTCCCAGTATTACCCATATATACCTACTTATGTCTATTCCTTTGTGATGATTGTGTAATGTTTGGAGTTTTTTTGTGTGTGTACCCAATTTGGTTTTATTCATGCAATTTTTGAATTATGTTTTTTGGCAATGTTTTCTAAGATTTGTATTTTTGTGTGTTACCTTTAAACAAGACTAAATTGTTATATATGCAAGGTTCCAGCTCTCGCAGGAGTTATCCTTTTTTTTTGTAATTTAATTGCAATGGATAAAAGTTTTCTAAATAAACACCATATTATCCACGGCTGCGAATTCGATCGGCTCAAGAATTGGGTTTGACATTTTTTGCGGTTCAAGCTATTTTGAAGAAGCATTCTAGCGACGATGTTAGAAGATTGGAACTTTGTGAACGAAATATAAAAACTGCAGAAAATTATCTGGACAGAAAAAACCAAATTTAGCAGAGAGGGCATAACCAACAAGCGCAATTAACACTACTGGTCCACGGATAATCCCCATTTAAATATAGAAGTTCATTTGCAAAATAAATTTAGCTCAAATATGTATTGTCTGCTTATGAATAATTAATATTCTTTTATATAATATGATTCTAATTTAACCAGCGAAATGTACGTTGAAACTGTAAGAGGAGTAGGGTAGCAATTTTTGGAAATTCTACCTCTTAATGTTTTAAGAGAATCTTGGTACCAGATGGATTGAGCTTCTGCTCATTATACTCGCGAAGTGAACCGAGAGCTTACACAAATTTGAGAAGATCGCTTGATTGGCCGTAATGCACCACGGCGATGGCTTCCGAGATCTCCCGATCTCACACCGCTCGACTTTCTCCTGTAGGGCCACGTTAAAGTGGACGTGTACAACACCCCAGTGCAGACAAGGTAGGAATTGGAGGGTCGCGTCAGAACCGCATTTCACCAATTGCATTGTTTGTACAGGCTAGGAGCTTAATTTTGTTAATATTTTCATTTGTAGTAACGTCAAGTTCTGGCGGATTTTTAACTTTGGATGGTAAAGCTTATTATTTTGTTTGTTTTAATATCTCATTAAATACACCGCAAGTTCATTCAATAATTCTGTGACATTCTCCATGAATATAAAATAAGTTCAAAATATCTGTGTTTGAATACCCTTGATTTTCCATTTCGATCGACACTACATAAAAACACATAAATGGTTGGCAGTTATTAATAAGAATATTTGTTGTCATTTCCCTTATTAAAAATCAGTTATTTTATCTAAAGTTTATCAAAAACTCTAATAACTCGACAAATATTGCAGACAGATATAGGGAATGCTATTACAGTTCCATGCGGAAATAAATTCTGCTTCAGAGCATGGGAATAGAAATAGGGCATGGTATTTGAAAAAATCGAGTTTAATGGTGTGAAGTTGCACTAAAAGAAAATTAAATTTTGGACACCCTGTAGGTAATGTGCGTACTGTAAAGACGGCACTAAAAGTATCAATGTGTTTCTATCTATATCCATAATTTTAGCGCTTTTGTTTTACAAATGGCGGCGGTACATAATTTTAAGTATCATGAAGTAAATGCAAAAATTTTCAAAGAAGTCGAAAAAGTTGAAAAAGCCTGGACGCAGCAAGTGCGTTATGGTAGTGAATTTTCATAGAAATGATCTGGCACAAAATATTTTATTATAACTTTTTTTTCTTGTAACATAGATATCTAAATTTTGGCGTATAATTTAATTTTTATATCGTAAACCTACCTACCAAATTTGGTTATCATAGCTTTTTTATTTTTTGAGATAAAAATTTTTTTTGAATGAAAACTCAAAATTTTCCCGGAAAACCTCGTTCGATTTTCCTGACTAACGAACTTGTCCAATCCATTTACAAAAGGAAGGTACATGCCAAATTTAATCGAACCATTATTTTTTGAATTATCGGTGTGATACATACATACATACATACATATACATATATATATATATATATATATATATATATATATATATATATATATATATATATATATATATATATATATATATGTATATATATATATATATATTTTTAGGTATAGGAAATGCTACTAAAGGTTTCTCTGAAATAACGTTTATAATTCAAAAATGCAAAAAAAATATACCATTCTTTTGAAATATGAAAGTTGTTGTCTACTTCCGGTATTTTTTAAAGTACCGGTATCTTGAAAATATTTTCATTGAGCAGATGATGAGTAGTTAGCTGCATACTGAAATTTTCAGAAAAATATTATGAACAGAACTATTACTAATACTTTTAATAGAAGGTTTCAATCAATGACCATATATATATATATATATATATATATATATATATATATATATATATATATATATATATATATATATACAGGGTAATTTACGTAGGCCCTGCATTAAAAGTTTCTCAACTTGTAGTTGGATTAGAAACTTGAAATTTGGCGTGCTGCCTACAATTTTTTTTTTGGCACAATTCGAAAGAAAATGTACTTTTATGGTGGGATACTTAAGAATTTCCTATTCCTAACGTGGCTAGGCCCATTACAAGAATCAAACCACTAACAATGAAGATACTCAAATGACCATTCTGGGATATTTTTAACCACATCCACAAGCCTCAAGACAAACGGCGTCTTTGGAATTGGGATTTTCATACCCTGCAATACAAACTATTTTACACCGTCATAGCGTCACAAGCTACATCCTGTTTTATTCCTAAGGTTTCTGATAGTCGCGATCCCAACGAATTCGTTGAAAGTAGAATAATATAATGTTCGAACAATTTCCGTTAGAGTTCTGTCAACATTGTTCCTGTTCGTTAATAATTTGTCGTGTGTAATTAAATATGAATCCATATTTTTTATTAAATTATTACATTTGTCTTTTGTTTCCATGGCATATTTGAAAAATCAATGACGAATATCTTGCAATTTCTTGATTTTTGTTGAATAACTCAATAGAGGTTGAAGTTAAGTATAGGAAATGCTTAAGTAGCCCAGAATACATTATATATATATATATATATATATATATATATATATATATATATATATATATATATATATATATATATATATATATATATAGAACTCATCACGGATATGAGTTCTAATTTGCGTCTATTTGTTTCTCTTTAAGCGAACTTTTCTTTATGACAATTCGCTAAAAAGGGTTGGTCTTTTATCTAAAATACTACTAAATTTGATTTGTTTTTAATTGTATACTTACAACAGAGTTTAAAAGCATACTGAGCACCATTTCAATTAAAACTTTGTTTTTGGGAAAATAATGCTATAAATATATCTTTCAATCTATTTCAGACCATTAGATCTAATTTTCGTGAATGCCTAAAATGTATTTAGTATCATCATTTTACCCCAGACAAGAGATAAAAGGGTTGAAAATTCAATTAATGGAGTGTCTGTGTAACGCGAGTTGTGAGCATGGAAGTTGTGGCGGTAGTTCTTGTTAGTGGACACTTGGGTCAGGTATAGAGAAAGTTTCCAACAGCGAATAATTCTGAGTGGCGTGTTCTTATGCCCCATGGAACACATTATGTTGCAGAGCCCACTTGTTAAGAAGTTAACTTTTTTGTATAACATGTAAAAGTTTATTTAAAAGTCCTGACAGAAAACTGCTAAATAAGATGGGCAACTTTTTATAAAAACCGCTTTTTATTAAATAGTTAGTTAATTAGTTTATATAACCTGAACAAGGTAAGATGCGTGTTGCATTTGGCGTGCGCGACGCTGACTGTAAAAAAAATCGAACACCCAGTAATCCATTTAAATAAAATTTAGACATAATGTGTGTTTAATCAAACTTAAAATATTGCTGTAAATTGAGTCATAACTTCTCTATAGCTGTGGTAAGTTAGTCCCATCAGAAAGACATCCTCATGAAATTAATCTAGGGTCCATGAGTTAACCACAAAGAAAATATGACAAGACAAAAAATTCCACAATCAAGTTTTCTATATGTTTTGAGACTTCCTACGTCGAAATGTCGAAATTCCACTTCCACACATTCTACCCATAATTAATTTCAGCACAGAATACCAGACGTTATATTATTCGAGTTTTAACGAAAAAAGTCCATTTTCAACAAACCACCTACCATTCATCCCGTTCCACCTGGAAAGATTTTACCAAAAAAACAATCCGAACAGTTTGTTTGTCGGGTGCTAACTGTATACCAAATTTGACGACGATATCTTAATTCGTTCTAAAGTGATCGTGACTACTAACAGACAGGCATACAGACCGACAGACAACCAAACTTTCTTCCCCAAATCATGTTTTCTATATGTTTTGACACTTTTTTGGACGTTTAAGCGATAACTTTTTTTGAGATTTGTCACCCATACCATACATCCACACGTATGGACGATGTGGAAGCAAAATGATTATATTTTCAAACCAAAATATTAAAAAATTGTGCTGCACATTGAATCATAATTTGCACATAGCTGTTATAATTAATAGCATCGTGAAAGTCGAACACAAGGTAACCTTCAGATAGCTACGGAGAAATTATAAAGCCTTGCGCTTGACATTTTTTATCGGTAACTCGAACTTTCAGAGTAATTGTGGCAGCTTTTTGTACATAAGTGTTTGATATGCAGATGACTTTGAATGTACATTCCCCCTGAAGCGACGTTACTTAAAGACAATTCGAAGCGTTCCTTTGTCGGGTGCTAACTGTATAACATATTTGAAGATGATATCTCAACTCGTTTGAAAGTTATTGCGCCTACTAACAGGTAGACGTAGAGGCCGACAGACCGACCGACAGTTAAAAAAAATTCGTTCCAGAATCAAGTTTTCCATATGCTTTGAGTCTTTTTACGCCGTTTTAACAAAAGAGTTCGAAATTTCTGTCACCGATATTCCGCCCCCATACATTCTACCACTAATTTAATTTTAACACAGAATACCAGGTGTTTGGTAAAATATAAAGTTTTATAATAAACAAACCGCAAAACGTTATATTCCATGAGTTTTAAAGAAAAAATTTTAATTTTCACCAAATCACCCCTACCCCCTGGAGAGATTTTACTCAGAAAAAAAAACATCCGAACTGCCTGTTTGTGCTAAGTGTTCACCAAATTTGAAGACAATATCTCAATTTGTTCTAAAGTTATCGTGACTATACTAACAGAGAGACATACAGACCGACAGACAAAAAACGTTCGTTTTCAAATCACGTTTTCTATATGTCTTGACACTTTTTACAGCTTTTAATCAAAATTTTATTTTGACATTTCTATCACTGATACCATACTTCCACATGTATTGACGATGTGGAAGTAATAACAAAGTTACTTAAAAATGAGTGGGTTCGTCGCGGTTTCTCCTGCATTCGATAACTCTTCAAGGCGTGCTTGATATTAATTATTTATGGTACCCTGACGAATGTCAGACAATGCTTCTTGAATTCGGTGATAAAGGTCAACTAGACTATTTGTTGGTAGAAGTAAATAACCCAGTCGATTACCAATCATATTCCACACAGGTTTGGATTGGCGCCAAGTCTGAAGAACAAGAAGTCCGTGGAAGCAGGGTCATGTTATCTGCTTATAAAAACTTTGTAGTAACCCTTGCTGTATGAAGACGTGCGTTGACTTGTTGATAAAGGGGTTGAATTAACTCTCGTATGGCAGTGCAGCAGGCTGCAGTAGGTTTAGTATGTATTCATTTGCATTTACATTCCTGTCCATAAAAACTAGAGGTGATCTGCTATCCTATGTTATATCACCTCATACCATCGCCCCCTGTGTAAGGGCCATATTCCGTCCAACAGAAAATTCGAGACTTCTGTGTTCTCCACGTAATCGTCTCACTCTTTTGTGACCATCGTCGTCTCAAAGACAGGATCGGGAATCGTCAAAGAACAAACATGCTTCCATTCAGGATCCCAATTTGATCTGCCGTTTAACCACCCAAGCCGAGCAGCATGATGTCAAGGTGTCAGCGGGAGACATAAAAATTGTCTATAAGAACGAAGCTCAAATGCGCGTATTCTGCAATATAACGTTGTCATAGAGACTCTTTGTTGTAAAATTTCCAACTAAGCATCTCCAGTCGACCGTGTTGTGAAAACTCTGTCTTGTAAAGCCACTATCTTCAATTGACGATCATCCCGCGCTGACGTTGCTTGAGGTGATCCGGATCCACGAAGACGGTTATGGATCCCTTCTTCAGACCACTTGGGCCAACACTGTAACACCGCTGACACACTGCGTCCTATGCGGTCGGAATTTTGTCTGATTGAAAAACCGGCTTCCCGCATACCAACAATGCGCCCGAATTCATTTCAATGATTGTAATTGTTCCGTAAATAGTGCCTGACCATAATGAGCTATTGACTTAATACATTTAGCACAAATATTGTTTCAAACTGAAGAAAACGCAAATTTAAAGAGATATTTTTTTGATAAAATAAAATTAAAAAAGTCTCACCTGTTTACATTTGTTGTTCATATCGTTATAATTTCTTATCAGAGACAAAACAAAGTAGAATAGAAAATTTATTTTCAAGTGGTCGACTCTTACTGAGTGTTCGGTTTTTTTGGAAAGTCACTATAAGTCAGTATAGTTATGATTCTGAACCTGCAATATGTAATATGAGTTGGTTAATTTATATATCTTGAATTTAGCAATAAATAAAGGGAGGCAATCAATAATTCAGTAAGGTATATTGCTAAGTAGTCCGTGGCCAAACATGTTTAAAGCCATTATAAAATCGAAAAAAAATTGTAATTAAAATGAAAATTGGAATAAAAATACAATTTAATACGGGAAAGAACAAATAACATAATATTTTCACAATTGTTAAGGAGCGGAGGACATTTCGGGAATAACTTGTCGAACTAGGCGAATTTAGACTTATTAACGATTTAATAAACTTTAATAAATAACTAAACTTTAACAATGCTTACAACTAATTTAACCGAATGAATTTTAAAGCCGAAATCTTTACATAATGAATCTTAATTGAAAAGTGTCTAAATGTTTCTACATAATTAAAATCACTCGCGTCTTTACATCTTAAGAATCTAATCAAAAGTTTCGCTAATGTTTATCAACAATTGAATGATCTTAACAAATATATTTCCACGGCTACGACTGCCCTTCTGCATAGCTTATTGTTCTCTGAACACAATACTTAGTTAGTTTATCGAAATATTGTTTTCTTCAAATTTGGTCTCTTTAAGGTCGGTCTATTTCCGCTACTGTGGCCAATCACCGACGCCAGAAAGCAGTTGGGCCTGACTATCTTGGAAAATCTTACGAATCCCATTCCTCCTGTATGGAGGCTGTGAATCTTTAACGTTCCCAACATCGCATGGTACACGGGACCAATGACTTGATAACCTTTTCGATGGGTGGAACGTGCATACGTTCAACTTGCTCACACAATGTCACAACCTCGGTCAATGTTAATTTACAGTATGTACAGAAAAATAATTTGTCGTTTCTACTGAGGATTGGACCAAGACCCTTGGACCCAGAGGCATACGTTCTTACTCCTGGACCACCAAGGCTGCAATTCTTGTTCATTTGGTTCTTGCAGAACCTAGAATGGGTAACATCATATTTTCACAATATTTAGTTGGTTTATTCAAATCTTGTTTATTTGTTTGTTGCAGTACCAGAATAGGTGATACTTCTGTTATGATGAGAGGAAAAAAATAACTTTTTTGTTGCCTTGGATGATACATTTCTTGTTTGAATTTCGTTATCTCATTACATTTTTATTGATGAAAAACGTATTATAAATTTATAATTATTGAGCTACAATCGTAAAAATTCCCTACCCTCCAAAGAATTGATACTCAAGTTGTACTGCACACAGTTGAATAAAAATAATCTTTTGATTGAGACTGATCGCATTAATAGTTTAAGCATCGTTGGCCATGGAGTTCAGAGAAAAATCCGGCAAGAAGCGTGTGGTCCTTTTAATGTTATTTACCCAAACGGAAAATCAACACAGTTGGTTTTCATAAGCAAAACTCAGAAGCAATATAGATGAACAGGACCAGTAAAAAACAAAAGGCACCCATTCTACTGCAAAAAGTAAACGAAGATGAGTTTGACAAGTGAACTTAATTTTGTAAAAATATGATGCCGAAAGAATCAACAATGAACATTTTTTTAATTAATGTCCTTCTAGCGAATTTTTTTAGAAAAAATTCACCAGAGAGGATACCGTGACGTTTGAATTCAAAAAAACTTCTTCAAGTGAGCGTGGACTAGGCCCCCTAGAACACATATCTAAATACAGTTTATATATATATATATATATATATATATATATATATATATATATATATATATATATATATATATATATATATATATATATATATATATTACACCTATAACTCAAAAAATAATGAGCTGATTTTTATTAAATTTGGTTAGTATCTTCCTTTTTTTTTGTATCTTTACAAATAGCAGGGCTATGACAACCAGATCTGATAGGCAAGTTTTCACTATAAAAGTGAAATTACAAACCAAAATTCAGATCTCCAAGTTAAAGGGAAAACCATTTAGAAGCATTATGTGGTTAACAGAATCCATTTAATATTACAGATAAAGCGGAAATTCTCCTGTAGCAAAAAGGTCAAGAAATGCGAGAACAGTTACTTTCAAAATTTTATAGTTTTCAGTCGCGATTTAAAACGTTAAAATTGCCAAATTTAGATATAGATTAAGAAACAAATTCAGGTTATGTAGAAAAATAGGTCGTAGGAAGCATATTTTACAAGTCTTAATTTTCTGCTTCAACCGTAATAGTTCTACGCGTTACTAAAATATGTGCAAAAAATTAATTTCGAATAAATTATTTCTCTGATGCTTTGGCAGTAGTTTCAGTTATAGAGTTTGTTGTTTAATAGCCTATAATTTTTAGCGAATTTTCGTAGAAAAAAAATTGCTATTAAGCAGATCGCGACATTTGAATTTTCAAAAGATTTCTTTAAATGAGCGCGAACTAGGCCCCCTAGAATTATATCTGTATATATTATACATATGACAGCTGACGCATTTCTGTAAAGCTCGACATGTCTGTTATTATACAAGATACCATATATAGGTTAATTAGAGGGCATCATGAGCTGTATCTTATAAAATTATTTTTACAATCACAGGTGGGCCATAAGTCGTTGATGATAAATTTTTTTACTCGAATAGCCCTTATATTATTGCATTTTTACATTTTCCATCGACTTATAATGCACGTTTTAAGGAAAACAATATTATCGTTCACCTTTTTCAAGTTATTTCAATTGTTTTGTAACTTTTCGCGTTTTTGGCAAATATAAAAATTCTGACAGGACGTTTTTACCAATAGGTAGCGAAATTTCATGAAAGCAATTGAATCTGACAAAATTCAAACTACCCGAGCTCAACGTTTCCAAATGGAGCAGCCTCTATTTTATGTTTCAAAAGTGATGGGCATGCCTACTGATTCAACTTTTTTATAACCCTCCGTATACCTAAAGACTCTAGTTTTGTAAATAATTACATTTATAATCGGATACCATGATTCATCTAGAGATCAGTTTTGATTATTTTTTCAGTTTTTGATTCAATTTTAATAACACATCAGATTATCATTATTTGGTGAAAAAAATATTAAAATATTTTCATAATATAGGCATAAGTGGCTGATAAAGTGTTTTCACATCTTTTTACAATTGTCAAATGAAACTTAAAAGCGGCTTAAATAACGTTCATATCTCTGGCAGTTTGTGACATGAAAATAAGAATATTTTTCAGATTATATTCTTCTTTACTTCCACGGGTACAAATTTCCATGAAAAGTTAAAAAATAACTTTCTTAACTTTAAAAAAAATTTAATCACAGATCAGGTTTCGAATTTGAATTTTATGTATTTTGCAGTAAATGCTCGTGTAAAAAGTATTTAGTAAGTTGTTGCAAAAATTTTTTGTTTTCGTAAAAAGGATTTAAAAAAAAGTATGAAATTTCGGTAATTATTACAATTAATGTTTTTACTTATATTGTTTAGCAAATTTTAGTAAAAAAGAAATTTTCGTGTAGCATTACTGTAGCTAATTTTTGTAAAAAAAGCGAATTTTCGTAAAGGTAAATTTTTTTGTAATTTTTATCAAAACGCCTTTTGTGAATAGAATTATATCTTCGCAGGAGTGTGAATAGTTTGACGAGGTTCGTTGGCCAGGAAAATCAATCAATAATAAACGTTATCAGTTTATTCATCCCATCATTATTTATCAGTTTAGTCATCCCTCTGATCCCGCTGACTTTGTTAGCGAAACGATCGCCAGGTCTAAGAACTGTATTGTGATAAATTGGATTCTCCAAATTACACTAATCAGTGCGCATCACAGGTTCCAAATTTCACTCACAACGCATTTGCTGCGTCTAGACTTTTGGTGATGAGGCGACATCGAGTTTAGCAGCATCTGCTCTCTTTAAAGAAAATGTGAGACGATTGGATGTTACCTCTAAATATTAACATATGTGTGGTGCTGCATGAAGGCGCTAATAACACTCGTTTAACCTATTTAACTGGTAAACTGTCATACAAATCTTGGAGTTGTCACGGACGATGATCTACTATGGTCTGCATATATTTCATCAATTTGGAAAAAGTTTAACGCAACTTTGTTTCTGGTGAGAGGGTCGCTGGAGCAGGTATTCTCCTCGTCTTTTGTAAACTTATACAATTTCTATAGGGTGTTGATTTTTTAATATGCAGGTCCTATTTGGATTTCAACTCTTGTAGTTGATGTGAACTTGCTTGAATCCGTTCAACATCCTGCAACCAGACATACTTTCGGGCAGCGCAGGCCGCCTTATCAAGAACGCCTCTCGATGGTCGGCCTCACTACTTTCGTTTAAAGAAAAATTCTAGGATACCAAATAGTAGCCTATCGCGCTCTAAATGGCCTATTCGAATCCGATATGTCTCTGCTGTTTGAAAGGAGTACTGACGATCTCTTCCGCGGTCACGGTTTGAAACTTATGAAACACACTTCCAGACCAGTGTTTGGCAGAACCTTCTCCCAAATCTTGTGTTTTCACTTTGGATAGTTCATCATTTCCTGTCGTGACTGTCTCTTGTGTGCAACCTTTTAACAATCCCAGAAAATGTATCTTGCATACTAGTTTATGTATTCTTGTGAATGTTTTGCTTATTTGACTATTAAGTTTATTTATATATTGTTTTTTTTAATTTCAACAACACACCACGAGGGCTTACAGCCTAAATACTATCGTACCGTGGGTGTTGACAAAGAGGAAAGAGGCAGCTTGTTAATTCTGGACTTGAAGGTTTGGAGGTTCGGAGGAGAAGGAAATACATGTGCCGGCAAGGAATTCCACAACTTGGAAGTCCTCGGGACAAAAGACCGGGCATAACAAGATGTTCTATGTCTGGTGACCTGGACAGTAAAAGGGTGCATTCGCTCTGTTTCCCTGGTAGATCTGTTGGGGGGATATTCATTTTCGTATGTTGTACACTCTACCTTTATTTGTTTTAAAGTGCATTATATTTTTTTGAACAGGACCTCGCCCTATTGACGAAGAAAAGTCCTACCGCCCCATTACCCTCACATCCTTTCTCGTAAATACCATGGAGAAGGCAATAGACCAATACATTAGAAGAGAAACTCTAATAAGAAAACTGCTCTATATCCAAGAGTTAGGCGCACAAATACATATAAGACGCCTTACACAGTCTAGTGAGAGGGATAGAGAATTTTTTTGTGGCCAAAGAAGTTGTCCTTAGCCCACTAATTGACATAGAGGAAGCCTTTGACAACACCTCATATCAATGCATCAACCGGGACCTACAAGAAAGGGAAGTGGAATTCGTTTCATTGGTTGTCGTAAGATGGATTGAGTCAATGCTAATAATCCATGTTACCACAGCCACCGTAAATGAAACTAGCGCAACAAGTCACACCCAAGGAAGAGTGCTACTACTTTTGCTGTGGGCGCTCGTTGTTGATAAACTTATGACTACATTGCAAGGAGTTGAATGCATAGTCTAGGGATACGCAGACAAAATTATCATAACAGTAAAGGGAAAGCACGATGCTGTAATGTCCAGCCTAATGCAAACAGCCCTAAATATACTAAATAACTTGTGTAAGACAGAGGGATTTAATGTCAATCCTCATAAGACAGTACTTGTCCCATTCACAAACAGAAGGAAACTGAATAAGAGACCACTCTGAATGGAACACAGACATTGAATTTGCAGACAAATTTCAACAAAATCGGTCGAAAAACCTCTGACGTATGGATATAAACATTTTTTCATAATTGGTAAGCAATTATATATATATATATATATATATATATATATATATATATATATATATATATATATATATATATATATATATATATATATATATATATAGGGTGGCGCATTGAAAACGAAACAGACCGATTTGCGTCCAGATAAATTTTTTTTTAAGAAACGCTGAAACATTTCAATTTTAATATTGAGGGGGACATGTTTTGACATAAAACTCAACTTTGTCACATCAACCCCTTAAGGGTGGTGATAACAACCCGTATATTTTAAATAGGGAACATGGGTCGAGTGTTACATTATTTGAAAGCTCTTTGTTTTCTGGATTCAGCACACTAATTGTTTTGGAAGTTTTATCAACTCGTTTAAAAATTATTCACAGTTGTAGATGCAAAAACGCATTTCACTCAATTCGATAAGAAATGAACTGATAGTCAATATTTTGTTGGTTTGTAAACAAAAAATTGACTATCAGATCATTTTTTATCGGAATGAGAGAAATGCGGTTTATTATTTCTTTTTTACGGTCGGTTTGATACTTGATAGTACTACCGAAAATGTATTTCACAATGGTGTATTCTGTAGAAGAAAGACTTGAAATAATTACTCTTTTTTTCCAAAAACGATGACTGTGTCAACCGTACCGCAAATTTGTTTAATGAACGACATCCGAACAGACGTGCTAACAGAAAATACATTTTGGAGTTAGTTGCAAAGTTTCGACAAAGTGGTTCAGTAGCCAACAAAAAACGGGATCCTGAACGCGAATTTTAGGTTAGAAATGAGACTACTGAGATTGAAGTTTTAGGACAAATTGCTGCAGACCCAACTTTGAGCACGAGAAAATTGGCCACTGTTTCAAACATCAAAAGAAGAACTATTCAGCAAATAATGAAGCCTCATAAATTTTACCCGTATAAACTTGATCTTGTACAACAACTGAATGAAGATGATTTTGATCGGCGGCTGGAGTTTTGTGAAGTTATGACTGCACGAATAGCTGATAACGGGAAGTTTCTGTTCAATATCTGTTTCAGACGAGTGTACGTTTTTATTAAACTCTACAGTCAATCGTCATAATTGTCGTTAGTGGGCAGATAATAATCCAAGAAATTTTCACGAAGTCCACACTTAAACTCCACAGAAATTGAATGTCTGAACTGGCATTTTTGGAGACCGTTTAATCGGACCAATTTTTCTTGATGGCAATTTGAGTGGTGAAACGTATTTGGAGTTACTAGAAGATATCGTTTACCCTCTACTAATTGACATTGTTGAAAATGATGATCGCTATCAAGAAAATCAATTAGTGTTTCAACAAGATGGAGCTCCTCCGCATTTTTCACAACGTGTTAGGGAGTTTTTGAATAGAGAGTTTCCAGAGCAATATATTGGGCGTAGAGGTGCTATTGAGTGCCCCCCTAGATCACCGGATTTAACTCCTTTAGACTTCTTTCTATGGGGCAATTTAAAGAGTAGAATTTTCTCAACAGAACCGGAGTCTCTGGAAGAATTACGGACGACGCATTGTTGAAGAATGCCGTCTAATAACTCCACAAATGCTCCAGAATGCCAGAGCTCGTTTTGAACAAAATTTCTACTTTTGTATGGAAGCTGGTGGTCAACAACTTGAACACTTACTTAACTGAATAAACATTTTTGAACGTTTGGTTTTGTTTTTTAGTTTTTTTAACGAAAAATTGACTAATTAGTGAATTTCTTATCACAATGAATAAAATACGTTCTTGCAATTCCAACTGTGAATAATTTTTAAACGAGTTAATAAAACTTCTTAAAAAATGAGTGTGCTGTATTCAGAAAAGAAAGAGCTTTCACATGATGTAACACTCTACCCATGTTCCCTATTTAAAATATAAGGGTTGTTATCACCACCCTTGAGGGGTTGATATGACAAAGTTAAGTTATATGTCAAAACATGTCCCCCTCAATATTAAAATTGACGTGTTTCAGAGTTTCTCAAAAGAAAAATTTCTCTGGACGCAAATCGGTCTGTTTCGTTTTCAATGCGCCACCCTGTATATTTATTTACATAGTTATCAATTTATTTATACTCATTTATTGTGTGTATGTTATATAACATATTACAATTATTATAATATTACAACGTATCTATATAATAATAATAATACATTCAACATAATTTTGCAACGTATTATACAAATAAGCTTGGCTTGTGCTTGTATAAGACACAATTTCCAATTAAGGATACATTATAAATAAAGCTCTTAAAATCTATTTATTTTGGTTGTCATCTCAGATATTTTGTTTAGATCTTCCAATTAAAATTTTTTCCAAAACCTACTTGCTTTCAACTTGTATTCTTTTTAAACTTAACTTCAAAATTTAATTCATCCTTATTTACTGCCAAAAACCTTCAATTAATATTCAAATTCCTGCAACTATAATTCTGACACGTCAACATGACAGAAAAGCAATATATATATATATATATATATATATATATATATATATATATATATATATATATATATATATATATATATATATACATATACATTTACACCTACGCTAAATAGATTCGGAGTATATTGGTTCGGTTTCATTTTAAGAAAAAAAATTAAAGACGTGATTCGGCAACAGCTAAATTTTGAACGAAAATTCGCTTATAATAAGGTAATATTAAAATGTGTAAACGATATCTGTATAGTATTTTATTTTGGAACAAAAAGTCTTATCTCGGCGGTTTATATATTTTTGGGAAAGCAATATTTCCACCAAAAATTATTTAAATTTTACTGGCATTTGGTACAAATCAGACTAAAACATATAAAAAAGAAACTTATTTGTGCTACAGGTGAATCTAGTGCCTTATTTTGTTAACAAAATGGAAATAGACAGGCCGGCAACTGCACAACATGAAGGTAAGGTTATAAAAATAATATGAACTAATTATTCAAATTGCTAATAGATCACCCACCATTATTGAAAGCATTTAAATCTGACGTACATGTGCACTATGTAAATTATATTCGAGTTAATGATGATGGCACTACTACAGAACAAATAGAAAATATTAAATATTAATTGGGGTGAAGATGGCTACAATCTTTGTCACCACGACCTTTAAGGTATAATTTATTCTATATATTGGACACGAAGACAATTTTTTGGGCCTCTCCTGACACGACCATATAAAATAATTTATTTTTAGAGTAATCCAATCAACCTAATAAACATACAAAAGTTTTTAACAATCTTAAGCAGGTAACGAAATGCCACTATAGCTATAACTCATATTGGCAGTTTATAAAATTTTGATATTGACTGTTCTTTGCATGGATACCTACTACGAATAACAACAAGAAGTAACACTTAGAAAAATCAAAATGACTCAATAACAATACGAAATTTAACGCTGAGTTTAGAAATCTAATAATACACAGCATGTTTCATAAAAAATACCAACTTTTCAGTTTTGGTACACTTTGTACAGAGTGTCAAATTGGACACTTTTGAGGAGCTAGAAAAACTGACCCATATGTTAAGAGGTCGATTTTTGTGAGAAAGTGAGTGCCGAAAACCGCACATCGATAATTTCAACTGTTTAGAAGATATAGGGTGGTTTTCAATTTTGTGCATTTTAATCCCAGCCTGGTAACTTATTTATTTATGAATATGTTTTGTTTCTGTGAAAACATTCTTAAGGTATCTTTTGAAGGTATCCAATGGTATCCCATGTTTTTGTAAAAGGAATGGTTTTGAGTCCATGACATTAATTTTTATTTTTTCTGATAGATCAACCCATATACTGTTGCAATTCTTTTTCTAAATGAAACTGTTTTTCCAAATAGATATAAAACAAATACTGTAGATGAATCTTGTAAGTTTAAGCAACTAAATCTAAGTTTGCTTTTGCGTGTGATTTTTTTAACCGACTTTTGAAGTTATAATAAGTTTTCCTCTTTATTTACTATGTATGAGAACTACGAAAAATATGACATGTTAAAGTGTTACTGAAAATCACATGGCGATGCTCATGCCGTCAGCAATCTTTATTTCGACAGCAGTAGGTATAAATGGTCCCTTCTAAGCCCTCCACCCTCCACCCGGCCACTACGCATGCGCGCAATGACGCCACAGTGACGTTACTGGGTTGGGGACCAATAGGACTCTAACCTGAGATGACGTCGTCCAATATGGCGGCCGTCGAGCGCGAAAATTCAAACTTCAAAATTTGAATCAAGGTTTTATCTAACTTGTTTTAATAAGAAGACATATCATTTTTATTTTTATAAAAATGATGTATCTAAATATGACGGTTTGCGCATGCGCAAATCAACTTTATTAGTTTTTGAGTTAGCCCTCACGTGTTTGGTATCATGTTACTCGTTGTGACGAGTAGAATGCAGTGCCGCCACCGGAGGCGGCATTAAAGGCGTTGGGGGGCTGCGCCTTCGGTCGGAATCTAGATGAGGCTCTAGATCGGGGTCCAGATCTAAGTCGAGATCTAGATCTAACCCATCTAAATAATAAGACAGTCATTTTGATTTTTATAAAAATTAAGTCTGTAAATATGGCGGTTTGCGCATGCGCAAACCAACTTTTTTATTAAGCGGTGTAGAGGTATAGTGTTTGGTGTCATGGTAATCGGCTCGAAGAGTAGAATTCAGAAATAGTATCTACCGCCGCCGGAGGCGGTGGTGCGGGGCGGTGAAAACCAACGTTCTTATCAAGTAATGTAGAGGTATGATGTTTGGTATCATGTTACTCGTCGTGACGAGTAGGATTCAAAAATAGCATCGGCGTCCGTTGGAGGCGGTGGTGGGGGGTTTCGCAAACCAACTTTCTCAGTTTTTGGCTTAGATCTTCGGTGTTTGGTGTCATGTTTGTTAACCTAATTTATATTATAAATCATGTCGAGAAACACCGTTTAAGATTAGAAATAAAACAATTTATTTAAATAAAATTAATTTATTAGGATTAATAAATCATACATATTAATTATTACATAATAGCTCTTGCTTACATGTTAACGAAAATTTAATTAAAAATAAAACAGTTAATTTGTTGAATTGGTTCACAAGACATATATTAAATTATTACATAATGGCTCTTACGTTACCAGTTATATATTTATATGCGAATACACAATCACGAATAACTAAACAGTAAGCTCTGGTTCTATTAGAAAAATTGTCTTTGCTCATAAACTCCACTTTGATGTCCACCGTTGAAGATTTGATTCTGATGCTGACAATCGATTACAAATAGTGCTCGATCTTTAAGCTCATTATAATTCAAGAGAGACTTTGGCATGCTTTTATAACAAAAACTTTTTTGAAAATCTGTATACATCTGATAGGCTTCAGCACATTTAGATTTCCCGCAATCCATATTCATAGATTTATAAGGGTACACAATAAACAGCGATACAGCTTTAATGTTTGGGTTGGTATTTTTAGAGGAATTTTTATCGGCCTGAAACTAACCTTGGATTTTGGTTCCAGGGGTCCTAGCTCGCGCTCATTCGAAGAAGTTTTTTAAAATTCGAAAGTTGCTATCTCCTCGTTAGTGAATTTTTAAAAAGAAAATTCACTAAAAGGTAACGTTGCACGGTAGAACAGGTATTAAAACTAAACTGTCTAAGGCGGGTTGAGGAAAAACAAATGAACAGTCGGACAAAAATTTTGGATACTGTGGTGCATACCATGTGCGCCACTTATAAATAATTGAATTATTAAATAAATGCAAGTATTTTTTTTTCAGATACAGGTTCAGGCAGTAGCAGTACCATAAGCAGGTGTTCTGTATGTTTTAACCGGAGAGACAGTGATGAGGAAAATATTCCCTTATTGTCGTCTGCTCGAGCAATAGCAACTCGATGGCCATTTAACATCCTTATTGGGATTTTTATTATTTGTTTTATAGTTACCCTTACGGTTGGAATTTACCTTGCTTATCAACACAAAAGTAAGTTATTAGCTTAAGCAAACATAAAAACATAAATAAGTGTTTTATTTGCAAAGAGGAAGCAAATAAAGTTAATTAGTAAACCTCAAGTTAGGTAAAAGTAATGAAAGTAAAGAAGTTAGAGTATGTGTTTGTTTAGAAATTTAATTTGGATAGATGGCGTTAAAGCTTTAAAAGCTCTTTTTTGTAATGATTTTTAGAGATATAGCAATCTTTATTGTTCCAATACTACATTTTCTCTTTTAAAACTGCACCAACTGAAAAATATTTTTGTATAGATATTTTGCAAATATAACTGTACATAAGAATAAAGTATAGGCTGGATTTACAAATTTGACAGGTGAAAATTAGAAGCTTGCACAAGTATGCTGGTGCCTAAAGAAACTTATACAGGTTTGGACGCAGCAAGCGCGTTATGAAAGTGAATTTTCATAAAAATGTTTTTAATAGCAAATATGTCTCTTTAATGCCAACAGACATCAATTTGGTTACCGGTATAGTCTATATAGTAGAAACATTGTACCATATTTTATAAAATAACTTATTGCTTCAAAATGTACCAACATTTTCCGAAAATAAACTTAAAATGTTTCCGAGAAAACCGGTTTCCTAGCCAACGAACCTTAGGTTAATATCAAATTAAGGTATTGAAATTGGAAGCATTTAGTGAAAATTTGCTCGCTAAACGCACTTAATGCGTGTCGATTTTTTTCTTACAAACATGCATCATATTTCGATAAAAAGTACAAAAATGCAATATTATAACGGATGTTCGGAAAAAAAATTGTAGGTATCACCAACGACTTATGGGCCAGCCTGTGATTGTCAAAATAATTTTATGAGATGCAGCTCAAGACACCCTGTAATTAACGTAAACAATTTTTCCTCGTATCTTATATAGTAACAATTATATTGAGCTTTACTGTAGAAATGCGTCACCCTGTATATATGTAACAAGATAAGAATTGAAACTAAACCAGGATATGGATTCTAGGGGGCCTAGTTTGCACTCATTTGAGGAAATCTTTTTAAAATTCAAAAGTCGCGGTCTCCTCATTAACGAATTTTGTCTATGAAAATTAGCCAAAAATTATAGAACGTTAAGAGATAAACTTAATTAAAACTATTGCCAAAGCCTCAGAGAAAGGGTCTATTTAAAATTATTTTTTCTGGAAACATTTTAGTAAAATGAAGGACAATGACGGTTGAAGCTGAAACTTAAGGGTTTTCAGACCATTCTTCTTGCGAGAGTTTCTTTACATCACCCGTATTTGTTTCAGGTTCCTTGCCTAAATGTTGCTTATTTTGACATTTCATATTACGACTTTGGCGTTTTGAGGAAAACCCAAATTTTTTTTCTTTAAACGCCTATAACTTTTTTGTCTTTAAACTTACAGACCTAGATTCTGGCGTATGGTTTACTGTTTATAATACAAAAAAGAAAATTTGGTTGCCCTTACTTCGTCATTTCCGGAGCTATAATTTTTTTTCAAAAGAAAACACAAAATTTTCCGGGAAGACCTTGGCCGATTGTCCTGTATATCGGACTTTTCCAAGCCACTTGCAAAAGGAAGGCACGTACCAAATTTGATCAAAATCAGCGCATTATTTTTTGAGTTATTGGTGTGTGGGACACACACACACACACCCACACGCAAACACACACACACAAACCCATATATATATATATATATATATATATATATATATATATATATATATATATATATATATATATATATAATCGAGACTGCCCCTGGATATTTGTTCTAGGGGGCCTAGTTCGCGCTCATTTGAATAAATTTTTTCAAAATTCAAAAATCGGGATTTCCTCTTTACTGATTTTTTAAAAGAAAATTCACTAAAACTTAACATTTCGCCTCAATCACTGGAGTGTATTATTTAACCTTGTGTTATTCACTGAAATTAGAGGAGACCGTGGCTAGTTAACGCACTCGGGGATTTAAATTTTGCTTTCACATCGTAAATACGTCTGCAAGTATGGTAACGGTGACAGAAATTTCAAGACACGTCGTAAAAAGTGTCAAAACAAATAGGAAATATAATTTGGGACCGAATTTTTTTTTCTGTCGGTTTGTATGTCTGTCTCTTTTTTCCTCCTTAGGACCCATCCGCGATTGCCGCCCCGATAGCTACCCCAGCCTTTGGTTTATTGTGCATGCCCTATGCCCTTTCTACTCGACCCATCCTAAGACCACTGTGCCTTGAACTGGTCTGAACAGCAGCTGGTAGGTGAAGTTTTATATTGCTCAATCTCCGGTCTATGCTGTCCGTAGATCAGTTGTTTTTTGCGGTCCAGAGCTTTAAACTCGCACAAGATGTGCTGGGCTGATTCCTCCCCCTCGCCGCAGAGTCTCCATGCTAGGTGCCACTCGAACCGCCTTATTTTATGCAGCTGTTTCTTGACAGCCATGTGTCCCGCCAAGAGTCCTGTTATGTTCGTGAGCTGTCCTCTGCTCAGATTTAGCAGCTCCACAGCTCTCTTTGAACTGGATTCCCCAATTACTGACTTCCAATGTCTGAGCCCTGGACATGTCTGTCTGTTAGTAACCATGATAACTTTAGAACGAAATAATATATCGTCTTCAAGTTCCGATTGTTTTTGGGTAAAATCTCTTAAGGGGATAGGGAATGAATCGGGAGTGATTTGGTGAACTTTTTTTTCTTTCAAACTCGAGTAATATAGCGTTTTATGATTTGTTTATTAGAAAACTTTCTATTCAATCAAACATCTGGTATTCTGTGCTGAAATTGATTAGGGGTCGAATATGTGGGGGTAAATATCGGTGACATAAATTTTGAATTTTTTTGATAAAATGGCGTAAAAAGTCTCAGAACAAAACTTGATTCTGGAACGAAAATGTTTTTCTCTGTCTGTCGGTCCATCTGTCTGTCTGTACGTCTGTCTGTTAGTAGGCACAATAACCTTCGAGCGAATTGAGATATTATCTTAAAATTTGGTATACAGTTAGCACCCGAGAAATGGACGCTTAGAATTGTTTTTGGGTAACATCGCTTCAGTGGGAGTAACCATTTAAAGTCATCTGCATGTCAAACGCTCATGTTTAAAAAGCTGCAACAATTACTCCGAAAGTTCGAGTTACAGATAAAAAAATGTCCAGTGCAAGGCTCCAGAATTTCCCCTTGCTATCTGAAGGTTATCTTGTATTTGACTTTACGGTAACATTTAAGATGAAATCAAGGTCAGCACAATATTTTCGAATGGGAGACTATAATTTTCATCACGAAAATCGAAACAGGAACAAATTTCACCTTCAATCGTGACCTCGAGCAGCGACCTTTTTAAATCATCTAGATGCCAAACGCTCCTGTATAAAACCTGCCACAATAACTCGGAAAGTTCATGTCGCTTAGAAAAACTTCCAAATTGTCATAACGCGTTGGAGTATGGTAACAGCATAAACAGAATAGAAACCTGCGAGCGTTCTGTTTCAATGAAATCACTTTAGTGGCATAACGCTACCCAAAGTAAATACAGGTAGATTAATGTAGCTAAAGCTAAAACTACTATATATTTTTTTAACTAAATTTAAAACAACCGGTTCAGTAACTGACGGTCCGAAACCTGGAAGACCAAGGAATAGTCGAACTTGTACAAATTCACCATGAAAAACAGGAATTAGCCAAAAGTAATACGATAGCAACCAGTGGAGCAAATGCCACATCCAAGGCTTTGGAAATTGCATTTGGGAAGTTGTATTAAAAATTTGAAAATCTCATATCCAGTATACAATTGCCCATTAAATAAATAAAGGCGGCTGGTTCGGTATTTTAGAGAGACATAAGGCATAGTTCCCTCCGAATGGTGGTCCTGCACAATTTGATTCTAGTCAACAGAAAAACCGCACAAAGTCATTAAAGAAGATCTTCATGACAGTAGAGTCACTATTTGGTAAGGTAGACAGCTGTTTTTATCCCCGGTCCATATTTTTTTCGGGAAAATATACAATGAAGAGGGCCTATTTATAAATCTGTTAATGGTGAAGAATTCTTGCAAATAGAACTTTAATACTATGTATCTGAATAATATAACTGCTGCAATGGAATATTTATAACATCATTTTTTTCTAAATCGATATCAAACAATTGTTTCTTGATTTGTTTACTTATGTATTCCATCTGTATAGCCGTAATTTTTAAAATTTATTGATGTACCAATTTGCAACTTATCTAATTTAAGAATTTCCTTAATATTTTAGGAAAAATATTTGATAAGGATGAACTTGGCAGACCAGACCAGCACAAATAATACACAAATTGTTTTTACATTTACTCGCCAATGTTTCCTCAAGTCTCTCACAGCTGCTATTGTATTAACATCAACCAACAACAGAGTTTGCAGCGACCACACCGGTTGTAACAGTTTGCTCAAGACAAATTTAGTAGAAGATGCATCACCGTAAAATCAATATTGCCTCATGTATAACTTTATAGCGGTAAGGAACAAGGTGAATCATTAGCAGATGTGCTTAAACTTAAGCATAAGGTACGTAAAATGTAACCAGTGCTGCATGTCTTATATTGTGTAAGCCTGTGAAAAATATGTAAGCAACTGTCTTTAAGGCATTAAATATTAATTTTTTTCTTAACCATTCTTACTAAGATGAATAATCTTACGACCTAACGAACTTACCTTAAGTGATCTTCGATCTTGATTCTGTGAAAGTCAAAAGTAAATAAGTTTTGTAGCACTTCTGATCCCGTTTCTTTTAACGTCGGCTTATTTCCGCGACTATGGCCAATAACCGACGCCAGGGAGCAGTTTCACCTCACTATCCTGGAAATTTTGCCGAAACACTGCTTTTATGTAGGGAGGATAGGAATAAGGTGTCCAACATCTGATGGACACAGGACCGACGACTTTACGCCTCCTCCGAAGGGACGTGCAGACATTCAACCTGCTCAAATACACTGCCACAACCTCGGTTAATGTTAATTGTACAGTATATACTGAAAAAGCTAAAGAGAAACCCCGATAATCGAACCCGGTAGCCCTGGGTTCAGAGGTACGCACCCTTACCACTGAACCGCCGAGGTTGTCTGACTCCGGTTATAATCCACTCATTTTTAAAGATAAAAAATGCATGGGTGCAGCAAGTGCGTTATGGAAGTGAATTTTCATAAAAATGTCTTTAATAGCGAATATATCTCTTTAATGCAAGCAGGCGTCAATTTGGTTGCCGGTGTAACACAATAGAAACAATGTACCACCTTTTATCGAAATAACTTAATGCTGTAAAATATACACAAATTTTCTGAAAATGAACTTAAAATGTTTCCGAGAAAACTAGTTTCGTACCCAACGAACCTTAGGTTAATAGCAAATTAAGTTTCTGAAGTTTGAAGCATTTAATGAAAATTCAGTACCAAAACGCACTTACTGCATCTAGATTTTTTTTATTACAAACATGTCTCATATTTAATAAATAAATACAAAAATGCAATAATATAAGAGATGTTCGAAAAAAAAGGTAGGTAACATCAACGACTTATGGGCCACCCTGTGACAGTCAAAATAATTTTATAAGATGCAGCTTAAGACATCCTATAATTAACGTATACAATTTTTTCTCGTATCTTGGATAATAACAATTATATTTAGCTTTACCGTAGGAATGCGTCGCCCTGTATATATGTAACCAGATAAGAATTAAAACTAAACCCGAATATGGGGATTCTAGGGGGCCTAGTTTGCACACATATGAGGAAATCTTTTTAAAATTAAAAAGTCGCGGTCTCTTCATTAATGATTTTTTCTACGAAATTTAGCCACAAACTATTGACCGTTAAGACATAAACTTAACTAAAACTACTGCCAAAGCATCAGTGAAAGGGTCTATGTGAAATGAATTTTTTGGAAATATGTTAGTAAAATGAAGGAAAATGACGGTTGAAGCTGAAACTTAAGGGTTTGTAGAATACTCTTCTTGCTACATTTTCTTTACATAACCCGTATTGGTTTCAGGTTCCTTGCCTAAATGTTACCAATTTTGACGTTTCATACCGCGACTTTGACGTTTTGAGGAAAACCCCAATTTTTCTTCTTTAAATGCCTTTTTGGCTTTAAACTTACAGACCTTAATTTTGGTACATGGCTCACTCTTTACAATACAAACACTAGGTTACCCTTATTTTGATATTTCCGCAGATATAAAATTTTTCGAAAGAAAACTAAAATTTTTTTGGGAAAACTTGATCTGATTTTCCTGGCTAACGAACTTGTATATATATATATATATATATATATATATATATATATATATATATATATATATATATATATATATATATATATATATATATATAAACATTTAAAAATTGAAACTAACCCTGCATATGGGTTCAAGGGGGCCTAGTTCGCGCTCGTAGTGGAAGGAATTGTTTTAAAATTCAAAAGCCGGGATCTCGTCATTAGTGAATTTTTCTAAAGAAAATTCACTAAAACTTATCTTCTTATTAAAAGCAGCCAATATAATATTCAGTTTAGTTTAATGTTATTGCTTCAGCATATTGGGCAATTAAACGTTGAGAAATGTGTGAGGGTTTTGGAATTGTATTTACTTCAACGAAGCTTCCACACAATCCAGATCCAACATCATCTAAGGTAAGTTCGTTTAGTCGTAAGATTATGTTTCAGCTTCGTCTCGTCAATAAGTTTTGTAGATGTTTAGCGAACTGTTGTGAAAACTATATAATGCGTGAAAGGAGCTGAAAAAAAAATAAAAAATGGGGAGAGCATACAGAACGGATCGAATTGAGTTACCATAAACATAAACGCCATAATAGCAAATGCGGAGGTAAATGCTTCTGAATCTGTACGCCCGAAGCAGACTAAGAACAGAACTTCATAAAACAATTTGCAAACAAGTGTACACTTGAAATATTCAGTATCGCTCTAGTTTAGTTGTACAAAAACATATCTTAAAAAAGTCTATACTATTGTTTTTTTAAAATAATAAGCGAGATATTCTTTTTCTTCTGTACAAATTCCACTCGGTTGCTGGTGGACGAGGGAACTACAACTATGATGATACTAAGTGTAGGCGTAATAGCTCTCCCGTCGTAACTATATGAATACAAACAATCGTTTGCCAACACTAAAATAAAGAAGCTTTTGTTCGGAGCCAAGTTTGTGGTAAAACAGACGACTTTAGACAACAAATTCGTTGTAACATACTACTGAGAAGGCAGTTTCTATAGTTCAGTCCAAGTTTTTGGTAGACGTTCTTGTACACCCAAAGAATTTTGTACAGGGCAAAAAAACACGGCAAGACTAAAGCAACAAAATTGCAACGAGTTCTAGTTGGTGATAACACCCAAAAATGCTGAGCAAGTTATGACAAAAATACATACTTGTCCGGATAACTTTTGCACACTGTACTTCTCTGTCTGGTTGTACAATTTTAATGAGTGAAGATTGGAACCTGTGGGAACTGATAAGAACGATTTGGAGAACCCAATTCATCATAAACAGTTTTTATACCTGACGATCGTTTCGCTAACAATGTTGGGATGAATAAAAATTAAAAACGACAATAAAAAAAGTTGTACTGTACAATTTTAATTTAATAAAAAAGTTTCTCTTTCACTGGTTGTTGTTGAAGAAAAATGTACTGTAGTTTAATCGGCTCTGTAAAGAGTACCCTAGGCTAACTAACTTGGTAAAAAGTAGTAAGAATTCTCTGAATAATAACCTACGTGGTAGGTCTTTTAGGTAGAGAGTATCAATACTGGTATCCCACTAAAAGTTAGAGATACATTACGCCCTCCTTACACATAAGCTTTCGTACTAGTCATGCAGTAGACAATGATGGATTGAGCTTTACATAAACTGCAGATAGGTGTTGAAAGCTTAAAACATGGCTCTTTTTGTAGTGTTATTTGGCTATAGAGATAGAAACAGAAAGGGCTTCATTGCATGGGCCTCTTAGAAGAATGCTGTTTATTTTATGTCATACACAAATATATTTTTTAAGCTGTAACGTTACTGTAGACTTTAAAAAAGTTATAACAAAGATATAAGTAATGAGACGGCACTTTACAGTGGCGAATGTCAAAAGTTGCTCTCCTAGTATTCAGATAATCTTCTTTCTCACGACTTCTGTTTAGCCCCTTCCTCCTGCCCGCTGTTATACCTTCGTAAACAAAATAAAGACATTGTTACTGGGACAGCTTGTGCTGGTAATATAGTTAAAAGGGCGACAATTAGGATATAAATTATAAGATAAAGATGTATAGCCAATTTTTGCTTTAGGATGATGGGAAACCATTGTATACGAAACGGCAGTGAGGTTTCTTTGCCAAAAAGGAGATTACAACAATCTTAAAAAGTCTACTTTGAGAGAAAGTAGTTGGGTACACGAAAAATAACTAACCGGCTCAATAAAATAGAAATATTGTATAAATTGGGAGTGGATAGCACTGCCAGACTAAACAAGAGAATTGGACACAATCCAGCAAAGGAAACACACAACAACGCCAGTGGGGGAAATAATTAGGCTGTCTGGGCAATTGCTGTACTTGGTGGCATAAGTGCGAGGAGAGCTAGTCTTGAGCGACAGCAGTTAGGCACGCAATAATGTCAACACTACTGTTGGTCAGGTCTTACCCTCCGACAGAGGGAGACTAAATACTAAATATGTACCTTAATGTATTAACAGAAAAAATATTTTTAGAGAAGAGGCAAGTACCTACGGTATATATGTATAGGATTCGGTTATTACCGATAACATCATCTAGTTAATTAGCTTGCAACACTAGACAAAAAGTTGGAGACGCAGCAAGTGCGTTATGCTGGCGAATTTTTATTAAATGCTTCCAATTTAAATAACTCAATTTGCTATAAACCTAGAGAGTTGAATTTAGGTACGTAGTAAGGCCTTTGTCAGAGCAATATACATACAAAATTTCATCAAAAACTTTGTTATTTTTTGAAATATATTTTTTTAAAGCTGGTTTAGTTAGGCTGGCCAACGAACTCATCCGTGGTCTTAATAAAGTGAAGATATGTGCCGCGTTTCATTCAAATCGGTATAGTATTTTTGAGTTATCGCTCGGAAACCTACGTACATATATATATATATATATATATATATATATATATATATATATATATATATATATATATATATATATATATATATATCCAAATCTACCGTCAAAAGCTAGTGAGTTTTTTTTAACCATATCATATGACAATAGAGATAAGATCTTTTTTCGAAAACCTCACATTCGTCGAAAAATCAAGTTATTTGGGAAACCGCAATAGCTAGGTATAGGGATCCTTGGAGTAAGTGAACCTTATTTTTCTCATAGCATTCAAAAACGTCGTCGAATACCAGTTGTTCCATAAGAAAAAACATAACTTTGAGGTATCACACTTTTTTGGATGACCTGTATATTTGAAAATTATTTATTTTAGGCTGTAGTCCATTTGAACCTACACAATCTCCGTTTTAAATAAATTCAAAATAACGAAAAATATAGACCTGAGCCCGTGAAGTATATGGTGGGTTACCCTATATATATATATATATATATATATATATATATATATATATATATATATATATATATATATATATATATATATATATATATATATATATACGTTATATAATCAAAGGGACCCTGGTTTCGGGTTCTAAGAGCCCAAATTCTCGCTCATTTGAAAACTTTTTGCAAAGTCTTACCATCGATATCTTACTATTAGCGATTTCTTTTTAATAAAAATTCGCTAAAACTCAGTGAGCAACAACAGTGCCAGAGTACGTAAATCGAGGGATAATCTTGTAACGGTGAACAATACTAAGAAATCATCTCGTGCTTCACCAGGCAAAGATTAATTAACAGGTAATTAAATAAAGCCGTCGGTACCATGTCCCGTGCGATGTTGGGCAGGTTAAAGATGGGGTTCGGCGAAATTTCCAGGATATTTAGTTGAAATTTCCCCCTGGCGTCGGTGATAGGCCGACGTTATACAACAAATAAAAAGTACTTCGGTACGAATCCTTGTTCTTTCCTATAGTGTCTAAGCTTTGAAATACCCTCCCGACGGATATACTTCTGAAGGCATGTAATCTACAAGTATTCAAGAAGCGAGTAAACACCACCCATCTGCTGGCACAACATTTAAATTAGTTTTTCTTTTGTGGCTGGTTTTTGTATTGTTAAGAATTTAGCACAATAATTTATTTTTTAATTGCTTACCTATTAATTTATCGTATTTCATTTTACAGTACCTGGGCATGTGTATTTATTTACCTCGTTTGTAGTTTCAGGTAATACTGCTTTATTAATTAAATGCGAGGTCCCTGCGTTTCTAGTACACACTATTAAACAACGCATACAATTTTTTTGAAACGGATACATGCCCAAGACATCTTACAAAAGTAGTCTACAAAACAATAAAACATTCAGGAGGTTCTTTAGTGATATATTTTCTACCTTTTTATGCTTTTATCTATGTATATTTATATATTAATGTACATTTTATTTATGTGTTATAGTTTTGTTAATTAGTTAATATATTTATATTTTAAAATGAGACCTTTATTCTTAAGGAAATAAACTTGCAAAGTGTATTTATTAAGATTATACTAGGATCCCGTGAAGTAGTATTCAAGGCATGTAAACGTTTTTCGATAGCTTGTCTCAAATTTGTTTGATTTGCGGATAAGTGTGTTGAATAAATAGTGCAGAATGTCGAAATTAGATAACAGGGAATCACCGGACAGGAGGCGATCCCCAGATAAAGTCAACAGCCAAAAAACAATGGAAATAATGGACATTTCTACTTCTAGTGATGACGAGTCGGTAAATATTAATACATTTAATAAAAACTTTGGACGCAGCAAGTGCGTTATGGTAGTGAATTTTCATAAAAATGTTTTTATTTCAAATATGTGTTTTATTTTTAAGAAAGCAGGCATCAATTTTGGTTACCAGTATAACCTATATAGTAAAAACAATGTGCCATGTTTCATAAAAATAACTTTATTGTGTGAAAATATACAAAAATTTCCAAAAGTTAACTTAAAGTGTTCCCGGAAAAACTGTTTTCTTGGTCAACCTTATAGGTTAATAGCAAATTGGGCTATTCAAATATGAACCATTTGATCAAAATTCGCTACCATAACGCACTTGCTGCATCCAGAATTTCTTTTCTTATAAACATGCATTATATTTCGATGGAAAATGCAATAACATAAGGCGTGTTTGATTAAAAAAAAAGCCTGGACGCAGCAAGTGCGTTATGGTAGTGAATTTTCATAGAAATGATCTGGCACAAAATATTTTATTATAACTTTTTTTTCTTGTAACATAGAAATCTAAATTTTGGTGTATAGTTTACTTTTTATATCCTAAACCTACCTACCAAATTTGGTTATCATAGATTTTTAATTTTTTAAGATAAAAATTTTTTTCAAATGAAAACTCAAATTTTTTTCAGAAAACCTCGTCCGATTTTTCTAATTAACGAACTTATCAAAGCTATTTACAAAAGGAGGGTACATGCCAAATTTTATCAAAATCGGCTCCTTATTCCTTGAGATAAAAATTTTTTTCGAATGAAAACTCAAAATTTTTCCGGAAAACCTCGTCCGATTTTGCTGACTAACAAACTTGTCAAAGCCATTTACAAAAGGAAGGTACATGCCAAATTTGATTAAAATTGGCTTATTACTTTTTGAGATAGGAATTTTTTTCGAATGAAAACTCAAAATTTTCCCGGAAAACCTCGTCCAATTTTCCTGACTAACGAACTTATCCAAGCCATTTACAAAAGGAAGGTACATGCCAAATTTTATCAAAATCGGCCCATTATTTTTTGAGTTATCGGTGTGATACATATATATATATATATATATATATATATATATATATATATATATATATATATATATATATATATATATATATATATATATATATATATATATATATATATAAACATATAAAAATTGAAACTGACCCCGGATATGGGTTCTAGGTCCTAGTTCGCGCTCATTTGCAAAAATTTTTTCAAAATTCAAAAGTCGGGATCTCCCCAATAGTGAATTTTTTCTACGAAAATTCACTAAAAGAAAATTTGTATCATCAACAACTTATGGGCCATCCTGTGATTGTAGAAATATTTTTTTTAAGATGTAGCTCAAGACACCCTATAATTAATATATACATTTTTTTTTTAATATCTTGTATAATATATATTGGGCTTTATTGATTTTTTATGAAAATTCGACAAAACTTATATACCATTAAACGATAAACTCTATAGCTAAGACTACTGCCAAGCATGAGAGAAAGGGTCTATTTGAAATGAATTTTCTGGAAACATTTTAGTAAAATAAAGGACAATGACGGTTGAAACTAAGACTTCAGGGTTTGTAAAACATCCTTCTTGAGACATTTGATTTCCATAGCCCGTATTAGATTGAAGTTATTTGCCTAAATGTTGCCGATTTTGATGTTTTAAATCGCAACTTTGACGTTTTGAGGACAACTCAAATTTATTTTTCTTTAAATGCCCATACATTTTTTGTCTTTTGACCTACTTAGCTAAATTTTGGTAGGTAACTCACCTATATAAATCCGCGTACAAAATTTGGTTGCCCTTACTTTGTTAATTCCGGAGATATAATTTTTTTCGAAAGAAAACACAAAATTTTCCGGGAAAACCTTGGCAGATTTTCCTGGCTAACGAACTTATCCAAGCCATTTGCAAAAGGAATTTATTTACTAAATTTAATCAAAATCGGCTCATTATTTTTTGAGTTATCGGTGTGATATATATATATATATATATATATATATATATATATATATATATATATATATATATATATATATATATATATATATATATATATATATATATATATATATATATATATATATATATATATATATATATATATATATATATATATATATATATATATATATATATATATTAAAGAAAATTCACTAAAAAGGATAATGTAAGTAAATTATGTAGTGACAGGAATGAGGTGAGTAGAAGAGTGGATTATCTTATAGATTTAAATTTGATGGAAGTTGGAAACGTAAATAATACAGTAAGTGATAGAAAAACACGTAAACATGTAAAAGGAACAAGTAATACATTCGATATTAATAAATTGGAAAAGAAATCTATCAAAGCATACCATAATAATCATTGGGGACCATATGATGTTTATCTGGTGAGCAAAAACCCAAATGATAATATTGGTAGAGCCCACAGAATTAACACTGCAAACTAAATATTTAGCTGTTCATCGGAGATTAAAATTAGTGTAATTAATATAGCGACTATTGGAAAACATAAATTGAAAATAATTTTATCATCCCTATACAGTGCAAATGCTTTGATAAATTCAGAAGTATTAAACGCTACAAATTTAGAGGTATTTATTCCGCAGTTCTTGGCGCGCAGACAAGTGGACATAGACATTGAAGAAGGAGATCTGATAAATCAGATTCTTCCTAGTTATAGACAACCGCGTCGAAGTTCAGAAGTTGAAATTGAAAAAGTTATATTGCGTGTTGAACCGTATATACAGCGCACTGTTCAGTGTTTAAAATGCCTAAGATACGGACACATAAGCTCAAATTGCGAAGCATATGAAATATGTAAATGTTGCGGGGTTAATCATAATAGTGAGCAATGCTATCGAAAAAATAACCCTATTTGTGTATTATGTAAAGTTTCTCATGCAGCAATCGAACGTACGAAGTGTTTAGAATTTGAAAAACAAAAATTGGTAAAATACATGATGAGCACAATGAATATCTCTTATAAAGATGCTCTCAAAAAGTTACACATCTGCATTAAAAACCCAAGCTTCACAATTTCAGCAACAGGTAGCTAATCTTACCATCAATCACTTTCCCCCACTAGGACCCATGTTGTCACCAATAAATATTTTCTCTCAGCGAAAGCCAGAAAACACAAATAGTGCTAATACTTCCACTTGTTTTACCAGATCAGTTCTACTTAAGCGTAGACGAACCATGGATTCTGTTAGAGACCACGGTCTCGAAAGAACTAGATAGCAAATTGTAGCAGATATTCGGCTATCTAGACAAATCCCTAAATATAACTCCAAAAATCTCCCGCTAACTTAAGTGCAACTGTAGACAGTATAACGAATATGGTTACAAATATCTTAGAGCGGTCAATTATAACAGACAGTCAAACACTTAATATTATATATTATTAAAAGTCAGGTATCAGGAATACTTTCCTAAATGTAACATTCACGCTTAAACTAATCCAGTGAAATGCTAGATCAATTAGTTGGCTGGTGTAGTATACTTGTAATATGGTAGGTGGTAGTGGAATTTTCCTTTACGTGATAGTAAATTATTTTTTCACGCCCGAGGAGGTACCACCCCTTACATTAAGGGGCCGGTGAAGTCCCAACGGACGTGTCCGGTTCTGGTGTTTGAGTGGGTTTCCCTTATAAGCAAAAATGATGATGGCTCCTCCTTGTACAAAAGATTCCGGAGGTAAAATACCCCTCCATTCGGATCTCCGGGAGAGGGGTATACAGGGGGCGCCAGCATCAAGATTTAACATATCCTTCTCGAATATATGTGGCCTTAATTCTAACCTGAACTCCGTCCACCATTTCCTCCAGGCTAATAGGCCCCAACTCCTCTTCCTTACCAAAACTCAAATCAGTGTCAAAACAGCCACTAATCACCTTAATTTCCCGGGGTATGAACTCCTTAATTCTTTTAGATTGCATGGAGGCGTGTGCGCGTACGTCCGTAGCAATCTACCCTGCACCAGACTCCCCAATTTAGAAGCCGAAAAAAAAACACATACTATGGATAAAACTCTCTCTCAGGGCTGCAACTAAATTCATCTGTTGCATTTACCGGTCACCTTCTGACAACAACTTTGTTCTGCTTTTTGACTACCTTTCTGAAAAAACCGACCATCTGATTTCTGAATATCCTTCCTCCGAGGTCACTATTCTTTGTGATTTCAATGTCCATAATAAGGAATGGCTAGGATCCTCAAAAACCGATCCACAAGGAAGAGCAGCGGAGGCCTTTGCAGTTAGCAATTCTTTAGCCAATATGGTTCAGCAACCTACTTACTTTCCTCGAATCTCAACACACAGCTCAAATCCCCTGGATTTCCTTCTTACTACAAATCCTGACTGCTATAAGATATCAGTCACCGCCTCCCTGGGTCGCTCAGACGACGGCATGGTCGCTGCTTCCCGTGCAATGCAACCCGTGGTCACACAGTCATCACACCCACGTATCGTTTGGCACTACAACTCCGCGAAACTGGAACGAAATGCGAGATTACTTTTCCTCATTTCCATGGGCGTCTGTCTGCTTCTCTCATCCTTACCCCTCTGATATCTCACAAAACGTCACTGAAATTATCCAAGCTGGCATGAAATTATTAATTGCACGTACACAGAAAACCTCTGCAGCCACTTAAAAGCCCTGGTTCTCCAAATCCTGCGACAAGGCCAGACTTGAAAAGGTCAAATCTCACAAAAAGCTTCTACACAATCCCAGTCAAGAAATCCGACAAGCATTTAACGACGCAAGAAACCGCTATGTCCGCATTCTTTCTGAGGAAAAAAACTCGTTTAATAATCACATCAAAAACAAAGTCCTCCAGCGGCAGCAAACCCTTCTGAACTCTTGCTAAATCTATTGGGAATAATTTCTGCAAGAGCGCGTTCCCACCTCTTGTCTCAGGGGATGAAATTGTTTCTACCTCCCTGAGCAAGGCTGAACTTTTTGCCTCGTTGTTCGCCGGCAATTCTACTCTCAACCCACCTCCAAATGTTCAACCACCAACAGTCCCCACCACCAACAGTCCCCAATGTCGCGCATAAAATGGCGGATATCACTTTCAAAACAAAAAGGTACGAAATATGCTCTCTTCTCTTAATACCAGGAAAGCCTCTGGCCTTGACGAGATCCTAGCAATTGTTCTCAAAAAATGTGCACCAGAACTTGCTCCTGTCCTGCCTCGTCTGTTTCAGACATCCTACAATAGAGTCCCTAGTAACTGGAAAACTGCTCGAGTACAACTTGTCCCCAAAAAAGGATCCAAAGCGCTTCCTAGCAACTACAGGCCTATTTTTCTCCTTTCAGTCGTCTCTAAAGTGATGGAAAAGTATATAAAGACCGAATTACTAAAATTTCTTAAAAAATACAGTCTGATCCACGACAGGAAGTATGGACTCCGTCAGCGCAGATCAACTGCCGACCTCCTTTCCTTTGTCACCCATTCTTTGAACTACACGGTGAATCCTAGATTGTCACTCTAGACATATCCAAAGCATTCGACCAGGTCTGGCACGCAGCGCTGCTTAATAAACTACCAGCCTATGGCCTACCACCAAAACTCTGTATGTGGACAGCAAATTTCCTCTCCAACCGGAGCATTTCTGTTGTCGTGGATGGCCATTCCTCTAAAATGTATTCAATTAATGCAGGAGTTCCTCAAGGTTCAGCTTTAGCCCCTACTTTGTTTCTTCTCCACATCAATGACCTTCTCTCTAGCACATCCAACCCAGTTCACAGTAACGCGGACGACAGCACCCTCCACTCAAATATACAATATTCTAAGCCTGTCTCTTTAGCCCAATTAGATGAGGATCGCAGACTCATGGAGCGTTCTGTCTCCGTGGATCTCCAAAAAATATTAGACTGGGAAAGTAGAAATCTTGTACAATTCAACCCCACCAAATCTTAGTCTTGCTTTCTTTCTCATAAGATATACACCAGCCCTAGACCCATCATAATAAACAACCCAGTTATTCAAAGTAATGAGTCCTTTTCACTTGTTGGCATTTCTGTGGACCGAAATCTCAATTGGCACCAACATGTCACTTCATTTGCAGAAGCGGCTGCAAAGAAATTAGGTTTCGTCTTCCGGGCTCGCAAATACTTTTCACCAGCTAATCTCTATACCTTATATACTTCACAAATAAGACCAAACCTCGATTACTACTTCCACATCTGGGGTGCTGCAGCCGCTTCTACACTCGCTATCCTGGACTCCATTCAGAAGAGAGCTATACGTCTCATCGGTGACCCTACCCTCACCCAAAGGCTGTCATCCCTTGCCCACCGACGTGCCGTTGGTGACCTCTCTCTCTTTTATATATATCTGCACGGGCACTGCTCAGAGGAGCTTTCTTCCATAGTTCCTCCACCTGCTGCCCCCAACAGATCTACCAGGGGAACAGAGCGAATGCACCCTTTTACTGTCCAGGTTACCAGACATAGAATATCTTGTTATGCCCGCTCTTTTGTCCCGAGGACTTCCAAGTTGTGGAATTCCTTGCCGGCACATGTTTTTTCTTCTCCCCCGAACCTCTAAACCTTCAAGTCCAGAATTAACAAGTTGCCTCTTTCCTCCTTTTCGACACCCACGGTACGATAGTATTTAGGCTGTTAGCCCTCGTGGTGCGTTGGTGAAATAAAAAAATTAAATCTAATAAAGGTCATTTAGAAAAGTATTTATTTGACAATGAAATCGACATTGACATTATTCGCGAAATTTGGCTCAAAGGCAATAGCTTAATCAAATTTACTAATTATAACCTATTTAGGCTAGATGGATACGATGCCTACGACGGAGTTGCCATATTAGTCAAAAATACATTTGGAGTCTCGCTTGAGACAAGCTTCAATAAAGTTAATTGTGTGATGTGCACAGCAGTAAGTCTGATTTTGAACAGACGTAATAAGCTTAACTTATATTCCGTTTACATTTCTCCAAATACGAGAATAACGCAACATAGCTGGAAATTATATTTTAATAGCTTAAAAAGACCATTCATTTCTTGTGGCTGGTGACGTTAACTGTCACCATGTGGCGACGAAACATTACTTAAAAGATCTTGGTCACACGTTAAATGGTCGGTAGATCTTTCGATCTGTTCACCGAATATTACACATAAGTTTGACTGGTTTGTTGAAAATGAGACATTAGGGTCAGATCATTATGTTGTTCGGTTAAACTACACAGTTGACAACTCACATACTTACAATGTATCTTATACTGTACCAATAACGGCAAGATAGTTAGTAATGGTAAGAAACGGAACCTCGGCAAGGCAGATTGGACGTTGTTCTCATATCTCGTGGAGTTATTTAATGAGACTGACTTGGCATAGAAAATGACATTTCTTACGAAAAATTCATCCTAAACATTAATAGAGCTAGTGAATTGACGATCCCTGAGGGGATGACAACGTTCAATAAAAAATGTCAGAAACCTTGGTGGAATGATGCATGCAACACTGCGGCGGAAGATGAAAAGCGAACATAACCAGTATACAAACAAACTTCCTCCTATGACAATTTTTTATGATATAAAAGACTCTTAGCTATAAAAAAGAACCATTTTAGGTAGCAAGAAGAAAACTTGAAAACACTTTTGTTCAAATCTGAACCAAAATACACCCATTAAAGAAGGTTGAAAAATGTCAAAGATATTAAAAAATCCACATACATAATAATTTATTGTTAAAATTCCAGATATTACTAATTCTATACGAACCACAGAAGAATAAGAGATCAAAAACTTCAAATCTCTTAAAAATTAAAGAAATAAAGAAACCTCCATTCAAAGAAATTATAATAATATAAATATTAACCTTTAAATTAATTTTTATGAATAAGATTATTAACCGAGATCACCCCTTCCGTAAAGTTCAGCACGCGTACCAGCGGGGGAAGTCGACGGAAACGGCGCTCCATGCTGTGACGCGGAAGGTGGAAAGGGCCCTACACTACGGGGAGATCACATTAGCTGTGTTCATCGATGTGGGGGGGGGGGGGGGGGCTTTGATAAGGCAAGGACGGATACGGTTTGTACCGCCCTACAGAATAGAGGAACGCCGAGGTCCCTAATAAGCTGGGTGGCGAGCATGTTGCAGGACAGGAGAGTTTCGCTGACCTTGGGGGGCCGGGGGGCTGGACGTCGGGGTGAGGGGCGGCTGCCCTCAGGGCAGCTGCCTTTCACCCCATCTATGGTGCCTGGTCATGGACGGCCACTTGGAGCGGCTCTTCGAGAACGGCTTCTACGCCCAGGCGTACGCAGATGATGGGCTGGACTTAGTCACCGGCAAATTCCTCGGCGTCGTCTGCGAGTGCATGCAAGCTGCCTGTAGCATAATCGAAAGGTGGTGTGGTGAGCTGGGACTCTCCGTAAACCCGGCGAAGACGGAGATGATCCTATTTACCAAGAAGAGGAAGGTAGAGGGGTTTAGGGCGCCCGTGATGTTTGGAAAACCTTTAGCTTTAGGGCGGGAGGTCAAATTTCTGGGGGTGATCCTGGACTCCAAATTAACATGGGGGTCGCAAGTAGAACGGGTTGTAAGGAAGGGAGTAGCGACCCTCTGGCAGTTGCGTCGAGCGATATGGAGGACCTGGGGAGTTAATCCTTGGATCCTTCACTGGATCTACACTGCGATCGTCAGGCCGAGAATCCTCTATGGGGCGCTGGTCTGATGTTGCGGTGTGAACCAAACTACCAGCAGGAAGCTGGCCAAACTTCAAACGCTGGTAATCCTGGGTATCACAGGCGCTATGAGGACGACACCCTCAGCCGCGCTAGAGTTCCTGGTGATGCTGCCACCGCTTCCCATCTGTGTCAGGAAGGAGGCGAAGGCGTCGCATCTCAGAATGCGAGACGCAGGAAACTGGTGCGGAGAGGGAGAATAGAGCATGCAAGAGTCGCCAAGGAGGTGGAAAAGGAAATTCCGATTTCCGCCATAAAGGTACTGGATGCCGAGGATGATATTAGGTTGACTAGGCCACACACCCTCAGGATCCCAAGTAGGGATTAGTGGAGGAAAAATGAGGTTGAATTCCAGCCCGCAAGCCTGGTCTGTTTCACCGACGGATCGCGGCTGGAGGACCAACAATCCTCCGGGGCAGGAATGTATATCGAGGGCCTGGGGGTGCGCGAGAGCTATGCTCTTGGCGCATATACCACGGCATTCGAAACAGAGGTGTACGCTATCCTGTCTGTGGCCAACAAACAGGATGTGAAGAGGAGTCCCGAGAAATGTGTGTACATCTGCTCGGATAGCCAGGTAGTCCTCCGGGCAGTCTGCGCGGCCAGAATCAGGTCTATACTGGTTCAGGAGTGCGCTGACGCCCTCAGAGGACTATCCAGAACAAAAGAGGTACAACTGGTGTGGGTTCCGGGACACTGTGGCGTGGCGAATAATCTCGCATCTCGCAAGGCTCGGTTCCCGGCGGCCGTTCTGTGACCCGGAGCCGGCGATAGGTATAAGTAGGAAGACAGTCTCTGTCGCCTTAGACAGGCGGACCGAGGAAGCAATGAAGAGGCACTGGGGGTCGGTTGGTGGCTGCAGGCAGGCGAGGGACTTGGTGGAGGGGCCGGACAGAGATAAAGCTGTCTGGCTAATCGCCGCATCCTTGGGGTGCTCACAGGCCACTGCGCCCTTAGAAGACACCTCACATTGATAGGCGTAGAGAGGGTTTCCATTTGCCAGGAATGCGGCGAGGACGAGGAAACGTCCTACCACTACCTGTGGGAATGCGAGGCTTTTGGGAGTCTTCGAGCAGAATTGTTCGGATCGGGGACCCTGCAGAGGAATCAGGTAAGTACCGTCCAATTAAAGATCTTCACGGCCTTCATCTCAAGGTCGAGGCGGTTTGGCGACGGAACCGAGGAGGAGTAGAGCATGGTTGTTGAGTTGCTGGGGTTGGCAAAAAGGGCCCATGGTGGCCTACTTGCTTGGCGTTGGCCTCCCTACCACTGATACTACTACTACTACTACTACTGATTGGTGTTACATGTGGAGGTGTGGAAGCATATGTATTGATGCGTAGGTGCGCATGCTATGGTTAAAATGCGTAATATATACGGGCTGGTTGTGTGTGTGTGGGTGTGCGTTTGTGTGTGTGTGTATATGTGTTCCAAATGTGCCTAGTGCGGAAACGTCGGAAAGAAAGAGGAGCGAGGATGAATTCTTGTGTTGGTGGGATGGATAAAGGAGAGGGGTCAGAAATAGATGTCGTGTCGCTTGTCTGTGAACTTTGGCGGGTGGGTCAGTGGGAGGTAATGGGGTAATATAAGATGGGGTAAAACAATGTATTTTGGGACTTGTTTTGTTTTCTGTTGAGATATTTTTATGTTTTTAGTCATTCAGAGCGTATACAAGTTATTAAACTTAGATGCTCTGTTTATTTACTTTTGTATTCTATATTTTTCAGTGTTTGTAATTTTAGTGTTTGTAAATTGATATATATTAAAATAAATTGATTGAGTGTATGAATAGGGCACTGAAACAGAACCTTGCTTATATATATAAGCATCTTTGAACTCTCAGGTAGACCTCTAAGAGACTTTCTTTTGTGATGAATAAAAAACGAAACCCAAATTGGTTGTTTTCCAAATTCGTGTCACATGTTAAATAAATAAGTACAAGCATAAATTATTTTTATGACCACTGATTTGATACGATACTTATCACACCACATAGTGACGTGCTTTTTGCAATTGTATCGAAAGTTGATTTAAGCTGTTCCTTGAAAATTGTTACCGGTCGGTAGATTATCTAGAATGAGTTGGTTAACCCTTTTAAGGCATTATTTTCTAAATATTTCAGAATCTGCTCCTCTGGTTTTACAAATAGCTTGTAGAAACATGCTGCTTTACAGCTACTTCTCAGCTCACTGCTAAAGCCTCTATGTCTGTGTTGGTAATGAATGGTATTATCAACTTGTTGTGTGTATGTTTTGTTTCTGTAACGTCGACCTATTTCCGCGGCCATGGCCAATCACCGACGCCAGGGAGCAGTTTCACCTCACTATACTGGAAAATTTGCCAAACCCCTGCCTTTCTGTAAGGAGGGTAGGGAAGGTGCCCAACATCGCATGGACGCGGGACCGACGGATTTACGCCCCCTCCGAAGAGCGGACCGTGCAGAAATTCAACTTGCTCGAATACAATGCCAGAACCTCGGTGGATGTTAATGTTACAGTTTGTACTGAAAAAGTGAAAGGAGAACCCTGGGATCGAACCCAGTACCCTTCTGTTTAGTATTATCAGCTTAGAAAAGCCATTATCAATAAATGCCTAAATCTGGCAACAAACAGTACTGCTGATTGGTTCTTCTTGTTAGTTACTGTAATCAGTACAAGGGTAATTCAACTTTGTAACGGAAATAATTAGCACCAACGTATTTTTAGTTTTTTTTCAATATATCTAAGCTATCAAAATTTCAATCTATGTATTAATTACGAATTACGACATCCAATATAATTAAATGGGAAATTTCCTAAACGCCGAGATGAAAATGTCCGTTACCTGACAGGGCGGTCAACTGACCTAAATCCATAATCCGGATTATCTTTTGTGGTTACCTAAACGCTAAATTATTCACGAAAGCAGATTATTCTGTTAAGGATTTAAAGGGATATACTGAAAAGGCTTTGTGTCAAGAAGGTGGAGTAATGTTATTAAATATAGATAGCTGGTTTGAAAATGCTTGGATAATAATAGACCACGAGTGGAGCAATCTAAGAAATTATTCACTTGGTTATGTTCTGCAGATAATTTCTGCAGATAATTGGGCCATTCCTTCACTAAAAACTTAACTTAGAGTTGTAAATTGACATATGTATGTCGAACAACGCTGGTTATATTAGTAGGTAAGTTAAAATTATAAATGTTCTGTGTTTTTTATCCGCAAAAACAATTGAAGCCAGTTTATTTACTTACAAAATTTTTCGTTCGCATAAGCGCGTTTACTGATAAAAATTAAATTTGGCGCTATCTTCAGGTATTTTATTTAGCATAATCTATATAATGTATATAAACATATAAAAGTTAAACGGATCTTGGTTTCTTTCCGAAACACGTGCATTACAGAACATTCTTTCTATAGGAGCTGAGGTAGGCCAAGACGAATTATATCAAAGAAAAGGTTATTCACAGGAGTGACGACTGCAATAAATCTAGACTGTTCTTCTGTTCTAGATAGAGACGACAGAATAACTATATTTGTTTTCTTTTCTGCTCTTGTTTAAGCTCACTAGGACAAAAATAAAACTCCAATTTTAACATTTTTTATGGTTTAAAGTTATTTTTAAAAATTGAACATATTCCCTGCACATGGTTGCCTAATAAGCGAAACGCGTGAGGTAAAATTAAATTTATTTGGAATAATGAGACTTTTACTCAAATTGATGTAGCTATTCTAATAGTTGTATAAAATATAAGTAAAAATGGTGCAGAGAAAAAGGTCTACAATAAGGTGCGAGATCTCAAAACATACGATCTGAGATTAGATCAAAGACCTTAAGTTAATTAATTGATTGTTGTTGCCCTTACTTGGTGAAACTTGTCCATACTACATACAGACTTGGAGACTACTTCTCTGACTTCACAGTGAAGCCAGAGAAGTAGTCTCCAAGTCTGTATGTACCTTAAGTTAACACAAGATTTATATCAGAGCATAGATCTTGCGATATGATCTAGATCAAAATATACAGATAAATCCCAATACCGAAGAGGATCATTATTTTAGAGTTCTGGATTCATCTTAGCTCTCAGGAGACGAACGCTGATGGAATAAATTCATCAATAGCACTCAAGCAGATCTGAAATGTATCCAGAGCACCAGGTTCTGCTGACTATAAGCCGTATACTTGTCGTTTTCCATTTGGTTTTGTCATAATTCCGTCTCATCGGCATTATAAATATGATGAGGGTGTACTTCGTGTTTCTCTATACTATAGTATCATAGAGCAAAAATAATTTTTTCTGCTGCAGGCCTATGAAATCCTATTATCCTAGTGGGGAGGAGAGGAGATCTTAGTTTGATATTAGAATGCCTACTCAGAAAAGTATACAACCATGCGTACCAATCAATTTCTTCTCCTTGTTGAATATACCACACAGGCAATTAGGATTGACTAATTCAAAAGCCAAACTTCTTAATTAACTGCGAGTTATAACCTAACAGACGTGTTTCTATAGAAAAAAGTGTTCCACTAATTCTTCTTCCTGGGCCGCAATGAAAACAGTGTATGTAATTTTAGTGCTTTTTCTGATCAAATCTCTTTATTAAGAACACTTTGCTAAATTTTCTTCATATTCTCTGGAAACCTTGGGATACTCTATTCTTCCTTCCAGTACCTTCTTAACAGTCTGACACCTACTGTGCTTGTCCCAAGACTGCTTCTCTGTTTTTCGCTTATTAATTTCCATTGCACTGAAAGGCTAAAAAAGAAACTGACAATGCAGTTCAGTAAAATGGGATACCTTCCATTCTGCCCAACCACCTAATGTCTGTTTTTACACAACTCTTAATAGAGAAACACGTGACCTTATGTTAACAAATAGACAAATCAAATTCCTTAAGCCTGCTGTACATACTTATAGTAAACAAGCATATTATTCTCCAGATTTAGCCACTTTGAATTAATTTTCATTAAATGTTGTTGCACCTACTTAATGAAATCGTCACCTAACAAATACAGATGCAGAGACTTCTATAACCGGTATAGCCGTTTTTATGGCATTATACAGAATAAAACAACCACTTGTGAAGCCAAAGAAGAAGCCTCTACATCTGTCTTCCATAACGTTTGCCGGTACACTGAAAAATATACATTTAAATAACGCAAATACTATATTTTAACCTAACGTTTTGACACTCTCACCTATTACGCCGTCTAAAGTGAAACTAAATAGGTAAATCACTTGCTGAGCCTAGATGGCACCACTTGTTTTAAAAGAAAACCTGGTATCCTATTTTACCAGATCACACTGTCTTATCGAAACCTATCATACAAAGTTTTATATTAAAGGTGTTAAGGTTAATAGTGATTCCGAAGTAATCTACAACGTCACCTACGTAAAAACATTGTATATAGAAAGACCTACTGCAATTTTTCAGTGCTCAGATAAGGTAAGAAATCCCTACGCTCAAGACTTTTTTGCAAATTGATATGCTTAAGTATAATTATTCGTCTAATTGGTTTTCCCAAACGATAAGAACTTGCGTCGCAAATTTGCAATTTTTAATGGAAAAAACTAGACTCTTAGAAATGGCTTACGAATTTTGCATTCAAAAAGAACTTTCCAGTGTAATAAAATAAACCGGTAGTCTGGAGGCGGCGCAGGCAAACGATATTGTTCACACACACACACAAACACGCGAGTTTTCGAACGAGTAAGACGTGTTTATTATAGCGAACTTTAAAACTCATCAAAAGTGGCAGTATTTTTAAGTTTTAAAAAATTTTCTTTAGACATACTTTAGTGGATAACGTGCCAGTGAAGAACCGTAATAAGCTTAACAATCAGTTGGGTTCCCAGGAGAGCTAGGAACTCAATAATAGTTCCAACGTAACTGAATTGTAAAATTCGTTGAAAATTAATTTTCAGTAAGTAATCCTTATCTTGTTTACCACTTTATCTGTCCTTCTCATCCACATATATTTGTTGAAATTATATTTCTTTTTTACCTGTCGAATTAATATAAAAATTTCAATTCCCACTACAGCTACTTCTGAGAGCGCTCCTGAATACAGGAAGTTGAAGGTGAAGATTCTCGCAAATTCCTATCTGATGATAAATTAACCTGTTTAAAATGTAAGTAAATTGGACATATTGCATCCGATTGTTCATTACCTGATGCTTCGATCAGCTATAATAACCGGTTCGGAAACTTTCCAAGAACAAAACAAAAGACAGGCACCTCCTTTAAGTACATCCGATGAGCTTAGCGTTGAGTTTAATGCTGGGAGTAGCACAGAATGTAGAAAACATAGAAAACTGTAACAGGGAATCACCCAAGCTTGATGATACTGCAACCAAAGGTATTAGTGAGAAACAGGATCCACCCTATTCAAGGGAATCCAGAAGTAAAAAGTCTGGTCGCAGCAAGTGCATTATGGTAGTGAATTTTCATAGAAATTATCTGGCACCAATTTTTTTTAAATAATTTTTTGTTCTGTACGCACGGCCGTTCTAGTTTGACCCTGGCTTGGACCCTGTAGTTACACAAGCAGGCGTAGATCAAGTTAGTACGCGGCGGCATCCTTTCATAGGGCGTCGCCCTAGTCCTTGTCGTTTATTCTCGACATGCCGGGTGTCTAGGTGCTTTGACCCCACGATAACCATTTCGACCGGATATATACCACCTATTTATTTGATGGACATTTCATGGAGTAATCCACTTGCTACCTGCATCTACGAGTCGTAAACCGCCGTGCGTGGAATATTCCTCGTCGCGTCATCCGGACAAAGCCACGCAAGTCCACACGGAGGAACAGCGTTCGTTTTCTTGGGAAATGAGAGTTAAATCAGGACCGGGTTGACGTCGGACTTTTTCTCCATAAGGGAATAATTTGTTTTGTTGGCCCATCATCTTGGGTATATTTTTAAGGATAAATTACCGTAATAATTGTCACCGATATTGTAAATACTGTTGAGCCATAGTGTATCGTTATATAATAAACAGTGTAAAACGAATACTTAGTCTATGATATCCCCGTAAACAAATCTGCTACATCTATACAGAAATCCGGAAGGTCAGGATATTGCCGAGGGGGTAACTAAAGCCCGCAACCTCGGAGGTAACTAAGCGGCCTGTCATTCCAAACGCTACCGGACCCGCTCCACAGAGCTATCCGGGCACTCTGACCACACCTGTGGCCACAGTCTTGTAAAGAGGTCGCAGATACCCTCGTAGGGAGTAAACCCTTTCAAAAATCTGGCGCTCGAGACCGTTTCAGTAAGCTCGTTGACCCGTTCTACTAAGTAATTCACTCTGCAAATCAAGGCCACGTTACAGTATAAGCCTTTTGATAAAACTGAAACTAACAGTGATGAAATTATACGAAAGCCAATAAAATTATGTGCCTATGCAAAGTCATATTTCGAATCCCAATGCAAAGAAAGTAAAGACGGACTTACAACAGAGTTTTACACCAAGTTTTGGAACTAACTGAAAAATATCTACTTTCATATGATAACAGAGTCAATAAGAGTAGGAAAGATGTTACTTCTGTAACCAAAGCTGTTATAGCAATGCCTCCAAAGAAAGGGGATTTATTGGAAATAGACAACTGGAGACCGATTTCGGTTCTGATGACAGATTACAAGATATTTGCCAAACATCTTTATATGAGGCTGTCGGAAGTAATAGGCACCATCGTTAATGCAGATCAATGCCACGCTGTACCAGGTAGGACCATTTACGATGTGCTGCATCTTCAGGGAGATGTACTGCAATATGCAAACGAAGAAAATAAACCTATAGCTATTCTAAACCTAGATCAGAAATCTGCATTTGACAAGATAAACCATACTTACCTCTTTCATCTCTTAAAGGTCTTTAACCTGGGGACGAATTTTGTGTAAAGCAGTCAGAACCCCATATAAGAGTGCTGTTTTTTATGTCAGAGTTGGATCTAACATCACTGGAGAAGTGTCATTTCAAAAATAACTAAGACAATCATATCCACTTTGTTCACTGCAATATAACTTTTATAACCTTTTGCAGATCAAATCTTGAAGGTTCCCCTCGCCCACGTACTCGTGCCTTACAACTTACTGTTAATGCATATGCCGACGATGTGACAGTTTTTATATATAAAAAAAACACCGACTTCGACAAATTAGAAAAATCCTGCAAGATCTATTCTTCACAATCTGGAGCTGAACTCAACTCACATAAGTCAAAATGTTTTTGGAGTGGTCAATGGAAACAACGTATGGGACGTCCTTTGGACTTTCAATGGTCAAACGAATACATTACAGTCCTTGGTATCAGATTCTCTAGTAATATTAGCGATGATAATGGGTATGCCGTCCAGCAGCTTACGGATAAAATAAACAGTTCATTGGATAGGTGGAAACAGAGAATGCAGCCATTCCAATAGTTGGTAGAAAAACAGTGATCAATCAGTTTATAGCTCCAAAATTATGGCATTACTTTTAGATACTATCATTTACAGTAAAACAAGCGGAAAATTTTCAAAAAAATTTCATAAATTTCGTTTGGACCAACAAACACTGGACCACAATTAAAGGTCTATGCGTCACAACACAGCAAGGTGGACTTTGTCAAGTATACTTACCATCAAAAATTAAAGCCTTTAGAATATGTACCGCAGAGAGATTTATCAATACAAGTTCAGTTGTCAAATGGAAAATTGGGATGAACCAATTTATTATCTCTTCTAATAACTATGCAGTATCCTGGCAGTGGTTCTTTACTAATCAATTTGTCAAAGTACGTCAACCAAAATCATATACCAATTTCTGCCAGAAGTCATACAGAATACAAATGTAAAAGTAGAAAGCTTTGCTTGTTCAATAAAAGACCTCAAAAATATCCCGACTTTAAACACAAAACTAGTTGAAAAAATGAACCCACCATTGTTTGTAGACAAATGGTCAGTTTTTGGCTTTAGAACTATAGCGGACTTTATGGTAGACGAATCTTGGCTGCCAAATCAGGTGATCTTGGAAATGACTAACTCTGGATCAAATCTAATCAGAGAATAGTTGATACTTCACTAAGAATGAATTAAATCCTTTTTGAATCCATATTTATTGAGTTTAGAAGGAACACTGAATCGAAGACAACTTTACAAACTTGTGTTGACAAAGGAAACAGGCGAAAATGTAAACATCTCGAAGCCAACTCCAGAGGTGTCGTATTGATTTGTTTTTCAAAATAGACGAAAATTTGGAGGGTGCATGAATTGATGAAGAGATACATTAGTCAAGTTTTCTTAATGCATTAACGTTGGGGAGGGAATTCGAAATTTCGTAAAGGCTAGCCAAAAACCGATTAGCTAATTCCGTCTTTCTAAAAAATGCTGGTCTACGTAATAGTAATTTGTGCCCATTTTGTCTAAACGAATTAGGTACTTCCTGACACATGTTTTGTCACGAAACCACAGAAATATGGACATTAGTTCAATATATGCTAAAAGAACTCTTTTCAAAAAAGTCAATATCAATGGATATATATATATATATATATATATATATATATATATATATATATATATATATATATATATATATATATATATATAATGGAATTGAAGGCAGAACGCATAAACACAACTTGACCAATTTTCTTTTAAGTATAGCAATGTCAACAATATATCATGTGTCCACTAACAATCCGTATGGAAGAGGTTCATTAGTCCCATATACAGTATATATATATATATATATATATATATATATATATATATATATATATATATATATATATATATATATATATATATAAGGAATTAAACTGGCGGAAAATTGAAGACCGTTTTATGTCGCATAGTTGTAGTTTATTTTACAGTATTATTATTAATAAGGCTTCTCGGTATTTGTACGACAAGATCGTACTGATGTCCACAACATTAATGTAAAACATAAGCACACATAAGCGCCTCCTAGATATCGTGCAGCATTATATAGGAGTTTGTACACTTTTTTGATTTGTAAATATTATAACAGGATACCATCGCACCTGCGAAATTTAAGTAGACTAACATTCAAGCGAAATCTTAACAGATTTCTTCTTGGTGAGGAAGTTGGTTTTTCCTGAACTTGAACGCCAGTGTGAACTAAACCTATGCTACGATATACATACATACATACATACATACATATATATATATATATATATATATATATATATATATATATATATATATATATATATATATATATATATATATATATATAAACAGTGTGGTCGGTGCGGCAATACTGACCTCAAAATGGACGATAGTAGGGTCCATATATACTTATACACTAAGTGTTACGGTTTCCGAAATATGGGCATTTTTCTTAATTTCACAGAATTTATGGTTCAGTTTGTAGCAACATATGCCAGGTGAAATATAGTCCGTTTATTTGAGCGAAATATACTGCACCAATGTAATGTAATTATCAATATTTAAATGAAATACAAGACATATTTAAAGTTGACGAAAATATAAACATGTCCCGCAAAATTATTGACATTCACTTTTTTTCAATATGTGATTTAAATCTTACCAAAAAGTGCCTAACTTAAATACCTTACAATACAGGTATCACATTTCATTATTACCAATCAAATTTTTAGAACCATATCGTGTTGAGCAATGAGTAACATTTTTTTATTAAAATCAGTTTTAAATGCCGACTGTTTCAGCTATATTAGAAAACAAAAGAGCTGTCCTTTTCTGAATGAAACTGTCACCATAAAAATGTGTTACTTAGTAACGATGGATTTTTGCTTATTTTGCCATTGGTATTATTCATCTATTTTATTAAAATTTCTATAATTCCAGTCCTTTCTAGATGTTGCTATTTTTCCCTTCGAGTATTGTATTTTAAATAATGGTAATTTGCTCAGTCGTTACAACTTTTCACGTTTTTGACACATATCACAAATTGTGATACGACGTTTTCGCCAGTAGATAGCGGAGCCCCATGGAAATGACACATTAAGAGAGCTTTTTGTTTGTATTACTCGTGGGAAAAATCGAGCTGACGTATACAGGTACTCTCAAATAGTGGCTGAATTTGAAAAGTTTTCTCAGAAATGTTTTTAGTGTTTCCGTAGAAATCATTTTGTGTAAGAGTTTTGTAATATGTTGGTAATCAATAATAAATGTTTAGTAAGAGATTGTAAAAAAGATGTGTCGAATTTTTGTGAAAACTATAGGTGACAATACTGAAGGCCATTTCAGAAAAAAATGGTGCATTTTTTTCAATTTTGGTCCCAAAGATGTTTATTAATAATTATATCTTGGCAGGTTGTAAATACCTTGAAGACGTTCGTTGCCCAGGAAAATTTGACCAGTTTTTTCTGGAACTTTTATTTTATTTAAGTTTATTTTCGGAAAAGTTTTGCACTTTTTGAAACAACAAAGCTATTTTCGTGAAATATGGTACATTGTTTACTATATAGGATATATTGCTAACCAAATGTCCTTCTTTCAAAAACAAGAGATATTCGCCACTATATATTTTTACGAAAATCCGCTACCATAACGCACTTGCTGCATCCAAACTTTTATTTATTACTATGCCTGCAATCTTTGGGCACCCTCCGCGAACATTTATTAATTTAATAAAATTTCTACAAATAATAATAAGGCGTTATACATGAGTTGAAAGGTAGCGAAATTAGGTAGGTTTTAACAATATTCGAACCATACGTTATATTGACATATTTAAAAAAATAATTAAATAAACTCAAAAGACGAAAATGGGGCAACAAATCTTTCTACCTTCATCAACCAAAAACATTATTTTTATTTCATTCGGAGCTTCATGATTACATTACGCGGATGCAATAAACATTACTTGATAAACGGACTTATTTTCCTACTGGTAAATGTTATTTTAGAAAAACCATAATATCACCACAATTAAGGAGAATACCGATATCTCGAAAATCGCAACACTTGGTAAGTATATATGGTTATTTATATCTCCAATGGACCTACTATCACCTTTTTTTCGGGGCAGCACTGTCAAACCAAACACCCTGTATACATAGAGATATAGATATTTTAATAAACCTCGGAAACATGTTCCAAAGGCCTTAGCGCTAATTTTTTTTCGAAAATTCGATAATCGTTATCTTTTTGTTAATAGTTAATTTTTTGAACGAAAATTTGCTAAAATTCGAAAAAAATGTTAGCGATAACAATTAAATCAAAATCTCAAAAAATACGAGAGTTTACCTACCTAGCAGAGGTGATTACATACTACAGACTTCACTTAGTATTACGTAAACTAAGTTTTCATCTGCAGTTGACTGTATCATTAGTGTAAAATATTATTCACAGGGAGCTTATATACTATCTGGATACATCAGCTCTTTGTACCATAAACAATCAACGATTCAACGCACAGCTTAAAGATAATTTAACAGACGAGCAAATTCTTTAATAAATTATAACATTAGCAGGGTAAAGTTGAGACTGTTTATTTTCACAACGCGCACCTGATAGGCAGCCTGTTTTGATTTGCAACGTTGCTTGTGCAAATAACTGTGGTTTGTTTTCATCAAATGATATCTGATGGCTGTAATCATGAACACCTGGGTTTAAATCTCTGCATATAAATTATTTGGCTCTGTTCGCTGAAAACAGATTAAAACATTAATGAGATTTATCGCCATGCTGATGAAGCACATTAAGCTATTACGTTTTGTTGATATAAAGGAGAGCGTTTCAACCAGGTGATACTAAATTTTAAATTGTTTTATCCGAAAATATCGGGTAAGTAGAAGCTTGTTTATTTTTGGAGGTTACATTTAAATATAATTGAGAAAATATGCTACTCGCCGTGTATTTGGTAAATTAGAAAGCTCTGTTTAGGCGGCATCTAAATAAAGTATCAAACATAAAAGTCAGGATATCCACTTTTAACCGTCTTCAGAAAAGGAGGAGGTTGTATGTTCGATGGTATGTATTTTTTATGTATGTTCACCGCTATATTAGTCAATTTTGGACTAATTCGAAACACTCTTTTTCTGTTTGAAGGGGTATACTCCTTAGGTGATACGATTTCCACCAAGTCAGGACCCGATGATGGAGTCCCAAGATAATCGAGGGATATCCTCAAAAATTATTTTTTATGTATGTTCACCGATATTTTTGTCAATTGTGGACCAATTTGAAATATTTGTTTTCGTTTGAAAAAGTACACTCCTGAGGTGGTCCCATTCCCACCAAGTCAGGATCTGATGATGGGATCGCAGGGAAATCGATGAAAATCTTCAAAAATAATTCTTTTATGGATGTTCACCGATGTTTCGTCAATTGTGGACCAATTAAAAAAAATTTTGTTTGAAAAGGTATACTCGTGACGTGGTCCCATTTTCACCAAGCCAGGTTCTGAAGACATAATATCAGAGAAATCAAAGCAATTCTCAAAAAAATATTTTTATGTATGTTCACCGATATTTATTTTTTTAATATTTTTATGTTTGAAAGGGTATAGGGGAAGGTGGGGTAATGACGCTCACATGGGGAATATCGCTCACTGTAATTGACCTTGAAGAAATGAATTTGGACACAATCCGAGAACGTAGCGTACTAAGCGGTGTTAATGAAGAAGCGAATTTCAACCAGCAGTTTGATTTTGGTATACACTAGAGTCGGTATACTTGAAATTTAATATAACATTGTGCCTGCAAATAACTAGTCGTAAGTAATATAATTTTCCATGTTTTTATATTAGGTAATCAGAACTTGAGTGATATTTTAATTATGTTTGCGTTCCATTGTGCATCTTTCAGATCAATAAAGGCGTTAAAGTTTTTTACGTTATGAACCAAAAACAAACAAGATGGGGTTATGCCGCTCATTCCGAGCGTTATTACCCCGAGAGTGAGCGCCATTGACCCTTGTAGTTTATAATGACAATTTCCTTATATTTTAGATGCCTCGTCAAAGAAAAACAACCACACAATAGCATCCTGGTCAGTTGAAAAAATGAGTGAAGCTTTGGAGGGCATTCGAAACGAAACAAGTACCCGATTTGCCAGCAAACATACTGTATTCCCTAAAGTTCGATTAGAGATCGATTTTGAACTGGAATTTGCACAGCTCCTAAATTAGGACGGTCTAAAATATTCACTCCAGTCCAGGAAAAAGAAATTGCAACACATGTTTTGCTATTGTCAAAATTGTTTTATGGAGTGTCTCAAATAGAACTAAGACGAGTGGTATACAAGTTCGTTGAAAGAAACAAAATTAAGCACATATTTAATAGGACGACAAAACTTACCGGTGCAGATATTGGATGTATGGTTTTCTTAAAAGGAACACTGATTTAAGTTTAAGAAAAACAGAAGACACAAGCGTGAATAGAGTGAATAGAGAGCTTTTAACAGAGATGAAGTTAATCGCTGTTTCTTGAACCTTGGATCTTTAATGGAATGTTATAAATTTCTTCTTGAAACTTTTGAACTGTAGATATTCATGTCTCATCTACATTAAAAATCCTTGCAACATACTAGCTCAAAAAGGACAAAACCAGGTTGGCGTTTAACCAGTTGGGAGCGCGGTAAAAATCATACCGTATGCTGTGTTGGGGTATTCATTCCTCCAATGTTTATCTACCCAAGACAACGCATGACACCTCTGTTAGAACGAGGAGGCCCCCTGGTTCCATCTATAGAGGCAGTAAGTCACGCTGGATGACAGAATAATTGTTTATGGAGTGGCTTAAACATATCAAGAAAGAAGTCCACGCAACCATTAAAGAACCAGTTCTTATACTCGATAATCACAGGATGCAGCCGTTGGATGTAACGATATTTGGACCACTGAAAACAGCGTTAAGCAGATAAATGGATATCTTCATCAAATACAGGCAGTATCTGCCAATTACTTCATAAGACTTGGCATCCCTATTTAATAAAGCGTATGCACGTATAGACACGATAGAAAAAGCTGGGAAAGGATTACAAGGGACAGATATATATATATATATATATATATATATATATATATATATATATATATATATATATATATATATATATATATATATATATATATATATATATATATTCTTGGCGCCTGATATTCTAAGAGATCCTGCTGATCCATCAACAACCCAAGGAAGAAACGAAACATCTCCAGTTCCCTTTGTTGGTCGAAACGAAGTTCACATAACTCTACCAAATTTGAATTTGAAGTACAATTCAAACCAAAATACATCATTCTCCGATATTTTTCCAATTCCTGGTTCATCAACTTACCAGAAAAGGCTTTTAAGACGTAAGCAATACTCTGAGATTCTCACTTCAACGCGATTTAAAGACGTGTTTGAGGAGGAAGAGAAACATAGTGCCACAAATTAACAATTCAAAATTAACAATTCAAACTGCACTAGCTAATAAATAAACCAAGAGGAAAGCTGTTAAACGGAAGATATGTGAAGAAGAATCTTCATCTTCTCAAGAAAGCATACATAATACTAATTTATGTGATGACGATGAGCTGGATGACGCTGACCCAAACGAGTTCTGCATAATTTGTGGTGTTTGGCAAAGATGGATAATTGTGGTATAGGTGTACAATGTGTGGAAAATGGGTCCAGCAGAAATGCAGTGGTTGTTCAAAAGCAAAAAAGTATGTTTGTGACTTCTGCCGGGATGGGTAGGACTTTGAAATGATTAATAACTCATTGAGTGCCATTACGCCGGACCTCAAGGAAATAGCTCACCGCATAGTGGATTCAATTATTTTTTTGTTTTGTTTTAAGAAGTTATTATTTGAGTTTTCTTCTATATATGACCCAAAGTGGATAGAATAACGCTCATGACAGTTTTTTCGCTGTTTGTTATTTTCGATTGAAATTTACATATTATAATTCCTCACCTTTCCCTACTCTTGAGGTAGTCCCATTTTCACCAAGTCAGGGTCTGATGATGGGATCTCAGGGAAATCGAGGAAAATCCTCTTATAATCTATTTAACTTAAAGTTCTAGTGTAATAGAGCACTTGATGATATAGCAGTTTTTTAATACCGTACATACTACGAACGTATATTTACACTCTAAATGCAAAAATAAATAAACTTAACAAAAAATTAAACCGACTTCAAAATAGGCACTAAATAGCGAAAAAAAAAACTGGATACAGGTTTCATTCAAAAAATTTAATTTAAATGAAATGTTATTTCATGCGCTACCTACATATCTGTTTGTCTCGGTGCCAATCCCGAAACACAATAATACTTGACGATATAAACGGCTTAGTGAATAACGGATTATAATTATTGTAATGAAATACATAAATATGTTGTTAATTAATGATCAAAGACCAACTCATGCTTATGGATTCCGTCGCGTGAGCATTTCTATTCTTCTATCCGATTGGGTTGGCATCGACCTCAAAAAGATAAGTAGGTAGCGCATATAATAATATTGCATTGAAGATAATTTTTGTCTTTTGAACTAAACCTGTAATCTAGTTATTTTTCGCTTCTTAGTGCCTCTTTTCAAGTGGGTTTAATTTTTTTTAAAGTTTGCACATAAATTAGTTGCTGACCGTGCCGCCGCTGAATAAGGACTTTTGACACGCTGGTTCTAACGGTATGGTTCGGGCCAAAGAATTTTAGCATCACATATGGCGTGTTTTGGCTTGTGTGTTTAATATACAGTGTGATTTGTTTTTTAGGGAATCTTCACAGTGCCATATCTCAGACGTTATTAAACTTCCAGATTCTAACTAACAGGTGTGGTAACTTGATAAAACACTGAATTTTCTATTTGAATGAAATATCTATTTTGTATCTATCTACTTATGCAAAAAATGCAATTCTAGAACATAATATTTTCCTCCGATTTGTTTTGCGGCATAATAATCCTTACTTTTTTTTCAGATAATGATGCGCATATTATTGTACATCATTCAAAGCTAACTTCGCTTCCTAAATTTACATTTTAAGCCATCATCAGGTCCGGCTTCATGACATTTATCTTCCTTTTGTATAAAAACACACCCTTTATAAGGGATAGATATATTATAATCGCACAAATAAGAACTGCATAAGAGATGGCTCATAATTAAAATATCAACTACATTGCCACACTTTCAAGAAGTATGTAAGACTGCGCCAAAGTATCAGTATCCACTAAATTCAAAACATATGAAATGATCATAAGATATGAGGAATCTACTATTATTTATCATTAAAACAACTCATTAAATTAATGACCATCGTATCAACTAGCTGACTCGTAATTATTCAAAAATGATTTTCCATCCAACTTACGAATCATAGGATATGCGTACTTGTTCTAATTTTATATGTAGTACGTTTTGAACGTAACTGCCATAAGGGTCAGTTTGACATCACATGCTTTATACTTAATATTTCCGACAGTAGTCTACCAGGTCAGTGTTTGAATCGTTTTAGTTAATTTATAGCGTGTTCGCATCTTTTCAGTTTGTTAGTTTAGCAATACTGCGTCATCAGCGTATAGTAACACCTTTACCTCAGAAACATTCATTTTTATTTCTTTTGTCCTCGAGACGCCTTTGTTCATGAATATGTTGAATAACCATTACACATCCTTGTTTGTACCCTGTTCAATTTAAAAAATGGTCACTGGGTTTTTCATTAGTTGTCAGACATGCTCTACCCCCAACATATAGAAATCTAATGCCTAGAATTGACCAACTATCAACACTATATTCTTTCAAAATACTCTCTAGTTTCTGCTTATCTAGAATATCATACGCTTTCTGTTGTTGTTAATGATGACGTTTGGCCTCGTATCGTTAGATCCATTAGCCACAGATTTGTATTATTTCTAGTGGTTAGCAGTATTTGTGTGGGCACTATATCAAATATAAATGCATCAAGATTGTATCGCCTTTTCATCTATTGTCTTACACAATTTTTTTAACATGCTAATTTCTAGTTGTCTACTTAGCAATTAAAAAAAAACATGTATACTTTTTTAATATCTTTCAATTTTTTTATATCATATATACATATATGCCCATGTGCACAATATGTTTTTGATATATTTTATTAAGTAATATGTAAGATGGCAGAGAAACTGCGTACAGAGACCCGCCAGGATGGCTTTGAACAAACTGTCCTGGGCCTTGGTTTCATGCAGGTAGGTAAATTGTGTCAACAAATAACTAGATTATAAAGGGACCATACTCATTCTAACGGACACTAGTTATTATTCACACTTTTACATTATTATATGTTTGTTAACAAAAATATAAGCAACTACAGTTGCAGCTTAATTGATTTAAAGAATCTTTACAAAATAGTTATTACACATTTTGATTTCCGCATCGACAGCTGACTTAAAGAGTGTGGCAAGCAGATATTTTTATCATCTATTGTATAATAGATGTTACTAATCACTGTCGCGAGTTTTGATGTGGTACATAAATATAATGTGAATAAGATCAGTGAGTATTGCATTGTTACAATCACAAGGTGGAGATCTTATTATAACGATTTTATTTAAATGAGCCGGGAACCGACCATGGTTGTATTTCAATCTTATCATTGTCGTCAATTATTTGTTATTCCCGGAACACGAGGTCTGCAGATTAAGTAATGAGACAGCTTTTTTAAAATATTATTATTTAAATCTGAGTACAACTGAACTTTGTCTCCCTCATAATAATTCCCTTGGGAATTTACACGACGTTGGAGACGGTTCTTCCACCCCTTAAAGCAGTGCTGGAACGCGCATATTGGAATATACTTCAGCTAGTCGGTTGAATGTTTTCGAGTGTCCAAAAATGATGTCCCTTGAGATGAATTTTCAATCTTGGTAAGCGAAAAAAGTGACAAGGACTCAAGTCAGGTGAGTAAGGAGGTTGAGGAGCCACAGTAATCTTTTACTGGACAAAAACTCGTTTATGGAAATTGCTGTGTAACAAGGCGTATTGTCACGATCCAATTGTACTTTATATTTTGTGTCACACGCATGACCCCTTTTTGCCGTCTTTCGAGAACCTCTCGGTAAACATGTTGATTCACAGTCTGTCGTAACGCACACTTTCTGTCTGGACGATTCCCTGGGTATCAAAGAACCAAATTAGCATACTGTTGATATTTGATTTGCTTAGTTTTTGTTTTTGGGATTTGAAGTGTGCCATTCGATGCTCTGGCGTTTGGTTTCCGGGTCCAACTTTTAACACCAATAATAACACGTTCTAAAAAGTTTTCATGATTTTCAATCGATGTCAAGGCACCTTTTCTTCCCAATGTCATTTTGTTCCTGTGAAAGGTTTTTTGGAACCATTTTCGAGCAGATATTTTGACCATAATTTTGAACATCAATCAACGATCTGAACGCATAAGAACAGGAATTCTGTCAACGCATTTATCGCAATGAAGGCCTTCCACTGAGTGGCTCCTCTCGGATCGACTTTTTCATTCTGATAATTTCTTAAATCACGGAAAAACCTGGCCTTTCCGTAGGCTTGCTGAAGTTGTGCAAAAGTTTTTGTTGTGCTTTACCCAAGCCTGAAGCAAAGTCTGATAACACACCGTTACTCGAAATTACTGACACTCATTTTTTGAACACACTACGAAAACCGGTTTTTACGGGAACAACGACAACGGACAACCAAATGACTCGACCAAGTTCAAACTGGTACTGAACGCGTAGCCCATATCGACCTGTCGCCCCTCCACGTTAAATGCTTCCAGTGCTGCCATATCAAACGATGCGTTGTCAGTCTCATTACTTAATTTAGAGACCTCGTACATGCAAAAATATTGTGCAGTAGGTAAATTAGGTTGGGGTATTTTGTATGAATTATTTGTGTTAAAACAGTAGTATTTACATTCTTATATATATATATATATATATATATATATATATATATATATATATATATATATATATATATATATATATATATATATATATATATATATATATATATATATATATCTTTATATAGTACCTACCGTCTCCTTGTATGTGCTGTAGTCGATACTTTGTTCCGCAAGCAAATCAGCAAGTTCATTACCCCGACTTTCACAGCGATCCCTTATCTAAAGGAAAACTACGTTGCCTTGTTTTTTTTTGTATTTTGTCACATGAGTCTATAATGTCAACAATGATCTCATTATTTCCACGGTAATATCCTGCTTTACTTCTTATGGGAGTTTTGTGAAGCAGTGAGTATTATGGTTTCTGATTCATAATTACTGAGCATCCACGGTAGTGTTATTAATTCTACGGTGTATATTGTAGTCAAATGTGCAAGTTTGATTTTTGCACATGCGCTTTCTCCAAGTCTACAAACATGCAGTATACTTTTTTCAACATTATAGCATTTGCCAATCAGCTGCTAAAAAGAGAATATTTGATCAGTACAGCCTGTCAGTAATCCACATGAAAATCTCAAATCTTTCCCTTGGTCAGCTGCCTCAGTCGCTCTATCAACAGTCTCGAATAGTGGACCCAGAACACCTTACAAGCTTATCGCTCGGTAATTTTCCACTCACTTTAGATTCCATTACTTTCTATAGGAACAACATGATAGCGTCCTTCCACATTACCTATTGGTTCTTACCTACTTTTCTGCATACGCTAAATAACTCATATACCCACACAGCCAAATTAGATAATCCATACTCTAACATTTCTCCCAGAATTGTATTAACCCCAGCTCTATTTCGTTCTGGCTGTTAATAACATTCATGCAGAAATGTTAAAGTGTGGATGTTCCACGCTGACCTCATGGCTATGTGAGTCGTTTATAGTTTGCATGAAAGTAAATAATAAATTAAAATTAAATGTGTGAGCTGGAACTATTTGATATTTTTTAATTGGACATTTTTCCTACCACACAGATTGAATAGACATAATTATCACCGGTTTTTTAAAGATAATTTGACAGTTCTGTTGGAAGATGTTTCTAGTTCATTGCGAAATCGAATGAGGTTTAATCACGATGGTGCAGCTGCGCATTTTTGTTATCTGACAAGCGATTATTTCAACCAAAACTCTAACAAAAGCTGGATAGGCCTTGGGGAACACATTCATGGTCACCTAGATCCCCAGATCTAAACAGTCTGGGTTATTTTCTTTGGGGATATCTTAAGACCTTGGTTTACAGTCAACCAATCTGAACTGAGGGAGAATTGCGAAACCGCGTGATACTTTGCTGTGAAGTGGTGTATCATTTTTTTTTAAATATTGTGGGGCCAGTCAACAGGAACGCCACTGGTGAAGATTAAAACATCCTTTATCCTGAAAAAATGCATTTTTATGCGTGTTTTGCATCTACCAAAATTGAAAAAAAATATGTATAGCGGTTTTAAAGATATTGAGGAAAAAGGGATTTTTTTTTCAAATTTTAACACCATGTATCTCAGAAATAAAGCGGTTGCGAACTTATCTTTATATCAAGAATTTTTATAAAAGTCATCCAAGGATTATCAGCCTTCACGTTTAGAATTGTATTATAAAACAGCCTGTATATAAATGAGTTTATTTCCTGACACATAATTAAAATGCGTAACCGTAGGTGCCACTCAAAAAGTCTTTGTACTGAGTACATTTCATGCATGTAAAAAAGTGCCATACCTCATGATCATATAGATATCATTAAACTTTGACCTTCCTTCATATTTACTAGCACCTGGAAGAATAACATCTTAAGCTACATAGTTTTATATATTTGCTATACTAAAAAGCAAAGTAAATTGAAATAATTTATTAAATACAGTATTACACAAAATAATCTCACATGGCCTTATACTATCAGAGTTATATAACTACACATATAATATATACAAAGTTCAATAGCACTATATGAAATCGTACACAAAAGAGACTAGAAAGTAGATTTAAATGTGATATAATACCCTCTTTACACTAATAAATATTATTATATACAAAATAGAGTTTGCTACTCTTTACACTAGAATGATATACAAATCGAAGACACTTTGAGAAGATTTTTAGTTTGGTCGTAATATCAAGGACAAGGAAAAGGACTTAAATGCCATTAAAAAGCCGTATTTACATTCTACTTCAAAACTAGAAGATTGTAAAAGCTTTTATGCAATTTAGTTACATAACGAATACAACTATAAATTAACATTAAAACAGAACACTATATAAAATGAATTAAAAAGAATTGAGATTATCATAAATAAAATTGATAGAACCAAAGAAACATTTAAACATATAAAGTTTAATAAATTAAAAAACATTGTAACCAGGTTATAATAGGACTTACTCCCTGTATATAAAAAAGTATCAACATTTTTGAAATATATTCCCAAATACGCTACGAAAAATAATTATTGCATATTAACATAAACTGAGTTAGACATAAATAACCACAAACTTCTTGTTGTTTTATAAGTAGATAAATAATTTTATATTAGTCAAAATCAACTTAAGCTTTTTTTGAACTTTTTACAATGATAAACTTATCACTTCACAATAAATCTTGTCAGTCTTGGCAATTTAAAATAAACGCAATACAAGACACTTAACGGATGCAGAAGCCTAATCGCCCATACCTCTTTGAAGTAACCCAAGTGGTGGTGTCTGAAATATTAAATGTTGCCCAATCAACAATTAGTAGCGTGCACCCACGGTTTCGGGACACCTATGTATTCTAAATAACGCCATAGGGCAACAAATGTCGTTCAAGATCCTTTTTTAACTCTAACTGTGCGTAAAAACAGGACCGCGGCAAACCTCAATGGAGGCCAAGACGACAAGTTTCACTGGATAACACGGGTACAGCGACTTGAATTTGCAAGATGGCATGTAAATTGGACAATTCAGCAGTATGTTTAGTCAATTTGTTTACATTAATCATTTAGTGTATCTTACAAAATAGGCTTAAAATGGTGGGGCAACCTTTTGGTTTCGATATGTCTAGGTGGCGTATGAGGAACACTAGACCTCGATTTGCGCAATTGGATGGTGGGGGTGAATTTTCATGACAGTACATACTTTTACCCGATTCAAAATGGTACCTTAAATCAGACAGGTATAGTAGGAAGGATTTGATATTATATGTGATTCCTACTTCCCCATTTATCGGCCCTGATTTTATTTTTATGCAAGATACTGCACGTCCACACGTCATAGGTATAATACCTGTATTATACACACACACATATATACCTATATATATATATATATATATATATATATATATATATATATATATATATATATATACACTTTATTTGTTTGCTGTACGTTTGTGATTTCTTATTGGTTTGCGTGGACTGCAGTTTCGAACCGTCCCGGTTCATCATCAGCACGCTACTATATATATATATATATATATATATATATATATATATATATATATATATATATATATATATATATATATATATATATATAGTTCTGACTATAAGTAAAAGTTCAAATTAAGACAATGGTTTGGGCGGCTAGATCCCCGATTTAAGCCCTATTAAACACATGTGAAACACTCTTTGAGAGTCATTTCTGAACTGACCAAGTTTCCCGAAACGCCGAATGATCACCTGCTTTTCGGAAGTGTGAAAATACACCGGAAATTAGTATGAAAAATTTAATTTTAAGAATATCAAGGCACTGCAAGGCGGTAATAAGGGGTAGAGGATCACTAATCTCCATTTTTTAAATTAATGCTCGGTTTGCAGTAATTTATTCCTTCATTCTTTTTATTCTTTGATCTTGTTATTTTTGGTAATTATATTTATTAAATTTCTCAAGGTTACTTTGTCTTAATTTTTGTTATATAGTATAAAAAAATGAAACCAAATTGTTATTTGTATGGTTATCATAATATGAGATAATTATTTTGTATAGCTTATTTTTTTATAAATAAAATTGACTTTTATTCTCAGGTTGTGGTAAAAACCAATATTGAACCAGAGGTTTTGGTAAAGCTCATACTTGGTAAGAAATCAAGATCATGATAAAATTTGGGAAATGTCAGGAAATTTTTTGACAGGAAGGCATTTGAGAAAACCGTTTACTAAAATTACCCCTCTATACACGCAGAAATCTAAGTCTTTTAAAAAAGTGTAGTTTTCTCAAGCAAATACCTAGATAGAGTATCAATATTTCAATCGGTCATGGATCGACAGTACGGTAGGCTTCACTTTCGGTTGGAGATACTGAATCAATTTTAGCGCAGGTCTTACGGTCGGGTTACTTTAGAAAGCAATGAGCGAAGTTACTGAAATATAAGTCGTGATTCTTGATATGGGCTGTTCATTTTAAAGATTTTAGTAATAACCAGTTATTATTTAAGAAAGTTTAACTGCCCTAAAAAGCTAAAAAGTCTGAATATAACCAGTGCTTAATGCTAGCGACTTTTATGAAAATAACTCAGCCTTCCATAATAACCTCAGCTTTCGCAGATGTTAAGGTATCTATAAACGTAACATATATACCAAAATTAATCCAAGAAGCTTAATTATTTTTAAATAAACAAAAATCTTGCAGAAACAGTTTTTCCACATAAGAACTTTACGGGCATTGAAAATTTGGTGGAAATGTGGTGCATTCGGTTACCCTCAAATACTTTCTTACTACTTGCATCAGCGCCATAACTTCGATACTCAGTGTGCATCCAAGTGTGCTTTGTGACCCGTGGTAATTCAGAGACATCATTGGAGTGTCTTGAAAGAGTTAAAAAATATTAATATTATTAGATATTTTTGTTTGAGAAGATATGTTGTTCTTTTTGACTACAGACCGAATGCTAATTTATCCTAGATAGACTATTACCATAAAAATATTACTGAACTTGCTAAGAAAGCATTTTAAAACTATTTCATTCCGTAAAACATTGGGAATTCTTTTTTTTTATCTGTTGTAGAAGGAAAAAATCGTACAAATTAGAGAAAAATTGCTTGAAAATAAGAAATACCGGACAGAATTACTGACGATGGGAAAGAAAATGAGAACGCCACTAATCTACCAATGGAAAGTATTTCAAATCATTTTCATAGGATAGGATACTGAGATGAAATTGCTCCCTGGCATCGGTAATTGGCCACAGTCGCGGAAAGTTAAATTAAGAAAATTACGGCGCTGATGATTTCAAAACCTTTTGCAAAGACCGGACTTTGCGCCCAAAAATTATGCATATTTGTGGCCTTAATTATGAAAGGCTGCTTATCACGTAAAACACCCTGTTTTTCCGTAAGAAATGCATATAAAAAGTCGGGACGCAGCATGTGCGTTATAGTATCGAATCTGTATAAGTTTCGTAAATAGAGCAAAGGGGGAGGAATCAGCCCAGCACATCTTGTGCGAGTGTAAAGCTCTGGACCGCAAAAGACAACTGATCTATGGTCAGTCTACAGCAATATAAAACTTCACATTACCAATCGCTGTGCAGACTTATTCAATGCACAGTGATTTTAGAATGGGTGGAGTAAGACTAAGGGTATATGCACAATCAACCAAGGGTTGCGGTGCTATCGGGGCGGCAAGGCCGCGGACGAGCCCTGAGGGAACAAAAAAAAAGACTAAGGGTATGCATAATCAACCAAAGGTTGCAGTGCTATCGGGGCGGCAAGGCCGCGGACGAGCCCCGAGGAAAAAAACATACCTCACCCCCAAAGCATAACATTGGAGCCGTTAAACTTATTTATGTGAAATTTAAAAACCTGATTTTTATAAATAAATGATTCACTCTAAAGCACTTTGTTGGATCAACCCCGGAAATGGGTACAGAGGCTTAAATTGGCACTCACTTGAAAACATTTTTCGAAAATTTTTCAAAGTCGTTGCCTTTCTAAAAGCGAAATTTTCTCTATGAAAATTTGATAAACTAAAAGAAAAGGCTTTTTTGTTTAGTAGAGTGTGAGGCATTAAATAAAACAAACGAAAATCAACAATGACTGCAAAATTTTAAACTAGACGAACCCACAAATGTTTTTGTCGGCCAGTGAGATAAATAGAAAATATGTTAGTAAATATGCATGTAAACAAATTTCGTCGATTCAGCAAGGGCAGCACGTTCCGAAATAATATATGATATGTATGTGAGTCACAGTGGAGAACGTGGTGAGTCTAAAGATATTCACACAAGCTTTCTCCTGAGACTGGCACGCCATGGATATTCTTCTGAACCATAGATTTGGCTGTCAAACTGCTGATTATCTTAGAAGTTATTTATATTTCGATTTTATTATTATATAGCATCGATTATCTGTACCTAGTAATAATATGGTCCACACTTTTATTTTGAAAGCGAGTATTTATAATCATTTTACACACAATATACCATTGCGAGGCATATGGTGGAGCCGCCGACTTTAGTCCGTGTAGTTTTCTTGTAAATTTCTCATATATTTTGGGATTTGTTTTCGTGATCCATAGCTTTAATTTTATATAGATTTAATTTTTGGTTTCATATAGAATCTTCCAGTTTATACTAGCAGGATTTCACAGTGATAAACTACAGTATTTTAGAACTAATTTAGATTAGAAATATGGGTCGAAATATTATTCGTTTCTAAGATACATGTTATTAAACCATCAAAACGTCTTATGTTTGCCAGAAATGTTTTGAAAACGGTGCAAGATATTTTTTAATGTTTGACAGGTGTATTTTGCTCAAATAATGAGTTCTTTTTATACAATTTACAGTAGCGTAGAATATGAGATTTTGCGCTAATTTTAACATTTAAATCAGTTGAGTTTTTAAGCTGTTTCTGCTACTGTTCGATACACTGTATAATTCTAGAAAATAAAGCTCTCTATTAGTTTTCGGCCCCGATGCACTATTTTCAAGATAAAAAAAGATTCAAGTGTACATTATTATTTTACTCGAATACCTAATTGGTAGTGTATCTAATATGTGTGCTATTGAGTAACTATGTTCTGAAATCACATTTGTAATTTATTTCCAGGGTTTAACGGTCAAACCATTATTTCAATTTTAGACTTGACTTTTTTGTAGACATTAAATTTTATCGTCCAATATTTGGCGTTAGTTAATTTTCAGCTAAACATATCATCTACATTTTGCAACCAAGAATGTGCAGACATACATTTTATTTATGGCCTTGCAAGTGGAAATTCAGCAGCGGCAGAAAATGAGTATGCTAGATTATTTCCAAACCGAGGGCAGCCCCATCCAAACATTTTTGTTAAAATGGATCAAAGCTTTGTTAGTAATGAGCGCCAAGAGACATTTAGACGTCAAAAAAGGTAGTAATGTAATGCGGAGAACAATACTACAATAGCTTGACAGCTATGCCACCAAAACTATTTAAAGAGAATCAAGAACTTTGTCCCACTTTTCCGTCACCAGGCAATATGTAGAAAATGTAAGAATGGATTGTAGGTACCCCGTTTCATTGTAGCACGTCCAGAGCGAGAGTAAACGTCGTATTAATTTTTGCCGGTGGCTCATTAATTTATTATATTGGCCCAAAAAAGTTGCTGACAGACAAAGCAAATTTTACCAGAAGAGAAGTTATGAATTTGCGCACACAAAAATCCACAGGCCATCAAAAAACATAGATGTCAACAAGGGTTCAGTGTCTGAGCTGAAACTTTTAAGAATTCATCTACGTTTTACCGGATTGCGTGGATTCTGCTTGTTTTCTACAATTCCGAGGAATACAGCATGTTATGAATATGCGGACAAATATTCCGTTAAACTCAGGGCAACATGCTGGGATTCAATTAGATGTTACTCGCGCTCATTATGGAAGAAACGTTAAGGATTAGCTAAATACCTATTATCCTGGAAGATATATTAACCATACCGTTCTCGGGTTTTTCCGTTCACCAACATAAACTCACCTAACGTTTTTGTGCGTGGCTTCATTGAAGATAAAATCTAGTCCACGTTGGTCAGCAAGCGGTAAGCAATGATGATGCAACAAATAACGCAGGTTTGTGAAGATATACAATAACATCACGTAGTTGCAGCAAGACGATCCATATAACGTCGCTGTCAGTTATGTATTGAACAGAATTGTTCATACTTTGAAAATCTTTGTAAATAACATTAAATATTCTCTGTTTTATTTATCTTAATTTATTTATTAAATACTTGAATTAAGCCCTACCTTAGAGCTAAGCCGTCGTTTTAAACGATTCATTGTAAAATAAAAGTGTAGGAGTGCAATAATTTCCTTAATCATGCAAACATACAAATGCAAAATTTACCACATTAGTTAAAGGCAATAAAATTTATTTCTACCAAAACCGTTACCACTATAATTAGCATAATCGTTTGCCCGTTAGTCTCCGACAGTCAATTACTAACAACATACACAGACAGGTCCAAACAAATGGAGGCAGCCGAACTGGGAATAAGACGACCTAACTTCAGACCTGGATGCACCTACACCATCTTTCAGGCAGCAGTACAGAAGCGCATACAAACAATACTCAATAATACAGTAATTTACATCCTTTAAGACAGCCAGGTAGTACTACAGACTCTAAAATCGTTTAAAATAGAGCCGAAACTAACCTGACTGCAAAAAATCCTTGAAGCAACTGGGTGCAAACAACATAGCACTTTGAAGTGTGCACCAGTGCATCATTGAAAAAAAGGAGGAAGCATATGTCATGCAAAAAGGGCATCAACAACATCATTCTATATCAGAACCATACTGTTGCTTATAAAAAAGCCATGTAGAAATTAACTTCATACTTGGGAATGGATCCAAATGTCATACTGGAGTAAAACGCCAGGCTTGAAGCAGGTAAAACGGATCATCACAATATCAACAGAGTAGTCTCAACTGTTTGTTGAATCGAACAGGAATGACCTGAGTATAATCACAGGACTTTTCACAGGACACTTGCCAGTAAGGTATCATCTTATGTAGATAGATAATTTTGACAGTGAAAGCTGCAGATACTGCACTCAAGCAGCGAAAACCACAGAACATTTGCTATGCGATTACATGGCTCAGTTCTTCTAAAGGCTCAAATACCTTGGGGGAGTAACCTTAACATCCCACAAATAGATAAAATAGCTCCCAAAAAGATAGTAGACTACATAAAAAGTCTAAACTTTATGGCAACTGTTACAAAATAGAGTCACGGACAAAATATAAATAATTAAAGTCACAGCGCTGTTAGGCCAAAGGCCTATATGACCCATTAAGAAACCTGCGAAATCTACAATATCTTGATGCAAATAGTTGTGTGTGATTTAGTGGTTAGGAGACGCCTACAAATTAGCTGTGTCAGCTTAAACTACTCGGAAAAGGCTTAATAAAACTTAGTAAGCACCTGTAAGGCAACCTGTAAACAATTAAGGGTTAACACTTTGTTACAACAATTAAAAAAGTTCGCGTACCTTAGGTGTATTATTGCGGACAAGGTAAATGTAGCAAAGAGCTATGTAGCTAAGATAGCGATGGTAAAGCAAGCATTCAATTGACAAAGTACCTTCTCCTCAATACATATTTTAACTTAGGCCTGAGGAATAGGTTCATGAAGTTATACGTATAGTGTTGTAATTTATGGATTTTGGCTAGAGAACACAAAGATAATATAATATGCTGAAATCTGGATATGGAAAGAATGACCTGAAACAAGAAAGATTGACAGAAACACAAATAAAAGGTGAAAGAAGAAAGTTGCTTGTTCAAAGAAATTAAGAGAAGAAACGCAAAGTGCGTAGCAAATATTAATGTTCTAAATACACGTAGATACTATTTCTCTGGCTTTACAAATGTTTTTTTTCTGCAAACGTTTTCGTGCGTGACAGTATCATTGGACAGGAGAAAATTAATTAGCAGCTTAGCCGGCTACAGAGAGGAAAACAAACGTTTGTGAAGCCAGAAAAATAGTCTCTTCTCTACGTCAGTAGTTAGTATGGAATGATTTCACCGAGTAAGGACAACAACAATTAATGAATTAACGTTCTAACAACATGATTTGAAAGTACGTGTCTTCGAAAAAGAAGAAGCAGGGGGCAAAAAACTAAAACTTATAGAAATGGCTCAAACTAGATTTAAAATTGTCTCTCCTTCAAGTTTCAGTAATTAATTGTCACTTGTACCAGTTATAAATTAATTTCTAATTACGTTTTGTCTATAATGCCCAGTGTACTAATTAATGTTTAGATGTATCAAAATAATCCCATGATACAACACACACACACACACACACACATATGTATCAAAATAGATCTTATAAGTCCCGGAAACAAAAAAATCAAACGCCCCCTGCACACCTCCACCCCCACCTATATCTGACTAAAACTAATGTTTTTCTATTGTAGTTTGTGCACTTCAAGCCAATAAGAAATATTATCTATTTGAATTTATTTTATTTAACAACCCCCTACAAATAATCAACGCAACAAAGAATATGGGAAATGTAAAAAGCTCATGTACTGCTTTCAATAAAATTGAATAAAACTGAACAGTATGAATTTATTTGACTTAATTTTTGATATATGTACATTTTTCTCTTTCCTTCCCCTTTACACATTTTCCATCAATATTCAGTGAATGATATGGAATCGGAGCTTTGTACAAAGAAAAGTGTTCCGTCCTTTTATGAAAACCAATATGGAATCTGATAGCAATTTCAATTATTCTCATATGCCGTTGTCAACATACACGTGGAATTGAGATATGTATATTTAAATGCCAGGAGTGACAGGAACATTTTTCTGCACTTATGAAAAAATCTCTTCCAGATATGTCGTCCCTAAAATTGAACTTGCTGTGATATGTACCCCACAAACGGAATATGAAGTAATGATAAATATTCAACAGGGTTTAAAGTGATGATTTTTCTTTTGTGTTATTAATTACAGATATGAATCTGGCGATAAAAACGTGTTGGTTCGTTTGGTTTGATTTGAAACGCCATTGAATAATAGCTTTAACCACAAACTGATGAAAATAATTGAAAATTTAACATAAATGTGCTTACGCAATAAATGCGTTATCGTTTCCATCAAATCATTTATAAAAGTTGATTGAAATGGTAATAAAAGGTGTATGTGGTGAAAAAGTTAATATAAACAGATAAGTTGTCACGAAACTCCAGTTTCGTTGCAACAAATCCATTTATATATATATATATATATATATATATATATATATATATATATATATATATATATATATATATATATATATATATATATATATATAGTGTGTCCACGGATTGATTGAGGGTAAGGTATAAGTGACAACAAATTTTTGAATTAGATTATGATATTCTGGGAATCGCTCCTGCTTTGTCTTAAACTAAGATGTTGAGGAAATAAACAAAATCAATTAATATAGAGGGTGGTGTAAAACTGATTAAATTAAATGTGTTAAGAGTAAACTATCTTCGTTTATAAAGATACCGCTAAAAGTTATTAACAAAATTTGTTTAGAATTAAAATTTATCACAGGCTCTCAATTTTCAGCCAGATTAGCCTACTTTGAATTTTCAAGTAAATTATTAACATTTTTTCCCTATTAACATGGAGCTTTTTACCTGTGGTTTTCTGAACGCAGGTGCGCAAAGTAAGTAACCATGCAATGTTAAATAATAATTTATTAGTAAAATACAAGACGCTTATTGCCAGCAAAAATCAAAACGAACTACAAAAAATAAAGAAATTATTCAAATGTGCTGCCACCAGGTAATACACATAACTCAGCCCGTTTAGTAAATGCTTTGTAGCCATTTTGAATATGTTGAATTGGAATACCGTCAATTGCCTCTCTCAACCTAAATTTCAACAAATCAAGAACGTTGTTTAATGGAGCCGCGTAGACTTTCTGTTTGAGATAGCCCCATAAATAAAAGTCCATTAAGGTAAGATCGGGACTTCTGGGAGGCAAAGGTATTGGCCCATATCGATCAATCCACCGCCCAGGAAACTCACGATCTAGCTATTCTCGAACGATTCCTGTTACATGTGCGGGGTGGCCTTCATGCTGCAAGTATGCTGTTTGTCTATCTTCTAGTGACATGTTATGCAAATGGTTTCCAGACAACTGTACTGGCTCATATTCCGCTCAAAAAAATAGGGCCCCATTATCCCAGTGTAAGAAACAGCACACCACACATTTACTTTTTTATGGCATTGTCTTCTGCAATTAACTCTATAATTTGGATTCTCCATTGACCAATGCCGTGCATTTTGGGAATTCACCACCCCATTAGTGGTGAAAGTGGATTCGTCCGAAAAAAATAATACTTCTGCCAAAATTGTGATTTTGTAGATATTGCTCGCCGTACCATAAACAAAAATCTAATCGTTTTGGCTCGTCATTTTTTTTCAAACTGTGTATAAGTTTTGCTTTGAAAGGTTTCACCTTGTTGGTACGATAAATTTGTTGCAAATGCGATGTGCTTATATTGCCAATTTCTAATGCCCTTCTTCTTAATGATAATTTCGGAAAACGCCTAACAGAATTCATAGCTAATGCAGCTGCAGCATTGTCTTCTTCATTTAGGTCGGATTTTGCCTTCTTAAGATTTAAAACACTCCCAGTACGCATAAATTTTGTAACAACTTTTTTTACACCAGTAGCGGAAACCGAATAATTTGGCCAGCGTTCAAGAAATTTTCTTATCACTCACCGATAAGAATGTTCTTCACCCAAACCATAGAACTGCACAATAAACACTCTTTGTTCTGTTGTTAACATTTTTAAATACAAAAGCTTGCTGTTCGTGACAAATAAAATTGACGTTTCAATTTTACAAATAAGTGGTATCCCGGGAAACGAACAACAAGGCAGAGCTCAAGTAGCCATGCAACTCGCCAATTATTGCTTCGAATGTCCAATTGTGCATTTACTTTACTCTTTCTATTGGTTGAGATGAAAGCAAACCTACCCCAAGTTTAATGATGGTAAAGACTTTTTGTAATACAGTTTCAAGTATTTTTTAAAGTACACCTAATCACAGAAGCCGACGAACGTCATTTAAATAAAATCGCAGCTAAAAAAAATCATAGTAGGCTGATTTGTTTGAAAATTGAGAGCCTGTCATATTTTAATTCTACACAATTTTTGTTAATAACTTTTTCATTACATCAGTTATAAACCAGCCTGTATATTAATTGATTTTGTTAATTTTTTCCACATCCCAGTTTAAGACAAAGCAGGAGCGATTACCAGAATATCATAATCTAATTAGAATCTTTTTGTCACTTATGCCTTACCCACACTCAATCCGTGGACACTGTATATATATATATATATATATATATATATATATATATATATATATATATATATATATATATATATATATATATATATATATATATATATATATATAGACTTTATTTGTTTGCTGTACTTTTTGTGATTTTTTATTTGTTTACGTAGATCGCAGTTTCGAACCTTCTTGGTTCCTCATCAGCACGCTACTCAAAAGTAGCGAAATTGCGAAAAAATAAACATTTGCTTCTTGCCCCGTGATTCGTCAAGACTTACGTGCTTTCCCGATTAGTTTAGATAATTTAGTTCGATTGTATCATCGGTATAAAAAGTCCGAACGCAGTGAGTGCGTTATGGTAGCGGATTTCTTTAAAACTCTAAATAACTTAATTTCCTATTATTAGTGCAACTTCAGTTTTGGTAGGTGCCTATGTTTATATTTAAACCACCAAGTTTGAGCGGAATCGGTTAATTATTCTTTAAGTATTCTCTCAGATACTTACATATACAGGTGTTTAATGTGGAAAGTACATATTTCAGAAACCATACAATATAGTTTAGTTTAGTTAGTTTATAGTCTACTCAAATAAATTATATAGCATGCTATACAGTTAGTCCAAGACTTGTGTCTTATTATATACTTGCATAATTTAGTGTAGGTTTTCTCCAAAAACATTTGACGTATGCCTTTCAAACTTGTCACACTTGAAATTTGATACCACAAATAAAACTTTTTAATTTTTCCTTTTTTTTCGATCTTACATACCAACAACACCAATATTTGCCAGCAGTCAACACTTTACCAGAAATGCTTCTGAATAAGAATTACTTTTATTTATCCCACATTTCCCACAGTATTTATGATTTTAGTGATGCCAAAATGTCATTGTTTTGACAGTATATAATACATATTTTGCACGCTTAATAAACAATATATGGCTATTCAAAAAGATATCCTGACCAATTTTGCCAGTTTCAGTAAACCGGATATTTACACCATCTTTGTTATTTTAAATAGAACACCCACTTGTTGTCATTGAACTCGATAGGCTACTATATTTTAATGTGACTCGATGTAACATACCATATCCCTTAAAGTGGAAGTTTTCCAGATATTAATAATTTTAGAAAAATTATAACAGATGCAGACCACTAAATCAATGAACCCCCCAATGAACCATTACGGATATTTAATATTTCATATTTAGGCGTTTAGCAGAGAAGACGCAAGAAACGATCAATGGAAAATTGGAGATTCTCCAAAATTAGTACAAAACCTTAAATGCAAAAATATCAAATATCTTTAGTTTATCAAGTGAAACCGTCCATTTTTTTTACTTCTTATGATTGCTTGACCAAAAACAGAATAAACTTGGGTTTTACTCCCTATACCTAAATGAGATAGTTTTCAGGTTATTGGCGACTGCGAAAAATCGCTGGTTTGTGAGATTTCGGTATATTACTCATCTCAATTAAGTTAGTTATGGTAATAAAGGTCGAAACAAAATTATGAGTTTTCAAAGTAGCTAAGTAGTTTTATACTCTATAGCCTTTAGAGTTTTCCTGTGTATAAACGCAATATATTAGTGAATTTTCTTTAAAAAAATGCACTAATGAGGAGATCTCGACTTTTGAATTTTGAAAAAATTCCTTTAAATTATCACTAATTAGGCCCCCTAGAACACATATCCGGGGTCGGTTTCAATTTTTATATGTTTATATATATATATATATATATATATATATATATATATATATATATATATATATATATATATATATATATATATATATATATGTATCACACCGATAACTCCTTTTGCAAGTGGTTTGGACAAGTTCGTTAACCAGGAAAATCTGCTCAGTTGAAATAGATTAAACAATGTTTTCTTTTAATTACACAGACGGATTCCCCTATCAGTGTCAGTTCTGAGCCAGCCTTAAATGTATGGAATTTAGACCACGAAATTATAATGCATGTTTGTAAGAAAATAAATTCGGGACACAGCAAGTGCGTTATGGTAGCGAGTTTTTATTGAATGCCTCAAATTTAAATAGCTCAATTTGCCATTAACCTATAAGGTTCGTTGGCCAGGAAACTAGTTTTTTTTGGCGAACATTTCAAGTTTATTTTCGATTTTTTTTACATTTTCAAACAATAAAGTTATTTTGATGAAATATGGTACATTATTTTTACTATATATGTTATACTGGTAACCAAATTTGATGTCTATTTTCTTAAAAAAAAATACATATTTGCTATTTAAAACATTTTAATGAAAATTCACTATCATAACGCACTTGCTGCGTCCAGGCTTTTTTTAATTTGTTATGGCACGTTTGGGATATATCAATCAGGATTATTTAAATTAATAACTATTTATAAAGAATACAATAAGGTCGCAACGAGAACGTGCTTTACTTTTGCTTAAAGATATTCTGATCAACCAAAGCCAACCAGAGATTCATTGAAGAGCTTAAGCACGAAAAGCAAGCTTTTTGGATCATCTGAATTGAAACAATAATTATTTCTGTAGATTTTATTTTTAATAGAAAGTCAAAATTGCATGAAAATTTTCTGCTACAGCGCACTTGCTGCGTTTGGACCTTTTACTTTATTAAACCAAATCTTTATTAATTTTGCTTCAAATTTTTTGCCACATGAAAAAGAGAATATTTTGATTGACAGTAACTATGAATTCACTTTTAGAAAATAATCAGATTTTATGGGGCGTGGGTTAAATTTTCAATAGATATAAAAATATTTTTCATACTACTAATATAGCTTGTACATAGAGGACTTTTACACTGAATACCAAACCAGGCAAATCTGTTTGTACGAATATGTATTTAATAAAGCAAACATATTTAATATCTGGAAGAGCTTTTGGGAACATATTATTTACAAAAAGTCTATATTATTAAATAGAATGGTAGAAAGCATTTCCATTTAAATGATTATTTGTCTTTATTTGTATAACCTGTGTTCGACAAAAGATCAACAAGAGTTATATGTCATAAATATTTGAGATGTCACCATAGCAATAAGCAGGAGAGTAAGGCATGACATACTAATAAATATTATACGATTACCCTCAAGGCTTTATAACTGTAATTTAGCATTCTCATTTTGCTCTCCAGCCAGAATTATTAATCCCGAACAGTCGTGCGCCCACACACACCTACAAAATACAGGCAATTCTGTTTATAGGCAGCCATTCTCTGGAAAATCTTTTTCTAATATTAGAAATAGCATCCAGGAGACGCTAATATCTTCGTTAAATAACATAATGAAGTTTCTTGTTATCGTTGAAAAGTAATAAGGAAAAAAATGTTCCCCCAAACGGGATTTATTTTTATAGGAGAATTGTTTTTTTTTCCAAATAGGCAATATAAAAATAACATCAATATTAAGATGGATCTTAAGTTACATAACAAACAGGATGATAATTATACAAAACTCGGCTATATACCGGGTGTTTTTCAAAAGTGGCTCACCCAAATCAGTTGTTTTCGATCACTACTGGTTTCGCCGGAAATATCTGCAACTTTTGATTTATAAATTGGACCTCCGGTATTTTTTTTGCTTTATTTGATAAAAAATGACATTCTGAATACAATGACACCTCATATGGCAACTTTTGACATCTTCGTTAAAAAATAATATTTCAAATTTCAAACTAGAATGTCATGAGTCATGACTATGTGAGAACCATTATGTGTTAATCAAGTCGTCATGGAAAATAGATGTGATCATCTACTATTTTTTGTCCCTTTTCCTGGCGGGTTAAAAAGTTAATCTTGAAGAATTTAGTATGTGAAGGTTAACAGTTAAAGACAAACGTCCCCGTTAAAGCTTTCTTCTGAAGATAGATTGTAACCAGATTATTTGAATATTTGAATACCAGAAGTAATTCTATCAAACTAGATCAGTGTATGATTATAGTATTCATCCAGAAATACTGGCTAACGAATAAGATTAACAGACACTGAGAGACAACACCAATGTTGCCAAGAGGTTGTAACGGGTAAGTAAAACATGCATCTACCACGTGATTAAGAATGATAACTAACTTCTTAGCCGTTTTAAGAAAGCTATAAAAATGGGACTACGCATAGGAGCCCTCAGTTGATTTCTGGCAGGTGCTAAGGTTTCCTAATAAAGAGCCAACCTGCTGGACAACCATACAAAGCAGTAGCTTTATAGCCTGTGATCTCTTTTGGACGTAAGTTGAGCCCTAAGCATAGCACACAAGTAAGATTGATATATGTGTTTACGTACAAGTATCTTAGATCCTTACTGTTGGTGGTAAAGGCTAAACTTATACCGATAACCTCCAGAACCGAGACCACGCCGTGTATCTATACGATGCGCTAAATATAAAATAAAATACAATTGGCTGCCCAAAAAGTTCAAACGGTTTTGCAGCTGGTATTGTCCTGCTTGCAAAACAAGGGAGGCTCGTTTCATACCATCCTTCTCGTCCCCTAAAAAGCAACTAGTTTTGAGCTGATGTACCTCCTAACAAGATTCGTTGTTTACAAACCTCCGCCAAGACTGTAATGATACATTACACATAATCTAAATACTACGAAATAGTTTCCGGAGTTTTAAACACATATTATAAACATATTTTTTCTCTACTAAGATTAGTCAGGGACTGCAAATGAGATTACAAGATAAACTAAAATACTTGCATTTATGAATAAACATTTTTCAGACCAGCTGTTAGCTCCGTCAGAAGAATAAATAATGTGATTATTCCAGCGACACTAACGTTGCTCGTAAAACGATCTTTTGGCCTAGAAAATATGTTGTGTGAATTGGGTTCCTCAAAATGTACTTATTCATGACTAGTCGCAGGTATTATACAGGTATTCCTAAAAGGCTTGGACAATACCCCACCACAAAGTCATATGGCCAAAATATGATGATTAAGCAAAGTTACGTAATATTCAAAAATGTATCTCTTTTAAGGTAGGTACCCAGTGGTGATGGGCGAGTAATACAGTAATGAATACTTGTTTGGAAAAGTATTCGCTACTCAGTATTCTTGTTTACAGGTATCCAGTATCTTTATCCTCTACGCTATACTAGTACAGTCAGTCGGGGTAACTTGGCCCATCATGATAACATTAGCCCAAAAGTTAAAGATCACTCTATTGCGTATTGGTTAATTTATTTTGATCTAGAATGTCAAATTTCCTGTAACAAATTACATTTTGGTACATTTAGCGCCATCTTTTGACGAAGTGAAACACAAGTCATCAGCTGTTTGTTAGTTCTGTGAAAATACTGTTTAATGTAAACAGGTGCTATTAGCGGTTCCATTTGAATTTAAAGTTTTGGCGGGTTTAAATTGAGAAACAAGGTAAGTAACGAGCTAATTATCAACAATAATACAGCTTCTACAGAAATAACTTGATCTATTTAGATAAAATCAGTGACTTTAAAACATATGCCAATATTTTTAAACGGTATTCCAATATAGAAGTTATCAGGCAAACTTTCCCCGGGTGTTTTTGAGTTTAATGTTATGTTTTCCTTTCAATTTAGGCACAACATGGCAAGAAGAAAGGCTACAGCAGTACCTGGAGTTCGGCGCTATGGTACCAAATCTAATTATACAGCTGAAAATATCCAGGAAGCATTAGAAAGAATTAGAAGCGGCAATATGGGCAAAAGACAAGCTGCTAAAGCTTACAACGCCCCAGATCTGCGTTAAAGAATAAATTAAAAGGAAAACATATTAATAAAATAGGCAATCCAATAGTTCTTAACGAAGATAAAGAAGAGTCTGCGGTAGACCATATCGTCGCTGTTAGTCAGAATGGTATACCAGTTACCTTTCAAATTGTACGTTGCATCATGAAATGTTACTTGGATAACATTAGTCGAAAAGTTAAGGCGTTTAAGAATAACAAGGCAGAATGAGAATGGGGCCAATTATTTTTGAAAAAGCATCCAATTCTCAAGCAGACTTTCGCCGCAAACATTTCCAGAAAGAGAGCACAAGTAGGCGAAAAATTAATAAACACATATTTTGATTCTCTTGAAAAAGAGTTACAAGATGTTCCTCCAGAAAATATTTTCAATTTTGATGAATCTGGCTTCCACGATCAGCCCAATAAAATCAAAATGTTGTTCTGGAGAAGTTCCCGACATTCCGAAGTAATAAGAAACTCAAAGAAGTCCTGTTTTACAGTGATATTCTGCGGTAGTGCTGCAGGAGAACTTTTGCCACCATATTTCTTTTTTAAAGGAATACATAAATGGTCGGACTGGATGTACAAAGCTCCAGCAGGTTCAAGAATGAATGTCTCAAGCAGTGGTTGGATAGATACTATTTGACAATTGATTCCAGAATCACTTATTACCTGTTCTGTGAAAGAAGGAAGGCAAGACAGTAATAATTGGTGAAAACTTAAGTTCCCATACTAGTATCAAAACTCTGAAGCTATGTGAGGAAAACAATATTACATTTATATGCCTTGTACCAAATTCCATATATTTACTGCAGCCCCTCAACGCTGCTTTCTTCGCGCCTTTGAAGACGGCGGTCAGTCTTACTTGAATGGAGAAGAACATATTAAGGAAAGAAATGTTTAAGTGTTCCAAACAACCTATTCACACAGTTGCTCAGTGAAACATTGCCCCAATGCAAAATTTCTGAGAATCTTATCGCTGGGTTTTGAATAACAGGCTGATTTCTCTGATATCTGTGTTTGCTAAAGTGTTTGAGTAGATTTTAAAGGACAGAATTAATACATTTCTCGGAAAGCACGGCGTAATGTCACCGTGTTAGTACAGCATCAAACATAGGTCTACACAAGATGCGATTGCAGCAGTTACATCTAGTGTGTATGAAGAAATCGATAATAATCTAAAAAAATAAGTGTGTGTAGACTTGGAGAAGTCCTTTGACGCGGTCGATCAGGCATTGTTGCTGGGAAACTTGAAAACATTGGTTTCAGGGGTGTTGCCTTTGGTACCATGCGCAGTTACCTTTCTGGAAGAAAATGGTGTATGGCTATTGATGGACAGTTTAGTGATTTTTATACTGTTGAGAGCGGTGTGCCACAGGGAACAGTAATGGGTCCCATATTGTGTAACATTTATGTTAACGACCTATTTAGAATTCCTGTGACGGCACGAATTGTTGGGTATGCAGATGACACAGTGCTTATCTACGGGAATAATACGTGGGAGGTTTTGAAAATGAAGCCGGTACGTGATCTAGGGGAAATAAAACATTGGATCAGTTAAAATAAGTTGTTTATTAATATAACTAAAACCAAGTTTATTGCTTTCACTGCTGCACGTGGAAAATTAGCCATAGTACGATAAACTTTTGGTGGAAGAATCGCTTCACGTTCAATCAGTTTATCACACAATATGTTGGAATCACCATTGAGAGATATATCAGATGGAATATTTATGTTAAAGACAGGTTATATAGGCCTCGAAGTCTGTTATATAAGTTTAAATACTTGGGTGCTTATGTTGGTACAGAGCACCTAAAAACTGTATATCATGCGCTGGTTACCGCTCATCTAACCTATGGTATATTGGCCTGGGGTCGGCCCGCTGATTGTTACATAAAGAAGTCGGCAATAATAGAGATGGCCTTTGAGAGCAATTTATAAACGGGACGCTACGTACACCTCCGAGGCTCTTTATGCGGAGGCAACGGTTGTGAGTGTAGGACAGTCTTACTGCTTTCAGATATCGCTCTATCAGAGAGATCGGCACGTGACAATGGTTGAAATAGAACACCCCCATGAAACTCGATTTAGACAAAATTCAAGAAGGACACCAAGATGTAATAAAACAATCGGGCAAATATGCTTTGCTTACCTTATGATAAATCTATGTGGGGTAAACCTATAAGGGAAGGGTGGGGGATTGTATCCGTAATAACACAGGTTTAGTCCATAGCATTTTTAAGGCTTAGGAAGGTGTAAAAAGGGTGAGTACATGTGCGCGAATGTCAGCGTGTGGTATGCTGTTTAGTTTGGATGTTCTTCTGATGCTTGTTTTTTATTTCTGCAGACTGCTTTCTTGTTTTCTTGTAGGTGTGTGCAACAATACCGGAAGGATTGTTGCCCGCGTTTTTAGACTTTGTTGATGTGAGTGCTGCTTTTTTTCGACTGTTTGCTCTAAATTTGAAGCTTCCCTGTGACGCTGGTCCGTTCACTTAGTGTTTGATCAGCATCTTAGTCCGTTGTTTCTTTGCTTATTTTTTAATAAATGCTCACGCACAAGTTTACAACTTTTGTTAGCTTAATTTTGGTTTGTTTACAGCAATAGTTTTGATTAATATTTTTTAGTTCAACTTTACATTAGATATATAGGCTAATATGGCAATTTGTAATATTGTGTAGCTTGCTCTGTATAGAAGATACTGTAAATAAACTTATTACTATTATTTCACTACAAAAATTTAGTAACCCATCACAATATTCACTCGTGGTCTGATCAAAACCCCCACCAAGTTTGTACGTCGAGATTTCAGCATAATTTGTGTTTAAATGTACGGGCAGGACTTATAGGAGATTCTCTTATTGGACCGTTTATTTTTCCTCGGCGTCTAGGTGCAGCGGAATATCCTAGATTTTTAAATGAGCAATTCCAAATATTGCTGGAAGAGGTGCCACTAGCTATCCGTGAAAACACGTGGTACGCGAACGACGGAGCTCCTGCACAAAGTACATTAGCTTTTAGGCAATAGTTAAATTAATTTGTTTCTGGGAAATGGAGATGTAAAGGCAATAATGCACCCGTCAAATGGCCTGCGCGATCACGGAACCACCTCACACTTATGGTCTGCTTTTATAGGGTCACCTAAAATTATTGTTTATTGCAACCCTATTGATATTGTGGAAATGCTTCGTCAAAGAGAAACATTTTTTCAAGGGTACGTCATAATTTTAATCGTAGAATTAGACTATGTTTATGAGAAACTGGAAAATACTTTTACTTTTAATTGTTAGGTAATTGTTCTCTTAGATTATGTATTTATTGGTTTATGTGACTCTTGGTTTTTCTAGTTTTGTTCTTTTCTTTAAATGGTTGCTGTTAAAGTAACAATAGACATGTATTTTGCAACATTTTTTTATGTTATTAACGCAAAAGAGATTATTTTAATGTAGAGTTCAAATATCTTCATACGAAGATTATGCACTTTTTAAGGAAAGCAAATAACACACAGAAACAGTAGTTACGGAAATTATCCAATTTAAACAAGTGTCTAAATCACTTTGCTATCAAATCGCCATAGCAGCATGATGTAAATAGTTTTTTAGTGCAAAAAAAACTGAATTTTTTTGTTTAGGGAACTAACAAAAAAATCTGTGTTGGACGTTAATAGTCCTGGAGGTATATATCCGAAATAGTAATTTATAAAATCAAAAATATCTCCCCCAACGGTTGGCAAACCATTTTCAATAAGTATACATTTTTTGTTCAACAAAGTTCAATATTTCATATTTTGTTACTAAAGGATGTATAAATACGAGAGCTGAGAGAAAAGTTAATGCATAGCATTGCCTGTAGAGGGCGCCCCGTAGTCATAGATGATTATTATATTATTTGTCCAACCCTGACAAAATGTCTCGCTGAAATAGTTTGAAACACGCCTGACTAAAACTTTCGAAATTATTAAAGAAAAACCATTTTTTATTTGTCATATTGACACCCTGTGCGTTTTTTTAATTATGGGACTTGGGTTATAGGTATGTTAGGTTAAATCAACTTATTTTCACCAAAGCAATCTCTGGTACCATTTGTACCCTTTTATTTAAATAGACCATGTAGTGTCAGCACCTTTACAAAATAAAAATTTTCTACGTGGAAACATGCTCAGGTTACTTAGAAAAAACTGTTTTGAGGGAGCGCTTTATAAGTGGCGATATCACGGTGCTGCTTTTTTTTGGGTTTAGTAAAGTCGGCTTAGTCGTCATCTATTGCATCAGAAATTTGCGATAAGGCGTTGTATCTCTTAGGATTATCCTGTATAAATCAACACTACCGCTGTTGGGAAGCACTGCTGTCGTTATATTAATTGAATATACAGGTGGCGCATTGAAAACGAAACAGACCGATTTCCGTCCAGAGAATTTTTTTTAAGAAACGCTGAAACACGTCAATTTTAATATTGAGGGGGACATGTTTTGATATAAAACTCAACTTTGTCACATCAACCCCTTAAGGGTGGTGATAACAACCCTTATATTTTAAATAGGGAACATGGGCCGAGTGTTACATCATTTGAAAGCTCTTTCTTTTATGAATTCAGCACACAAATTTTTTTGGAAGTTTTATCAACTCGTTTTAAAATTATTCACAGTTGGAGTTGCAAGAACGTATTTCATTCCTTGTGATAAGAAATTCACTAATTAATCAACTTTTCGTTAAAAAAAAACTAAAAAAACAAAACCAAACGTTCAAAAAAGTTTATTCAGTTAAGTAAGTGTTCAAATTGTTGACCAACAGTTTCCATACAAAAGTAAAACCAGCTCTGACATTCTGGAGCATTTGGGGAGTTATTAGACGGCATTATTCAACAATGCGTCGTCGTAATTCTTCCAGAGACTCAGGTTCTGTTGCGAAAATTCTACTTTTTAAATGGCCCTATATAGAGAGGTCTAAAGGAGTTAAATCGGGTGATCTAGGAGGCCACTCAATAGCACATCTACGCCCAATCCATTGCCCTGGAAACTCTATGTTCGAAAACTCCCTAACACGTTGTGAAAAAGCGGAGGAGCTCCATCTCGTTGAAACACTAATTGATTTTCTTGATAGCGATCATCATTTTCAACGTCAATTAGTAGAGGGTAACGATATCTTCTAGTAACTCCAGATACGTTTCGCCACTCAAATTACCATCAAGAAAAATGGGTCCGATTAAACGGTCTCCAAAAATGCCAGTCCAGACATTCAATTTCTGTGGAGTTTGAGTGTGGACTTCGTGAAAATTTCTTGGATTATTATCTGCCCAATAACGACAATTATGACGATTGACTGTAGAGTTTAATAAAAACGTAACACTAAACATTGACTATCAGCACATTACTTATCGGAATGAGTGAAATGCGTTTTTGCATTTTCAACTGTGAATAATTTTTAAACGAGTTGATAAAACTTACAAAAAAATTAGTGTGCTGAATTCAGGAAATAAAGAGCTTTCAAATGATGTAACATTAGACCCATGTTCCCTATTTAAAATATAAGGGTTGTTATCACCACCCTTAAGGGGTTGATGTAACAAAGTTGAGTTTTATGTCAAAACATGTCCCCCACAATATTAAAATTGACGGGTTTCAGCGTTTCTTGAAAAAAAATTATCTGGACGCAAATCGGTCTGTTTCGTTTTCAATGCGCCACCCTATATAGTTAACGGTAGCTACTTTGACAGACAATCTGACAATCTGGAGGAATTCGATTAAGTTTTTTGCGTATCAATGCGTAATATACATATTAGCTGTTCCCGTCCCTGTTGTTAAGCCTGAAAAAGTTTAAGTTAAATATTTGTAACTGCGACACCGTTGGATTTAACAATTTGTTTCTTAAATTGAAGATTAGCAAGCGAGAAGAAATATATTTATTAATGTATTGTTTAAGATTCAACTTATCGGAAATAAAATTATTTGTGTAGGCAGGTTGTGTAGGTTGAAGGATAAAAATATTTTTTTAGGAATGAAATATTTTTTATACTGATTTGAGTATAGAGCACTAAACGTCATTGCTTGATTTTTGGATAAAGAGCAAATAATATATTAATACACTTAAGCTATGAGATTAACACGGAAATTAAAATCGATGGCATATCAATGTAAGAGACGTAATAAGAAAACATATTTTTCAAGGTGCTAAGTAAAAACTAAGTGATTTTCATTGACGAGCCAAGGTCCCAAGGTTACATATTATGTAATGCTTGTAAAGACATTTTCAGTCACACCAAAGCATAGAAACTTTGGTAATACAACAGCTTTCAAGATAAATCGTCATATTTTATAAAAACCCATATAATGATTTCCAATTTTACAATTCTACTACATTTTCTTTTATGCACACTCACTCCTTGTTCTCGACTTCCTCCTTCGTGTCCACGTTTATTTTTTGCCACCTACTGAGATTCTCCTGACACATGTTTAGTAGAGGTTTTGTGGCTGGTATAAGTTCATGCAGCAGATTGTAACATGGGGCACAAATGCCCATAAGGAAACCAACTTGAGAGCTAGCTTGCTGGTGGGGTTGATTACGGTCCATCATGGGGATAGGCTGCAAACCTGCAGCCCTCTCGGCGTCGCCTTGTTGATAAAACTCTTCAAAAATAACCTCCACTGTTTTTACCTAAAGCGAAGAAAAAAGAAATGAATAAACTGATAATCACGTAAACGTAAACCATTACAGCTACCAAATCTTCTACAAGTTAAATCTTTCACATATACATATTATAATAACGTACATCAAAATGACTTATGATAAATCGCGCTGTCGGAGTTTTTTAAATCGTCAGGGATAGGATTAGAACCCATTACAGCTACCAAATCTTCTACAAGTTAAATCTTTCACATATACATATTATAATAACGTACATCAAAATGACTTATGATAAATCGCGCTGTCGGAGTTTTTTAAATCGTCAGGGATAGGATTAGAACCGAAGAAACCTCTGTGTCGAAAGTGAAGACAAACGCCCGCTTATACGAGTTCAGTCTATCAGGTTTAACTGGGTGTTACTAATCAAGTTAGATTTTTATGGATACAAATGCAGTTGCCACTATTTATTTTTATGAGCGAAAGATTTTTTAATTCAATAACTAATTTCATTTCATAAAAAACCACTTACCAATGCAAAACTTCGATGAAAAACTCCTGCTCTTATATAGATTAGGTAAAATAAATAAAAGATAAACTATTTTTTCAACAATATCATCATATCTCATTAAAAGAAACAATATCCAAAATAATAATAAAAGCATGATTAATTTCATGCAATACGGGCTGTTATTTAATTGAAAGCTAAAATGGAAGACATGACTCTGTGGCTCATTTAACGACTAAAATCTCCTATAAATCTGTGTCCTAAGTTGCGTTATTTTTGAGACACGGGGTGTTAAGAATTTTATTTTTTTGTCAACTTTTATCATTTATCTCTGACAGTTTCGAGGCAATTAAATGAATCTTGCCAAGTGTATCAGATTCAGTATGACCTACAAAGCGGCGCAATCAAAATTCAGAACTTTCTACGAAGTGTTATTTCTTTCCGGTTCATGACCGTTCAACGCCTCTAATTTTTGTTGTGCGGCACTCACCTGTTCAGGTGAAATATTGATTTTTTTTCCAAATTAGAAATAGGTGTCGGTAGGGAGAATTTACTCTTTGACCAAAATAATATAGGTTGAAACAATCGGCTTCATTTCGATTTAATTTGCGTAAATTTTCTTCTGACCTCCTATATATAACTTTCCTGTATATGGACAGATAGTACGATAGACGGGTTCGGTTGTAGCAGGTGGCGCTGCCGTAACTGACAGGCGTTCGTTGAGCATGTGCTAAAGATAAGGTGCTGAACGTGGTGGTAAAAATTGAGTTTTTCGGGGAGAGAGTTTTAGTTTTTCCCGAGTCACGAGTGCTTGCGGCATGTAAGTAAGCTGTACTTTCTATTTGATGAACGCCATTTTTGTATTTGACTTTGCCATTAGCTAGCTTCACTGGCAGTGACAACTTAACCTATCTTTATAATATGCATTACCCGTTATGTTGATTACATTTCTGGTCGAATTAGTAGATTGCTTTTTGCTACGATTTAAAGTAGATTTTTTAAACAGCTTGTTGCATGTCGTAGACTCGTGATAAAGGAGAGACTCAGTTTGGGTCGTTACCTTCCTCCAGAAGGTCAGCGATTTATTTAGGTGGCCAGTAATATTTAGATGTGTGTACTTTTATCTAGTTTGGCTGTTGTATGCCGTTTTTTTTGTAAACTGTTTTTTTTTGTGTGTAAGAAATTCTCCATTTTGCATGATAGTGATGCGTATCATTGTGATAGCCGCTTGATTATGTATCTTGAAGAAATCTGTACCAATTTCTGTAGTTATAACACTATAGTTTGACTTTCGATTTGTAGCTACTTTAAGTTGACTGTCTTTGGTTGGGATTAGCAGTTGTTTTATGGTTCATTTCAGTGAGAGCAGCGAGAGGAATAACTTGCGGGCGCCTTTTTTGTATTCCAGTCCTGTGAAGGCGGCCTGCATCCGTGTGAGCTTAAAGGTGGTGACCCCGGATTGGAAATTATTTTTTAAATTTAGCTTTTCGATACATCCTTTAGCTATTTTTCACAGGCTGTTGGAACCTGGAGTGTTCAGCTTTATCAATTTCTTGTATTATTGAAATCTGTTGTGGACTGTTACTGCTGGTACTGAATTTTTACAGATTCTGGGGTTCACGGAGCGCTTTGTAGCCTGAAATCCTACCTGTCTTCAACACCCGGGGTGCAACGGAGTCCCGTAAGCCTGAAGATAAGTAATATTTCCTTGTATGCACTGCCCACGTACGTTCAGTAGTTGGTGACACTTCAGTTTACCAATAGTTTGCTGTTGTTACTAAATTTTTGGATTGTATTCATTTTATCCTTTTGCTGTACGTCCCCTCAGCGTGTACTCAACTTAAAATTTTTGTTAATAATTTTAAGTTCACATTGTATCATAACCATTCAGCTAGTCTGACTGCTTAAATGTCGTTTATTAGATTTTAAGTAACATTTTAGAAAAAATTCAATTGCAGTTTTTTAATTAACTTTTTATTATCTGGTTTTCATTCATGAGCATCTCAGCCGGTCAGGTTTGGTGAGGCTTGAAATTTCGACTCTTTTCGTGTGCTTGTAGTTATAGAGTGGTGTTTAGTGATTGTTCCACACCTAAGTAATAATATAAAATCACTTGGCGCCCATCACTCGAGACTTCATTCCCTCGCCAACAACCTTGACGAACCTGTCCATACACCCACTCACACCCACCCCCCACCCCCGAGAATTTAAGTAAAGTGCTCTCCGCAGAGTGTAGTCGTTATAAGGTATTGAGCATTCCGAAATTCAGGACCTCAATAAAATAAAATAGCCTCCACGAGGCAAGTATAAATACTGGCTCCTGCAGGTCTGACATTCAAAGGTGTCTTAAATAATGGAACGCCCACCAGATTTTTAACTTATTTTTTCCTCGAAATAATAACATGAACTAGACTTGTGCCAACTCGAAAGGCACACACAGAGGTTCCTCACAAACATGCAAAGCATTCGAAGTCATCTATTCTACTATGATATTGTCACATTTGTGTATGACAATTAAGTTTATGGACTTGGTTACTTCTATGGTCGGTTGTAGTGTGTTGGTAACAGCGAGCACTCTGGAATGATATTTCTAGAAGAGACCAGAAGTGACAGGTGTAGAACAGTGTAGAGGGTCTAGAATCTCTATGTACAGTATAAATATGCGAGCGGTACACAGAGTAAGTTAGTTTAGTATTGAGTTAGTGTACCAGTCGATCAACCACCGCGAAGGGTACCATTGGCAAAACAGCACGAAGTTGACACCATGCTAAAGGAGATGGAGCAGGCAGGAGATGTAGAACCATCTCAAAGCCCCTGGAGCCTCTCCAGTAGTGTTAGTTAAAAAAAAGATGGTTCAACGAGGTTTTGTGTATATTACCGCCGGTTAACCGATGTGACTGAGAAATACAGCTATCGACTTCCCAGAATTGACAATACACTTGATACTCTGGCAGGTGCAAGACGATTTTTGACATTGAACTTGAAAACTGGCTACTGGCATGTCAAGATTGAGCCCAACGACAAAAAAGACTGCGTTTATCACTGGTAGTGAACTGTGGCAGTTCAACGTCATGCCATTTGGGTTATATAATGCTCCAGCCACTTTTGAGCGTCTAATGGAGACAGTTCTAAGAGGTCTACACTGAAAAACATGCCTCTTGTACCTAGCTGACGTCATTTTCTTAGGAAAGTCGTTCGAAGCTCACATGAAGAATGTCGAGCAAGTGTTTCAGAAATTAAAGGGAGCCAATTTGAAATTAAATCCGAAGAAATGCTGCCTCTTTCAAAAAGCAGTCAAGTACTTAGGCCAGATTATCACCCCAGATGGAGTTACACCTGACCCAGAGAAGACATACTGTATTATGAGCTGGGACATTCCAACCAATGTAAATCAGCTGCGAAGCTTTTTGGGCCCCTGCGCATAATATCGCCGTTTTGTAAAGGTGTTTGCCGACATCGCGAGACCTTTGCATAGACTAACGGAAGCAAAGGCACCCTTCATTTGGACAAATGATTGTAAAAAGCATTCGAGACACTAAAACGGGCTCTCTGTTCATCCCCGTTTCTGACATACCCCCAGTCGGGTCACATGTTTATTGTGGAAACGGACGCGAGCAATGTTGGTATTGAAGGTGTTCTTTCGCAGGAGCAGGGAGGCCAAGAGAAGGTTGTAGGGTATTTCGGCAAAGCCCTGTCCTTAGCAGAAAACAACTATTGCGTGACGAGGAAATAACTTCTAGCCATTATCAAGACGTTGGAGCATTTTCACAAATATCTATATGGTCAAGAATTTCTCCTGAGAGCCAAACACGCTTGCCTACACTGGCTTCTTCAATTTCAACATCTAGAGGGGCAGATGGCGAGGTGGCTTGAACTCCTTCAGGAGTACAATTTTACCATCGAACACCGCCCTGGATGACAGCACGGTAATGCCGATGCCCTATCTAGGAGACCTTGCCCACCAAAATCCAAGCATTGCATCTCTGCCGAAAACAAAAAAGGATTAAATCTCGAAGTGTGTAGGAGGACAATGGTACAAACCCTTAACCGATGGGACCCGCAGAGGTTAATATAGGACGAAAAAGGAGACCCTGATATCCAACCAATTTATTATACTCGAGGAGATCCATGACGGGACAGGTGGAGGCCATTTAGTGGTAAATAAAACTTTGGAAATGGTCAGGGAACGTTTTTATTGGTTAAGATGTAGAGCTGATGTGGAAGAATGGTGCAAAACCTGCCAAGAATGTGCATCCAGTAAGGGGCCTAAATAAAAATCAGGGGGCGAATGAAGCAGTACAACGTGGGAGCCCATTTTGAAAGAATTGCAATCGACATAGCTGGTCCTTTCCCTAGAACAGACGCAGAAAATCGCTATATGCTTGTAGCCATGGATTATTTTAGCAAGTGGTCAGAAGTGTTTGCGGTCCCGAATCAAGAGGCCACCACCGTTGCAGAAGTATTGGTGTATCAGTTTTTCTGCAGACTTGGCGCACCAGTAGAGCTCCATTCTGACCAATAACGCAACTTCGAGTGGGCTTATTTCAGAAGGTTTGTGAGCTTATGGGAATCAGGAAAACGAGAACTACACCCATGCACCCTCAATCTTACGAAATGGTGGACAGATTCAATGCTGCTTTGGAGTCCCACTTAAGAATATTGGTCAATGAACACCGAACGGATTGGGACAGGCACATTCCACTATTTCTACTGGCATGCCGCTCGGCTGTACATGAGATTACCGGACATACCCCAGCCAGCGTAGTTTTTGGGCGAGAGTTAAGACTTACTCCTGATCTCATATTTGGAAAACTCACAGATGCTCCATGTTCAACTGATGAATCCATCAAAGATTTGGAAATAAGAATAGAAGCCATCCACTCTGCTGTCAGAATGCACATACGAGTAGAAAGCGACCGCATGAGGACCCGTTATGACGTGCGAGCTAATTAAGCTCGTTTTAAAGAAGGAGATCGTGTGTGGTTCTACAATCCAGTACGACGCAAGGGACGGTCACAAAAACTACAGAAATTATAGGAAGGTCCTTATACGGTGGTCTAAAGGATCAATGACGTTGTCTATCGCATTCAGAGGAGCCCGAAGAGCAAGATGAAGGTGGTCCATATGCACAGACTTACGCCATACCAAGAAATGTCAGAATTCGACCGGGACGATCGAATATAAGAAGGGACAGTGTCACATTTGTTTATGACAATTTATTTTATGGACTTTCTTACTTATATGGTCAATTGTTGTGTGTTGGTAACAGCGAACACTCTGGAATGATATTTCTAGAAGGGACCAGAAGTGACAGGTGTAGAACAGTGTAGAAGGTCTAGAATCTCTATGGACAGTATAAATATGCGAGCGGTATACAGAGTAAGTTAGTTCAGTATTGAGTTAGTGTGGTGTAGAATAAGTGTTCATAGAGTTTTAAGCAAATCAGCAGTAAGTGTTGGTGTACAGGAAGCGATCATAGAAGGCGAATAGTGGAATATATAAACATTCATTAATAGAGAGAAATATTTTAGTTGATACTGGTGTTGGAAAATAGTTGGTTGTAATAAATTAGTAGTTTGAAAAGCTGCGTTTTGTTAGTCAACAAATCCAGAACCCGTAGAACGTAACAATATAATATTGGAGTGGTTGCACGGAATGGAAGTCCCAAAGATAAGCGAAATAGTGCTGCAAATTGAATAATAACTTCCACATAACGGTAATAAACTACTCTCTTCAGAAAGACATTCTCATGAAATGAATTTAGGATCCATGACTTGACCACAAAGAAAATATTCGTATTCCTGTAACCACGAACGAAACGGTATATCACTCGAGTTTTAACGAAACAATGTCAATTTTCTTAAAGTCACTCCTCAGTTACCCATACCCCCTGAAGCGATTTTCCCCAAAAATAATTCTAAGCGTTTCTTTGTCTGGTGCTAACTGGATACCAAATTCGAGGATGATAAATCACTTCGTTCGAAAGTTATTGCGCCTACTAACAGACATACGTACAGGTTGATGGACCGACGAACCGATCGACCGACAGACAAAAAAAAATTCATGCCAGAATCAAGTTTTCTATAGGTTTTAGACTTTTTAAGCCGTTTTAAAAGGAACATTCGAAATTCCTGTCACCCATATTCCACCCTTACACATTCAGAACCTAATTTAATTTCCTGGCAGATTACCAGATGTTTGATGAAACTGAAAGTTTTCTAATAAACAAACCCTAAAACGTTACATTACTCGAGTTTCAACGAAAAAATGTACCTTTTTACCAAATCACTCCCCATTCATCCCCTACCCCTAGAGCGATTTTACCCAAAAACAATCCAAACCGTTCGTTTGTCGGGTGCTAATTATATACGTAATTTGAAGACGATATCTCAATTCGGTCTAAAGTTATCGTGGCTACACACAGACAGACATACAGTGCGACAGACAAAAAAATTTCGTTCCCAAATCATGTTTTATATATGTTTTGATACTTTTTACGACGTTTAAGCGAAAAAATTTTTGGAAATTTTTGTCACCGATGTGGAAGGGAAAATAGTTAAAACTTGGATTCTCCACGCGACTGGAAAAAGGTTTTTGGTGGATTAGGACAATGGCTAGACCATCCGTCGCGAAGAAGACAATGTGTTGATTTGATATTTTGGCGATTAAAGTTGGGATGGACGGTACATTATACAAACAACTTTTGGCGAAACATGTTGATAAGCCTCTGATCTTCTGACATAGACATGGAAAAGCTGTTTGTTATTGCGTATAATATTATCTCTCACTGCCAAACGAGATAAACAAACACAATTATCTCTTCTTTCATGATGGTTGGGCTGCGTTTCTGTTATAAGTCGTATTGTGAGAAATAATTGGTAGACAAAGCTCAACGAAATCGTCCTACAGGACATAAGCATTGGAACTCAAGACCCGGTATAGGCAGACGTACTGAACAAGCTTTTCAGACCGTTATCATGCAAAACTCGGCACTCAGATCAGCATATTAGCTAGAACGTTAGGTAAAGAAATTATTCTAAAATATTCGAGAAGAATGAAATCAAGAACTCATTTAATATAGAAAGATTTAATTGTTAGAAGTTTGTTAGGGACAGGAAAAACTCGAAGAAGCAAATATCACAAGAAGAACAATTAATATAGATATACTTGGCATGTCAGAAGTAACAAAAATGGAGACTTGACTAGTGACAATGTCAGTGTAATATATTGTGGAAGACAAGACTCTGAAAGAAATTGAATTTTAATATTATGGCGGAAAAAATAGGTGACAATTGAAGCAAAGTCCAAGATTGTCGAGAAAATACAAGTGCACTTTCAAAAAGGACGAACCGAGAAAAAGGGACTAGAAGATATGTATTTTAGTATAAGTGAAATGGGTAAGAAGGTGAGGAAACAGGATGAAAAAATTATTGTGGTGGATTTTAATGCGATAGTAGGCAACAAATGTAAAGATCTGCAGCTGGAAATTTTGAATTAGGAGAGACGAATTAAAGATGAGAGCAGGTAATATATTTCTGTCAGGAAACTGGTCTATTTAGAATGAGCACAATGTATGAAGTAGCCAAAGGAGGAAAACATACATGAAAAATGCCAGTAGATGCAGGAAGGTATTAAATACATTTTATCATTATTTTACCAAATGCCACAGAAGTTTGTTTAGCTCTAACTGGTTAACTCCAGCTGATGCAGATGTAGACAGTGACAAAAATTCAATCCAATTTAGTACTGTGCCAAAAAGCGTTAATAAAGAATAGAATAAATGTAAGAAAAAAATGAAATAGATGCAGGGAACTGGAAAAGATAGAAGAAAAAAACAGTAAGGCAAATCTCAATAAACGAATATCTGCGTGGACAACATAAAAAGCGGTTTGAAGGCAGCTGCGAAAAATATACTGGACAAGGGTAAACTATGGCCCATATCAAGGGAAGTAATTGAAAAAGTCCTTAAACAACTTGGATTGAAAAACTTACGATGTAGACGAATTAACAGCGGAATTTTAAAGTAATTCTGGTGAAAAATTAGGGGAAAACGTCTTAACTGACTGGAAAATGTTTTAAGTGGAAGAACTGCCTAGCCGGTTTAGGAAGAATGAGTCCAAAAACGCCAAACGCGCGAAAATATTAACTGGATACCAAATTTGAAGATTTTATTTCAATTCGTTCGAATGTTATTACGCTTACTAACAGACAAAAAAAAGTCGTTACAGAATCAGGTTTTCTATATGTTTTGAGAGTTTTTACGCCGTTTTAGCAAAAAAAAAAAATTCGAAATTTCTCTCACCGATATTCCACCCCTCACATTCAACCCCTAATCAAATTTCAGCACGGAATACCAGGTGTTTGATGAAATTAAAACGTTCTACTACTCAAGTTTTAACGAAACATTTCAATTGTCACTAAATCACCCCCATTAATCCCCTACCCCCTAGAGCGACTTTACCCAAAAACAATCCGAACCGTTCGTTTGCCAGGTGCTAACTGTATATACCAAATTTGAAGACGATATCTCAATCCGTTCTGAAGTTATCGAGGCTACAAGCATACAGAGATACAGACCGACAGGCAAAAAAAACAAAACAATTCGTTCCCAAATCATGTTTTCTATATGTTTTGACACTTTCTATGACGATTAGGCGAAAAATTTTTTTTTGTCGGCGATGCCATATTTCCACAGGTGACGATGTGGAAGTTATAGTTTGACAACCGTTTTATTGCATGGGGTACGCAGATGATAAAGGGCTCATAGAAGAAACAGAAAAAAGAATGGCAGAAGATGCTGAGGGCATTAGATAGTGTTAAATAGAATTAAACTTAAAATCAATATAACGGAAACAAAAGTAGTGAAATGAGCAGGATTATGACCGCGTTAGTGAAGATAAAGCCAAGCAGTAAACAATTTGGACAAGCAGAAATGTTCACTTATTCACTTTTTATATGAAAACAAACATATGACAGTTATGTTTCGACGATTTACTTAAAAAAAATTGGAAACATTTTAAATACGGATGCCAATACAAATATATTTTTAGCCTGTCTCCACCTTTCTCCCACCACATTTTAATGTAACCTCTTTTTGAAATTGAATGTAGGTAGTTTACTAAATATGAAAATCCATTTATAGCATTAAGATATTATAACACGGCACATGACATGCTGTTTAACGAGAACGAGAAGTGAAATTGATCAAATATTTCACACAGATGACAGTTCCATACATTTCTAATAAATAATGACAAGAATTTCAAGGCGTTTTATCCAGGAAAATGTTATAGAGGATGTCGAATACAAAAACAGAATGAAAAATAATAAAGAGCTAATATCGCAATATATTTTTACATACTTGTATATCCCAGGGTTTAGCACTAGCGCTGAGGTCACTGCCTGTCATAGATATAGCTTGTATGAGGAGTCTATGTTCCTGGTTGTTCCAAGAGAAGGATCCTTCCTCTACTATCTTTTGAAGTTTAGCCTTGTTGGGAAAGAATAAAGCCAAGTCCGTGGCCAGAATACAGTGTTTTAGCAAACTTAATACTTGCTTGTACTCTGAACTGGAAAGTTTGCTAAATATATTGTGCCCTTCCTGGAATAAAAGAAAACAATATGTTAGTAGGATTTTACAGGATTTTGGCTAAAACTACTATCTTACAAATAACGACAAAAAACATGAAAGGTTTTTAAAAGTAGGCTTTAAACGTATATTTCTATTCATATAGACCTATCTATTATTTTTTAAAATAAAGAGTAAACAACTAGAATGTATCTAATTATCTTTTCAAATTAAAGTTAAAATTTGCTGCGTCAGTAATTTAAACAGTTTCGCAGAAAAATCATTGTTGCGTTACTAGACGTTTTTGTTAAATTTCGATTCAATCTTATTTTACAAAGGCCAACTGCAGATATAAAATTGGTGTCTTTTAGCGCATTCTATTCTTTAAGATGTGACTTCACCGCTTTTTAAAAATTCACCCCGTTATTTTTAAATAGGGACAGATTTTCCAGTTTCTCTCCAGATACAACGGTACCATATACTTGGATTATTTTACCTACAATTACTAGATATAGGCTGCTTAACATAGTAAACCTACCTTCTCCTAACAGAAAACGTTAAAATTTTTTTGAGTATAACAGTAATCCATGCAATGAATCTACTGTTTACCATTACTGCCAGACAGAACATTTTCTTTTGATAATGCAAAGTACACTAAGCCTCATTTGTATTATTATTATTGGGCAAGATTTTGGGTAAAATTCAGTTGCTGTTAGCCTGCAGTCAGTGTCCATGACGCCATTATTGAAATTTTTGTATTGTGCCAATAATAGGATTTTATTTTTACACTTACATTGTTTACAATCTTTTATTATTTCGTTTTTCTCTCTATAAAAATTTTATAAAGGCTGTTTGTGTGTGAGTATGTCTGTCTATTTACAATGATTTTATTTATATAGCCAAGTTTTTATACTATTTTTATCTATAGAGTATTTTATGTATGGGTGTATATTATTTTTTACAGATATGTGTACGAATCATTTTTAATTTTATATTTGCAATAATTTTCTTTGTATAACATCGTTTTCTATATATTTTTATCTATACAGTGATTCTTATGCATGTGCGCGCGCGTGTGTGTGTGTGCGTGTGTGTGTGTGTGTGTGTGTGTGTGTTTGTGTTGTATTTTTATCTAGAATTAGAGGGAAAATGTTGCCCATTTGACCATTTTGCTGTGCTATAGTGAAGTTTACTCTGTTTAATGGGCTCTACGGCCTAAAGATCATTGTATTATTTTGGTGAGCTAATAAAGATGATTTATTTACAGTATAAGGGCGATATCGCATTGTCATTGCAACCACAACTTTTGCCTCCAGCAAACCGTTTAATTTAATTTAAGTCTCCACACCCCATCAATCAGGCAACGTCTTCCGGAAGTTTATCCCTTGCCTCTTTTCAAAATATGTGTCCTTTAGATATCGTTGCTAGAAAACTATTATGTTTCATAATATGCCAAACAAAATTTGTCTTCTTCCTGTCAATGTCTTCCAATGAGCATCTATGGTCACTCGCCCCTTATAGCACACTTCTATTTGCCTCTCTGTTGGTCTATTTTGTCTTTATTATATTTATTTATCTCCACATTCCAAAGTCCGGCTTTCCTCCCCATACAGTAAATCTCTCTTTACTCATGACTTGATAACTTCTTCCTCAGGTGTAAGTTAAAATGCTTAGTCACGTTAAAAACAGCAATGCAATTTTTTTTTCACTTCTTCACCATCTTCTGTAATAATATTCATTAGGTAAGTTTACATTACCGTTTGATTAAATTTTTGTCCGTTTAGCTATATACAGGGTTATAAGTCGCTGAGAGATGTGGGGGTATCATTAGTTTTTCCTGTTGCTGGTTGTTTCAATGTCCTCAGGGTACTCTTGTCGGAGTTAAGGGTTGTCAAAGCAGAAAAAATTAATTTTTATCTTATGTAGAGCGTCGGTGGTTCAGGCGTAAGAACGTGTGCCTCTGAACTGAAGGGTACTGGGTTCGATCCCAGGGTTCTCCTTTCACTTTTTCAGTACAAACTGCAAAATTAACATCACCCGAGGTTCTGGCATTGTATTTGAGCAAGTTGAATGTTTGCACGTTCTGCCCTTCGGAGGGGGTGTAAAGCCGTGTCCATGAGATGTTGGGCATGCTAAATATCCCTACTCTCCTTACAGAAAGGCAGGGGTTCGGCAAAATTTCCAGGATAGTGAGGTGCAACTGCTCCCTCGCGGAAATAGGCCGACGTTATAGAAACAAAACTCATACACATATTTTATGAATAGTTCGAAAAATAATTAAAATAGAGGGAGAAAAATGACGTGTCGAATAAGTGACTCAATTACTTTCAAACCATAGCAGAATTAATCTTTACCATCCTTCTTCAACCCCTTCCAATTAGCACCACAGTGACGCCAACTGTTATTACGTAATCGCCATTAAATCTACGAATCGGTGCTGAAAATAACTTGATACTAATAATAATAATAATAACATCACAGTAGACTCCTCACCCAAAACTCTCAGACCTGTGCGGGGGGAGCTTACACACACATATAGACTAAGGACACCACTCATAACTCATCAGAAGCCAGCCTTTTTACACGCGAGTATGAAAAAACCGACTGCCTCAATACGGGACTCGAATCCGCGACCTCCTAGTCCAAATACTAGAGGTTAGTCACCTTGCAAACTGAGTTCTTCGGCCTGCTACACATTAACAGTGACAAATACGTAATATTTACCACATGCAACTACTTTCGAAGTTAAGTACAGTTGGAGAACCAAAATTACCACAACGCATCTTTTTAAAGACCTGACGATCGTTTCACTGACAAAGTTAGCGTCTTTAGATGATGAAAAATTCTAACTGATTTACTGCTAACATCACCTTTTATACTGAATCTTAGGTAAACAACGATACCGAGAGAGAGACTAAATGACAGGCAATTTTTTCAGTGTACTATCACTTTAAAGTGATAATAGAAGTTCAAAAACCTCGTCCCGCAATTAAAATACAATACACTTAAAAATTTGCCTGCGATTTAGTCTCCCTCTCGGTATCGTTCTTTACCTAAGATTCAGTATAAAAGGTGATGTTAGTAGTAAAGTAGTTAGAATTTTTCATTCTCTGATGACGCTAACTTTGTTAGTGAACGATTGCCAGATCTTTAAAAAGATGTGTTGTGGTGATTTGGGTTCTCTAACTTTACTCATCAGTAGTCATCACAGGTTCTAAACTTCAGCTATTACTTTAGAAGTACCCAACTTTTTACCTACTTTTAAGGTACTAGGCACGTCGACGTTACTCATAGAACGACTTAAAAGTTCCGGGAACTTAAAGTAGCAAACGAAGAAACGATGAAACTATCTTATGTTATTGAAATGCTACATCAAAGTTGCAGCCACTTTCAAGTAGCATTATCAGTCGCCACGCCGTTGTTGGCCTATTCGTATTACAGATAAGAGTTGTGCCACTTCTTGGTGATATATTCTGGCGATAGTAATGTTTCCGCTCCTTGAAGAAGTGAATTATACTACTTGTAACTACGACAAAGTAGTAGTGAACTTCCAAATTCACTATAAAGAATTTTTTATCGTTGGTCCCACTGATTTATAAGGGATGATTATTCCATCACAACACCATGCGATCCGATGTTGTATAAATTGAGTAGCGTGTACCAATTGTGTTATCCAATAATAATATCATACGTCAATAATAAAAAGGCAGTTGACAAAAAAAACTTTACAGATATTTTACAACATTTTAGAGGAAGGTGAAAAGTAAAACAGGCACAACAGCAGTTTAAAATAGTATTATTATACTGTTGTGGACACGTCATTATTGTTAGTGCAAAACAAGCATATTAGTGCTGAGCACGTTTCTTCTCCCCAACAAACGCCAGTAAAACATTTACTTAAATGAGGAAAGTTGTTCTTAAATAAAACATCAAAAATGAGGGTGACTGCATCATCCTTCTTGAAGATGACAATGTATTTTATGGTGAAGCTCAAGAACACAATAGGTGCTATCGTTTCTGAGATTTCACTATTAAAACAACTTAGAATATAATAACATAAGCCACAGCACTTTTTTACATCGATTGCAGATAATTAAATCAAATGGTATATATTTACCAACCGACAGTATGTATAACTTTATTAAAAATTCCAAGAACCGTTGACATCATATGAATGGGAAATGAATGGCATAAAGAACCCCAGGACATGAAGATGTGAGTTACCTGTCTGAAATTCCTCAAAATAAAAAATAATAAAAAAAAAAAGAATTTTTTTTTAACAATAACAGCTGGTAATGTATGTTATACGTGATAAGTTCGTTGGAGAACGTGTTAAGTAGTGTGTAAAGTATAGTGGTTTGATACACAATTTACTAAACTCAAGCCCGGTAAAATTAATTAACGGCGACATAAGAAAAGGAAAATAACTTACTTGTGCGAATGGTTTAACCTAAATTGCAGCCAAAGAAACCGTACCATGAGTGAATGGCATTAAACATTTTTGGAACACAGCATTTTTTTGGCTTAACAGATCCACAACACGTATAATCCGTCTACAAAACACAAAGAAAGAAGCATGCAAACAAAAACAACCATAACCCAATACTTTGTTGTGACAGACAAAGCACATAATTTTAGAAGTATCCGCTGTTTTCGGAATCATACTGTCGCTAGTAGAACTCTAAAGACCCATTTCGTAGCTTTTAGTGAAAGTAACTTCAAAGTTCCGCCGTTTTAGTATTTGCCACCAAAGACAAGTTGTAACTACTTTCATGTCGCATATTTTAGTGAATGCTGTTGATAAATATCTAATGTTTAATTTACTGCTATATTTGCAGTTATCGTGGCAATTTTTTTTGCAAATTAGTAGTTTAATGTAGTATAGAAAAGTAAATTAGAATACAAATTGCAGCACTTGTGTGTGATGATGTGGAATGTGGTACATTATGTAACATATATGTTTTATTAAATGCTTTTTTTTTCGAAGGTGTATAATTTCTGCATGCACAAATCATTATATTTTAACAGTAAGCTTGCATCCGATTAGTTTTAAAAAACATTAGAAACTTAATTATTAATGTTAACTCGTAGTATGGAATCTATATAATTGGAATGATTCTGTGGAATAATCTTTAAGACAACCAAAGCGAGCACAAGACGAGTAGGTCCCCTGATAGTGGCTGTAATTGTTTCGCCACGTCCTAGCTACGTAAAGGCTACAGTTTTGGAACGTAGTCACATACGTTTCTGACTCCACGCCGTAACGTTGCAATCATTCCCCATTTTGGTGGTTGCTGTGTGGTAGAAACGTTCGTATAACGGATCCTCGACTGTAGGCAAAACACTTAGCACATTACGATAATCGCTGCCACGATCCAACTACCAGCTGTGCTAGTTGGGCTTGGTATTGGGTGGGGTAGTTTTTGAAATGCTTTTTTTCCTATAAAAATATTACAATTAAATAAGATTTATAAACCACAATCTATTCTCTTTTATTTGGTATGCCGCTCCCACCTTGGGAGCGAATGATTACTGAGATATTATCAGATATGACGGATACGGAACATAATTTTATATGTAATTACAAAAATACAATGTAGGTAATCTGGCTTATGACCATTCATTGAATTTAAATGTGTTATTTTGTGTTTTAGACTGTTTACATACATATTAGCCTAACTCAGTGTATTATCCTTTTCAATTTTTGTAAATCAGTTGTTAGTTTCGTAACTGCTGGTGTTTTGTAAAGATCTATTTAAGTAATAGCTGCTCTTGATTTCAAAACGTTTATCCGCACTTACGGGAAAGTGGTAGTGTAAGCCTTGCCACAAAAGAATCACCAGACCAACCATTACCGTAGAACAAGAAGAAGAAATTTTGGAGGCACTAGATCAGAATTAAACGCTAAGTTCTGTAATGTTAGTAAATGAAGTAGGACATGTATAGGACTGGACTTTTCGACGATCGCTTGGTCAAGAAGGAGTTTAAGCTTATCACTTTACGCGGGTGCAAAATCTTCATTGCGGTGATAACGTACTAACAATGAATTATTGCAACTGGTTCTTAGCTGACACAATTGGAGCAAGTGATTTCCATTTCAAATATGATACCCACACGAAATTACGTTGCGCAGAGAAGGTCCATTTAATCAGTAAAATCATCACTTCTACGCAGAAGAGAAGCCCCGTATGGCATGGAAGCAAAAGCGCCAGTTTTTTACAAATATTTATTACGCATATAAATGACCAGTTTTTTTTATCATCTGTACGAAGAAAACTTGACTGAACAAACCTACCGGCGATTGTTAGGAGAAGAACTTGAGAAGTTAATTTCTAAACCAGCGTTGATACTGCGTCGGAATATGTATTATGTACCTGATGTAACTCTAGCTCATAGTGCTAATCAATTACCTAATTCAAAGAAGCCATGTCAGATTTACTGGGGAATGGCTGGGCAGAAATGCTCCCATTTGTTGGTCAGAAAGATCGCCAGATTCAACCCTTTTAGATTTCGTAATATGGGGAATCATAAAACAAGAAGTTTACAAAAACAGTTGTATCACTGAAAATATTCATAAAGTGCAACAGCGGATCATAGATGCATTTGAGTGCTTAGAAAAGAAAAATAATACGTAGACGTAGGAAGTGTCTGCAAGGCAACGGTGATCATTTCGGGAAACTGTTATAATAGTTTTTAATTCGTTAATTTATGTGTTATATACACACGCATTTCTTTTTGACAGTTTGCAACGTAGGGTATTTTTCGGCTTAGATATTAGTGCATTTTTATTTTAAAAAATTCACTAACAGAGAGGTATCGATGCTGACACTTTGCACATTTTTTTCAAATGAGCGCGAACTGGGGCCCCTGGAACCCATACCCGGGGTCAGTTTAAATTTATATATATATATATATATATATATATATATATATATATATATATATATATATATATATATATATATATATATATACATACAGACACACACACACACAAATATATATATATATATATATATATATATATATATATATATATATATATATATATATATATATATATATATATATATATATATATATCTGGACCTCAGAGCCAAACAATATTAAGTTACGTTTCTTAAAAATGCGATGAGAGCAAACTGAAGATTTTAAACATTTGTATCTTTCACCCATTTCTGTTAATCAGTAGGATAGGATGATCTATTGTTATTTCAATTATGACTTTCACAGATACCTAAACCTGTTAGCAATTAGCCACCCACAGAGTAATTTATTAGTTTATTTAAATTAATTGTGTGACTTGATACTGTTTGGGAATTTGGGAATTTTCATTTAACGCGATATGTACATCTTCATTTTCACTGCCTTGTACAAACTGCTGTGGTACATTTCCTAGTAGCTCATTATTGTTTGGGTAAATTTCTCCTGTGTTAGACAAAGTCATTTTATTGTTTGCAATTTCACCAACGAACAGAGCGTTATGCTAATTGTTATTGGCTTGTACAAACTGCTCTGATATATTTTGGTGCAGGCTTTATCTTGTCGGTCAATTTCGTGAGCATTACTAACAGCGATATTATTGTTTCCAATTATATCAAAAAGCATGTTACACGATTCGTTACTCAAAGAAATAACATCGGTAGCACTGCCGCAAACGGTAGCAAGAATTTTAAGATTTTCCACGTTCATATATGGTTCTGTATTTGTAGGTGGACACATTTCCATCACAATTCCTGCTTCTTGTATGGTATCCTCCATATTATTAGCAATATTTGCTAAAAATTTAATAATTCCCAGGCTAAATTTTATGAACTTTTAATAATATAATATTCTCAACTACTTACCGTGCTCGATAGAGAGTGAGGTTATGGTAATACAGGCTTCCTCGCCCTCATTTTTTTGTTACATTCGGTTTGTTTTAGTGCCCTTTCTAACATTCTGCGGCTTCTTGATGACATAATGCTCATCCGTTTCACTTGTTTACTTATAAAAGCAATTAATTATAGCAATTATTTGTGGCTATTCATCAGCAGAATGATTGAGGACTTAATATTGTGGAAGTTATTTCGAACTGATACAAATAAATATTTAGTCCAGCTGCTTAACCTCAAATTTTGACTTAATACTGAAATATTGCATATATTACAGGGCCAAACAGTATCAAAAGCTCTTAACACCATTTGGCTCTTTTTAGAAAAGGACTTAATATGAATATTGCACATCTATTTCCTGAAAGAAGCAAAACTGGACTTGATGCTTTCTACCATTGTAAAGAGCGGAAAAAATTAATATAGGAACACCCATAACCTCAAAAATGAAAGAATTGGACTGTTTGGCTCCGAGGTCCAGATATATATATATATATATATATATATATATATATATATATATATATATATATATATATATATATATATATATATATATATATATATATACAGGGTTTCTCACCGCAGCCGTTCGTTAGAAGTTTTCGTAGTTAGAAATAACTTAGAATTCTGAATTTTTGGATTCCTGGGTTATTCAAAATTCTCTTTCATTTTAAAATATTTTCAAGGTCATACCACGTCCGGTTATTCCGGAAGTCGCCATTAACTTTCTTATTTTAAATAGAACACCCGGTATATTATTCAATTTTCAGATTTCTGAGAAATTTTCATGATGGGTTTTATCAGGTTTCCCTATACTTATTTTCATCTGTTTCTTAGATATCTTGATTCTTTTGATAATTTTGAAAGATGTAGCCTTATTTTCAACACTGTGCCTTTCACCCATTTTCGACTATTTGTAAACGATATTGGGGCAGACGGAAGCAAAAGAATTATACTTTCGAAATCCATGCTCACAATTGATGTATCGCATACAGGGTGTCCCAAATTCTATGACCAATTACATCATTTTCAAAAATGAAAAAATATTCTGTGGATTGATGCTCTTGAAATACCCAACTCCAGCGCTGCTCCTGAAGTTGAACTACGTGGATAAGCTTGAAAATAAGCCAATACATTCACCTCGTTATCTTCATTATCTATTACGGGCTTTAGGTGAGGTCGAGTTGCCCTTACACTGCCAGTTTCCATATATCGAGCTTCGATTCTTGCGAATTTCCCGGGAGTAATTGTTGGTAGGTCCGGATATCGTTCGTTAAATAATCTGCATGTTCTTCTGACAATTCGTCCACATTCACCATGCGTATAAAACAAATTTAACATATCATTATTGGAATATTCTTCAATATTCTCCATTATAAACTGTACTTTGTGAGATAAAACTACTTTGACATAAAATCAGCATTGTTTCAAATCATGTCAAAATCAACGCTAATTAGAAAAGCAAGCGATGTTTCGGTTTCTGCCAAAAATCATATTAAAATAAAAAATATGGATTCACAAGATAACCGTTGGAAATAGGTATAGGGAACCTTATAGCGAATCTATTGAGAATCAAATTCTGCATTCGACCATCGAATAACATACAGGGTGTTACATTTGAAATAACAAACTTTTTCAACTTTGAAAATGATGTAATTGGTCATAGAATTTGGGACAGCCTGTATGCGATACATCAATTGTGAGCATGGATTTCGAAAGCATAATTCTTGTGCTTCCGTCTACCTCAGAAGCGTTTACAAATAGTCGAAAATAAGTGAAAGGCACAGTGTTGAAAATAAGGCTACATCTTTTAAAATTATCAAAAGAATCAAGATATCTAAGAAACAGTTGAAAATAAGTATAGGGAAACCTGATGAAACCCATCATGAAATCCAAAAATGGAATAATATACCGAATGTTCTATTTAAAATAAGAAAGTTAATAGCGACTTCCGGAGTAACCGGAAGTGGTATCATCTTAAAAATATTTTAAAATGAAAGAGAATTTTGAATAACCCATGAGTTCAAAAATTCAGAATTCTAAGTTATTTCTAACCACGAAAACTTCTAACGAACAGCTGCGCTGAGAAACCCTGTGTATATATATATATATATATATATATATATATATATATATATATATATATATATATATATATATATATATATATATATATATATATATATATATCAACAAACTTTCGTGTAAAAAATATTTAGTCAGTTTTTGCCAAATATTTATTAGTGTATGCGGAAGTCGTTCTTTTTAAAATTGGCAATTAATAATTAATGCTTAATAAGTTATTGTAAAAAAATTGAATTTTCGTGAAAAATATTGTAAGCAGATATTTGCAAAAAAGATAATTTTCCTGTAACATTATTAATATACCCAATTTTTGTAAAAAAATGGCGAATTTTCGTGAAGGAAATTGTTTGGAAAATTGAATGCAAACATTAATTTTTTATTTTTTGTTAAACAGCTTTTTGTGAATAATTATTATTATATCTTGGCAGGTGTGTGAATAGCTTGAAGAGGTTCGTTGGCCGGAAAAATCGGACCAGGTTTTTCAGGAACATCATGTTTAGTTTCGTAAAATTTTATGTTTGCAATCAAGTTATTTCGATGAAAATTTGTTTCTACTATAACGGTTAAACTTTAATCTAACTTTAATGCCTTTTAAAAAAAAATACATATTTAATGTTGAAACATTTTTCTAAAAATTCGCTACCATAACGCACTTGTTGCGTCCATACTTTATTCATGTTACAGAAAACTATTTTAAAATAGCATGCATGCCTCACGTATCTGAACAAATTACCATCAATTTCCCCACAAAATAACGCGAAAAGTGTCACATATTCCCGCTTCATATAAATATCTCAGCATGTGCTAATTGAATTTTCAGCACCCTTTGTTGAAATGTTGGAATACGTTTACTGCCGAATCGAGGAATTAATTGTCCGAGTTGTGACACTGATGGATCAGTCTCCTATAACCTCAGGCCGGAGTCTGATAACACATCAATTCGCTTCAGGCTTTACACAATCACCCCATGAAACAATAGAACCAGATCCAATCTACTCCTGCAGCACTGACCATTCTTCAATTGTTTGGTTCATTTTTTAAGCCTCCGCTTCTCGTTTGTTTTATTCTAGAGCGAATGCAAGGAACGATCAGAGATACATGACCGTTTCTCCAAAATGGACACGTAATCTCTCAGAAAGCGATCTGAGTTACGAGGAACTTTAAATCTGTTGTTAAATTTCCGGCTCGAGTGGCGCAGCGAAAATATAACAGACCGAATTTTTTATATTTCCTGTTATGTAAAAAAATGCTCGCCGATGTCAATTTTTATTTCCAGGAAAAAACGTTTTGCCGACATTTTCAACCCTGCTCTTACCCCTTACAAACAGACAAGGTTAATTGACACCTGATTTTGAAGCTAATCAAATTCTATTTTTGAAAAGTATCAGTTTTTACAATCCGTTTAGTAGGTGCTGAGAGAGCGCATTTTAAAATTCTATCTCGTGACAGCTTAAGCTCCTTTATGTAACTCACGCCGCACTTAGTGTATTCAAGGAAAGTCAGCTTTGATATAACCCCTTAAAACAAAAACAATTTAAATATCACCCTCACTGAACTCTATTGTGGCTGTTTCTGTCACTGCTATATGGTTGACACACCTACTGGAGTGTCGAGGGTCAACGTCTAACATTAACAATTTGTCTTTGATCTGTTTGGTTATTGGTTAAAAATTAAAAGTATTCATAATAACTGAGAAGCAAATATGTATGTATTTGTATACTATATGTATACTATGTATGTATTCCATATAAATTCAATGGCCGTGTTAGTAGATGAATATAATGGTTTGTGTACCTAGTGACAACAAAGCAATTGAAAAGTATTGTATTTATATTTGATTCTTGAAACAAGCTATTTTACCGGCCAGTGATCACAGTGGGTTTACATGCAAAATAAAACTGTGTTAACTAAAAACAAATATCAAAATAGTGGTTCTTTCGAACAGTAAAGTGGTTACTAATTATTTAAAGGGGTGGTAAAACTTATCTGCCTTCTCTCAGCTGTTGTAATTATTCCCAGGCGTCCTTCTGGAATTTAATTAAGTAGCAGTAATCCAGTTGTGAGGTAAATGCAAAACACACAATAAACCCAGTATATGATAAAATCCAGTCTATCCGAAAAAAACCCTAAAAGAAGACTCAAAAACTAACATTGGAATGCTATGAACAAACATAGTTTATTCAGAGGTATTATGGAAATTAAACGTACCCTAATATATATATATATATATATATATATATATATATATATATATATATATATATATATATATATACAGGGGTTCTAATTATCTAACGATGGTGTCTTGTCGTGCATTAAATAACTCCCACTAAAGTTGTATATTGTACAACGCCTTGCGGTACAAATATTGAACACGAAACTTTATGAGATCCAGCAACTGCTGCAGGTAATTAAAACCTATATTTTTCAAGTTCTTTCATTCATCATCTGTTTAATTAGGCCAATTTTTAAACTTGTCTTTATTTTTAAGATAGCAAATATCCAAGTAAGCGAATAAGAAATATACTGATAAAGATAAGGATGATAACAACAGGCAAGTTGGAGATATTTCAGTAAACATAAAATTTCAAGTTCTTTATCGAAGAGAGAAGGAAATATCATTGCAGAGAAAGAGATGGAGAGTTTGTTTACAAAATGTAAATATGTCAACACTTTAATGAAACCAAATACACTTGAGGAAAGTGAATTACCCTGCAGCACAAGTTAAAAGTAATATAGTTCAGTGTGAAATATCGCTGAAGAGTGTCACTAAGTGCAATTAAGGTGGAATATAGTTATTATATTGGTTTTAAATTAAGGTTGTCATTATACAACGTAAATCTTTATTAGTTTTCCCTCATATAGGTTCCATTTAATTTATTTTCTTCTTGCTGCACTGCAATGCACTTGCTTCAGTAAAATACCGTCTCTGCCAAAGAAAATAAACAAGAACATTATACTTATGTATTAAAGGTTTGCAATGTTGACCTCCAGCTTTGATGCAATAATAAAGGTTCCGCTCAAAGCGGCTTCAAACGTTGCGAAGCATTTCTGGTTGTCAGTCAGCGATGGTGCGTTGGCGTAAATCATCTACGCATTCCGGTAGTGTAGTGTAAATTTTATTTTTAAGGTGACTTCACAAAAAAGCCTACATGGTTTAAATCCGCGACCTTGAAGGCCATTATATTGCTCCTCTTTGCCCAATCAATCTGCCAAGAAACATTTGGTCCAAATACAGACAAACAGCAATGGTATAGTGTGGGGGTGCTTCGTTTTGCTGAAATAATAGTTTATTTTCAATGTAACGATCACCTTGTTCTCAGATTTCTGTTAGTGCTGATTCAACGGTATCTTTAAATAACTGTAAATACATCTCCCCAGTTATAATTCCTGCCAAAAGAATCCACAATACAATCGCCACAAATATCGCCCCACACGTTTAATTCTTTCGGACTTTGACTGCGAGCTTCATGAAACATGTAATGATTTACAGCACCAGAAGAGAGACAATTGTGATAATTAACAACTTGGTTTACAAGCAGCCAACACTCATCCCGAAAAGACCTAAACAGCTTAACTCCTAGTTCAACAACTAATACAACACTTTGAAATGCATTTTCCCAAAAACTAATGAACCGATTTCTTAAAATTGATAACGTTAAAAAAGGTGATTTGCTTCAAAATGAGGTGTCAACCAATACCACTTTCCAGGTCAAATTTCAGGGTTGAAAGTCCCCCGCTAGAAAAACGAACTTGAAAATCTCGGCAAAACGCCTCCCCATCGAAATACGAAAATTGACGTGTCCGAGCGATTTTTTTTTTAAATAAAGGAAATATGAAAATTCGGTTCTGTCTCGTTCTCTCTGAGCCACTATGTATGTAAAACCACAATTTCAGCTTAATATCTTTAGTATTTTTATAGATACAAATAAGAAGCTGTCACCGTAAATCAGCCTGTATAGAACTTGTTTTCATTTGTAAATGTATTCAGAGGTTTTTTTACTTACTTGCTGAAGAATTGTGACAGTCTGGTTGAAGTGATGATGTTCCATAGTGGAGGTAGAATAGATAGAAGCTAGAGGTGATTCAGTCTCTAACATGAATTTATTATTTTTTCCTCGATGATCCAAGTCGTGACAAAGAGCGCCAGTAAACAGCGCCAAACACTGCAACAAAAAAATTAAAGGTTTTTTCAAAAGTTACAAAAATAAAATATAATGTAAATTGGTACTGATTATTTGGTTATTGATGATGTTGGTAAGGCAAGGGTTGTTGGTTCGATTCCAAGTAAGAGCATCATTTGATTTTTTCCGTACATACTGTAAGAGTAACATCAACCGAGTTTCTGGCATTATGGATATCTGAACCTTGCGTCTGTCAGAGCGACGTAACGCTGTCGGTCACATGTACCATTCGATGTTAGGTGTGTTAAAGATCCCCACCATCCTAATATACAGTAAGGGATTTGAGAAAAAAATTCAGTAAGGTGAATTAAAATTGATCTCTGGGTCGGTGATACGATTCAAATATTCCTTAACAGAATATTAATCTTCTAAAAGATATAGGCTGGTTTTTAATTTATTATTTATTTTAGAATCTAGGCAGTTTTAAAAAGAATTATGTGAAAATTTGGAACTTGAGGTTTTGGTGGTGATAGATTCTAATTTGAATTTAGTTGTCCGGTTAGCCAGTTTTGAATAACAATTATTGATCGTAATTTTTAAAAATGCAATTTCGAATAAAAACTCTAACCAACAGATTTTTTAAAAGAAAAACGGTATTGTTTGCAGTCAATAAACCGCTATAGTTTCCAAAAATTAATACTAATATTTCAATGCAAGCCTTTCTGGCCACTGTTTTACAACCTTATTCCTTTACTACAAACCCAAGTAGGTGTTGACCTAAAAACCAACGCTACCGCTGACAAATGAAACAAACAAACACATTTAATATCAAAGCTTGTTGAAAGGCGTTCTAGTTGGTTTCATGTTTTGAGACCGTAAAATCCGCCGCGTCATAACGCTATTGCAAATTTTGGAATGCGAAACCTGATTTGTGTACATGCCCGTGACTCATAATGGCAATTCCGCAGCCAGAAAATATTTTAAACTGTACCCGAACTGTAGGCAGCCAAATCATAAAATATTTCAAAGCTTGTTTGTCCGATTGGGTGAAACGGACGAAATTCGTTCCAAGCATTTTTAACATGAATTTTCTATTAGTACTTGGTGAGGCATTATCGTGCTTTTAAAACCAAAATAAATCTTTATTAAATAACTATGGTCAACGCCTACTTGGGTTAGTAGTAAAAATAAATAATGGCGGCAGTGGTAGAAAAGTCCGCTTGCATTAAATGATGTACGAATATCTCCAAACTGGGGAGATTTATTGACATCACACAACTATACCTTTTTCACACAAAAATAATCAGCTAATGAGATTCTTTGTTCAAATTTGCGATAGAGTGTTGCAGAAAAAAAAAGATGAATAATTATTATCCAAAAATGTGTAACTAGCGCCTTCTATTAGAAACTTGAAAACTAAGTCTATATTAGGACTTCTCACCGCCAAAAACACACCATTACTAGTTTCAACGTAATTTTCTGTCCATAATATAAAATAAATATTAATTAAAAATCAATATTTACCACCTTGTATCTCATAGACGAGCAATCTGTTATTTAGTCACATTTGGCTAAATTTCATTATTCTCATAAGTAGAACCTATATATTCTTTATGGGCCAATCATTGCCTATCAGCCTGTATATAATATGTTGATAATCGATTTGAATTACCAACAAAACTTAAGTTTATTTTTATAAAAATGTTAATACAACTTAATTTTCTTATGTAAGCTGTCAAAATTGATTTACAGGATGTGCCCTTTCAAATAAAATTACCCTTTTTGTCATATCAGACAACCGATTTTTAAAATTCTTTATTTAAGAACATGCTGCTCTGAAAAGAGAAATACATTTAAACGTGCTTAAATATTAATTTGGGAATTGGAAATATATAAAAAAATTCTTTGCATATATGCAAGGGTCCTAAAAGCACAAAAAATATTTAATAAGTTTTAAGTAAATGCTATTAAAAGTTTTTGAAGTCGGTGCTTATTTAATATTATAAGCCCTATCATAGACATGTGATAGGTAAACTAAAAAATAACTATAACAAAGTTGAACTGGCTTAATACTTGAACTAATTAAACTCATTTCCTTGTTGGTTTTGTATAGTGTCAATAAGTGTTTTTATATTTTCGGGCCACGTTAGAAACCTTTAGCACTTGTCTACTTAAAATACTTTAAGTCATTGTACTCTTTCGTAGATTTAATGGCGATTACGTAATAACAGTTGGCGCCACTGTGGTGCTAATTGGGATAGGTTGAAGAAGGATGGAAAGGAGAGTAGGGATATTTAGCGTGCCCAACATCTCATGGACACGGAACCGACGGCTTTACACCCCCCCCCCCCCCCCGAAAGGTCAAACGTGCAAACATTCAACTTGCTCAAATACAATGCCAGAACCTCGGTTGATGTTACAGTTTGTACTGAAAAAGTGAAAGGAGAACCCTGGGATCGGACCCAGTACCTTTCGGTTCAGAGGCACATGTTCTTACCATTGAACCACCGAGGCTCTTAAAACACACTTCTCACCACTATTTTCTACATAACCCGCATCTGCTTCAGAACTTATGTTTAAAAACTGCAAATATGAAATCGCGACTTTAGTGTTTAAGGAAGAAAAGCTATGAAATTTAATTTTTCTGGTATTTCTTGAATTGTTTGCGTTAAGAAGATCTAATTTTTATCTGTAATATTCAATAGATTTTGTTAACCACACAAAATATTTTGGTCTTTTTCTTTAATTGCTTATAATGTTTTTCGTTTAACTTAGATATTTGAAATTTGTGAAATAGGATACGATAAAGTAGAAGCTTGCGTTCCAAATTTGGTTGCCATAGCTTTATTATTTTTTGAGCTTCAAAAATGAAAGAAAACTGAAAATTTTCCCTAAAAAACTGGTGCCAGTTTCTTGGCTAACGTACTTTCCAAGCTAATAAAAAAAGGGAGGTACTGCCAAAATGTCATCGTTGTAATATATATATATATATATATATATATATATATATATATATATATATATATATATATATATATATATATATATATATATATATATATATATATATATATATATAAACATTTGATTTTTTTTTCAAAATTCAAATTTATTAGTAATTTGTTTCCAACAAAAATTCTCTAAAAGAGAAAAGGATGACTCAGGCTTAACATAAGAGCAACTCCCCGTCCAGTTGATATTTATCTGCCACATCTGTTAGAATAAAGAAAGCACCTTCTACAATAAATTGCTTTTAATTAACTACCACCGCTTAGGTTTATTGTCAACAACTAGATCATCTTTAGACCGCAATTCGAGGAAAAAAGCCTGGACGCAGCAAGTGCGTTTTGGTAGTGAATTTTCATAAAAATGATCTGGCACAAAATATTTTATTATAGCTTTTTTTCTTGTAACATAAAAATGTAAATTTTCGTGTATAGTTTACTTTTTGTATCATAAACCCACCTACATGCCAAATTTTATCAAAATCGGCCTTTATTTTTTGAGTTATCGGTGTCATATATATATATATATATATATATATATATATATATATATATATATATATATATATATATATATATATATATATATATATATATATATACATATATATATATATATATATATATATATATATATATATATATATATATATATATATATATATAAATTGAAACTGACCTCGGATATGGGTTCTAGGGGTCCTAGTTCGCGCTCATTTGCATTTTTTTTTTCAAAATTCAAAAGTCGGGATCTCCCCATCAGTGAATTGTTTCTAAGAAAATCCATTAAAAATGGGAAGACATTAAGCTATTTTGCAGCATAATAACTCCCACATTCATCCTGCTAACAACACAAAAGCGCGTATCTATAGTTGGGAGGTAATTGCACACCATTGTAGCCCTGCTCTGCGCTCTCCATGTTGTTTATCGAATGGCCTTTAAGACCGATGACACACACCATGGTTTGTGCAGACTCGGCGGCCGAGTACACTACCTCTTGACGATGACACACAAAGAGGTTATGCAGACTTGATGGCCGAGTCGACTGCCTCTTGACGATAACAGTCACAGCGGTTTTTGTCGATCACACGGTGTACGAGTAGATGAACGTTGTAATTGAAAAAGATCGAATGTTTCTGCTTAAGTGAGAAAATGGACGACGACCTAGGTTATATAGTACTTTTGGGTCTGCTGTATTTACGTTGGAAGAGAAGAAGCAATTAAATAAAAATCGACGAATGTGGGTGCATCTAATCGTAAATGATCGCCTGACAAAGGTATACTCTCTTTGGTGAAGTACGAGAAGATGAAGATTTTTTTTTAAAATTTTACTCGTATGTCAAAGGCATCCATCTTTTGAGGAACTACTTGGTTGTATAAAACAAACAATAACCAAGAAAAACACTTGGATGAGAATATCTATCCCATCAGAAGAAAAATTGGTCATAACTCTCTCCGTGCTGCATTATGAAACAACTGCTCATTATAAACCGTCGTTTGGGTCAGGTCGTATGCAAAACAATGTAAATAACTGCTGCTCCAGCAATAAAACCGCACGCGTTTCTTGTTGGCGTAGACGACGTGCCGAGTCAGCTCCTCAACTCCTCAACCGCCAGGCCACATTTGTCGTAGTGTGTGTAGTGTTTGGCACCATTTGAATGCATGATATAATGACTTAGAAGATATATGATATTGCGCATATGCCCCGCCCCCTCCTATGACGTCACGCGGTGAGTAACGTTATAGAAGTCCAACTACACACTTAAAACAAAGTCATTCGCAATCAAAAAGTTTCTATACGTCAGTTTAATGCGATTGAAGTTACGCCTATATTGTCTTTTTCAGATAATATAGATCGCAGCACTAAATTTAATCTTTTGCATTTTTATTATATCCAACTGTATACACTTAAATATTAGTAAAATACGTAATTTGTTAAGAGGTTGTGATTAAACGTCAAACCTCACTGCACGACAGAATATTATTGTTGCATTGGACTCACCACTTGACACCATGCGCGTGACATGTCTAAAAATAGGTAGTCTGAATATCATATCTCTCTATATTTGTATCATGGTTCGAATGTACATATGTGCCGATTCGGCGGTAGGCCCGACGGCCGAAGCGGCACGAACCGTTGGGAGTGTCATCGCCACAGAACACTCCCTATAGAAGTTTTACCTAAATGGAGCTAACCTGGACTTTATTAGGGCTCTAGTTCGGACATCGCATATAGTAGATGTCGCTAGTAGTGCTACAATTCTACTGAACAAGCTGTTCAGTGCGCCATTTTATCATACATTCAAAATTCAAATGTTTTGAATGCAAAAAGTTTTTGTTCGCTTCTAGTTCTTTCATTGCATAATTATAATACAAGTTTGTTGCTAAACGTTTCTTTTAATTAAGTTTTACCCATATTAACTTTTAGTGGATACTTTACAGTGTTTTCATTGTTCGTCGTTTTTGTGTTTTAGAGGTGCGTTTTTTTTTAAATCAAAATATGATCGTTATCATAAGCTTTGTGTTTAAACAATCATGTAATTTCAATTCTATTTTCAGTGTTCTTATTATAAAAGCAAGGTGCTTTCATAGTTCAAGGTGTTTTGGTGAAATATAATTACAACTGTTTTAGTTTTCAGGCAAGTTTATAACGTTTTAGTAGTTCATAGGTTATAATTAAATAACGTTTTCTTACATAAGCTTTGTGGATATAAATATGATACCAACCAAGAAAACGATTTATTGTTGTGTTCCGGGGTGCCTGGAATTATTTAAAAGACATCGTTTTTCGTTGAAATCATCTGAAGACCATTTTGATGACTGGGTGAAAGCTGTACAAAACTCAAAGATGCTTGGTTTATATCCACAAGCCATTTACGATAGATCTTATATTTGTGATCGTCATTTCGTTGATGAGGATAAAGTACCTGAAATGAGAAGAGGCCTGAAAAGAACTGCTGTTCCCATATTACATCTCCCTTTGAGTAAGTATTCATATATTTTAAAGTGCAAATAAAAATTTCTATTTCTATTTATACAACATCTCAGAAGTAAACAATCGATCGGGTGGATTCGGAAGGCGACCAGAAAGCCAGATAGTGTACACTGTTGTCAGATGAATATTACCAAGTGTCATTTTAAATAAAGAAGGAAACTAAAGGGTGCACAAATGTTTTTCTAATAAATGACAATATGACGTCATTCATATATACCTTAAAAGAAGGAAAAACCAACCTTGCCATACATTGTGGTCATGTGAGCATATGAATGTAATAGTGTACAAGCACCAGACTGCTGTAATATACCTACATATCGATAAGGAATAGCAATATATATACTTCATCTTACTTTCAGAATTAAAATGGTTTTTAAATAAATGTAATAGGAATACTGTTCTAGGTTTCTAAATAAATGTAATAGTAATACTGTTCTAATAAAACATAAGTGTATTTTATCTTGTTTGATTTTCCATTAATCATATCGATAGTAAAAACTGAAGCTACAAGTGTTAGAAGGTCTAAATTACCAATTAATTTTTCCTATGATTGCAAAGCTTAAAACAGGCATATGTGTGTTATTAAAACATAACTTGTTTTTCTTTCACTAAAATCATTAAAAAAATTATTTGGCTAATTTAACATCTTTACTGGCAGTGGTATAAAATTAAATATAATTTATTTGGATTTGCTAAATGAAAATGAAATCAAATTTCCCGCGTGTGACTAAAATTCATCGCATTCGCCAGAGGCGCTGCAATATTGTTCAAAACGTCAGCATTGGCGTTTCCCTTCTATAGGGGTGTTCTGTGGTCATCGCTTTAAGCAATGTGTTTTAAAACGTCACATTTTTAAATTGGTAGAGGGTTTCTTTACATTCAAATAATCAAATTTTACCAGGTGTGGTATAGAAAAACTGCAAGACCGTTTAATGGATAAAAGTAAATTCTTCATTGGTGTTTATAAAAGTATTGTTATTGTTGTGTGTGGTTCGTGGATTGTAGTTACCGCTACTTACGTAATTATGTGGACTGTATCGTGTTATAGAATAAAAATCTCTTGGCAACACTTAATTATATATTTAAACACAATAAAACTATATACTATTGATATACGTGTAATACCACAATGCACTCGGTGGTTTTAAAAACTGAACGTGTAATAGCACAACGCGTGCTCGTGTACAAATCAAATGCACTCGGTGCTGTAGCTCTTCGAAGCTAATCTCATGAACGAATAGGCTTTAAAGCCATATAACCTATATACTAATGATATGCATCATATATAGGCTGAACGTGTAATAGCACAACGCGTGCTCGTGTACAAATCAAATGCACTCGTTGCAGAAGATTTTCGAAGCTGCTGTCATGAACGAATAGGCTTTAAAGCCATAAAACATATACTAATGATATGCATTATATATAGGCTGAACGTGTAATAGCACAACGCGTGCTCGTGTAAGAATCAAATGCACTCGTTGCAGAAGCTTTTCGAAGCTGATGTCATGAACGAATAGGCTCTGTTCAGGTCTTGAATATTGCAGGTACCCTGTGTTCGAGGGATGGGACAGGCGCACAATATCCTGTAATTATGTCAGATTGCTATGACATATAACACTGCAGTCATACAACTTAAATTTGCGCGGTAAAACTAAACAAGTATATTAATTATGAATTAGCTAAAAGCACTAAAAACTTACGCATTAGGAGGTAACTGAAATTTAAAGCAAAATGCAAGGAAAAACTAACATGCTGAGTTTGAAGTAGGCAATTTGGTAACAACTTGCGGTGCAAGCAGGGTTGTCGTGGGAACGCGAATACTTGTTCAAACATTGTTGAATGAGAAACCTACCACGCTAAATTTCGAGACACTAAATAAGATTAGTTATTCATAAATTGGTCACATGAAATCTTGAACGTAAGGCAGGTATGTAGCCACAATGGTAAATAATTCGCGCCAATAAAATGAACACCACGTAAAAGTTTTGACAAAAAAAAATACAGAGTAAAAGTAGTTAAAAATTGTATAATTGACTAATTACTAAAAGGAATCGACGAAATTTCCTAAGTGAAAACTTTTCCTGACATCACTTAGTGGAAGCTGCTGTGAAAAAGGCCATGTTAATTTACAGAACTCAATAGATGCAAAAAATTTTAAGCTACAACTTGTTGCGAATGAGATAATTACAGTTTAGAAACTGTCTAAAGGATAGCAGCTGAGAAGCAAGTTTTAAATTGTAACATTAAAACATCATTTCATTTTGAGGAAGCTTACTGTAATTTACGGTAGGATTATCGCAGACTTAAAATTAACTGTATTAAAAACTAATTTACTGCAAAGCGCTAGCAAACTAAATTAGCAACAGAAAATGTGGAAAAGAAATAAAAACAATACCAGCTATACGCATTATGAGAAGTGGAGCAAGAGGGTACTTAATAAATCTCCTTATACAGAAGGCAAGAGCTATATGCGATTATATAAAATGAAAGAAAGAAATTCAAGGACTGAAACTGGAAAGAGAAGAGAAAAATAAGTGAGCGTCGGAGAGGTTTCTGTATGGCTCTATAATGTAGGTAATATGTGAGTTTTCTCCAAGTGATGTAGTTATGAAGAAGAATGTATGTCTGGGTCTAGGGTCTCACGCGTAAGAACTGAAGAAGTTTAGGAGCTAAAGTATGAGTTATTAGTGAACAGAACGTCCTCCGAATCTACTTCGACGTGACTATAATTTTTAAAGATTTGTCCAATAGCTTTTTTATTGGAATACGCTCACTAGACAAGCGATCCATGTAGAAACGAAAGCTTTTTATTCACAATTAAAACTTTAACATGTTCTAGGTCAACGCTGATTGACGAAATTTATTTTTCCGGAAGCAGAAAGTGCGTTGTGGTCGCAAATTTTCAAAACCATATTTGACATTTAAGAGCAGCTAATGAAAGTTTAAAATATGAAATAAATTAAATTTAGAAGAAGCCCTAAGTAAAGTTGTGGCTAAAAAGTAAATTAATGCTAATGGAACAACATCTCCTTTTTTGAATTTGATAAGCAGCAGAAGTATTTTTATCTAGATGCTATCTAATCCGTTAGGTAGCTTTTAAATTAGTTACATAAATTTGCCAGGCGTTTGTGACAAGCACCGCAACTCAGTAATTGTTCTTGCCCTTACTTGGTGAAACCGTTCCGTACTAAATACAGATGTAGAGACTATTTCTGTGGCTTCACAAATGTTCGTTTTAGTAAATTTTCTTTAAAAAAATTCCGAGGTCGGTTTCAGACTTTATATGTATATATATATATATATATATATATATATATATATATATATATATATATATATATATATATATATATATATATATATATATATATATATGCGCCGATTTTGTTAAAATTTGGTGAGTACCTTCCTTTCGCAAGTGGCTTGGATAAGTTTGTTAGCCAGGAAAATGGGACTAGTTTTTCCGGAGAAATTCTATATCTCCGGAAATAACAAAGTTATCGCAACCATATTGCGTGAGAGGGTTTATATCATAAAAAGAAAACCATGAACCAAAATTTGAATCTCCACGTTAAAATAAAACAAAGTTATAAGCTTTTAAGTTTTTATTCTTAAAACGTCAAAAAAGTCGCGATTCTAAACGTCAAAATTGACATGTTATAGATAGAGAACTTACATGAACGGCTATGCAGCGTAAATGTGGTAAAAGAAGTTAAAAAGCCTTAAGCTTCAGCTACAATCTTCGTTGTTCTTTATTTTATTAAATTATTTGCAGAAAATTAATTTAAAATAGACCTTCTATGTGATGCTTTGGTAGCAGTTTCAGTTATTTATTTAATTTTAAGGAATCAGATTACGCTTATTATGTAGCGTTTTTTTTCAATTGTGCAATCTGGAAGTTTTTTATGGAGAAACGGTGTTGGTAAGTAGTTTATCCTTTCTATGAACTTCTGCAAGGTGAGTTTTTTACAGTTTGAATTTGTAGCTCCGTTATAGCATGTTTACCTTGCACAAAACCTCAAATTGACCTTAGATCTCTTAACTGTATTGTGGAGTTGAGATCACAGCATTTGTCCGATGGTTAATGCATAAAAGGGTTCCTCTAAGCATGTTTCTGAATTTTTTTTTCAAAAAACGAACAATACGCCAATCTGCTAATTTACCTATAAATGTTATTTCTGAACGTCATAACGTCTGGGTTTGACATGGTTAAATGAAATTAAAGGCTTTTACTACCAGAAAAACTGATTTATTCCAAAAACCCTGGGATTTTAGGATAAATCAGTTTGTCTGATAGTAAAAGCCTTTAATTTTCTTTAGCCAATATTTAAAAAAAATGGAAACAACGCTCGTGCCTGGAATAAAGTTCTCTTCGTCATTTTAACTTTAAATCAAATTTCCTTTTCCCGTTTCGCATCCGTTCAACACATTGGGCACAGAAAATATAGGAGTTAACTCAAAATTATCATTTATAATTGAATGAAAATACAATTTGTTCTAGGTATGCAACAAAAAAATTCACACAAAATATAATAATTTCTAGATTCTAAAACCTGTGACGCTATAATGAAACAAGGTTAAATGAAACGAAAACCATTTCAGGTTAAGGGATGGAAAAATCTTTTTACAGTAAAATAAGCTTCGTACTCCAAAAAACAACAAGATTCTTATAAGGCGTAATACAATAGTTCATAATGTTAGTCCATGGCAACAGTACCTACATGTCATATTCAACTGACAAATTATTTTGAGAAATGTCAGATCTACTTTCAAAGTGACATGTTAATAAGTATTTTCTCTTCTGATAAATGTGGACATGCTCTTCTTCTTACAATCATATTTATTTTTGGCCATCACAATTTTACTCATAGAGTTGGATACAATTTTAGTGACTTTTGAATTTTGAAAAGATTTCTTTAAATGAGCGCGAAGTAGGCCCCATATAACCCATATCTGGATTAGTTTCAGTTTTTATCTGTTTTCATATATACAGGGTGACGCATTTTTAGGGTAAAGCTCAAAATATCCATTATTATACAAGATATGATAAAAAAATTATATGTTAATTATACGATGTCTGGAGCTGCATCTTATAAAATTATGTTTACAATCACAAGTGGCCCATAAGTCGCTGTTGATGCAATTTTTTGTTCCTAATCGAACACGCCTTACAATTTACACGTATTACAATTTTTTCATTTTCCATCGAAAGATAATGCATGTTTGTAAGAAAATAAATTCGGGATTCAGCAACTCCGTTATGGTAGCGATTTTTCATAAAAATTTTCTTTCGATAGCTTAATTTACTATTAACCTAAGGTTCGTTGGCCAGGAAACCAGTTTTTTGGGCACATTTTAGGTTTATTTTCGGAAGATTTTTGTATATTGTCAAACAATAAACCTATTTTGATAAAACTTGGTACATTATTTCTCCTATATAGGTTACACTGGTAACCAAATTTGATGCAAGCTTTCTTAAAAAAATATATATTTCCTATTATAAACATTTTTATAAAAATTCACTACCATAACGCCCTTGCTGCGTCCAGAGATTTTTTTGTTTTCTGTAACCGGTTTTGCTGCTTGACAGCCTCATCATACAAGAAAAAAATGCATTGTTTTATACGTATTCATGACAACTACAAATAAAATTGCGTTACTCGTTATGATATTTTGATCAAAAATTTATCTAAAATATAAAAATAAAATATAAATGAAAGATGACGTGTTAAAAATGTCTACGTGATGTATGTTAATATTTAACTTGAAAATAGCATCAAACTACATTAATAGTAACTTACAACAACGACAAAAATAAAATAACTAAATAATATCATACTCTACACAACGAAAATATCGACACACATCAATCTATGGCCTTACTATAATATTTTTAATATAGTTAGACGTTTATTCATCGCTCTGTTGACGCTAACTTTGTTAGCGACACGATTGTCAGGTCTAAAAACTGTATTGTGATGAATTGGGTTCTGCAAATCAGTGCTCATCACAGTTTCTAACCTTCACTCATAGTTAGACGTATTTCGTCTTAAGCATTTAATCAGAAAAAAGAACTGGCAAAAAAGGATAATCCATTGGATCAGTTTGCTTACTTAAAAGAAGGTAGCTATTGTCGTATATTTGCTTTTTACTTCTTAAGCTTCAAAGAAGTCAAGTTTGCGTTAGTGATTACAAAAATGTAGTGGCTCTCCGCGGCTATTTACTGTGCGCCCGTGTTCAATATCAATAATATGTTTTGGAAATGTATATTTCTCAGTGTGGTTATTCTAAGTGCAGAAATATATTCCTTGTATCACGTATTAAAATTTCTACAAGTTTTACATATATTGCGTACAGCGTGTACAAGCTAATTTATAAATTCCAGCTTTTGTCAAGAAACATGATTCTTCTTTCGCGTTAAATAACAAATCACGTGTCGTGTTGTGACATTTAAAAGCTACTTTTGTATTTGTTCAGATATTTAAAAGTTTTAAAATGTTCTCTGAAATACCTAAAAAAGTCATCGAAACATATTTCTTATCTTTTGTGTCTCTAATATTGTATTTGTATTCTTATCTCTCTATCATTTTATCTATTATTTTAACAAAGCAGCCATTATTAAATGCTGTTTGTTTGATTATTGAAATTCCTTTTTCAAAATTGGTTTGCGACATAGGTATTGAAAATCCACGAGATCTCATTGATTGATAGACTAACAGTTTTTGTGAAAAAAGATGAGATGACAGGGTATGGAGTGTCTGGGTAAGTAGGTTTGCTGTATATTGAAAAGTCCAATGAACTATTTTCTAACTTTATCATATTTAAATCTAAAAAATTTATACAGCTATTAGCTTCTTCTAATAAAGTAAAACTGATATTTCCATGAAGGTTATTAATAAAATTATGCAAGTATGCAACTTGTATCATTTCAGCATCTTCATATTTGTCTAGCACACATATGCCTAGAGCAAAACCCATAAGTTCCTAACAATATTTCGAATTTTCATAACCTAACACGCTATATGAACACTGTTTAGTTTTACCGCGCAATTTTAAGTTATGAGAGTGCAGTCCTGGACGTCACACGGGTCTGACATAACTACACTGTATTGTGCGCATGTCACACCTTTCGAAAAATGGGAACTACAAAAATGAATACCTATTCATTCGTCAATTTCGAAGAGCATGACTTCGTATTCGTTGATCGTTTATTCGTTTCCCAGTCCTTTGCATCGAGTGCAACAATTCGCATGCGACCCACATTTTCTCGCACCGCGAGCGCCATAGTTTAATTATGTTAAGCCTCTTAGTTTGTCAACTTCTACGAACATGACTTCGTTAATCGTTATTCGTTTCCCAGTCGTTTGGACCGAATGCAACAATTCGCAACGCGAGTGCCATAGTTTAAGTATGTTAAGCCTATTCGTTCGTCAACTTTGACGAGTATGGCTTCTTATTCGTTAATCGTTTATTCCTTTCCCAGGCGTTTGCACTGGGTGCAACAATTCGTATAACATCCGCGATTTCTCGTAACGCAAGTGCCTTAGTTTAAGTATGTTAAGCCTATTCCTTCGTGAACTTCGAAGAGCATGACTTCGTAGTTGTTAATCGTTTATTCGCACCGAGTCCTTTGAACCGAGTGCAACAATTCGTATACGACCTACATTTTCTCGTACAGTGAGTGCCATAGCTTAAGTATGTTAAGCCTAATAGTTAGTCAACTTCGACGAGCATAAATTCTTATTCGTTAATCGTTTATTCGTTTTCCAGTAGAGTGCAACAATTCGTATACGACCCGCGTTTTCTCGTAATGCGAATGCCATAGTTTAGGTATTTTAGGTCTATTCATTCGTAAATTCCGAAGAGCTGTATTTTATAATTGCATTCGTTACTCGTTATTCGTTTACTCGTTTCCAAGTAGTTGCACTGTGTGCAACAATAACAATTCATATTCGACCATGCGTTTTAGCAATACACGTGCCGCCTATTATTTATTAATGTATATAAATTATAAATAGTTTATATTACTTTAAATACATACCTAAGTTAAGCGTTTAAAAGTAATTTAATTTTCATAACACGATACAGTCCACTTTAATACTTAACCGCAATCACTACAATCCACGAACCAGACACTGTTAACAAACACAATGAGCAAAAACGCAAAAGTTGTACTGAAAGGTCTCTATCCTTGTCGGCTACAACGCCTAGCAAGGCAAATTGCGCACGATGCCCGTTCCAGTTATGTAGTATACAGGGTGACATACTTGACAACGAAACAGGGGCGTTTTAGGGCACTCATCGTAATGATGTTGAATGGCTCAAATAAATAAATATATTTTTCAGAGAGAATACCTTTGGGCTTATATTCAACATCGCAACACCAACTCTTAGGCGGTGGTGCGATCCACCCCTAAAATCTTAAAATAACAAGTAGCACATCATTTTAAAGCTGGTGTCAGTTTCTTTTTAACGGTGTATTATATTTTTAATTTAAAGCGGTAGGTCCTGAGAAATTGTCTTGTAAATGTGAGGTAATTTATATATCAAAAACTCCATACAATAGTAAAAGTTTTGTTAAAACGCCGGCGCACATTTCTGGAGTGATTTGGTTGCATTCGTGTACGATACGCTAGCGTAAATCTTGTAAGGAATCCGGTTGAGCATAATAAATTTTATGCTTTGTGTGACCCCATCAAAATCAAATCTAGTGGTGATAAATCTGGCGATCGTTTGGGCCATTCTATGAAGCCTCTTATCTTAACCCACCGATTTTTAAATCTGCGGTCATGATATTGTCGAACAGGCCAAGCGTAGTGTGGAGGAGTTTCATTCTGCTGAAATACCAATTGAAGGGACTAGAATAAAAAGGGTTTGCGTGAAATTTTATAGTTTAGGAGATAAATACCATTGTGTGAAAGATGATGTCCCTATGTATTAGAATAAAAAAAACACGGGCGATTTTTAATACTCCTTGTGACATCTATCATTCAGTAGAAAAATTATGTGAACGTACGTTCATATTTGTTTGGAATAAGAAGGATACAAATGCACTTGTATCCATTTTATTCCAAACGATTTACTGTAACCAGTGTACTTGCGGGGATACACGCCTGCTTTGCACAAAGTTTTGTTTGTTTTATTCACCGATTCGGTGCTAAATAGTAATTGAAAGTGATGCAAGTGAGTATCTATGTCATATTACAAAACAAAAATATAAGCAAACTTTTTATGTTTTTGGTGAAAGGCACACAGCTTGAAGAAATTTACCATACATTTTTAGAACCTGGTCATAACTATATCAAGTGTGACACATCGTTAGGATTGATAGAGAAATGCAAAAGGAAATCTCCTCAAGTATTTGTTCCACGGGACTGGAGTGATGTAATAAGATCAACCTCTAAACGTGTTCATTCTGCTGAAATACCCATTAAAGGAATTAGAATAAAATTTCGGGACGCAAAAAGTGCGTCATTAAAGTGAGTTTTCATAAGAATCGTACACTGTTAGAATTATAATTTTTAAGTAGGTTTGGTTGAAATAAAGAGAAATAATGAGGCGAGAGTGAAGATAAGTCTTTGTAACGGCTCTAGAAACGTTTGTGGAAGAAAAAAGAGAAGAAAAAGCAAGATCGAACAAAATTCAGAAAGTGACATTAAATAAAATTGATTTGACAGTTTGATTGAGGATTTTACAAAATTATGTTGATACAAGCACAGGCACAGCTTCTTTGGAAGGCATAATGTATAATTTTGACCACTAATAAATGATTAATGATTATTTAAACAGACAGAATCACCCCCAAAACCACTAAAATAATATCAGCGAGTTATGCGCTAGATAAGTATTTTGAAAACGAAACTAAACAGTTTAGCTACTGATGAAGACAACTTCGTTGTCAAAATAGGTATCTAGCGCATAACTCTCTGTTATTATTTTCACAATTTTTGGGTCGATTCTGCCTTTTGTTTCAGTTTCCAGCCACAGTGTCCAACTTCAGTCTTCTATTTAAATAGACGTCGAAGTTTTAGAAGTCCTAATGCAAGCTTATTTGAAGAATTTATCTCTTTCTATTGTCATAAAAAATATTCATATCTTGTGTTCTAGCTCCTTTTGAGAAAAAGATTTGGAATTCCGAAAACTCTGTGAAATTTTCTGTGACGTTAGAAAATTAAAAGTTAATGAATCTAGTTACTGTAAGTCTCTATTAAAAATTTCATTACAGTTACAAAAGCTTTTCAGAAGAAAATTTCATTAATGTTTAAAAAAGAAATGTATCTGACAAAATATAAACGTGACAGGTATTTTCTCTTTTTAATCGCCTGGATGATTTGATTTTAGTCAACCTAAATGAACCGGTTTCTCCAACAATAAAAAAGTTTTTTAAAACAAATTCTATTAGTGAATTTTCTTAATAAAAATTTAATAATATTAACAATAAAGAAATGTCTGCTAAAATGGTTGCTTTGTCTAACTTGTTATTTTCTGTGAGCCTCATTATATATAAGAATCCATTATGGTGAACGAAATCTTGAGTTCTCCTGCGATTCATTATAATGGTTTTTTAACACCGCAAGTGAAAACAAATAAAATGTTTCCACTCCTAAATTCATAAAAGTCAAGAAGTCAATTCATTATTCACATAATTCACCTACTTGAAAAATTAATCAACGAATATTAACGTTAATATTCTTATTTTGTGATTTCCAATTTTAGAAACATATTGTACAATCATTCACTATTTAACCTCAAAACAGGACTGTTAAAACATAATAAATCAACAAAACACGTTTTAGTCTTCGGTTTCCAATTTTAGAAGCATATATAAGTTATATCTATTTCAACGACAATCATTTACTGCTTAACCTCAAAACAGAACTGTCAAACCATTAAAAATGAACAAAGCACCTTATTATTCTTTAGTTTCCAGTTATAGAACCATTATACAATCATTTAGTTAACCTCAAAACAGAACTGTCAAACCGTGATAAATAAATAAAACGCACTATCCCATCCCATTTTTTACTTCAAGTAGCTGATACAAAAACTGCCGTATTTGCCCCGCTCATCTTCAAATTAAGATATTTTTGAACATTTTACAAATCCAGGCATCCGAATATACTCGAAGGCGGTCATTACGGTAAGATGGCCACGGTTCGGGTGTGAACGTTCGTTGCACATTAGGATGTTGTAACGATCCCGCCTTGCGTGTGTAATTTTGTTTGGTCACCGCTGTTCATTCATATTTGTTTGGAATAAGAAGGATACAAATGCACCTGTATCCATTTTATTCCACTCGATTTACTGTAACACAAGTGTCCCTGTTCGTGTACACGTTTGTTTTGCACACAATTTGATTTATTTTATTCACTGATTCTTTACTAAATCGTTATCGAAAGTGATGAAGGTAAGTTCCTATGTCATATAACAAAACAAAAACAAAAATATAAGCAAACTTGATTCGATTTTGGTGAAAGCCACACAACTTGAAGAAATTGACCATCAATTTTTAGAACCTGGTCACACATATATAAAGTGTGGCACATAGTTTGGATTGATAGAGAAATGCAAAACGTAATCTCCTCAAGAATCTGTTCCACAGGAATGAAGTAATGTAAGAAGATCAGCTTCTAAACGTTTTCAAGTGCCTGATATGACCAAGGGACCCAAAAAGGACAAAATATTCGGAGACATATTCTCTTCAGTTTAAGCTCACAATAGATGATGATTTTTATTTTCCGGCATAGCAGTGTCATTTTTTCCATAATGGTCGACCACTTACCGATTTGCATAAAATATTTTGCTTCATGTTGAATAAAAATCTTATTACTATCTCGGTAGAAAAATGGAAAAATTTACAGACATTGCTTGAGTATACACCATACATGTATCAGCTTCTGTAAAAATCTAAAAGATGGAGATAAAAATACTAGCACCAAACGTAAGAAAATGGGAAATCAAACTTTCAAAAACACTGCTCCGGATGCTTCGACGTCAAAAAATACACAAGATATTATTTTGATCTCTGATTCCGAACTTGACCAAGTCGTGGATGATTACGCTACTAGACTCTGATTCCGACAGCAGTTATGAATATAAATGTTACTGCTTTCTTAAATTGTGAATGAAGCTTCCTCTGGAAACCTCTGCTTATTTTACTTGTTACTTTACTAGCCAAAATTTCTGGAACTTTTTCTTCAAAATTACATGCAATTTCAAACACAAACTTAAGTCGTACCATTCCATCATTAGTTATTTGCTAAAATGACGTAAGACATTACAAAAAAAATTCTAGCATTTTTGATAGATACAAAACTTTAAACTCTGATACCTTCAAACAATGCAAATGTTTTTTATATGTATTTTTTTAAAAATTTAACGTCGGTATATTTCCACGACTATTGCCAATCACCAATGCCAGAGAGCAGTTTCACCTCGCTCTACAGGAAATTTGCCGAACCCATACTTTTCTGTAAGAAGCGTAGGGATCTTTAACGAGCCCAACCTCGCATCGACACGTAACCGACGGCTTAACGCCCCCTCCGAAGAGCGAAACCAGCAGACATTCAACTTGCTCAAATACAATGGCGACAATGATGGCGATGCACGGTACCGTTTAAGAAAAGTTGGGGACGCAGCAAGTGCGTTACGGTAGTTAATTTTCATAAGAATAATACATTAATAATATATATTAGTGATTTAGCCTTATAATGAAATTTATTAGAAATTACTTTAGTTAATTAGGAGCAGTAAAAAATAAAGTAAAGAAGGGCAAGCAAAATTATGCTCTCTAACATAAATATTAATACAGTAATTTGGATACAAAACTCAAAAAAGCAATTGATATACAAGAAATATATTCAACAAAAAATACACTAGAGAGCTGAACATAAAAAAATCCCCTGGTTCATGCATTGAGGGTCATTGTATGGGTGCAGAAGGGGAAGAAGAACCCTCTAGACGAAGAGGGTTTCTGCCTTCTCACCTAAAATCACGCGGGTTTATACTACCCATACAACCACTTCCAAATCATAAAGCACAAGAAAAATTTCTTGCGAGCAACCCCCAAGAAAGTTACGGGACCTGTGGCGAATATGAGTATTGTGCGGGGTAGACAGGGTTTAAACGAGGTATTATTACAAAATGTAAAAAACGTATTTTTTCAATGTCCGGCTAAGTTGGTCTTTTAGAATTTTCCTCTCATATTTCCTCCATGCCCGGCACCCCTATTCATTCTTAGTCCCTTAACTTTCTGGGAGGTTGTTTGCAACAAATTTATCTTGTGGGTGGTACATCCAAGGAAGGTTCCTAGAATAAATTCTAAAAACCCTCCATGCAGTCAGCTGCAACTTTACCAAGATTACATTCTGCTTCGTCGCTATAATGTCTTATTCAGATAATATAGAATACATCACTTAATAAAATAGGTTCACTTGCATTTTCATTTCTTTTTTATTTTTATATTACATATATAAGCACAAGATAAGTATAATTAAGGGGAAGGCATTAACATTGCGGCAACACAAAGCTGTAAACTACAGAAGTTATTTAGAGCGCGATAACAGTCATAAACTTGATTTCATCACCATCTCACTGTAGTATTCTGATCATAAAAAATTTCTTCTAACTATATGAATACAAAATTAATAAAACACATTTATAAAATGTAATAAAAACAACAGTTTAGTAATTTGTTAAGAGGTTATGAGATGTGATGAAACGTCAAACTCATTGTATCGCAGCGTTAGTTTAATATTATTATGGTGCGACTATACTCGTCTCATGTCGCATGCTCGTGACAGTGAAAAAATAGGTTGGCAATTATCATAACTCTCTAGTAATTATATCATGTCTAAAACCTGAATTGAGGCTAAATTTTTAATTTCTTCTTCTTCTTCTTTGTTTCTGTTTCTACTAACCTAAATTTCCAATCTGATATTGACAATAAATGACATAACCACAGAATGACAAATGGCATCTGAGCTCCAGCAAGAATGCAGTCTAACAACGTTGTCAGATAGAGTAAATTTGGATTGGAGGGATAAATTATAAAAATCATGAGAAATCGGTAATTCCAAATTTGATGTATTAAATACAGCTATGGATTACGGTATTTTTTTATTACTAATTTTATAAAATGTTTTCTTTATTATCAGAAGTTGTGAAAATTTGAGATGTTTATACATGAAAGGCTTAACTACATAAATTTTTTAAAGATCTGGCAACACCGGTAAGAAACAGTTACCTCTTCAATTATTGTAACTTCCATTGTTTAGATTTTATCTACGAATTATTTAAATGGCATAGCTGTACAGGTAACGTCATCTGTCTTTGTCGAACATTGTTGATATTGCATTACAGAATTTGAAGTGATGCCGAGGATTATTTTATAATTAATTTTGAATAACTTTATCTTTATTTCCTCGAAAGACTTGAAAATTGGTACACAACTACTTCTATGTTCTTTCAAGTTGTAAATATAAGTTCCAATCACTTAAACAATTTGAGATATATTGCGTTTTAAAAAATAATTTTTAATTTTTTGTTGAGAAAAATTGGGCGTTTAGATCTGATGAACGAACTCCAGCCATTAACAAAATAGGGGTAATTCATAAATTTGGTCTTCGGTTATCGGTTGGATATATATATATATATATATATATATATATATATATATATATATATATATATATATATATATATACGTATATATACGTATATATATATATATATATATATATATATATATATATATATATATATATATATATATATATATATATATATATATATATGGTTTTTAACTGACTCTGAATATGGGTTTCGGGGGCCCTAATTTACGCTCATTTAAAGAGATTTTCCGAAAGGCTTACCATCGATACCTTTCTATCAGTAAATTTTCTTAATGAAAATTTACTAAAAACGAACACGCACCGAAAATAAGTGCCACTGCTACCGCTTCATCTCTTTCAGCGCTTTGCTTTTTAGTACAAACAAACCCAATCTCTTGAAAGGTTGCCATTAGCTCCAAAACATACTTCCGATTAACATGCTTATATAAATGTAGTTGATTAAATAGTTCTGCTGTTCTATTAGCACACTGATTATTTGCATATAAAAGTGAAATCAATTTCACCATCTGCGCAACCGAATTAACATTCTTGTTAAATAACTACACAAGCGACAATAATCTGATGGACCAAAAAATACTCATACCCTAAGGTTCCTTCTAAGGAAAAATGTATAAACTGAAGAATGGGGCTGAGTTTTACAGAATGAAACCCAGGAGCCTTTGACTACATTATTGCCACCAGCACCTGAAGAGCTATTGAGTATATCTTATGTAATTGTAAGAAAGGCTTTGGCGCAAGCTTTGAATGTAGAAAAGTAGGATTATAATGCTTCTTAATTTGTGGCCATTGCCAGGGACAAGCATGGCTCAATGCTTCATCATCTACGAATGTTTTAGTCAACGGAGTGAATCTGTATCAGAAATCGTTGTAGAAAATATAACAAGACAAGATGACGATTACGGTCCGGAAATTGCATTTGAACAACCAGAATATGCAAACGATGACAAGAAAGAGTAATATTTACTAAATTTACTTCTAATGTATTATTTTGTAATTTATTACACGTAAAAAAACTTTTCTGCTTACAAAAAATAAAAAATTAATAACAATGTACTTTAAAATATGTCATTTGAGTACGTCGTTATTTATATAAACTTACTAAAATATTTTTTCATATATGTCTTATTTATTTATAAGTAATATTTATAAAAATAGATAAATATTTTTTTAACAATTATGATATTTCTCTTTTATAATTAAATTTTAAGCCCTACAACGCATTTGACATTGCGTTGACCTATATAGGGATACGGACTTCTACTCTCCATGCATTAACTTTTTATCGTTTTACTTTAATGTCGGTCTATTTCCGCGACTATGGCCAATCACCGACGCCAAAAAGCAGTTTCAGCTAACTATGCTGAAAATTCTGCGGAATCCCTGCCTTTCTGTAAGGAGGGTAGGGATATTTAACGTGACCAAGAGTGCATGACCACGGGACCCACGGCTTTACGCCTTCTATGAAGGGCGCTACGTGCAGACATTCAACTTGCTCAAATAAAATGTCACAACGTCGGTTGATGTTAGTTTTACAGTATGTACTACTGAAAAAATGAAAGGGGAACCATGGGAATCGAACACAGTACACATCGGGTTAGAGGCACACGTTCATAATCCTGGACCACCGAGGCTCCGCCGATATCTCAGAAACGGTTGGTGATAAAAAACTTGCTAAGAAATAAGTTGTAGATAATTTAATGCTCTACAAATTATATATTGACTTTTTTAAGTTGACGCATAGGAAGCGAGATGTTTGAAAAAAAAACATTTTCGCGACCGTTGACCTTGAATATCTCAAGACGCGTACGCCTGATTATATGTGACTTTTGACAGAGTCCTTAAAATGCCAAGCAAATGTTCAGCTTATTACATTATATTCCGAGGTTCGCCTTTTTTAGCCCTATTTGTCGGACTATATAGTTACTGTTAACATTTTAGCGAAGTGTGACTTTTATGTATTATAATTTCCATAACTAAACCAATAAATGGAGAGCAAGCTCCTTGTGGAACCAGTTCAGAAAGTTTTGTTCAAACATCTGTTGTATTAGTACGTAACAACGAAACATAGTTAGACAACTTTCAAAAGGAACATCGAAACACAGACTTTAGTTTGCATAAGTAACGCATCGACATAAGCCTACCAATTTTGTAGCTATATTGTCGTCCATGGATACAGAGTTAGTTGACAGTTTTATTTCTCCATCTTTCAGTACATTTTTTGTATTTCTTTACACGAAGCCTGGAACCTGTGGCAATTACTGATGCATCATAATCATCACGGTCTCAAGACGATGTCGCCTTGTCGTCGCAAACATGATTGTCTGTGTCAAATAGTTGATCTCATTCCATTATAGCTATCGCACTTCTGTGAATGAGCCAGGTTTTTCATAAGGTTTCTTGGTTTGCCTATTATATTTGTTCTAAGTGCGTGTATATTTTGAAAAAGGTATTTTCTCGGTATATAGAGTGTACAAAAATAAGCGCGAAAAACTCCAGGGTTGATTTCCTATTGAAATTTTAAGGGGTTCCTTCATATAAAACACATCATTCATACGTCCCTCTCCTGTGAAGATACGACACTTTAGAGGGAGTACCAAAAAGGTAGTTTTTAATTTGTTTCTTAAATATGGAAGTGGCAAAAATTAAATTGGGTAGATGGTGTCTGCTATCAAGAAGACACTCAGCGAACAATTCTTTAGTTCTCGCATAAGGTTGTAAGGGGTAGAAAAAGCCACCTCTAGAATTTGTTACACGTAACTTTTTTTCTTCCAGCTATATCGCTCTTTTAAAAACATTTTGAAAGCTTGGTCCATTGTTAACAAAAAACGCCTCCTGTATTTTTTTCGTCAATTTAACGATTTCCGAAGAAAAAAATTAAATGCATTACATTACATATCATAATTTGCATAGTGTGGAGCTTTAGTTAAACTGTAATCTATGTAGTAGGCGTCTGGTTGACATTTTGTAATGACAATCTAATTGTTGATACTTAGGTGTCAGTCACTGTCATTTAGTGGTAATACTGTAATCATTTCCAGAATATGAAAATCGCTGGATAGGCCCAGGCGGGCCTCTGTTCTGACCTGTTCGATCTCCCGACTTAAATCCTTCACATTTTTACCGAATTTTCCCTAAAACAATTGACTAATATATATATATATATATATATATATATATATATATATATATATATATATATATATATATATATATATATATATATATATATATATATATATATATATATATATATATATATATGCGAGTGTGTTTCTTTTTCAGTAAGCAAGAGGCAGAGCTGCCGAGGGGGTTCAACGGTTCTTGATTGGAGTTTGATCACCGACAGGTTTAGAAGTAATTAAGTAGTAACATCTTTATTAATAACCGGGAATAGGTTTACACCTATTCCCGGTTAGTATTACTACTAATCAAGTGGTGCCTTATATATATATATATATATATATATATATATATATATATATATATATATATATATATATATATATATATATATATATATATATGTATATATCATACATAACTCAAAAAATAATGGGCCGACTTACCGAAATTTAGTAGATACCTTTCCTTTGTAAGTGGCTTGAATTTGTTTGTTAGTCAGGAAACTCAAACCAGGCTCTCCTGGAAAATTTTGAGTTTTCCTTCTAAAAAAATTTGTATCTCAGAAAAACCAAAGCCATTGTAATCAAATTTGGTGCGTAGGTTAACGTTATAAAAGGTAAAGGCAAGTGGCTTGGCTAAGTTGGGTAGTTAAAAAAATTGCCTAGTTTTAAACTATTGGTTTTCTTTCGGGATTACCTTGCTTTTTCGAAAATAACAAAGCTATGGCAACCAAATTTGGCACACACGTTCCTACTATCAAACTTACCATACAAGCCAAAACTGAGACCTCTAAGTTAAAAGAAAAAAGGTTATAGGCATTTAAAGCAAAAAAAAAGCCACTGGTGATAAGAGGAAAGCACAAGGACAAAATATTTTGTGTGGTTAATGAAATCAATTGAATAGTATGTACAAAGGTTAAGTTTTATTGACGCAAAAAGGTCAAGAAGTAGCAGAAAACATATTTTGAAAATTTTATTCTTAAAACGTCAAAGTCGCGATTTAAAACATTAAAATGTTCAATTTTCAGACAAATAATATGAAACAAATACAGATTATGTAGAAGAAATGTCGTCATAATTGCGTTTTACAAAGCCTTAAGTTTCAGCCTCAACATTGTCCTTCATTTTACGAAAATATTTTCGGAAAATCCATTTCAAATAGACCTTTTTCTGATGCTGTGGTACTAGTTTCAGCTATGGAGTTTATGGTTTAACAGTCTATAAATTTTCGTAAAAAAAATCGTTATTGTAAACACCGCGACTTATGAATTTCGAAACGATTTCTTCCGATGAGCGCGAACTAGAACCGCTAAAACCCATACCTATACGGGATCACTTTCAATGTTTGTCTGTTTACACATATACAGGGCAGCGTATTTCTACGGCAAAGCTGAATATATCCGTTATTATAAGAATGAGAAAAAAATATGTACGTTAATTATAGAGTGTCTCGAGCTGCATCTTATAAACTTATTTTGACAACCACAGGCTGGCCCGTAAGTCGTTGGTGATACGCAAGATAAATCGACCACCAACAATAGGCCATTATAATAGAAAATATGCAGACACCTGAGTCAACGGAATCAGAAGGCACCTTGGGAAACTACGCAGTAAAGTGTGGGTCGCTGTGTCAACAGAATAGAAGTCACATCTAAAGACAATAGTAGCACTCCCGAGGATAACCTTATAAATAGACGACTCGCCTTCAGCGGGGCGTTCATTGTTGTTTCTAGTATTAGACTCTGCACATCGTGTGTTAACATTCGTATATCACACTTATGTTGATATTTGTATTATTCACTATTTGATATATATTTTTAGGTCTTATGTATTAATTGTGAATCAATCAATAAATTGTTTTAAAAACTGATACTTCTTAACCGTAAAGTTAGGTGGCGCAGTCGTTTGTATCGGTAAGAAAATCGAACGTATATTGATTTTTACGTGTTTTAACACCCAATAACCAATTCGAGCCAAGCAGACCCAAGCAGAAGTAGAGGCAGTAGTCAAGCAGCCAAACGATAATAGAAGCCGTTATTTTGATGTAAGTTGTTTGCTACATCGAATTTTTCCATTTCCTACATTTTATATATATATATATATATATATATATATATATATATATATATATATATATATATATATATATATATATATATATATATATATATATATATATCTTCTTTGGTATTTTATGTCTGATTCGGAGGACGACCTGCAAAGTTTATTCAATCTCGAATATAGAGTTAGATCGATAAGTATCAGTGACAATATTTAAATAAAAAATCCCGTCAGTGACAGTAATTCTAGTGGCAACATGGCAGATCAATTTTAAGGATTCTTTCTTAAAGGTGTTCCCGAATTCAATGGTCAACCGGCTAATATAGGTAATTTTCTTATATCATGTGATCTGGTTATGAATCAATTTTACACATCTAATGAAAACCTCTATATAAATCATTTCCTATTAAATTTTATACAAACCAAATGAATGGGATAAGCACGTCTTATAACAAATACGAGGATAATAAGCTCGTGGCTAGACCTCAGAAATGCAATCGTGCAGAATTTTACTCAGAGAGACGACACCAGTCTCCTCACAGGAATGCTGACACTAAAACAGAGAAACGGTGAGGAAGCACTTGCATTCTCGAACCGTCGCAGACACACAGAACAATTACTAATTCCAAACTTAAGCGCAAATGAGAACAACGAGGCATTACGGGCGCTAAAAATGCCGATCTATCAAAGTCAATACGAACCCTTAAAACTCACTAATGTAATAAACCAAAAACCAAACCTCGAGAACATTTAAAAAATCAGGAAATACTTTACAAACCAAAATACCACTTGTACAAAGACTATAATTTTCAAAGTTGACTAAAGGACATTACGTAAATTATTAATAGACTGACAAATAAGTATAAGAACAACATTAGGAAAACAAAACTAACAAGTCAGAGACTTATAAATGAGAAATCAAGATCGATCCATATTTATAAAACTTTTCCAAAGAATAATAATATCAATGATTAGTTTAGACGATACCAGTTATACGTAATTTTATAGAAAACACAAAAATCCGTCTGAAGAATCTTCACTCAACAAATTCTTATCGACAAACTTGACATACAACTCCAGCAGACTGTAGGAACAAAGAGGAATCTACTACGCAAACATAACAGTAGTCGACACCTTGATTACGATACATATAATATGACAAGATAGTGAACTTGACGACCAACAATTATCGACCCAAATATCAGACTTATTTTTGATTAATTTTAATATACGTAGCATAGACGATATACTATATAGGATCTTTCCAATTAACATTAATAGTAATACAATTGATATCAACCAGCAATAATAATAATAGTAAGCAGCGCGGAATTATAAATTGTTTAAAATCAGTTTTATTATTACGTCATAGACGGGGAATATATATATATATATATATATATATATATATATATATATATATATATATATATATATATATATATATATATACATATACATATATATATATATATATATATATATATATATATATATATATATATATATATATATATATATATATATATATATATATATATATATATATATATCTCAAGCGTTAGGGGTATTAACGAGAAGTCAAAATAAAGTTCACGAATTACTGAGCGCACAAATTTCTTTACTGTTAGAGGCAATATCTGAATTTAATCAAACTATCAAAAAAATCAGTCATAATCAGGACACAATACTTAAACGAATAAATCAACTAGTAGATAAATCAGATTATACTTATTATCAATTGTACACTTTACCAATACCCAAAAATCCCTACACATTTACCACGATAATTCCTAAAACCAGATACCTGATCCTAAGTAGCAAACAATATGCCTACCGCAATGAAGAATGCCAATCATTTTGCATTTTCCATCGAATGATAAGGCATGCTGGTAAAGAAAAAAAATGATATCGTTAATCGTTTTTAAGTTACTCCAACTGTTTTGCAACTTTTCACGTTTTTGGCACATATGACAAACATATATCACAAATTGCGATAGGGCGTTTTTACTAATAGCTGGCGGAGCCCGATGGTAATAACGCCATCAGAGCTTTTTAATTCTTCACTCGTCGAAAAAACGGGCAGGCGCTCTCAATTGAAACCGAAACGTTTTCGCACGAATTTTGGTAATTAATAATAAATGTTTCGTAAGCTATTGTAAAAAAAGGTGTCGAACTTTTGTGAAAAATATAATTTAGTGTAAAAAAATGTGAATTTTTGTAAACGAAATTGGTTGCAAATTTTCATTTTTTTTTTCAATTTTGGTCATAAAGCTGTTTGTAAATAATTATCTTAGCGCGTGTGTAAATAGCTTCCAGACGTTTGTTGGTCGGGAAAATCGGACCAGTTTTGCACTTGCATTCTCGAACCGTTGCAGACACATAGAACAATTACTAATTCCAAACTTAAGCGCAAATGAGAACAACGAGGCATTACGGGCGCTAAAAATGACGATCTATCAAAGTCAAACTTGAAAACCATTTTCTGGTGGATTAAGGAACCCAATAAGTATGGTCTTAAGCTCAACGAATCCTCAAAGTATCGAACAAGCATTAAAATTAGTATTTTCTGAGGAAAACGTTGATTACAGAGAAAAACAATAAATAAATAAAACTTTAACCGCAACAAAAACGACATGACCGACAACCTTTTCAACGACAAAATAATCCAAATTTTAATAGTGCTCAGTTGCAAAGACAGTTTCAACCGAATCACAGACCTTTTCAGCAACAAAGTAATGCTCAAAATTTTCAGCCCAGACAAAATCCCCAGTTTACGTCTAGACTGAATTTCCAACAACATTTTTCCAATCAAGTAAGGAGTACAAATGTTAATAAGAATATTAATCAATCAAATCAAATGCGAAGACCAAATTTTAATCAGAACACTAACAGACAATATTCGGAACCTATGGAAATAGGAAGTTCCAATACAAGACTATCACAACAGTCATAGTTACATAACAAGAAATTGGTTGCAAATTTTCATAATTTTTTGTTTGGTCATAAAGCTGTTTGTAAATAATTATCTTAGCGCGTGTGTAAATAGCTTCCAGACGTTTGTTGGTCGGAAAAATCGGACCAGTTTTTTCAGGAACTTTTAAAGTTGATTTTCGGAAAATGTTTGTACTTTTTGAAACGACAAAGCTATTTTAATGAAATACGGCACATTGTTACTATTATATAGGTTATACTGCTAACCAAATGTCCTTTTAAAAACAAGACATATTTTCCATGAAAAAAATCTTTACGAAAATTCACTACCATAATGCACTTGCCGCGTCCACACTTTTTTACTTGGGGCCATTTAAAAACATTGGTGTTTTGTGACGATTTGTCGTCAAGTAATTTGGATATTTTGTTGATGGGTGACTTCAATATGAGTTGGAACATGTGTAGTTACAGACATTTGGCAAGTCTAAGGAAAATTATTGCTACGATTGGTATGAAACAATGTATTGAAGATTATACAAGAAAAACAGTGAAACCAAAATCATAATATATCTAGTTGTATCAAATAAGTATAGTAAGATTAGTGTTAGGGTAGATGATGTACCAAACATCACAGATCATGACCTGGTTGTAGTTGAATTGGATAATGATAATAATTGAACGCAAAAAACCGAATTGGTCCACACTTGGGGTAATATTGATTTTGATGTATGTCAGAGTTAACTGGTTTCATGTGACTGGAAATATGAAATCAATGATGTTGATAGTTTTTGTGATAATTTGTACAAAAGTGTAAATAAGGTATTAGATAAGGCAGCCTCGAAGGAGATGAAAGTAGCTAAATCATTGGAAAATGTGTGTTTTTCAAATAAGACTAAAGATGCTATTGTAATGAATAATCTTGCATAAAAAAATTAAGTTTGTTGATGAATTGCCAGATTGGGATAATTACACAAATTAAAGAAACCTTGTAAAATAATTAATAAGAAAATAGAAAAGCAAGTATTATGAGAATAAAATGGATCTTAACAGATGTAATAGTAGACAGATGTGGAAATGTCTCAAAACCATTATTTCAAATAAAAATAAAAATAGCAAAATGTTTGATGAAATTGAAACAGACAAGTATTGTTTATACATGTAGTGGTGAAATTGCGAAAAAGTTAAACATTCATTTTGTTCGTAGCATTTTAGAAATTGTTAAGTCAATAGATCCATTAGATTTCCAAAGTATTATAACTACAAATAATTGTCAAATGAACGGTTTTGAACAACTTTCATTGAATAAATTGAGAAAATATATAGTCTTTCTTAAGAAAAATGGATGTTTTTACAGTAGAATTGTTGAAAGGGAGTTTTGACGCTATCGGATACCCTGTTCTAAAGTTAATTAATTTGTGCTTAGAAACAGGCATGTTCCCAGATAAACTTAAAACATCTAATGTTATTCCTGTACCAAAAACATCAAATGCAAAAAAAGATGTTGAACTTCGACCAGTTAACACCTTGGCAATGCCAGAAAAGTTGCTTGAATATGATGTGAAACAGCAAATATTAGAATTTATAAAAAATAAATAAAATACTAAATATATATCAGTCAGGTTTTCGTGAGAATCATTCATGTGAGGCAGCTATTTAATTTGTACTAATGAATGGCTTGAAGCCGTGGAGTGATCTCAGTCAGCGTTGATTATTTTTTAGATCCAAAGAGAGCATTTTAAACTATTGACGGAAATAAACAGATAGAAAAATAAAAAAAAATTATGGCTTTGTTGGTGTGGTAATTGCACTCATATTTATTTATTTATTTATCTATGTTTATATGCATTAAAATGATACACTGAATCTTACATATAAGTTACAAACTTGTGGTTGTAATTGATGCGATTTGGTTAAAATATTAAACTGAAACATATCAAAATCCTATTGACACTGACATTTCTTGCTATAAAATTTCGGTATTTCAAATTTACAATTTATTCAACCAATCTTCAGTTCAGACCGAAAGCTCCTACATGTATGCAACCCCCGTCTACACCAATTAATTTAGGCGAACGTACAATAATATACTGGTCGTGTATATCTCTTCACAGAAGTGTTGAAAGTTTATGCAATAGGCAATTGGCTTAACACCTTTGCGTGTTGATATAGTATACCTATGATTAAGTTAAAAGAAGCATTGTTTTGGATTTATAGGACCATTTTAAAGCAAGCCTAAATCGCCCAACTAACAGATTTTTTCTGAGATTTGAAAAAATAAAAATAAAACGCACCTAATAAGAGTTATCCCTCTGCAATAACAAAATAGTGTTGACGCGGCAAGTGCGTTTTGGTAGCGAATTTGTTGTGGTAGCAAGTTTTAATAAAAAACTGGTAATCAAATAGTTAAAAAAAGTATTAAAAAACGTTTTTCATTCATTTCAAATCTTAAATCCTTTCCATTCAGCTAGAATCTTCAAAAATCTTGATGCATATATAGTGAAGCCTTCAGAAAAGCACACATTTATTCCGATAGTTGAGAAAAATGAATAAAAGGCAGTTGATGAGATTTGTCGATTCGCAATAACAAAAAACTGTGGGTGCAGCAAATGCGTTATGGTAACAAATTTGCAATAAAAAATTCCTGTTGTTAAACAGTAAATATTTGTTAAAAAACTTGTATGCAGCAAGTTACTTGTGATAGCAATTTTTTTTAATAATAAATAGTAAATAAAAGTATCAAAAAGTCTACATGCAGCAACTGCTCAGTTGCAAAGAGTTATAAAAATATTTCAAATCTTAATAAGCGAGTTTCCCATTCTGCTGGAATCATGAATATATATGCAACAGAATATATAGTCACGCCTTTACAAAAGCACACACACATTTATTCTGATATATTTGAAAAAATTAATAAAATGCGCCTTAATAAGGTTTGTCCATAAAAATAAAAAAGTGTGGCCGCAGCATGTGCGTTATGGCAAAGAATTTTCCTAAAACATACAACTAAAATAGTAAATATATGTCCAAATTAAAATTCATATTTTAAAAAGTTTTTGAGACCATTTCAATTCCAACCTTACTTATCTGTCAGTTTATTATTAATAAGCGGACAATTCAATTTGTTATAAATGAATATTATAAAAATATGTAGATTGAGACATGTTATACGTCGGGAGAACTGTCCACTGAGTTTATAAAGAATTAAAGTACTACTAAGTATTCCAAAAACAGTGAATACGCAATACAAATGTAACCAGCATAAGAAAATAAGTGTACAGTCATGTGGAGATCATTCTGCTACTCAGAATAAAAAGTCTGAACGCGACAAGTGCGCTATGGAAGTGAGTGCTCATATAACTGATCTAAATTTTATATATATATATATATATATATATATATATATATATATATATATATATATATATATATATATATATATATATATATATATATATATATATATATATATATATATATATATATTTGCAGCAAATAAGCATTGAAAAATAATAGAAAAGACAGCTTTTTCCTTGTTTATTTTGTTCATTATTAAAAAAAAAGACAATACATTTTGAAAAAAAAAAAATTGCGGCCAATAAAGGCATAAAAAATAATGTAATACAGCTTTTTAAAAATATTTGACAATACAAGAAGAAAACTGAAAGTTTACGAAAATCTGGTTTTTCTTTAAATCAAATTGTTTTAATGAAAAAATTGAATAAAACATATCATTCGAGTTTTTTACGACAATAACAGGACTACCTGTCATTCTCCATACTTTTTCTGAGTGTGGACATTGTAATTCAGGCTTACAACTATTTATATCTTCTTCAAAAACAACGATTTATCCATAAGTATATTTATTTATATCTAACTCAACATATATTTTTTTAAACAAATAATTTTAATGGCATGGCCACACATTCAATTTCCAATGATTTTTTCGTCATTGCCTATATACATTTATATAAAAGAAGTACTTAACCTATTGCCCTCAACCATAAATTTTCAAATAATTGTGCAACTATGCATTATAAAATGTGAAAAAGTAGATGAAATCAAAGATAACTTTCTTGAAAATAAATGCTTAATAATAGGGGCTTCACTTTAAATCACATTTTTGTAATTATAATATGGAATAAATCTCATATTAATCGATTTTTTAAATTAGAAAATGACCTTTTCATTAAGGTGAGTCGGGTTTGCGTTTCATACAAATTTACATATATAACAATTATTTACCCATAAGGATGTTTATTTGTATCTAATAACTTAAAAATCTTTTTTTACAATGTTATATTAAAGCAAAACAAAAATCAAAATTAAACTAAACCTCAAAATATTGCTATGCAATTAGGTAAGCCATTTTAAACATCTAAAGAGTGCGTATTGTCCCGGATATAAATTGGCATTTTTATTTCAATTTCGATTATATGTCATGTTTTGCAACTAAATACGAAGCAGAGATCAATATTAGGCTTTATAGAAGGAAACAAAATGCTTCGCCAGTCGGCCAGACAAATACTGAAAACAGCGGTATTACCGCTCGAATCGCCGCTCTATTGTAGTGTGTACTAAACAACCTGTCGGTCCAAAGAACTCTGGGCCGAACGATATGCCACGCTAAGGTTGACAATCGAGGCAAGCACGAACGTACCGTGAGACGGTCTGGCGCATTCCTCTCCAGTAGTACTTTGAGCTACTCTCTGAAGGGTCTTATCGACACCATTGTGTCCAGCTGTTACCTATTATGATGCAGCTTCAATCGCTGAACATTGACTTTCTCCGCACAACCAACCAGACCTCCCCTTCGTCTACATCAGGCAGGTAATTGTACAATACCTCATCATTCACGAGACACCTTCTGATAGACCTCTTCTTGGCCTTATTTTGCAGAGTATCTCTGTCGTCTTTTAAAGCTTTTACGATGACCCTCAAATCGTTGTTTTCGAACTGTTCCATTCTGAGCAACTTGGCGCCAGCAAGTGCAGCAATTATTATAATATTCGTTTATGGAAGGTCTGCTTAGCGTCAGGGATCACATTTTGTCTATGTGAGGTGTATTCTATGCGGAGGTCATACACTTAAAGAGCCAGGGATTACCTGGTCAACCGTACAGTAGGTGACTTTGGAGTCAGAAGCCATCTCAACGGCTGACGGCCACTTTGAGGATGACCTTCAAATCGTCGTCTTCTAACTGTTTCGTTTTGAGTGACTTGGCGTCTGCAGCAGATCAGTCAAATATCGCACTGCAAGCAGCGACTTCGAGATAATCTTTGTCTATGTAAGGTCTGCTTAGTGTCACCGATTACATTTTGTCTACTTGGGGTGTATTCTATGCAGTCATAATTTTGAAAAGCCAGAGATTACCTGGCCAACACTATATTAGGTAATTTTAGAGTCAGCAGCCATCTCACCGACTGATGGTCGGTGAACCTCTTTACGACCCAGACAACTGAAATATACCCTCCTTTAACTGTTGCGTAATTTCACTCAGCAGAAGTAAGCAATCTGCCTGAGTACTCAACTGGTCGCTCTTCGTCTAGGGTCTCCCTCTGGAGTAAACATGGGCCGATTGCAAATGCGCTAGCATCGGTTCGCAGAATGTACGGCGAATCTGGATCCGATTGCTGAAGTATAGTGCCGTATATACGCAAAGCCTTTAGCGCCTCTAAATCTTGGGATTGCTTTTCACCATATCTCAACTATTGGCTAATGAACCAAGAGGACGGGCCACTTCAGTGAAGTTGGGGATAAATCTGCAAAGCCAGGAGTATGTCTGTAAAAACGTTAACAACTGCTTGACATTCCTAGGTTTTTTCATCGCGAATATTGCCCCGACCTTGTCCTTGCCAGGTCTAATTCCGACAGCGTCGTTCACGTGACCTAGGTATTTCGCCTGTGTCTTGGCAAAGACACATTTTTTCCTATTGACAAATAGCTTGAAACAGCTCAAACATGAAAAAACTTTCTTCAAATTCACGAAGAAGTGAGTCAAAGACGAAAGTAGCTTAAGATCGTCAAGGTAAGCTAAGAAGTAAGAATTATTAAAATTTTTAAATGTAATAATCTACACACCTAAACTAGTGTCGATTTTTTCAATTAAATTAACATGTTTAAATTTATAAAGAAACATTTTTCGCTGAACATCCAATTTATTGAATATGGAAGTACGTTTTCGTGTATAGTGCGTGCTTAAGAAATATTTCTTAAGAATATTACAGTGTATGTTTGTTTGCCAGACACCTGGTAAGCCATAAAATATTAAATCTTATATAAAGATTTCTCACTACCGGGATATGAAAGCTCAATCATACTTCAGCAGGATACGAATTTCAGGAAATAGTCCCTGCGTATTTCTGTATTGTTGTGTTCTTTGTTGGCCGTATCGTAATAGGAAAAGTCTTTGTATACACAACTGATATAACCAAGAAATGAAAGAGGCAGTTCGAGATATATTGAGTAAACAGTTTTATTATTTTCGCCAGATACTGCTTGAATTTTATGCTGGTGATAGCTACATCTTACCTGATGTGTGTTAACGGATTTGGTTTCTATAAAACATTATTTTCTTCTTTTCGAAATATCGGTCAATCACGTATATACTTACAAAAAAAAATATTTTTTAAAGGTTATAGTTTACGACAATATCCCAGATGTAAAATGTTGTCTGTAAGCTAATTTTATTGAATCGGATTTGTATTACTATTGTAACTATCTAAGTAAACAAAAAATAATCTACATTATTGAGACGGCTGAAATTTATTCTTATGGAAATACACGTGATCCATGCATTGTTTTGGCGGATATGGGAACAGTAAAACAACTTATTCACAGTTGTGCACCATGACTCTCGTCTCCAGCACCACTTTCTATTTGATTGTAGTTTTTGAACTCCATCAATTGGATCCGGTTTTAGTGAATTTAAAAAAAAATCACTAACGGGGAGATCCCGATTTTTAAACATGGAAAGTTTTCTTCAAATGAGCGCGAACTAGGCCCCCTAGAACACATATTCGGGGTCAGTTTAAATTATATATATATATATATATATATATATATATATATATATATATATATATATATATATATATATATATATATATATATATATATATATTATAATCATGAGTCTTGTCATTGAAAACAATTTTGAAAATTGTTCTGAAGACATTTTAAATGCCGGTCGACAAGCGTCTTCGAGCTTACTTCCTTTAAAATTTAAGTAAAAGTTTACTTTCCGTACATGTGTTCGATTTTATAAAATTTTGTATACAGACGTGCTTTAGGGTGTATATGACAGAAATAAGGTCAGAAGAAATTATTTGTTATCTGGATTTTCTAGTGGGAAAAACGTAAGTATGCTCACTTTCGCGAATTTTTTTTGTCACATTATACGCATTTTCGGGGATCGCTCATTTTATATCAAGCTAAAGAGGGGTGTATTCCTCTATTACAATTCGTTTTCATATAGTTAGTGCACGCCCTACACTGTTTACGTATCTGTAGAAATTTCGTTCGTTTAATCGATAATCGATCCTAAGTTGACGTTGACATTTGACATATAAAACGAACTTCGTGTCATACATTTTGACATTGCAAGAAGTAAAAGTTGTCTGGTAATGCAATTAAAAAAAAAAGGAAACGTGAAAATCACGAAAAGTGAATATGTTCAGTGAAGCAAGGTACTAAAGCATTACATGAGTACATTTATATCCGTCATGTAAAGCGAGATATGTTCCAAAACATGTCGCAAAAGTTAGTACTTTTTTTACCAAAAATTCCAAATAGCTCCAAAATGTTGCTTCTGTCCTCATTTTTGTTGTGATTTTCTTCATCTACGTCCTAAAGCACGTCTGTATACAAATTTCATAAAAATCTAACACATGTACGGAAAGCAAACCTTTACGAAACCTAAGGAAAACTGCGAGAGGGTGTATGAAATATTTTGTAATACGTGGATAACAGAAAACGTACTAATAACTCATGAAAGTTTTTTTTTTTTTTTTGAGAAGGTAAGCTATTTTCTATACATAATTTAGTGTCTTTCATACCGCGTCTTTCATTATTTTAGGCAAAAGTTCTAAGGCCTACAGTTTATGGTCTACGTATACCATGTTGAAAAGTACTATACAAATAATGAATATATCACATAACAAAAAGTCACTTGCCTTTTCAAAACGTCAAGATGACACATACGAAGCACATATATCAAAACTTTTGACTATGGAAAGCGTTATTAAGTTTTTTTAAAGAGGATCCTGACGATGAGTTCGTTATAATAAAAAAGGTTTAAATGTAGCATATCAGGGTGTGGAATTGTGGAGCTTAACTGTAAAAAATATAAGACAGGGAAAAATTTTTGGTTATAACTTTACATGATACCAAAACCAAGAGGAAACGTGTATTTACCGTAGAATCAAAGTGTAATGGATATAAAATGTATCATAAGTATTCACAATTGAAACCTAAACAAATAAAACAATAGATTTTTCATTTACTATAACCACGGCTAGTACAACCAGTTGACATCAGCAGTTTTGCAAAAATTTCCCAAAAAGTTGCAGAATATCTATAATTCCCAGATGCATCCAGTTACCCTAGCCACGTCTGCCACCTTCCTCGCTGACAGTGGAGCTGACATTCAAACATGAAGAGGTCTGGAATATGGCAGTCAACTAGTGTGGCTGAAGGGTATATCAAGGAAAGCATCGCCAATAAGTTGAAAATTTGAAGAAATATATTTCATCAGCAAGAACTAGTGTCACCCCAAGATCATTCAGCAATGAAGATGGAGAGTTATAATTGTTTTCACGAAGAACAAATAGATTTGAATGAATTTCATGTTTGTAATAAATCGTAAAATGGTAGATGTATAATATTTGCGTATCTATAATTGGGTTTTGAGTTTATTCTAAATTATACTGTAAAAAGGCTTTCACTATATTTTCTTTAAGAAACAAATACTTTATACAATGTGTTCAATCATAACGTACATAGAAAGTTAGATAGAGTAAATGTGTTAAATATTCAGGTTTAATGATTTAATACTAATGACATATAGTTTTGTATAAAAGCTAAGGTAAATAAAAATAGTAACAAAAATAGAGATGCTTTATTAAACAGGGACTGTTAAATCTATTATTTTTATAAACAAAACTGGCTTACTATTATAGAAATACAAAAAAGTGCTATCTACCAGTCATTTAAAAGATATTTGTGTATAAAAATTCGTACATAACAAATGTTTTGCAGTAGCGAATTTTCACATGTTTACTTTGTAATGAATGGTAAATAGATGTTTAACATTTGCGTATCTTTAATTCGGCCTGTCGAGCATGTACATCCTCACAATTTGACTATAACGATGTTCACTGTTCAACAACTTGATGTATATAAACTTCCTTCTGATTTAGGTTTATTTTCTGAAAATTTGTGTACATTCTCAAAGAATAAAGTAATTTTTGATAAAATACGGTACATTGATTCTACTATATAGGTTATACCGGTAACCAAATTGGATACCTGCTTGCATTTAAAAAGACAGTTTTACTAAACTCATATAACTTTTGAGTTACTCGGTCGTTGTGCTCGTACTCAAAAGCTATATTCCTTTAGCAAAACTTATAAACTTTGTTACGTGTAAAAATCACCATAGAGTAAACTCAGTATAATAACATCTTTATTTTACACGTCACAGGTTATTTGTTCGCGAACAGGTAATAATTATATTCATTTTTAGAGCGAGTTTTATATGTCGCATGCTTTCTGACTACCTGTAGATGAAGCGGTTTACAATGTCAGTATCGCTTGATTTGTTGTCATTAGATGGCACTATCTGTTCCTGTCGAACATGACGAGCTGATATTAGCGTTGTTACCAAGCGTTTCTTATGTTGTGAGTTGTTAGGCTTTATATATTTTGTTAATGTGTTTATTTATTGTTTGGCAGGCGTAGCTAAGAGCTGTAAGCTTGTTAGGATTTATTAGAGGAAGTCTAGTCGTGTGTATTATCCCATTGGTTGCATATTAAGACACGTGCAGTCGAGATATGCGTATGACGTAAAATGGGTGCATATACGTAAAGAATATAGTGGTCAAAGAGGTTAACAGGTACGGCAACGGACCAAGGTCGTCGTGTATTCTGAGAGAAGGCGTAGTTTTTATATATGAGAGTTTAACAGCAGTGACATAGAGAAACATCATGATATAATGACTTAGAAGAGATATGATATTGCGCATATGCCCCACCCTCTCATATGACGTCACGCGGTGAGTAACTTTATGGAAGTCCAACTACACATTTAAAACAAAGTCATTCGCAATCAAAAAGTTTCTATACGTCAGTTTCATGAGGTTGAAGTTACGCCAATATTGTCTTTTTCAGATAATATAGATCGCAGCACTAAATTTAATCTCTTTCATTTTTATTACATGCAACTAAATGCACTTAAATATTAGTAAAATACGTAATTTGTTGAGAGGTTGTGATGAAACGTCAAACCCCACTGCACGACAGCATATTATTGTTGCATTGGACTCACCACTTGACACCATGCGCGTGACAGGTTTAAAAATAGGAAGTCTGAATATCATATCTCTCGTTATTTGTATCATGGAGAAACATACCCTTGTCCAAAGTCAATCTTGTACCTAAATGTCGATATTGACAGAAACAGCGAACATTACTGAAGAAGGGTGTTAACTTTAGAGAGCTGAAAAAGAGTCAACTGCAGAGTTGTAGAGTAAGGTTTGGCAAGTAGTTGGTGGAATATTTAGTGCCAGATATATGTGCGTGTAGACTCTTTCCTGCTGGATTTCCGGGATAATTAGGTATCTAAATGAGCTTTGCAATTCCTAAGTGGAGCTGCCACCAAAGTGTAAAGGTGTACAGACAAGGTAGAAGTACACAGGAAGCAAGCGTCCGTTATATCGGGAATAGACGCCATTTGCAAGCCGTTAACAGAAATAGGAGCTTAGTTGACCTTTGCAGAACTAACGCCGCATCAGACCTCTATGGGAGAGTGGGCTCGAGTAGCTGCTGGACTATTTCATGTAACAGGTGGAATATCCTTGTAACTGGTAGATTATCCTTGTGATTAATGTATTATGTCTTAGTGTCTGTTTTTTTAGCGCATGTATCTGGTTTTATTTTGTAGGCAATCATTTGTGTCAGGCCTAACTCGAGTAGAAATTTAACACTGTTATCTAGGTTATTAATGGTTGAATGCAGGAAGTATTAAGGAAGAGTTTGGCAGTATGTTTGGTTTTTAATTAATTTCATATGGGAAGAAGTGGATATGTGAAACACATTGAAGCATTCGTGGTAGCATTCCAAATCGTGGTGGCAAGCAGACGCACTGGTAGCGAATTTTCACACCATTGTAGTAGTATCTTGGAATAGTTATCGGTGTCCCCCAAAAGTTGGAGTTTTGAGACACTATATTGGTAGTCTTTTGTCAGCTAGAAGGCCAAGGAAGTTTTACACAGGACTTTGGTTGTTCAGATAATTTTAGTTGATAAAGTTTTTTTGAGCAGATAAGAAAGAATTTGATAGAGCTCACGAATTTTAATAACTTAATTTGATTTAATATATATCTCTATGACTGGTCGTTAATACAACCAGACAGCAATTAGTTAACATCAGGTAGTTAAATTTATACATACATATATAAATCATTGCTCTGTCAGCTAGCAAAAAGACGTATTTATTTCATGTAGAGGACTAAGCTCATAGATTTACTGTCATTTTATACAGAGCGATTCCATTATCTGAGAGAATTAATTAATTTCATTGCTGTTATTTTGCCGAAATATGTAAACTAAACGTGCACGTTCGGCACATGCCACTGTTCAGTAACTTATTACGACTTTGTGCTACCTACAGAAAGCAATATTGATTTGGAATTAATGACCATATGATTTTATGATAATTATGTTGTTTTAGAGAACTTATGCGATGATTATAGCTTACCTAATTTACTATTTTATGTCAATGCCTATTTGTGTGTGCTTGTACTTATTCGATGATTATAGCTTATCTAATTTACAATTTTATGTCAATGCCTATTTCTGTGTGCTTGTATTTGACCATTGATTTGTTGTGTCATCTTTGTAGGCAACATATACGTTCTGAATAAACTAAAACTTCATCCTATTGTATTTTGAGGTTGTATTTTTGTTCTGCACATATTTTTACTCACAAATGAGTAGTGCTAAGCTCTGTTAACAGGTGTTGCTGCTCTCACATGTGCCTTAGACTTGTTTGACTATTGTTGCACACACACACACACACACACACACACACACACACACACACACACACACACACAGATATATATATATATATATATATATATATATATATATATATATATATATATATATATATACTAATCAAGTGGTGCCCTCTTATGAATATCTTGTTAAGGAACCTTGCCCGTACCACTGTTTAAAAGCTGGCGGCCACTTATTTATCGGAAACATTACCGATTAGGGTCCTGCGTGTGTGATATTGCTGGTAGAGCTTAATGATTTTGATAGATCTTTGTGAGGTTTGAGTTGACAAACTGTTAGCGCACTATACTCGACGTAAGGCATATAACAAGTGTGGTCCTTTAAATAACTTAAATAAGGTTGGGGTGTTATAATTTATTGTTTAATATACTATTAACGACAAAATTTTATAGTTTAGTTTACTATATTGTAAATACCCCAGGGCTCAACGATTTATTATAGTCTATAGAGGGGCTCACAAAGAGAAAATGTTGTGAACCCCTGCCTTAAGCGATCCAATTTTCCAGAACACAGATTCAATTGCAGCGAGTGCTTGGTCAATGAAATTAATTTCACTACATAATAATAGTTCAATTTGTTCATGTACACATTATAAATTGACTTATTTTTTTTAAATTATGTATTTACCACTGCCACCATTACCTGCGCATTTGCCAATAGTAATATATTTGGATAATTCCACACTTAATTTAATTAGGTTTATATGAAGCCGCGTATTGGCAAGCCACTCATTAATATACATAAGTTATGTATTTATAGCCGTCTATGTTACTTCACTTGTGTAACGAGGCATACGTGCTTGTGCATATCATCTTGGGTAACACATGTTTCTTACGTTAATTAGACACACGACGAACATGTTAGATATATTATGAGGATGGAAATAGAATACGTGTCTAACGATATAACCTTAAAGCTACCGATACGATCAATGTAAGTTCAGAACTACCAAACATATCTATGCAAAAACAGTTAAAAAAGTTTGGGAAAAATTTATAGGTAAAATATGCTCTTTCGTTTGTTAATGAGACCGCGTCGCTGGCTCAGGTAGAGCCACTGTAATACAGAAAGCCTGCACATTATAGTCTAGTCAAATGGTACACAAAAAGGGCTTGAAATGAAAAGCTCTGTAATTGTGTAATTGTTTCTAATAGTTTATCTTATGTTTTTTTGGGGTGCTGAATACGAATCTAAAGTTGTCCAACAACAATTTTCTCCGTGAATATAAGAAATCATCATCACTAAGCAAAATGTTTTTTGTGGTTTTCAGCTTATTATTTGCAAAGCAAGGTAGTTACGCAAAAAGTGGTGCCATAGTAAAAGGAAGAGGAGAAAATTACTTACAATTTATGTCTCAAATGTTTTTTGTACGTCGTATGGTTTCCACGAAAAAGACTGTTAAAATATCGGACAAATTAGTAATTTTTGGAAAATAGCAAAATAAATAAATAAATTGCAGATTTTCCCTCCAAGTGAATTATTTCATTTGCAGTTACTTGCCTTTCAACTTGTTTACCTGACAAACTATAGAAGAAATCTTTGTTTCCTTTGTGACCTCGAACTTCCCCTTGACTAAATTACAGGAGAGGGGCATTCTTCATGCCTAATGCTTAAGGCCTAACGGTCCTCGGTTCCCCAGTTCGTTTACTACCGCGATCGTGTCATTTTTATCTCTCTGCAACGGCGTGAAGCGCACAAAAACCAAATATTTTGTAAAAAGTTTTAGCGGCAGCTACTCATGAAGACCACTTCGTTGTCGAAATACGTATCTAGCGCATACCTCTCTGTTATAGTTTTTCTGGTTTTTGTGATGATTCTGTTTTTTTTTTTGTTTCAAATATTTTGAGTTGGTGACAAAATCTATTGTATATTACAGACAAAATTTACGTTTTTTTGTTGCAAAAAGGCCAAAAAATCACAGAAAAATTACTTACCTCTTAAAGCGTCAAAGTGGCGATTTAAAAAGTCAAAATTGGCAACTTTTAGGCAAAGAACCTGGAACGAATGCGAGTTATGCAGAGAAAATGTTGCAAGAAGTATGTTTTACAAACCCTTAACTTTCAGGTTCAACCGTTCTTTTACTAAAATATTTCCAGAAAATTCATTTCAAATAGAACTTTTGTTGATGCTTTGGCAGTAGTTTTAGTTATAGAGTGAAGAAAAAATATTGTACCCCTTTTTAAGCGCATTGCGCGAGAAGTGTGAGATTTTGCATGGTTGATGTTTATACGGAGGAGCGCAGAAAGATAAAATATATGTACAATATGTGTTACAAGATTAAAAAATGCTTTGTTTTAATAAGACAGTCAAATTCCCCGTTCTGAGCTCATGGTTAATTAATAGGTGAAATGTCGAACACACAAAACTCCGTGGTTAAACAGTCGCACTAAGATTATAGAGGTATACTTTATGACCAAAAACATCAATAACGTTCAAACTTAAAAATTTAATAAACCACGATCGATTTTCGACCACTGCACAGGTATTAGCATGGTCCAATACTTGCTAATTAATTTTTAGTAACATTCAAAGAAAGAGATCTCTATAAAATTCATTTGATATTATTTTTGTGTTGTTAAGAGTTTTGATAATTTGTTTTTTAATAAAATAAGTATAAAGGTTTACAATATTGTTGTATATTTGAAAAACCCTGGGAAAGTTTAAATATTCAATATCAGTCATTTGTAAAATCTAAATTTTGGGAGCAATGGACCTGTTGAATTATAGCCCTGAGTATGAGAGTTGCCGGCGCAATTTGAATTAAGGAAATATTTTTTTGGCAGTTGGTGAGTGAGAAATATAGAAATATATTTAATTTAGTATATCATTATATAAGTACACTTGGAGAACCCAAATCACTACAACACCTATTTCAAAGACCTGACGATCGTTTCACTAACCAAGTTAGCGTCATCAGAGGATGAAAAATTATATGCAACTGTCAATACACTAATGAGAAGACCCAGACTTTTAGATTTAAAAAAGATTTCTTCAAATGAGCACGAACTAGGACCCCTGGAATCCATATAGCGAATTATAATGAGTTTGTAAAAAAAATGATAGCGTTCATGGTTTTTCAGTTAGTACTTCAATTGTTTGTCATTTTTGGCATATATCAAAAATTATGATACGATGTTTTTACCAATAGATGAAAATGACGCATGCAGAGAAGTTCTCGTTTATATTATTCGTGAAAAAACATCGAGGTCCCGTACAAATTTTTTTTGTTTTCGTAGAAATCAATGTTTGTAAAATTTTGGTGATTAATAGTAAATGTTTAATAAGTTATTGTAAAAAATTGTTTTACGGGTTTTGGTGAAAAAACTGTGTGCAAATTTTCATGATTTTTTTAAAAGTTTTGTCAAAAAGTTTTTTGTAAATTATATCTTGGCAGGTGGGTAAAGCTTGAAGAAGTTCGTTGGCCAGGAAAATCGGACTAGTTTTTTCGGGCATTTTGAGTATATTTTTTAGAAAGTTTTTGTATCTTTTCAAACAATGAAGTTATTTTAGGAGATATGGTATATTGTTTCCACTATATTGGTTATGCTGGTAACCAAATTGGATGCCTGCTTTTATAAAAAAAAAAACATATTTGCTATTGAAACCATTTTTATGAAAATTGACTACCATAACGCACTTGCTGCGTCCAGACTTTTATTAATTATTTCTATAATAAAATACGATATACATTTATTAGTGAATTTTCATTAGGAAAAATTCGCTAATAGAGAGGTTACGCGAATTTTGGGTAGCTATAACCCAAAACCAAGGTCCGTTATAATTTTTATATGTTATATGTGAATTTTAAGTAATTTGGTAGACAGTATTTATAGCTTTTTCCAAATTAGAAATAAAATCCCAAAGACTTGCATTGAAACGACTTAGTGGTTAAAGTCCAATGCCTGACAGACAGAATAGTTAACTGCCACGCGTAGATTGATTCACACAACAGGTATAAACCATACATCAACGGTAACCAAACTAAATATATACCAGCCATAATACATACTACTCGAACTAACAATTGTGAAATCTCGACCGCAATGATGGAAAATGACAGAAGACATGAAACTAAAAATTTGCCAAGTGATTGTTATTTAACTGGGGGATTCAATCAATTATTGAAATACACCATAGTTGTGGCTGTATTAACGGCCCCAAATACAGTTTTAGCGCAGCAGAGATATATTATATTGTCGCATCATATAGCAGAAATGTAAACAAATCAAGCCAGGTCTTTATAAAAATGATTCTGAAAGAGTTTCTTTTATCTTTAAACTTAAATATAAGACGTAATATAAGGCCGAAACAGTCGAGGGATGTCTTTCAGTAGCAATTTTACTAACTCTTTAATAATTGTTACGTATACTTTGAATATAAATCCCGGGCATGAAGCCGCTCTAAAGAATCACGCAAATAAAACGCTGGTTGACGTGTGCCTAGGTGGGACAGGGGACATCGCGGTTGCCTCCTAAGCGGAAGGTTACACAATCGAATCCAGCTCGATGAATGTGTGTTTTTTATGTTTTATTTTGACATTTGGAAAAACAATAGTGCACATATTTCATGCGTTTTGAACAAAATCTCATTTTGTTATTGTTGATATTGAAAAAACCGGTTTGATTAGGTTGACTAAGACGAAATCATACTGGCGATTAATAAGGAAAAATAACTGCTACGTTTATAATTTGGCAGATTGTTTACTTTTATAAATATGAATTAGATTTCCTTTTGGAAATCTTCTGTATAACTAATGAAATTTGTAATACAAGTTTCTTTTAAAGAGACTTACACTATCTACAGATAAAGTAAATTTGGTTCTTTATGTTCATAGAAAATTTAGTTTTGGGGAGGAGAAAGAATTCTTCAAATGTGCGCGTACTAGGACCTCTAAAATTGATCGTCAAGGTCTGTGTAAGTTTAAAGTATTAACTTTACCAGTATGCTGTATAATAATAGTGTAGAATTCTTATGAAAATTCGCTACTATTACGCACTTGCTGTGTCCCGAAATTTTTTATTGTTAATGAGAGGTGACAGGTTTTTTTGCTTTTAGTCATTAGGTCGAGTGAAAGAGCGACTTTCTCGGACTCTACCTATCGTTCTTGTTAAACTACTGTTATTGTAACTGTATATACAATGTGCCCACTATAAAAGGTTCGATCAGGCTTTCCCGCAAACTCCTGAGAATCTCAAAACACAAAAAATACCGTGATTTTGCATGCGATGGGGACACATTTTTGAGCCCTAACTAAATTCGTAGCATTGAATCACCAGCGGGGGTGACTCCTACCATCTTAATTTGAATATGGAAGGTAGGTCGAGTGGAACCGTTTAAATAAGCTCTTTCTATTCTCTATTTGATTATCTAATTTTAAAATCTACCGACTAGTTTTTCAGATGAAAAAAATTTATCAAAAAGATACCTAAAGGATTATCATCATTCTTACTTCTTTCTACCAACAAAAACACAAGACTAATAAAAAGTTTTATTTTCAATATCGCACCGAACATTTTATAATTTCCCAAAAACCAATTGATAGCTTGAACACGAAATATATACCATTATTTTACATTTTTTTGTTGTGATGTTTTCAAAGTAAATTAAAAAATGTTCGGGACGCAGCAAGTGCATTATTGTAGTGAATTTTCATAAGAATAATATATCATAGTGATTTAGCCATATATAAAAAGTTAGAAAACGTTACTTTATTTAATTAGGAACGGCAAAAAATAAGGTAAAGGAGGGCAACCAATAACATGACATCTAATATAAATATTTATACAGTAATTTGGATACAAAACTCAACAAAACAGTTAAGAAACAGGAAATATACTCAACAAAAAATACACTAGAAAGCGGAACATGAAACTATCTCTGTGTTTCATGCATTGAAGGTGATTCTATGCATGCAGAAGGGAAAGAAGAACCTCCAGGACGAAGAGGGTCCTCACCCAAAAACACGGGGGGTTCTCCTTCCCCTTGTCCAAGCATAAAACTACCCTCAAAGCATAAAGAACAAGAAACATTTCTTGGGAGCAACCCCCAAGAAAGTTACTGGACCTGGACGAATATGGGTGTTGTTCGGGGCAGACAGGGTTGAAAGGAAGTATTGCTGCAAAATATGAAAAACGCATCTTTTCAAAGTCCGACTAAATGTTTTTTTAGCATTTTCCGCTCAGATTTCCTCCCCGCCCAGCAACCCTATTAATTCTTGGTCCCTTAAGTTTCTTAGGGATTGTTTGCACCAAATTTGCCTTGTGGCTTATACATCCAAGGGGGTTTTCAGCATTCTTATGAAAAAAATAATCTAAAAACCCTCCTTGCAGCAAACTGCAAATTTACCGAAATTACATTTCACATTATCGTCTATAATGACTTTTTCAGATAATATCGAATACAGCACGAAAGTGAATAAATTCACTTGCTGTTTCACTACTTTTTCATTTTTATATTACATATATAAGCACAAGATAAGTAAGTATAATAAAGGGGGACTTAATTAACATTAGGGCTACACAAGCCTAAAAGTAGAGAAGACATTTAGATCGTGTCTGTGTGCACACAAAAATTAGTAAAATAAATTAGAAAAGCTAATAAAAAACAACAGTTTTACGATATTATTTTAAATAAATCAATAGGCATACGTTTCGCGGCTATTTCGCAATTTACGAGTGTACCAATCTAGGTTTTGTCCAAGACTACACCTGAAATCCGGTCGACGTCGAAAGCAAGCACCTTTTAAATTAAGCTCGATAGCGTTGGACGCGAAACAAACGTAGGTATGTGTAATTTTAGGCGGACCTGTACCTGTACCTGAAACGTACAATATGAAAAATACAGAAAGTGCTATTTACCTACTAAACTCACTAAAAAACTAACCTGCGAAATCACCGATAATAAACATGATGGATCTAATAACTTATATATCAGTATCGTTCTCATTTTTGAGCAGGTTTTGATACTTGCAGAGAACATTGTTGCATGCTAAAATTTAGCGCTTTTGAAAGAAAACATTGTCCCGGTATTATAAAACAAATGAGCCATGTCCGACATCTACAAAATTATTAGTTGAATGTACAAATGTCTCAGTCTATAACATTTTGTGCTAACTAGAGCTGTTGTGACAACATAATACCTGGTTCCGCACCAAGATGGCGCCCCTGTCTACGTTCTGACATGTTGCAATAATAGTTGTCACTTCCATTGTTTAGATTTTTATAGGCCATTTATTTACATAGCATAGCAGTACATGTAACATCATCTGTCTTTATCCAACATTGTAGATATTGCATTACAGAATTTGGGTTAATTTCGAATAACATTATTTTTCTTTAATGAGAAGACTTGAATATTGGTACATAACCATGTCGGCATATCTTCTTTTAATTTGTAAATTTTCGTTTCAGTCACTTCAAGAATTTAAGAGATAATGCGTTTTCAAAAATGTTTTTAATTTTTTGTTAAGAAAAATTGGGCGTTAAGATCTGATGAACGAACTCATCCAAGCTATTAACAAAATAAGGCTAATTCCCAAATATGGTCTAAATCAGTGAAGTATTTTTTGAGTTATCGGTAGGATATATATATATATATATATATATATATATATATATATATATATATATATATATATATATATATATATTTATTTGAGCTGACCATGGAAATGGATTCCAGGGGCCCTGATTCGCGCTCATTGGAAGAAATTGTCAGAAAGTCTCAGCATCGATACTGTCTATTAGTGAATTTTCTTAATGAAAATTGACTAAAAAAACCAATAGTAGCTTTTTAAAATTGTGCTTGAATAGAGAATCAGAAGAGGTTTCAAAAAAGGTGACACCCTACCCACATTTCCTGCATATTAAGAGAGTGAATGGTACAAATTCTTTTAGGGTTAAAAAAGGTGTCCTCTTTGCGAAAAATCAATCTGTTACAGCGTTCTTGGGGAACCCCTGGTCCAAACTTTTGTAATGAACACGTTGTAGGTATAAAAGGCATGAAAACAATAAAAGCATAATAAAAAACTATTTTGCGTATGATTAAAAAATAATTAAGAGCCTCGGTGGTCCAGGGGTAAGAACCTGTGCCTCTGAACCGAAGGGTACTGGGTTCGATTCCCACGGTTCCCCTTTACTTTTTCAGTACATACTGTTAAAAAAATAACACCAACCGAGGTTGTGGCGGTGTATATGAGCAAGTTAAATATCTGTCCGTTCCGCCCTTCGAAGGGGGCGTAAAGCCGTCGGTCCCGTGTCCAGAAAGGCAGAGGTTCAGCAAAATTTCCAGTATAGTGAGGTGAAACTGCTCCCTGTCGTCGGTGATTGGCCATAGTCGCTGAAATAGACCAACGTTAAAGTACAATATATATATATATATATATATATATATATATATATATATATATATATATATATATATATATATATATATATATATATATATATATATATATAGGTCAATCACTTTCGTAGAATAATTCTGTATATAACATATATTCGTCACAATATTAGGTTTGAAACTTGCAAATGAAATATCTCGTAAACTGAGACGACTTTTTTTATGAAGCGTTGTCTCTTGATAAAATTGTAAAGAGACAAAATCATAACCACAACGTAACCTAATTAAAGAACTGTCGACGAATTTCGCGGCCAGAATTAAATATTAACCCTTTTGTTTTTACTTTTGATTCAATCTCGCTTTCCCCTCCCTTTATGTCAACGAAGTGAATTTATAATTATAATTGTGACGGAGAGCGATTATTTACCTTTTGTTCTGTAGCATTGAGTTTACTAGCGTTTTTGTTATGAGTTTTTAAAGGGTTATAATGAAGTTTACACAAAAAACATACTTTTAAATAAAACATTTTACAAATAGCACCAGATTAATTACGAAGAAGCAATATACGAGGGTGGATAAAATGTAAACGTACTTTTTTCTGAGGAAACAATGTCGTTTGAAGTGCGTGGCCGCCTTAAGGTATTTGGGTGGAGGTCAGGAGTGGGCAGAGCGGTTCGATGAGTCTCTCTGAAACAAAGAGTCTAGCCGTCAGATTAAAGAGGTATTACCATAGAGAAACAAAATTTTCTCCATTGGGTTTGCAGCCTGCCAAAACTCACATGTCTCCGTCGGACTCTCCGATGTGCTCGGGTCTCAAAGTACGTTGGAATATCGTCCAAATTTCAAACTATCTAATAAATATACCAACAAGCAGTATTTTTATGTTTGACTAGTGTAATATGTGACAAGGTGACAATAACTTTAAATTGTTATTAGGTAGATAATCAACAAATATTATGTGTTAATAATATTGTACGGAAATTTTCAATGCACAATACTGATTTCTGTTTAGTAGAATTTACAACAATCTGTATAATACAAGGAGAGCCGGAACAATTTGTTCATATTTAAAAGGCAATAAAAAATAAACATATTTCAATCACAAAAGTAATGACAGCATTGTAAAGAGAAGGCTTGAGAGATATTTTGATAGTTGTTTGATAGTTGTCAGAATAAAACACTAGCATATAATATGGAAACGCATATCAATTTAATGTTTGCGTTGTTTAGAGCCACAGAGTATGTTTATTTTGGTTGCGTAAGTGGCAAAATATTGGGTCGGTTGAAAAAAGAAACTTAACTGGTAGTAGACGGTCTGTATGCAATCCTTATATTATAGAGCTGGTGAGACATTCGATTCCTTGTACTCCAAGTCGATAAAAAAGACGACATGCAGTGGCAGCGTTAAGTTTATATGCCACAAGTACACGAAGAATTTTACACTGGATGAAATTCTATCCGCATAAAATAGCAATAGTTTAGATGTTAACTGAACGTGATGAACTGTACCATAGTGGGTTCTCTCGGAGCTTTTTGGAGTTAAATAATAATCAAGCAGATATTGAATAAACGAATGACAACGTTGACTTTAATTTACATAATTTGGTCATTAAACAGGTTTTTTTCGCCACTGGGCTACAGTAAACCAATTTCAACATGATGATCGAAAGACCTATACATTTTCCAAAAAGACTTTTTGGCGTGATGCTTCATTATTAGAAATCATTGGCTCTTATTTTTCTTAAGAAAATAATGAGTCAGTCACAGTCAAGTCTAAACGGTATAAACATACGATACAGACATTTCCTGTACTACAGCTCCAAGAAAAACATTGCCACCTGTCAAGAAAAAGTATGGAGATCTCGTAAGAGACATTTCCAAACATACTCATTTCTCAAAATGGTAATCTGCATTGGCGCGCGATCTCCTAAGATTACTGCCCTCTACTTTCTCCTTTGGGGTTACTTAAAGAGCAAAATATTTAAAACCAACCTAGAGCTTTAAAGGAGCTTAAAAGAAACAGCCGAGAAGAAATTAAAGCTAGTTTCCAGAACACGCTTAAACGACGTACGGCCGGAAAAATGTTAGAGGTGCAGGCAAGGTAATTTACAAGTGGTTTAATATACAAATTAAAGGTTATTGCTCTATTACTATCGCTATTAAGATGTTAATAATTTTGAGTACAATGTATGTAGCAAATTTGTTGTTACAGAGTGTTTAAATCATAGATCACTGTTATTAAGCAATTCCGTTACCTACGTGAGAATTAGTATTTGATCAAAGGTTCCCAGATTTCTCGGACCCTGGTCAAACACTAGTACACTTGAAAGATAATTTCGTCAGTTATGTAGCTCAAATAAACGCCAAAAGTTGGTGATTTATGAAAACGTGAACTAAAACAAAATGACAGGAGTGACACATATGCCAAAGAAAATTAAGCGGACAGTGACGGGAAGCCACAGAACAGCCATCTTCATTTCCATAATAACATTGGCCGCAGAAAATTCATAGAGTTTAGGAACACTAGTTAACTTGCTGATTGTACAATGAAGTAAAGTTCGTTATGTGTGTTTAATAAGTTCAAAACCTCACAAGTGGAGCAGCTGAAATGCTTGAAAATCTCAATTTCTCCTAGGACAAACTGCTCAACTCCAAAACTTGAGAGATATAAAATCTTGTCATCAGTGTCCTTGTTGAAGCAGTCACCAATCTCTCATCTCTCTCTCACTCTCAAATGACAACCAAAGACTGACGTGTCATTACCGATGTGATTCCTACGTGAGGTGTTCTGGTACCCTGCTACTCAATGATCTTCCGGCACTTCCGACATACATAGCATTACAATCGTGGGCATCACATCTTAAACGGTAGATGCCTGACTTCTTCAGGTCTGGAATATTATCCTGGTTGTGAATGAACATGCTGTTAGTTGTGTTAGTAGACTTGAACGAAAACTTCACATTGTAGCTTTTGAGAGCTTTAACTATGGCGTCAGACACAGGACCATAATAAGTGACGGGGAAATAACACATTCTCTCTGGTTGGGCGAGAGGCATACTGGAGCTCATATCAATTAAGAGCTGACCGCTCTTCCTACTGACCATCCTGTCGACAATATTAACTGGGTACTTGTTCTTGACTGCGAGGTGTTTAACTAGGTTTAGTTCTTTAATGAAGTCAGTCCCCCACAGTGGGACTCTGAACAGTCTGTCGATCAGAAATCTAATTGATACCAATGTATGAGACATGTGATGGCAGGATTTGAATGGGATCAGGTTGTCGGTCTGAGTGGGTTTTCTATAAATGTCAAAACGGATGGAACGACTACTCCCCTTCAACTTCAAGTCAAGGAAACTTATGGATGCATCCACTTCCAACTCCATAGTGAAATTTATATTGACGTGTAGCCTATTCAGCCAGGCTAGGAACAGGTGGAGCTGTGCTCTATTGTACCCGACCAAACCACCAGTGTCATCGACATAACGTGACCAAGATGAAACGTAACTCGAATAAGGGCTATAGTCTCTGAAAACCAGTTCTCCCTCAAAGAAACTTGTTGGAAATATCTTCCAACAAGACCGATGGCTCCATAGTTCTTAGAACACACATGCATACTTAAAATCCGATTTCTACACCATACAAAAAAATACATTAAGGCATTCATCTCTTAAGGGTGGTGTGTGCACGTGTGGTCTATTTCCTAGTAAAACTGCTAGGGGAGCGGGGGCGAATGACTCTCGTTCTTCTATCTAGAAACATACTGTTATTAGCATCGCAGAAGTAAAGTAACTCTCACACGTGAAACTATAACTTAACGAACTCTCTATAAAAATCTCTCAGTTTCTAAGTTAGTCATTATTCCCGCACTATCATTCCTCAATTAACAAAAGTAATTTTAATCACCTAAGTTCTTTTCCCGCTTGCGTTGTGGAAGTAAAAAGACAAATGTAACCAGTTTATTGAATAGTGTTTAGTGTTTTGTGTGATATTATGCTTTGTTGACAATCGGCATTTATTTGTCAAGTGTTATTGTTTCCTGTTATTATTATTCGTTAAAAAACGTATAAAACGCATAAACAGGTGATCCTTCATTTAATAATACTCCACCCATACCAGTGTTAAAGAACATTTTCGAGGATATTTATATAGCGTGGTGAAGCTTGGGCTCCTTCTAAAGTCCACTACCGTCTCACAACCCCAAGTTCCATCAAAACTCATAAAGATCTCTGCAAAAAAGGGTGACAAAGGGTTACCCATAGGGAGAACATCTTTCTGCACAAACATCCTATCATCGAACGAAAAAAAAATCTGAGCCACGCAAATTTTCACCAAGGTGAAAAGTCCTCTGTGATCAGCTGCTAAATGAAGGTTAAGCAAGAGCAAAAGTGTCTGATTGACGGAGACACTGGTAGAATGATTATATACTAGAAATGAAATCTCTCCCAACGTTATTTGTCTGAGTCTATTCACCAGCTCTGTAGAACTCTTGACAGAGTAAGGTGATTGGTAAGCTACCCCAGACATTATAAGAGAAGACAAATATCTTGATAACCTATAAGAAATGCAACCTATGAAAGAGACAACTGGACGGATAGGACAACCCCCTTTATGATTCTTGGGGAGGCGACAAAGGCGCCGAATTATATGGTTAATTGGGTAAACCCGTTTGTAATTTTCGGAAATTAAGAGAGCATATTTAGCGAAAACCTTCATAAACCGGGACGTGCAGGAATGTTGTGATCCTAATATATCTCAAGAAAGTGAGAACTTTGGAAATGTAATCTGTGCTATCTAGCACAACAACGAAGTGGCCCTTGTTTGCCTTTAAAAGGAAAATATCGTTAATACTCATCGTCTCTCTCAAAGAGGAAACAACCTTATTAAATGGGCAGAAAGATGGAGTGGAACTTTTAAACCTGGAAATAATTTCAGAAACATTCCCCACAAATATTCCACATTTTCGATTCTGAACCTTCTCAGAAAGATCTCTGTGTCCTTTGCCGTCTCAAATATCCAAGACTTCAGCTTGGGAGGAATGGAACATTTTATGCCCTGGCTAATATATCATGTTGAGGAGATATTACATGTAAACGGCTGTCGAGATTTCCGCAAAGTTTTGTGATTTACGGTGGTTTTTTGGTGGAAAAATTTCAAATAACAAAACTACATAAATCTTTGTAGTGCACCCCACATAAACTGCAAAAAGTAGCCCGGAAGTTGTAGTATTTGCAGGGAGTGCAATAGAAAAAGCCAGTGTGGTGGTGTCCCAAAATACAGCTCGACCACTAATATAACATGGTTTTTACGAAAAGTCAAGAAATGGAATTTAAAGAAATAGTCTAAGTGGCGATAGGCGAATTCATCGAAAATAAAGATTTTCTGGATGCACTTACAACCAGAATTACAAATTTAGAATGTTGGTGGTAATATGGGGGATGGACGATGAACGGATGTTTATAATTAAAAAAATTTTGGGGGGATTATGTATGATGGATGACAGTAAGTATTAGAATTACCGACTGGTGTGTAGAGGATGGCCATGTTCGATTATTAGTGTTCGATTATTAGTGTTCGACTATTAGTGTTTTGATCTTACAACAGGCGTTATTTGCGGGACGTGAATTTGTTACACGGAAGCTTTCAATCACAGCTTTGTTGCTGTGATTTTCTGTAGGACATGCTTTATGTGTTTATGTTTGAATAGTTTGGGTGGGGATGGAAGAACAGCTTTAGCTGAATCCCGTCCAATATGTTAGTAGGTAATGCGACACTTTGAGCAGACAGTGACGTCACAGGAAGTGACGTCACGGCGCCGGCGCCTAGCCACGCCCCTGGCGCCACGCCCTGGCGCCGGCGCCACGCCCTGGCGCCTGCCACGCCCTGGCGCCTAGCCACGCCCTGGCGCCTGCCACGCCCTGGCGCCTAGCCACGCCCTGGCGCCTGCCCTGGCGCCTGCCCCGGCGCCTGCCCCGGCGCCTGCCCCGGCCCCGGCGCCCAGCCACGCCCTGGGCCAGACAGTCACATCCGTGTTATTCCTAAGGTCATTGACCTGTCTTTGGCCAGCCAGTGACGTCACATGACTTGTGCCAGACAATCACATCCAGACAGTCACATTTACATTTAGCCGTGTTATTCCTAAGGCCATTGACCTGTCTAGGAAACTGTGACGTCACACGACTTGGGCCAGACAGTCACATGCAAACATTCCAAAGTGTCTAACCTATTACTTCAAATTATTATATTTTGAAAAAAACCATTTGGTGCAGGTGAGTTTCGAACCCGGGGCATTCAGATGGGAGGCAACGATGCTACCCGTTGAGCTAAGCAGACGCTTATTAATTTATTGTTTTAGGTTGGTATATATATATATATATATATACGACTACAAACAAACCATATACATGTAACATAATTAAAGTTTATTATTAGACAAATGGATGATTTACAAAATAATGTTTAATATTAGAGGCTGAACCAAAACGGAGGAAAATGGCGGAATGAAAGATGGAAGCCTGTGATACCTTAAGCTGACATTATAAAAATGGCGGGCTTTCGTTGATAAAGATGGTGCAAGGATGGATGAAGACTTATTTAAAGATACGTCACTCCAACCTAGCCGACAAATGAGAGTGTAGACATAAGACATAATAATTAATATGTTTAATATTAGACAGACTAGAACGTCACAATTGTTATATGGGTAGGTTCTAAAAATAACACACAGAGGTCGCTGGCAAAACAAAAGAAGGAAGTTCAGAAACAAAATAGACAACAGGTTCAACCGTGAGATGTACGATGGAACCAATACATGCACGGTGTTAAGGACGCCAAATCAAATTGGAATATACAATAAAATGGCCACTTCCGGTCTAAACTTTAAATCCTTGTATCTTTTGAAGGACAAGTGATAGAAAGGAACTGACTTCAAAAATGTATGTTTCGTAACAAGGTCTACAAGAAAATGAGATAAAAAACTTTAAACCCTTATCGCGGAAGATCCGTGAGATGTACGCTGGAACCAACACATGCACGGTGTTAAGGAGGCCAAATCAAATTGGAATATACAATAAAATGACCACTTCCGGTCTAAACTTTAAATCCTTGTATCTTTTGAAGGACAAGTGATAGAAAGGAACTGACTTCAAAAATGTATGTTTCGTAACAAGGTCTACAAGAAAATGAGATAAAAAACTTTAAACCCTTATCGCGGAAGATCCGTGAGATGTACGCTGGAACCAACACATGCACGGTGTTAAGGAGGCCAAATCAAATTGGAATATACAATAAAATGGCCACTTCCGGTCTAAACTTTAAATCCTTGTATCTTTTCAACGACAAGTGATAGAAATGAACCGACTTTAAAAATATATCGTTTCATAACAAGGTCTACAAGAAAATGAGATAAAAAACTTTAAACCCTTATCGCGGAAGATCCGTGAGATGTACGAGAGAACCAACACATGCACGGTGTTAAGGAGGCCAAATCAAATTGGAATATACAATAAAATGGCCACTTCCGGTCTAAACTTTAAATCCTTGTATCTTTTCAATGGAAAGTGATAGAAAGGAACCGACTTCAAAAATGTATGTTTCGTAACAAGCTCTACAAGAAACTGAGATAAAAAACTTCAAACCCTTATCGCGGAAGATCCGTGAGATGTACGATAGAATCAATACATACACGCTGTTCAGCAAAGCAAACTCTATAAGCATATTCAATAAAAATGTTACTTCCGGTAGACACTTCCGGTATAGCTATTCTTAGAGCTACATACATGTGTGACACATCAAAATAATCGTCTTGTTGAACAGAAGAAATATAATATTTAAGTAAGTTAGAACAAGCTGTATTAACACCTAAAACCAACACACACTCTCTTGTACAGGCTGATTACCCTGCCATCCAATTGTTAGTAAGGTTATGTTTGTATTTGTTATTTGAATACAAACAGACATAATAAGAAGAGTGTACTTACATACAGCAAGACACGTCATCCTTGTTTCACGACTTAACACATACTGAACAAGTGTCTCTCTCTCTTGTATTGAGGAAACAAACTGATGTAAGAGAGAGGGGGTCTTACAAAGGATAAACAACGTTTTTTACAGTTGTTAACCTTACAGAAAGGGGTTAATAAAAATGCAACAAAATAAAAATAAAACAACTGATTTACATACAATAAAAATTTATTAGGATTAATTAAGTTGTACATATTGATACATAAATGACATACATAAATGACATACTATTATTACATAATGGCTCTAACGATACCCGTTAGAGGTTTATATTCCATTACACTGTCATGAATAACCAAACAATAAACACGAGTATTTTTTGGGAAGTTGGCGTGACTCATGAACTCCACCTTAATGTCCACCGTTGAAGACTTGATTGACTCGTTCTGGTACTGACAGTCAATCACAAATAGAGCTCTGTCTTTAAACTCGTCATAATTCAAGATAGGCTCCGACATGTTTTTATAACAGAAGTTTTTTTGAAAATCTGTATACATGTTATAGGCTTCTGCATATTTCGATTTCTCAAAATCCATATTCATAGATTCATAAGGGTAGCATTCTGAATTTAGAAACACTCTGAGGTCCAACATACCAATGTTATCGAAATAGTCTGACCTCTTCTTCACGTTATCCTTACGATCTGTTTGAAATGCTATAATCACATATCGAGGTCTTTCCAAGTTGGTTGCAGTTTTAACAGCCCACACATCTCTGTTGATATCTCTGAGTGCTGGTAACTCATATATGTCCCATTTGCGGTATGCGAGAAATATAGAGGTGTCTTTGGCTATTTTATCCATCAGTTCCAATTTCATTTTATCATTGGGAAATACATGTTTTACCTTTAAAAACATATTGGTTACGGTAATTTTTGCTCGTGCCGTACCTGTGCTGTAATAGCCGTTGGAATCGTTTCGACTTCTTGTAAAGCGGAAAGTATGTTTGCCACAGAGAACTCCTTTGAAATGATGAAAGAAACTGAAGAGGAACCAGACAGGTATGAGCATGTGAAACTTGTTATCATTTAAGGTGATGTGCTCCGACGACACATTCAGACCGGCGTTGCTAAGAGATTGGGCTTCATTCTTACTGAACGATAGCAGACTTTTGATGATGGTTGTGGTGTATGGGTCTCGCACTCGTTCCACTTCCTTGTTATTTAACTCATAGGTCATTGATTCAAACAGAGCTGCTCCTCCATTATTTGACAGATAACAAGCACCAGTGGCATTTTGGATTGCTACAGGTTCCAGAGCACCTTCGATTATTAGAGCTGACTCGGCCAGACATACGAACGCATCTTGTTGGTTGATGGCTATTTCAATTTCATCGCTGTTACCAAACGATTTAGTTGGTGAATAGTAAGAACGCAGCTCTTCTCGATCGATGCCATCATCAAACACGGGTTCTTTGAATATTTCTAGTTTTGACGACATGATAACCCAGGCTTTGCAGGAACTCAATATTATCGGGACGAAGCGTACCCTTTGACGTGTCTGACTCAACTGAATTTGATGTGGTAGATGCACTTGATTTTATATCCTTGAAGACCAACATACTAAGCAACTTTTATAAGTTTTAAGCGAACAGACACCTCTTCACCTTGAAAGTTGACAGGAACTGAATCTTGGTCGACGATGTCGATGCTTATATTGGAAATCTCTTGCTTGTTCACAGGCAAGTAAATTAAATTGTTAGGTTCTATGTCGATTGCGTAGCCAGGATCAACCATCGGAGCAAACTCATACAGCGTATGTGAGGGTTGTCCGTTATAATAGGAACCAGACACAATATTGGTTTCGATGCGAATCTGTCTAACATCCACTATATCAACAGGTAAATCAGATTCATAAAAGGTGTCCGGCTGAAGAACTTGTTTTGAAAAGCCCAACATTCGCCCAATCGAACCATCAAATTCAAAACTGACATTTGTATAACACTTTAGTCTACATTTGATGGTGTTCGGATTAGGTCTCAGAAGCAGAGCCTGTTGCTTTTGTTCGTGTGTTGCTGTAGCACCAACAAGTTCATTTTGAAGTAACTCTTCCAAGTGTGTTATTTCATAAGCACCGGTGGGTATCGTGATGGTTCGCCAACCGGTTCCTTCTTTTACATGAAATTTGTTTTTACCTTCATAGATGTTGGGTATGTTGTTGTAGGTGTGAAAGCCTATCAAGGCAACAGCATAATTACCATCCAAAACAATTGGTGGATGGTAGTCTGACGACAGATGGGAGCTGCGGTCTTTCAACACAAAGGTGTGCGCCATGACTGATACACACAGGCTACTGTTTAAGGCTTTTATTTAAAAATTTTAAACATAAGTGACCACAATTATAAGTATTATATTTCTGATACACATCATGATTGTACATTAAAGTAGAGTTTTTAAGGTAACGCTGCAGCTCAACTGGTGGTTTCAAGTTTCCATATGAGTCAAAGTACACGGCTGTGTCACCACGTTTCTTAACTGCAACCCAATGACTGCCAGGTTCCTTGTTTGTTTGCAAATTCATGATAAGTGATTCATTCTTGCGTGGCCCATTCGATGGCAAAGTATCTCGCATGTATACACCTCTAAAATATGGAATTTTCATTTTACCAGCAAATTTCACAAGGTCTTCATTTGTTAGAGGTCTTGCTGGTAAACATCTTACTCGTTTTTTGGTTTCTGCAGATACAACCCATAACCGGAGCGCTGTTTCTTGAGATACATGCCTGTGCCCAGTCTCTTGCATTTTGGCTTAAATTTCAAGCCACTCCCTCTCCTACCCATCGCGATGGCTTCCATTGTTTTGTTGTGCCGTTCTTCCTCTTCTAGTTTCTGTTTCGCAGACTTGGCATCGTTCACGGCTTTGGCAATACCTGCAGCACCACCACCCAGAGCTCCTAGTGCTGACAGCCCACCAAATATCAGAGGCAACAGCGGAAGGAAGCCTCCACTTTTAGGTATTGGAATAACTCGAGGTTTCTGCACATTCTTACGCCCACCAATGTTTCTAACGATTGTATGAGCTATATCAAATACGGCGTTCGCTGTTGGAATAAGATTTCTATCTTTTATAACTTCCTCAATCAGACTTAGTATGTTTTTAAAGGGAACCTTCTTCTTTGGCTTCGAGTTGATTACATAAAACCCCTCATTAAGTTTTCTGTTAACTTTCATGGTGTTTGTAACGCCCCGCAACGTTTCAGCAAAACCTGTATCTGTCTTTGTTAATAACAGCCCTCACTCTGTGACACCAACATGCATACTGACTGGGTGTCTCACTTGCATTCATATATATACACACCCAAATAAAATATAGTTTAGTTTAAGTTAAGATGCGTACCAGCAAACACGCTTCTGCCTTACCCATTACAAATATAGACGATGTTGTTACGGACACAGCTCAACAACAACTGAGGCATGGTCCTCTCTTTCCAAACACCGTTCGCTGTATCATATGTGGTCCCAGTGGGTGTGGTAAAACTAATGTCATGCTGAGTTTGTTGTTTGAAGCAAACGGTTTAAAATTTGATAACGTGTATGTGTATTCAAAGTCTTTGTATCAACCGAAATACAAGATGTTAAAGGAGGTGATGAATGCCACAAAAGGTGTTGGTTACTATCCTTATCGAGAAAACGATGAAATATTAGATCCGGAAGATGCCAAGGACAACTCTGTGTTTATATTTGATGATGTAGCTTGTGACAAACAAGATAAAATAAGAGCATACTTCAGTATGGGCAGACATAAGAATATTGATTCATTCTATCTCTGTCAAACATATACACGAATACCCAAACATCTGGTACGTGACAACACCAATGTTATTGTGTTATTCAAGCAAGATGAAACCAATTTAAAACATGTGTACGACGATCATGTGACCACCGATATGGACTTTAAACAATTTAAAACTATCTGCCACCAATGCTGGAAAGATAATAAGTATGGTGTGTTGGTGATTGTGAAGGAAAACGATGTACACAAAGGTCGATATAGAAAAGGATTCGATAGATATATATTATTCTAACAAACGATGATAGACAGGACAGTCAGCTGTCTAACACAGGTGTCTAACACAGATGTCATACAAGTGTCTAACACAGCTGTCATACAGCTGTCATACAGCTGTCTAACACAGCTGTCTAACACAGCTGTCTAACACAGCTTTCTAACACAGCTGTCTAACACAGCTGTCTAACACAGCTGTCTAACACAGCTGTGTTAGACAGCTGTCTAACACAGCTGTCTAACACAGCTGTCTAACAAGACAGCCAGACATCGTGATAAATAAGAAGGCATGTACCATGAAGGAGTCAGTATATGTTAAACCACCACACAACCTGTATCGCTCAAACAAATTATTAGACCAGCTGGTAATACCGACCAGTTGTAGCACAATGGAAGTGTTGGGTAAGGAAGAGCGAAAAGTTAAGAAAAGGATTTTACAACTTGCTGACAATATTCGAAAAAAACATTTAATGCTTAAACTTAACAGAGCCGAGAATGATGATGCTCTGCAACGTTTATATAAACCACTTGTTGAGCCCCTAAGTGAAATATCTAAAAACACAGCAGCACAGCAGCAGCAGCAGCCCCAGCAACAACCAAAGGCTGAACAAATCAAAGAAGAAGTGGTACCAGAAACGAAACCCCAAGTACAGTTCCTTAAAGACCATGAAGTTTTTGAAGCTGAACCTAGGGAAGAGGCTGAGGAGACAAGTTCCGATGAGGATATCCCAACATTTGAAGAGCTTGAGGCAGATCTACAAACTGTCACATCCAACCCTGCATATCAAGAATTTTTGGAGCAATATCCTGAACGAGTTCGATATTATGTAGACAAGTATTTTACTGAACCACCAAGGCTCGCTACCATTGATCAAACGTATGGTGCTCGCTACGCTAAAGATACCGGTAGCTGGAGTCTTGGCAATAAACACTTGGATTTTACTGATAATGACATTCGACTAGGTCAACGGAGATATCCGCAAACACAAGGTCTGCTAGAATTGATATTTATGAAAACACCTAGAGGGTATACCTATGACGATCTTCAACACTATAGAGATATTCTAGAAGCAACTAGTGTGCATAAAATGAACTATGATCCTAACGCACGAACCAAGGGTTGTTCCTCTGAAAAGTACCTGACTCTAATAAAACCGGTGATAAATCCACGAGGTCGTAGATCCTCAACTCCTCAAGGTTTTGGTTACGACACACATCATAACGCAGAACAAAAAACTGAACCTAGAGCTCAGAATGTAAGCAGCAACACTAACAACTATATGTTACAAAATAACAAACAAATAGAATATGTCTATTGGGATGACATAAATGAGCTGGTTGATAGACTTAGACTTTTAGTAGCTTCCCAGGCTGCTGGTAATAATGCTCATAACAATGAAATTCAGTCAATCATTGAAGAACTGAAGGAGGTTGGTGTTATCGCCTAGTATACCTACATATATCAAAGATATACCTACCTTAGTGCTTAGTATAAAAATGTCTATCGATAAGTTCGGACGTTCCCAATCCAATAAAGGTTCTAAGTTTAAAATTATTGAAAGAGAGATTTTCCCAAGAACTACTAGTGGTGATTTTGATTTGCAAAGCCATAGATTGTGTAACATAGCTGATCCAGTCGATGCAACAGATGGTGTAAATAAAAAATTTGTTGATGTATGGATAGACGACTATCAGAAGAACAAAGATGAGGTAACACAAAGAATCATTGCCATACTACTTGAAGCTGTACACAAACCTGAGTTGGAAGATTTAAAAAACGAATTTGAAAATAAATTGAAAATTTTAGCTAAGAACATAACTGCTCAAGTTTTAAAAGATGTTGATGTATTAAAGAATAATAAGCTAAAGAATAAGCTGGGAGAAATAGACAGCAAACTAAAAGATTTACATGATAAGTGGATACTTTTAAATCCAACATCGCCATGAAACAAACAGACATCTATCTGGTTGAACGCATCTTGAGGAAGAAAGGCAAGCAGCTCTATGTAAAATGGCTGGGTTTTGATAAATCTCAGAATTCTTGGATAAATTCAGATGATGTTAAATAAGCTTATATATTTAATGTATTAATGTACTTAGAATAAAATAAAAGTCTTTATTAAAATAATGTTATTTTATTTTTTCATCTGGTTACATACAATTAAGCTAAGTGAACAATTACAATTTATATCGTAAATCAATAATATCCTGAATAAACTTCTCCTGAGGTACATCTGCTATCTGTAGATCGTTTCTCTTCGCCTTGAGGTATTCGACTTCGGTCTTTATTCTGTTAAAGAGATTTACAGAATTTGGATCATACAACATGTTTAAAACTACTTCGGAATCAGGGTGTTTATTTTTAAAGTTCTTGACAGCTCTTTTAAAACTTTTCTTCTGAGTCCTTACAGCATGATATGGATAGGTAGTATCCTTCTCATTTCTTGAAAGCAAACCAAAAACACAAAGTTTTCCAGGGTTGCTTGGTTTTGGAGATATATCTTCTAAATGTTCTGTGATTTTAGCATTTGTTTCTCGCATACGCTGCACTTCATGATCTATCTCCATTAATTTCACTTCAATTTCTTTGAGGTTATCCTTGTATTTTTGATTAAATTCACTTACGAAAAAATCAAAAATAATTTGGTTGCACTTTTCATAGAAACTATTGGATATCCAACAAGCCAAATTTAATATCAAATCTTTACAGACATATGTACCAGATATCAAGTTGTTTTCAGTCTGTGTTCCACCAAAGTCCACCAAGTATGTAGCGGTTGTAGGTGTTAGTTGAGATGTTGCTTCCAGCACATCTAGGGGGCCGGAATTCCGGCCCCCTAGATGTGACTCTAAGTGGACATCTTCGGTTGAAATATTAAGGTAATCGGTATTCTGGCTACCTAAATGTTTCTTCGCCTGACCGTTGTAATAGGTAATCAACTCTTTAGTTTTCTTATTTTCCAACCAATGTCTGAATCTTTTCTCACCATCTTTACACAGCTTAGTCGCATTAAAATAACCAGTGTTTTTATCAATAATTAATTGAAAGTCTGCAAATAAACCATACCAGAAGTTGTCTTTAATTTGCTGGTAGCACACATCATTTAATGTAGCCATTTTAAACACACTACTGAGCACTTGGATACGTTAGAGTTAACTGAAGCACGTCTTACCTCTACGATAACTAAATTTTGAATGAGTTTAACAGTGTGTAGTGAACAATTTACATGGATGATGTCATCCTTTCGGTTTGTACTAGACGTACTAGACAAGCTCAAACACGAGTAATGGGGGTGATTGAACAGATATAACACAAGATAACATTCACCAAAGTCATCAACTGACACGTTATTTACCCTAAGCGGGCCTCTCTCTTGCGTATATTAAACAGATACACAGACAAGTTCAAACACAAATAATGGGGTGATGTCATTCAACGGAAATTACACTAGATAACAATCGTACAGACAAAACTCAAACAGGTTTGTGGAACAGGTTTGTGGATGATGTCATACTTCTAACGGCTGTATTCTAGACAAGCTCAAACACGAATACCATTTACCCATCAAGGGGCCCCCTACAGTATGTTTCTGAACTTCCTTCTTTTGTTTGCTAACGACCTCTGTGTGTTATTTTTAAATAAGTCTTCAACCATCAAGCGAAAGGCACCATCTTTAAGAAAGAAAGCCGCCATTTTTTATAATGTCAGCTTAAGGTATCACAGGCTTCCATCTTTCATTCCGCCATTTTGGTTCTTCCGTTTTGGTTCCGCCTCTAATATTAAACATTATTTTGTAAATCATCCATTTGTCTAATAATAACAAAAACTTTAATTATATTACATGTATGGTTTGTAATTAAAAGTCGTATATATATATATATATATACCAACCTAAAACAATAAATTAACAAGCGTCTGCTTAGCTTAACGGGTAGCATCGTTGCCTCCCATCTGAATGCCCCGGGTTCGAAACTCACCTGCACCAAATGGTTTTTTTTTCAAAATATAATAATTTGAAGTAATAGGTTAGACACTTATGTGATTGTCTGGCACAAGTCGTGTGACGTCACAGTTTCCTAGACAGGTCAATGACCTTAGAATGTTTACATAACAAGACTAAATGTAAATGTGACTGTCTGGCCCAGGGCGTGGCTGGGCGCCGGCGCCGGGGCTTGGCGCCGGGGCTTGGCGCCGGGGGCCGGGGCGTGGCTAGGCGCCGGGGCCGGGGCAGGCGCCGGCGCCAGGGCGTGGCTAGGCGCCAGGGCGTGGCGCCAGGGCGTGGCGCCAGGGCGTGGCGCCGGCGCCAGGGCGTGGCGCCAGGGCGTGGCTAGGCGCCGGCGCCGTGACGTCACTTCCTGTGACGTCACTGTCTGCTCAAAGTGTCGCATTACCTACTACTTATGTTGATCCTCATAATGTTTATAATTAGATAATTTTTATCTTACTTTGCAGCTGGATTTGAATGTACATATAGTGTGAGAGGAGAAGCAAATAAAGGTTATATTATTATTATTATTATTATTATTATTATTATTATTATTATTATTATTATTATTATTATTATTATTATTATTATTATTATTATTATTATTATTATTATTATTATTATTATTATTATTATTATTGTTGTTGTTATTAACTAATGCCAACTGAGCGTCATCAAAATTACTGATGGAAAAAATATTTTTAGGTGTCTCATGAAAAACGTGATTACTGAATTTGGAACTGTTCGAATGTAAAGCATTGTCTTTGTGACGCTGTAAATGAGAAATTTTACGAGCTAATTTTTTTTTATCAGAATAAAGAACCGTTAAGAATTCCTGATTGGTTCTCATGAAAGGGTCATACTCAAAAGTGCACAGCCTACCTGCTAGTGTGTCATGTACTATCTTCAGTCTCATGTCAGTCTCCTTCTTCTTAGCATAGGCTGATCTCAGCTCTCTCTCTTGATGACCGATCTGCTGAATCTTTGAACGATACTCTCGGAACCACCTGGCACTGATCTGCTGTATAAGTTTTTGATAAACTTCGGGCATAGACGTTTAGAGTGAAATATATATATATATATATATATATATATATATATATATATATATATATATATATATATATATATATACATATATATATATATATATATATATATATATATATATATATATATATATATATATATATAGCCTGAATTTAGAGAGATATAACTTGACGTTACATGAAATATATTATATCTAAAATATAATCTAGACATGAAATAGATTATTAGGTCAGATATTTGTTGTAATATCACGAAAAATGTGGATAACTATTGCAATGTAATTACCAATATTATTTCTCAAATGTATTGCTTTTTTCCCCTTAGGGCTCGTCCGCCTTTGGCTTATTCGGCACACCCTTTGTCTCTTCTACTCCACCCATACCAAAATCACTGTGCCTTGAACTAATCTGCACAGCAGTTGGTAGGGTGAAGTTGTATATTGCTCTCTCTCTCTCTCTCTCTCTCTCTCTCTCTCTCTCTCTCTCAGGCCTATGCTGTCTGTAGATCAGAGATGTGCGAGGCAGATTCCTCCCCCCTCGAACCGCCAATTTTATGCAGGTGTTTCTTGACAGCCATGTGTCCCGTCAAGAGTACTGTCATGTACTGTTATGTTCCTGGGTTGCCCTATTAATCACGTCCCGTGTTTGAGCCCTGGACAATCTGCCCAGTAAGTCCTGTTCCCTGACCCAGGACTTGATGGTTCCCCTGGCTGTGTCTTTCTATGCACCAGGACTAGTTCTGGTCCCATAAATGGTTCTGATGATCCTCTCTTCGCGAGACTGTCAGCTTCTTCATTGCCTTTGACCCCCGAGTGACCCGGCACCCAGATGAGGGTGACCTCATTCTGCCCAGCCAGGTCACTCGTCTCGTCTCGGTCCTTCCGAATAAACGCCTGCCTCCGTTCTTCGCTCCCCGTCGGATCCGTCGGTGAACCAGATGAGCGCGTCCCGTGCTGGCCCGGCGTCTCCCTCCGCCATGCCTCACGGTCGGGGACCAGCACTGTAAACTTATTTTCACTACAGATTCTCTGACCTCATTTGAAGCATGGACTCCCCCATGATAACTAAGTGTAGAGGGGTCAGATCCACCAACACCTCCATGGCGGCTGTTGGGGTTGAGGTCATGGCTCCTGTGATGCCGAGGCAAGCCATCCTTTGGATCTTGCCCAGTTTTTGTTTGGCACTAGATTGTGTCACTTTAGACCACCAAACCAGTGCCGCGTATATTAAGATGGTCTGACCACCCTTGTGTACAGCCAATAGGCCATACTAGATCTTAGTCCCTATGTTTTTCCATATAGCCGCCTAGTGATGGCTAGCATTATAACTGCCTTGCTCAGTATTTGTTCAACGTGGCCATTCCAGGCTAGCTTAGCGTCCAACACGACCCCAAGATATTTTACCTGCCTGTCCATCGGCATGTTTCTACCATATAGAGTGAAAGTTGTGTGGCCCTCCCACTTCCTCGCCCTCTTAAATGGCATGACAGTGACTTTCTCAGGGCTCACTCCAAGCCCTTGGCTAACCGTCCACCTTTCCACCATTTTCAGTGCTGCCTGCGTGCGCTCCCACACTGACTATGTGAATGTATTGTTACTCACTTAACAAGTGAAGTGACATTAAATTAAAGTTAACAGGCTCTTACGATTTAATACAGGGTCTATAAAAACAAATGTGATTCGTTATCCAGATAATACTTATATTTCATATATTAAATGCAAACAAAACATGGAATTTCATTTAGTTTTCAACAGGCAGGAAAATATAAATTCAATATGTAAAAACAGGCATACGTGTAGCTTGTTTGAGTGATCTGTCCGTTTGTGAGTCATGGGACTCTAAAAGGAAGCCCTAATGAAAGGCACGGCCCATATAGGCCTTAGCGTCATTAAGATGACACAGAAAATTGATCCTAGTAGTTAGCTTATGTAATAGGCAAGTAAATGAACTCATATAGCAAGTGATCCGCATTTGCAGAAGAAGCCGTGAACCTTGCAGTCAAAGGTAAACAAATGAACTGGTAGCGAAAATAATAGCCTGGAAGCCAAAAATAATCCGCCTGGTAGCGAAACTGATAGCCTAGTAGTAAGAAGTAGTCAGGCTGGTAGCAAAACAATAGCCTGGTAAAAGAAAATAGTCCGCCTTGCAGCAACTAATAGTCCGCCTTGCAGCATAAAATAGCCCGCTTTGCAGCATAAAATAGCCCGCTTTGCAGCAGAACTTTGTTTTTGAAGAAAGAAAAAAAGCGACCATGCAACACCTCCTATATGTTAGAAATTGTTTTAAAACACTCTTGTTGAGGATCTCGTATTAGGCGATCGACGCTTGAAAGTAAAAGAATTATCAAAAACGTCTGGGCTTTCAGATCCTAGCGTTCGTCGAATCATCCACGAACATCTTGGCATGAATAAAGTTAGTGCAAGGTGGGCTCAAACATCTTTCAGCAGTTCAACGCCAGCATTGAATGTGCCCGATCGTTTTTTTTTTACCTCTGTGGAGAAAACTCTGTGGACGTGTTAACGACAATTGTCAAATGGGAAACTATGGTTCTCAACTATGATCCTTTCTGCAAAAGAGGGTCAGGGAATAGAGGCGTAAGGGAGAAGCACCACCAAGAAAGTTCAACGTCTGTCAGTCGACAAAAAAGTGATGACCACAATTTTTGTGATTTTTAAGGTATTCTTTTCATAAACTTTAAAGATTGCAATAACACAATCAGCGGAGCATATTATGCAACACTCCTGAGTAAATTATGGCCAAATAATTGGGAGAAAAGACGTGGGCAGCTGACCAGAGGCGTGCATTTGCTCCATGACAATGCACTTGTGCACAGTGCTGGAATTGCACAAGTTGTAATTCGTGACTGTGGTTTCAAACAAATTGATCACGCTTCGTATAGTTGATATGGCCCCCAGTGACTACTACCTGTTTGAAAATTTGAAAAAGGGCCTTCGTGGGCGCCATTTCAGTGACGACAAAGAGGTGAAAGCTGCAGTTTGGACCCATTTTGAGTCCGAAAAGAAAGAATATTTTTAGGGGTATCGGATTGTTGCTGAAACGATGTAATTAGTTAGGGGAAGTATACTGCAAACTAAAATCTAATCGTAAGTCTACGCCGTTCCCTTCATAGTCAGGCGGGATTTTGGCGCTTACCTCGTATGTTTTACTTTTCAATCTTTTTTTTTGACTGATGCTATCCTTTTCTGGTACTATGCATTTATGATGAAGAAATCAATATATTTTTTTATCTATCTACGATCTATCTATTTACTTACTTACTAGCACCTTTTTTAAAACGCCAAAATGCTATAAAAATTCGCTACATAGCACACTAGATGCGTCAGGATTTTTAGATGTTTAAGTTAGCTATTTTATAGGACAGTAGACTAGTTAATACACACAGAATTACTTAACTTTCTTTAGATAGTGTTAACTAAACTAGTTTTAATAAAGTCCAGAAAAGCTAACTAAATTGTAATCGATGGCATACAAAGGAATTTAGTCCAGTTTGCTGAGACACTGTAGCTGTAATATACCCTAATCTAAAAGTTCCGCTTGAATAAAACATGAAGTGATTCATTATAGAACACCGAAAGAGTATATTGCTTTTAGTTAGTTAGAACATCCAATAAGAATCCAACAGCTTAATTACAATGAACTGATTACGATTCAATATTTTTCTTTCGATATCGTACCTACCCATAAATGTAATAAGATCAATAGTTTATAACTGGTTTAACATTTGGTCATCTGTATATTTGCAAGCGTTGATTAAACATGGGATATCAGTCTTTGATGTATGAGGCCAATTGAATTGCAAATATATCTTATTTGGGTGTTTTGTTGGCAGAATAGTATGCAGATTGTCATGAATTGGTTAAGTCCGACCCCTTTCAATATGTTGGAATATTTCGTATTCTCTTTGATGTCAAACTTCATTTATACCTAAGTGGAAACACAAAATTATAGACCTAGAAAATTAAACCGCAAAAGATAAATGTTTTTGCCATGCTATTCAACCTTCAGTTAGCAAAACTGCACACTAATATGTAGACTAAATAGATTAAGGACTAAAAGTCAAGCTTTGAATAGTGCCTACATATTTAAAAGACTTTAACCATTCACTTGGTATTATTAGAATACTAATTCATATATTGATTTTAAATTTAAGAACGTTAACTTAAAAAAAAGCCGTTCTAGAGCCAACGTGCGTTTATGGGCAAATCGGCTAAGATGTGTCAGTGCGTCGGTTTCAAAACTTGTAGACGCAGGCTAAACAAAAACTTATATAATAATAATAATATTTATTTGGTCCTTTAGTTACAATTATTGTGAATCGGACAAGTCAAAAAAGTTACAAGATAAAAAGGATAAAAAACGCATCACAGTTTATCATAAGGGTACGTGCACAAAAATCTAAAATCTAACGAGCTTCACATTACAACAAAAAACATACGTTCACAGTACAGCTTCACAAAATTCACTCAAACTATAAAAACGATGAGTAATTAAAGCAACCTTCAGTTGCTTTCTAATTTTTTTTGTACAATTTGTGTCCTTCAGAGAACAAGGCAGCTGGTTGTACAAAAAGAAACCCGCATAACATGGCGACTTCTTAAAAAAAAGAATGGTGATATTTATTCAGGTGAAAAGTATTTTTTTCACGAGTGTTGTATCCATGAAAATCCGATTTGATAACAAATTTTCTCTTGTTTCTATGAATGTAAGTTAACAGATGGAACAAATAAACTGATGTTAACGTCATAATGTTATTTTTCTTAAAAATGTCACAAGAGTGCCCATAAGGTAGATTGTATATTAATCTCAGGATTCGTTTCTGTAGCACAAATATTTTATGGCAGTCCGAAGATTGGCCCCAGATAACGATACCGTAACTCAGATGTGAATAGACAGCCGCGTAATAGACTTTCAGCAGATGTTCCGAGCTTAAGGAATCTTTAAGCATCAAAATTGCATAAAACGAATTTAATTTCTTGCACACGTGATCAATCTGGTCTATATATAACAGGCTACTGTCAATTCTAACACCCAAAAATTTTGTCACCTTTTTGAATCGCACCGCATTTCCGTTCACCAAAATAGTGCTGTCGCACCTCCCCTCTCTTCGGTTGCAGTTATGCATTTCAAGAGAAAAAGTCTTGTCATAGTTTAAAATTAGTCGATTTCTAAAACACCATTCATCAAAAGATTGTACCACTGATTTTAATTTTAATTGTTTCCTCCACCGTCTTGCCGTAGACAACAATAGAAGTGTCATCGGCGTACATGAAGACTTTTACGTCTTGTATAAATTGCGGCAAATCGTTTACATAGTGTAAACAAAAGTGGGCCAATGACACTTCCCTGGGGCGTGCCCATACTCACACTATATTTTTGGAAATTAATATTATTTGCTTTTACAAGTAACTGCCTGTTGGTGAGATACAAAAGTATAAGGTCGTTGCAAGTGCTTCTTATCCCCAACGCCCACATCTCCCTCTTAACAAAAAAGGATTTACTGTGTCAAAGGCACGAGACAGGTCAAAAAATAAGGTCACCACAATGTAATTGAGGTCTATTCTTTCGTTTACATATTGAATGTATTTGATAAGGACAGTTTCTGTGAAATGATCAGTTCTAAATCCGTGCTGTGAAGGTGATATTATATTATTAGCATTTAAAAACTTGACCATCCTTCTATGTACTGCCCTGTCTATGATCTTTGAAAAAATGCTTAATATAGAGATGGGACGATAGTTCTCCAAATTGGTAATGTCTCCCGCCTTCAACACAGCAACAACCACAGCCAGTTTCAATATGTCAGGGAATTTTCCCAGACATATACAGGAATTTATAATCTTTGTAAGTGGCGCGGCAAGCTCAGCAGCACATTGCTTTATATTTTTTATTGGAACATCATCAAAGCCGCTTGATTTTTTATTAGGAAGTTCGTTGATGATCCCAATAACTTCACATTCAGTTACAGGTGTTATAAAAAGTATTTTGGGCTTATATTGTTCGGCGGTGCAGCTATCAGACATCTGGCCCCCGAAATGCAACATGAGCTTCTCCTCTCAGCAAGACATGAAAAATATCCGGCAAGTACCTCAGCAATTTCTACCCTACTAGTTATATTTTTGTTTTCGTATAGTAATTTCTTAAGATTAACAAGCTGCCATAGTGCTTTAGTTTTATTTGGGGCGTTACATATATAAGATGCTGTGCAGTTTTGTTTTTCCTGTTAAATTAGGCTATTTACCTCGGCTTTCATTACCTTATACATAGCGTTAATCTCCCTCTCTCCAGATTGTTTTCGCATTTAATTTAAAAGCCTTAGGTCATTAAGTTTTTGTTGCAGATTTGGTGAAAACTTGATTCGATATTTTACGTTAAAACCGGAAATTTACAACTTTTTTAGTTTTCGGACAAGCTACATCAAAGCACCAGACAAAAGTGTCGAATTTTTTTTAAAATGCCATGTCTACATCCTCAATTTTGCTTAAATTGAAATCGTATGTGCTCGCAAAACGAGTTTTAAATTCGTTAATTTTTATTTCATTTAGAGGTCGAAAGACAATTTCTCTTTTAGCCTCTATGTAAGAGTGGCCAATTTCGTTCGCTACGGGAAACGTAACTGACTGAGCGTAATGGTCCGAGATTCCTGGATCAAAATTGTCCACAACAACACCCTCAATATTTGTTAATACATAATCAATGCTACCACTACTCAAGATGTCATCCGATCTAAAGACCCTTGTCGGAGTATTAACAAGAGAAGTTAAATTGTAAGAATGAAATAGATCATCATTTTATAATCAAGCGATCCATCCTTATTTATGTTGAAGTCACCTGTTACATAAACAAATTTGTATCTCTGAATAATAGTTTTAAGCAGTTTACACAATAGGTCGCAACATACCCCAACGTTGCCTGCAGGCGACCTATAAATATTAACAATACATGTGTGTTTATCATATAGTATAGCAGCACATTGAAAATCAAGCTCAACGGAAAGTCTATTTAAATAAGCCAATGTGTCTAGAAGTGGCCATGACAGACCCCTTGGTCCAAGTGTCCCCGTTTATAATCCCTAGTAAACAGATTAGAAAAAAAAAGTGTAAACAGCTCAAAAAAAAGAATATCCGTCATATTTAAACCAAACAAAATCACAGAAATATTGTATGAAAATATATAAATATATAGTGTAAGCAGATAAAAAAAAAGAATATCCGTCATATTTAAAACAAACAAAAACACAGAAGTATTGTATCAAAATATATAAAAAGTATCACAAAATGTAAACTAATATCTCTGTTATGTATGTATGTATATATGTGTGTATATGTATATATCAAAAGAAAAGTAGCATAGAGATGGGATCCAAACCAAGAAGCCGGAAAAAATGTGCGAATGGTCTGGCGACCGCAGCCATGAAAGAAGACAACACACACACACACACACACAATAAGCCAATGGTTTACATTTCTGTACAGATGCTTCAGTGGCAAAAATAATTGACCCACCGTGTCGGTGGATCGTTCGTACAAATGCATCGACTTTGACATAACCATCAAGAGCCACAGCATTACAATTTGATTGTGTTAACCAATGTTCAGATAAGTTAAAAACATTGCTACTTACTTGTGACTTCATTATCTAGTAAGACGTCACAATCACTGTTGGTCGCGGCTCAGTTCTCTTGTGAAAAAATCTGTAATCTTTCACTATTACACCAGTAGGCCACTTTTCCTCGTCGAAGATATCACTTTTGTTTTCTTTCGGGACACTCACTCTAAAACTACTATTGTTACCTTTCGATTTAAGTTTAAAGCACTCACACTTTAATATTGGCCAGTTTTCTGCAAAAAAACTCCCCCATCACAGAAACATCTGCATCGCCCCTTACTCTCCCCACAAATATCCAGGAAACCTCATCTGCTTCCCGTATTTTGGCAGCAGCAGAGTGGCCGCCTTTACCGTAATCACCTGTTGATGTTTTCTTATTACCGGCGATTGAAATCCACCGCTGTTCACAGCCGAGTTCGCCTTTCCAGCCATCGCACCGACGTGATCACTGTCAGTCGACTTTTGTTTTTGCAATCTGTTTTTGTTATCTGTCTTTTTTGTAGGGCCAGTATTTTTAATTGTGGGAATATCTTTATCTCTGCTGTTGATTTCAATTAATGGCGGGGTTTTACTCAGAATTTTATTTGAACGGCTACTTTGTGTTTTTAATAATGAAATAATAAGCTCCTGATCACAAATCCACTTTTCCATCTGTGACATCAGTCCCCTTGTTACTCCGATTTCCCGTTGCACAAATTGACATTTCAGCTTATTTTCAATACATGAACGTTGGTTGCAGTCGCCATTACTGGGCACGGTGTTAATGGAATCGTGAAATTGTTCATCACCTTGTGCACTACAGTTGACTATTGAAATTCATTAAGTATTCGATTTTCACAAAAATTTTGTGGTAATTTTTTCGACACTAGAACATCAATTAGTTCATTTTTCTTCATTTTGTTCAGCTCATTCACTAAAACCGACTCACTCGCCACCATCTTGTCATATATATATATATATATATATATATATATATATATATATATATATATATATATATATATATATATATATATATATATATATATATATATATATATATATTATGCAGTGTGGAACAGCCAAACGGAACAAATTTAGTATCTCAATTATTGTGCATACTCATTAAAAATTCCCAGACACGTCAATTTTAGATTAAAAAAGACATCCTGCAACGTGAACGTTTCATCCCTGCACCTAACCCCCTTGCAGTTACAGTTGCAACCCCAAAATTATTCAATTCTGACAATTCATTTGGAAGATCTCTCCATTCTCCATTTAAAATTGGTCAGGTTTTGAAATTTATTACTAAAATTAACGACAAAAAGAAATTCATCTGATTGGGGAACTTCGCTACAAAACACTAAAAAACTAATAACTAATTGCGTTTTATTCCTGGCAATGAGAACGCAAGCAAAAACAATTTCAGTGTCCGTTTGGGATGGTATCATTAAAGGAAAGACCTAAAAAGTTATCAACATTCTTCATAGTTGGCAAAGTTAGTTTCGTTTAAAACACCTTAGAATTTGGTGGTTGTAACCACATCACAGTAGTTAGCATTTGTTAAGTGCAAATCAGAAACATGGTTTATTTAACAGAAATACGTATGATAACAATTCTACAATTGATTGGTTATGGAGTAAAACACGATTACAAATCAAGGTTGCTCGCCTATTTAAAAAAACAAACATTTGCCGCCTATATCCCAAAGGACAAATAGTACAATAAAAAAGCTATTTCGCGAGCTTCCACATCTAAGGCAGATACAAAAAATATATATCTAACGCACTGAGTTATTATACTGCACTGGATGTAATATTTGAGTTTGAGCAAAACCCACATATTTTGAGTCGACAAGCAGTCACAACTTGATGTTAGCCATTTATCGATTACTAGAAAAAAAATGCACGTCTATACACAGATACAAACTCTAATGCTTACGAAGGACGTTTTTGATAAAAGCAAGTCTTTTTGTGAACAAATGATTGAACTGTTAGATAACAATGTTATCCAACTAGAACATGTTTTGTTTTTTGGTGAGTGCAGTTTTACACTCCACGGCTATGATAATCATTAACATTGTCGCTACTGGTCTAAAGAAAATTCACACTGGATGAGAGAACAACATACTAAATACATTGAAAAGACTAACATTTGGGCAGGAATAGTTGAAAACCATGCCATTGGTCCCTTTTTCAGTTTGAATGGAGATAATTGTTTGGAACTGCTCTAAAGTAACGTCCTGCTAAATTTGGAGAACTTATATCCAGATCGAGCAAACCCACAAGTTCCAGTGAATGTGTTATGGTTCCAGCAGGATGGAGCACCAGCACATTACCAAGTCATTTTCTAGCAGTACCTCGACTTATTACCAAAAAAGTTTCCAAATCGGTGGATATGGAGGCAAGGATCGTTAATAGCAAGCACGATCACCCGATCATACGTAATTAGACTTCTTCTTGTGTGGATATCTGAAAAGTATGGTATAAAAAACTACACCATGCTATTTAACTGAATTAAGAAGAAGAATAAGTATTCCGATTAGGTGGGTCACGCTCCATTGCTTATTAACGTCAAAAAACGTTTTACCTACGGTTAGGATGCTGCCAAGACCTTCAAAGCATAACTTTTGAATATCTACATGAAGATTAAGGTGTTTTTTCTTTTATTTCATTATCAGGAATGAAACGCAATTAGCTATTAATTTTTTAGCCTATTGTAGCGAAGTTCGTCAATAGGATTATTTTTTTTTACTGTGAATTGCAATACATTTTTAAACCATAACATTTTTGAATAGAGAATGAAGGGATCTTTCAAAAGAGGTATTTTATGTTAGGCGGTTGAAGATAGGGGTGAAGTTTTAACGATGCAGGATCTCATTTTTTATTCTAAAGTTGAGCTGATTCGGGATTCTTTTATAAATATATGCAATAATTGAGACACTGAATGTTTTCCATTTGATTGTTCCACACTGTATACAAAGGTGTTTCCTTATAAGTGTCTCATATTTTACAGGCTGACTTTTTAAGCAATTCTAAGTTTCTATAAACCTGTAGTCAGAAACATTTTGTTTAAAACATACAGTGTGTTATAAATATCAACTGGTATATGCTACGCTTGAAACTACTTACCAGTAAATATAAATGAAACTTTAAATTTTATAGAAGTTATTGTCTTTTCAAAAGACATAGTCCCTTTGATCCACTTCTCTTTTTTACGAGGGCATTGACTCTTTTTTCTTTAGGATTAAGTTCCTTGCGCCTATCTAAAACTTTTTGTTATCTTGCCTTTTATATTTGTGTACGTTTTTTAATGGTTCAGCAAAATATCCATCTGTGTAAGGTAATTTTTACACTCAGTATGCTGAGGAAAATGAGAACTTGAAGTAGATAAATATTTTTACTAAGGGGCTAGAAAATTAACATATGTATACATACTTAACTTATCATGCGTTCCGTACGACACCCCTACGGCCTCTGCTACTTCGCGGACTTTAGTTCGGCGATTAGCGAGAATAATGTCGTGGATCTTTTCAACCATTTCACCTTGGTAAACAAGTCTGCCGCCTGGCCGCTCCTCATCAAAAACAGATGTACGGCTACGTTTAACTTCGTTTAACCAATATTCATGGTTGTCATAGATGGAAAAGGGTCCCCGTACACTGCATCCAACTTTGCTTTTATTTCTTTGCATATTTTTCCATCCAGAAATTCAAAACGAATTACAGATATTGCACCCTTTCCATTTTATCGAGAGACACGAATTACGTGTGATACAACCTGCTGCCAAATAAAAACTAACCAAGGAATCAGTCTGAAACCTAGTATAGCGTCGTTTAACAGATAACAGTACACGACGGTAATGCCAACTTGTCTTAGCAACGCCACCTGTTTTCAAGCACGCGTAGTGATTGATCGACGCTCATGTCAGCAAAGATTCGTATCTAACGCAGGCTCAAATTTAAAGTGACAGAATTTAAAAAAAAGTTAGTCTTTAATTTAATTTAATGTTATTTGATCAGATTAACCATCCCAATAAAATTTTTAGCGAATTTTGTAGAAAAATATTCACCAATGAGGCGATAATGACTTTTATGTCTTTTAAATTAGTTTTAATAGTATATATAATTGTTGGTTTTTGCCTTAACATTGTGAAACCGTTCGATTTGTAATACAGAGTGCTTGCTTTGTTCCCTGCAACCCGTTTCGCTTTTTACAGCATCGTAGGAAAATAGAAAATGTTCTCTGTGAAGCCACAGTAAAAAATCGCTATGTCTGCATTTAGATCAGATTGTATAATTGTTCATTAATTTTGTTACCGAATTTTCATGTGGGAAATGTTCTTGCAATATCGAAGTCTTTAGCGACTTTTCTTTAAAAAATGTTTCTAAATTTTTTGAAAGAAAAATTGGTTTAGAATTTTTTCGGACAATTCTTGTGGAAACATATTTAGCGTATTTTCCTGTAATTGATTTTTTATCAACGATTTGCTATTTTCTTAGTCTAGTGAAAAACAATATTTTCACGAAGTTGCGTAGAAAAAAGTTGCTTATGATGAGATCACTACTTTGGAGCTTTTGAAATATTTCTTCAAATGAGCGCAAACTAATTACATTCTCCTTAACTTAAATATTTTTAGGTTTCTAGCACTATCCGTTATTCCGGACGTCGGCATCAACTTAGTTGCTTTAAATAGAACACCCTGTTGTATTTTTGCATTTTTGAATGGGGCTCATAATTTTGATTTTTTTTAAATTCAGACTATACTATTCCTGTGTAGTCTATCTAATACGGGTTTTGAAAAAAATCTTTTCAAAAATTCTGACAGCTGGTTGACGTTTACAGAATGGGCTGTAACTCCTGTCTGGTATCAAATAGACATTTAAAATTCACTTAAGATTGTAGTTTAAAAATCAGTTTATCGGGGGTATTCTTTAAAATAACAATTTTTCCTCCGAATAATTCCTAAATTTATACTTTTCAGCTAAAAATATAAAGACGTTAATTATTGTTTTAATTGAAATGACCTATTTTTCGTTACATAATGGAATTGGCGATAACAAATCCAACAAAACGATATTGCATGTTCATAAATAAAATCGTTTTAGAGTTACGTATTTCACAAAAAAAAAAAAACGGAAAATATTATTTTTTTACCCATTGTGTTGAGAATGCTATAAATGGTTGCAAATATTATGTAACGAATTAGCTTTTTGAAACTTCTTTTGTTATTTCACACTGCATGCATTTTTGTCAAAAAGAGTTAAAAGAAATAACAACAAAAAATAGTGATTGTACGAATCAAGAAATTATTTATTTTGTATAGATAGAAAGTGTGACAAAGTTCTTAGTAGAACATGCAGAATGTTAAAGGAGAACTGTCGACATTCACCTCAAATGACAAACAATAGAAAAAAAACTAGAAACAAATTATTATACATGTTCTAAATGATGGCCATTCGTCCTTAAACATTTTTTAAGCGTGAAGAAAGATACTCTCAAGGAGAGCTTGTTGCATGCTGCTCGCATGCGTGCTTTTAATGTCTCCATTGTGTTCACTGGTAGCTGGTAAACCTGCTTTTTGATGTGTCTCTAAAGGTAAAAGTCCAAAGGTGTCAAATCGGGAGATCTTGTATACCAGTTCCATGGTCCTAACCGCCTTATCACCGACCTTCTAACATAAGGTGATTTCTTGCGATACTTCCTGGTTGTAATGGATCAAAGCACCATCAGTTGATACCAACAGATTCCTCTCAAGTTCAAGGACCGGTCGTCAAGAAAATCTAAAACCACAGTCCGTAATAAATTCAGGTAATGCTCCGCCGTTAACACGCCTTCATAAACGATGTAAGGAACCTATCATCCATCATACCGCAAAAACCATTGAACCTACGTAACCTGAGAGTTTTTTTTCTCGGACTTTATGCGGATTATCTGAAGCCGAGCCATGGTTGTTACGCATGTTAAAAAACTTTTCACGGAAAAACTCAGCTTCGCCCGTCCAGATTCAATAATATCTCACGCAAGGTAATTCTGGTGTCGGGGTCTTAAGAATGAAGGTTTTGTACTAACGAGAACTCGTAGTCCTGGAAGTGTCGCTTCTTCAAAATCCTCTGTACTTAACATCTACTGATTTCCAGGTCTTCTTCAGCAGCTCGAACTGAGGCGTTGGAATTGGTCTCGAAATCAGCCATGGTAGTCAACTCTCCCTCTTCATTATCAATTGCGGTTTTTCGTTGACTTAAGACTTGCCAATTCATCGGAAACGCACAAAATTTCTTCTACTCTTTCAAGTTGGCCGTTTGGCATTAGTTGTAGGTGTCGATAGTTGTAGTTAAATGTTCTGCAAGTTCTACTAACAATTTTGTTGCATTTTCCGTGTATAAAAAATGGATTAAAATTACTATAGCATAAACATGATTTGTGTTACTGTTATCCATTTTAACTCTTTCTAGGAATGATGTTAAGGCACTTAATATAACCAAAAAAATTCTTTTGAAAAATAAATTATCGTAGTTATCAATATATTTTCGACATACATAATAGGTAAAAATTAGGATTTTCCGTTTTTGGAAATAACCTTAAAACTATTTGATTTAGATATAGGACCATGTAATATTATTTTGTAGCAATTTTAATCGCTAATTAAATCTTGTAAAAATAGGTCATTCCATTAAAAACTTTTTTTAATTTTTAACTCTTGTAGAAAAGTATAAATTTAGGAAATTAGGCACACAATTTTTATTTTAAAGAATACCCCCGATATGTGGATTTTTAAACAACATCTAATCTAGATCTCAACAGTGTATCTAATTACAAGTACGTGTTGCAGCTAACGTTGTAAATGTTAACCAGCTGTAAAATAACTTTTTTCTCAAAAAACCGCAATAGATGGTCATGGTAGGTATAGTTTGAATAAAAAATATTCAAAACTATGTTTCCTATGTAAAACGTAAAAATATACAAGGTATTCCATTTAAAATAACAAAGCTAATGGCGACTTGGGGTATAACAGGACGTGCTAGAAATCTGAAAATTATTAGTTAAAAAGAATGTAATCAATTGTATCTAATTCTTAATTTTCAAATTTTATTCTGAACAGAATTACATAAACTTCTAACGACCGGTCTCTCTGAGACCACCTGTAGAAATTTTGTAAATAAATTGGCAGATCATTTCCAGGATCCATACCATAGCGCACTTGCTGCGTCCAGACTTTCAGTATTAGTAGTAGATTCAGCAATAAAAAAAAACTGGATTTTATGCCACATCATATTCTTATGTTGAATTTTAGATACGGATCTAAAAACCACAGGTTTAAATAAAGCGTGTATATGTATATGTATGTTTGCTAAACTGTGTTTAATTTAAAAGTAAGATCGATTATCAGAGAATGTTTAATATTCAAACGGGACCGCGTTTGCTTTGATCTAACAAGACTATGAAAAAATATCAATATTTGAAATATAATCAATTACCTGACGTGCATATTGCGTTTTTGTTTTTTATGCCTAAAACCACGAATTATACAAATACCTGTCATAAGTTCTGATAGCGCTATGCGTGGTTTTGTGCTTTTTTCTTTATCTAGGGCACTTTGATTTATGCGTTAGTACTTTGACAGTAAAGTACATCGAGAATCCCTGTGTTGACCGTTCACGTATATTTATTTACACCAAGTGATTGATGAAAATTAATCGTATATAGTGCAAACAATCACTCACCTCGTGAGGCCGGAAGCACCCCTTAGCTCTCTTTAGCATACAGTACATGGAATTTGCTACAGAAAAGCCGTGCGTCCAATTGTGATATGGCACACGCCTGTAATTCTTCTTCACAGTCAAAGTGAACTTGATTAATGAGCTTGTATCAAATGTGTTTATTCCAAACAAATCCACAAACATAAACATGGCATGACGGGCCTTTTCATAGTCCTCTAACTGGAACGGGTTGAAGTAGTAGTCGTCTACACCAATTAAGTGTTCCGGAATTCCTGGAAACAAAAAAAGGAGATTTGGTGACTTGAAAATACAACAGTTAAAAGTATTTTTTTCAAGTAATGCATATCGCCTTCTACTATAAACAGACTACCAATTAATTATGGGTATTAGTAAGCTAGATTTCTCATTTAACTATAACCTACTTGTTTGGAAAAAGTTCTAACGCAGCAAGGGCTTTATGGTAACGAATTTTTATAATTATTTCAATTATAATACCTACATATTATTTTATTTAAATTTTTACAATATGCGATCTAAATAACAATAATATATTTTTTAATTCTTTTCAAGGCTTACTGTTGGGTTTGTAGGGAGGATAAATTAAAAAATAGCTTAATAGAAGACATATTATATTTATAAGTTTTGTTTGTTAAATGAAATAAAATATTTTATAGAAGCTCAAGTTCACCATTTATTTTTCATATTCATTTTCATTTTTTCATATTAAAATTTAAAGACGTCGACCTTTTATACTGCTAAACCATATATTTGTTAATTGCTTACTATGATTTGTTTAATAACACAATACTTGAATTAAAATATCCAAAACAGATTAAAAATGTTCTTAAGTAAATTTTCCAAAAAACGTATGTTCAGAACTGCAATGAAAGAACTTTGAAATCTATAGACGCTGCCGTTTTCCTCAACCTCAGTACCATAGAGTTAGCGAAATTCTGTTGTTTGTGGCGTATTACAACTTACATACTAATTTGGCGCCTCATCAGTCCTTGATACCTACCCATTTACATAAACCCAGCCTTAAAAGTGACCAATATCCCGAACGTGGATAACAAGGAAGCGCACAATATGTTTTGCTAGAGTACTCAATTGGATGGGATTACAGAAACTAATTCCTAAACAAAATACACAACTTGAAAAACGTTGAACAACCCTTTAATTTGGAACAAGTTCCACAACTGGAGAGTTGCAAAAACATATATTTACTTATATATAAATTAATTGAACAACTCAAGCTAGAAATAGAAAAAAACTAGGCTTCAAGTTATCATTTGTGTTTGTCCTTTATATGAATCTGTGGCGTTAGAGCCCCACATGTATGTCAAAAAAAGTTCCCATGATAGGCCCCCATTGGCATGAAGAATATGTGTCCCTGTCTGAATTTAGTAAATAGTATCTAGATTTTAGGTAGGCTTAAGTTAGTATTAAAAGCACTGCTTATAATATTAACATGCAGATGGAATAACTGTTCGAAAGTCATAAATATCTTCGCCACAACCACCACCAATATTAATACATAAATAACTAAAATAAAAACTAAATCTTGAGACAAAATTCAATACATCATGACAGATTTCATACGAACTGTTGAAGTCACATACTACTTGTAACAAAAGGCTTTTAAAATGTGGGAATGGTAATCATCCCGCAGCCAATGGTATCTGACGACACACAATTTACCGCCTTCACAATCGCAAGATATGTTTTTTTGTTATAATGCTTATGAAGCTAATATAATTTTAATAATATTATTAATTTCAATTGCAATTTTACAGAGTACCATGCAAGACAGCTTTAGCTTGTTAACTATTTACGTACATTTTAGAAATTACTAAGATCTAATCAATTCCAAGGACATGACACTAGGAAATCAGAAATTTTCACGTTTCTAGAATTCCTATACTTGCTTCTTTTTAACATTTTGGCTACGATTCACCAATATTATCAATACATACTACCAACAATCTCCTTATATAAATCCAAAATACATTTTAATTAGGTATTTTATCTATACTGCTATATTTGATTTCGATACATAAAAATTGGTGAGAAACGGCGGATGGTGAGAATGACCGCAGACTAGTGTCAATACCAGAGACAAAGTCAACACTTCAGTAGTCGGAACGCTGTTATAGGTACCATCACGTGGAGGCCAGGCTGTTGCCGTCAGTTGTAGGCTTTATTTTGTTGGCTGAGCTGGCATTGAGCCTAGCAGGTTGACTAAGAGCAGAGAGAGGGAGAGAGAGAGAGAGAGAGGGAATCGTTGCCAAGGAGAGTTTGTATTGACAGGCACACTAGGTGGCAGAGAGCTAGCAGGATTGATGTCGCCGTGAGATCGGGACACGGAGGTTGCTCACTTATTTTAGGTATGTCGACAGTACCGTGAGCAAGGTAGTTACTGGGCATGGATGAAAGAGCTTTGCAAGGACGATACGCCATTTTCTGCCCTGGGGTACCGTGGCGCGCATGGTGACCTTCTGCAGAGATGATGTTAGAAGTTTGCATGTGGGAAATGTTGTTGTGTCCTTGTCTTTGTTTTTATTATGTGCAGTCCACAAAGGGGCAGCTACCAGGGAGTTTCTTTTGACCAGGTTCGCAGCGACACCTAGGAGTTGAGGCGTGTGGTTCACTGCTTTCGATACTTGCGGGTCGACCTGGAGAAATGGAGTTGCCTCCCAAACCTTCTGTCGTCCCGGGAGCGTTGTGGTATAGGCAAGCGGACCATCTACATACCGATCGATATCGTAGCGATTGGGCTGTTGACGATCTTACAAGATGGATGTATCTAAAGACGCCCTCTCGATCTCGGCAAGGAGTTGGAGTAAGGATATTTTTCGCCTACAGTAGATCTAAACGAAGCGGTTTTGCTTAGAACCATTGAAATAGTCAGGTGGCTTTTGGTCTCCGGGTTGCGCTGGAATCACTATGTAACAGTTAGCCTGAGAGGTCAGCCTTAAAGCGTGAATCATCAGCACAAGTTACTTCTACGTTAAGGAATGGCCAAAACCCTACGAAATGCCTGTTATAATTTAGCTCCACCGTCCATCACCAAAACACCTAATTTAGTTTTAATCTCATTGCTGTACATCATAAGTAACGAATGCTCCTTATACTAGATTTTACCCTCAACACTTTTCCTCCCAAGAACCACCCCTATTTATTACCCTTAATTAACAATATGGGAAATAAAATAACTCTCTAAATACTAATCAAATTTACTGGATACGAAAATAAACAGCAAGCAATAATTTATAGTTGACAAAACATGACAAAATCCTAATCTACCTTGCTTTATACTGATGTTAGGGATTTCTGCAGATAAGCATGATATTATATTAACCACTTAGAAAATTTTGGATAAGCAGCGAGTAGATAAATCCTCTGACTACTTAAAGTAAAACTTGACTATTACAATAAAAATCGAGTTTTCATTACGTTGAGAAATACAAACAAAAAAATGTTGATCAATCTATTTCTCACCCACTGGTCCTGTTTGGCCTGTATCTCTAACTTCTCAAGGAATTGGCACTCGGAAATTTACCATTTTTTAAACCATTGCTTTAAAATATCACTGATGATTTTGTTCGAAAACCGAATTGCAAGCCTTTCTTGCCACTGCCCTCGAGAACTGTTACACGATGCACAACAGTTTTCTGTTTACTCGGGAACCCTAAATTCCCCACGAGTTTACTGTGTCCCAGGTACCAAGCGATTGCCCTCTCACTCCCATAACTCATTAATTTTGGAACATAGATTATTTTCACGGATTTGGCATTGTTTCGTAAAATGTATATAATTTCGTAACCCCCAGAAAAAGACATTTTCCACATGCAGCGATTTCATTTATTTTATTTCTTGAACCTCAAAGTGTTTATGCTTCGATTTCGCTGTTTTATTGCTAAACCAATATGGTAATTAAACTTAACTGGGAAAACATTTTGTACAATTTTATTAGCGAATTTCTCAAAGAAAATTTCGCCTATCTTTAATAAGTTTATTTATTTATGAAAATATTTGCCGTAACGGAAACCCATTTATAATTGTTTGGGGTGTCTAGGCGCCTTTTATCTCCCTGGGGCGAGAGAGTTCTCGAGGTGTGGATGCCTTCTCCATGGGGTAATATCTCCCAAGTCTTTTAATGCAATATATGAATGCTGGGTCGTAAGTATCCTGTGATAATAATAACCTTAGCGTGCAGCTAGCTTGACTCGATGTTGCATACATTTTATTTCATATGCTGCATGCCCGCTTGCTTAAAATTATTTTCCTGTGCTGCTGTACCGCTTTATAAAACATCGGCTGCGAATTCCATTCCCGCTTTTATAAACTGCCCCGCATAAACCTCGAATGGTTTTCAGACATTTATTTTAACTGCCTCTGCCTCTGGTTTTATAGAGCTTTTTACGTGAATAATACAGTTTCGTTTTTAAATAAGTATTGTTGATACCTTGTTAGTTTTTGTGTACATAGTTACTTGCTTTCGCTTCTTGTGAATACTTTGTACATATTCTTGCAATTACTTTTGTAAAGAGATTGTTAATATGACTCGGCATTTTATTTGTCTCTTTCACGGTGTCTACCCAAAGCCCAATTTATAACAATTTATATCTAATACAGGCCATAAATAGAATTCACGTCTGATGTCGGCTTGCGACTAAGGAGAACCCTGTCTTCACTGTAGCTTACGCTGGGTCTAAGTAGCTGTTGACAGCGACTTGGTGAGGAGATTTGGCGAAGCTACAAGTCTCCTGGGGGAGCGTATCGAGTTCCAGAAAACTCCATCGATACTGGCGCCTGAGCATAATCCCCTAGGAAAACCGAAGTGGTAGAGTTTCCCTAGAAATTCCCCACACAAAGGAAATAGTGATTGGTACGAATTAGACCCCTAGCGAGAGACACCGTCACAATATTAACAGGGACGCAACATTTATTCCATTGCATTAAAAGATTATTTAACAAGAATAAAGAAAGTTTTGTGAAACACTTAACACCACTCTAGAATAACTTTAATCAATAATTATAAATTTCACCTTTTTAATGTATTATATTTTTATTAAAAGAACCATTAAAACTTTACCTAAATAAGATTGAAAAGGACTACATCTCGCTAATCTCGTGTAATTTGAAGCAACTAAATTTTTAGCCTATGGTATTCAATTTCGTTTTGGAATTGATAAGATTTAGGCAAAGATCATCAGTTAATCATTTCAGCAATTTCTCATTGATGCGATCAATTGAGAGATGATACTTTAAAGGGTAATAAAATTAGGTATCGTCGCCATACAGATAACTCGAACAATAGTTCTGTCGTTACAAAAAGCAAACGTATGTAGCGTGAAAATAACATGTGTTAGAATTGCGTCTTGAAGTACACCGCAAGTGAGACGGTCCAAACGTGAGGTGACATTTTCAAAATGTGTCATCTGTTGTTTTTCAGAAAGGTAGCTAGATAAGAGGCCAATCGCCCTTCGTCCCTGATTAATAGTGTCAAAAGTTTTGCTGGAACCGAACAAAAGCAAAAGTTTTGCTACGCGTTTATCCTCTTGCAGCGATAATAAACCCGAAGAGACAAGTGACTAAAATGAGCTTCCAGATGTCAGGGAACACACATGCTTTTATGCAACAATTTATAAAATGTGTGATGTAGGAAATGACAACCTGACCACATAATTGTAGCATATTTAAAGTAATCCCGTCCACCACAACTGCATTTATTTTTATCTTTTTCAATACATTCTGCACATCGGTTTGGTCAACACACTGAAATACAAAATTGTTTACGGATCAAGAAAGCCGCATCATCAAAAGGTACTTTTCAATCATATCTTGGTTAGGCGGCAATCTAGCGTGCTGGACACAAAAAAAAAAAATGATTTAATTGATCAGGCGGTTTATAATCAGCAATCACCGAATGTTTATGAGGACCAGCACTCCGCAGTATGAATTTGGTATTTTTGTTTGCCATACAAAATTTAAAATATCTTTTTTCTCTAATTTAGCGACATAGTAGCATAATTCCTTAACAATTTGTAATAATAAAAGTCGCATTATGTTTATGTGTGCTTATATTTTGATGAGTTTTGGCCCTTAAGGCCATCATATACTTTAAGTTATCAGTAATTCAGGGGGCATATGGTTTAGTAATTCGAATAGCTCTGAAAGAAGCATAGGTGTTAAACAACTCAGTTGCCATGGTACTAAACAGGCTACCTCTTTGGTTGACATCAGTTACATAAGAAATATATAATGGAAATGGGCAAGGGTTAGGTCGTGTTAAAACTCCTTTCCATCAAAAGCTTTATAGTTTTGTATCGTCTTGAATAAAACCCCAGATGTACGGACTAATCTTACACTCTGCCACGTCATAATCCAGAAAAAGAGCAGAGTCAATAAGGCGTGATAACTTGTATTTGATACGACGAGGCGATCTTATAAACTCCTTTTAATATAATGGTAGTGGGACTCTCAGTGCCAATCCAGTTAATATTACTATCACCTGTGCAAACAATACAATAATTCTCTAGAGGGAGAATGCTTTATATAACTTCTCTACAAAGCTTTAATGCAATCAACAATGTATTACTCCTATTGCACAACTTAATTTTTCTAACTGAATTCTGATCCAAAGCTGCTCTATTAGTCTATGCTACAGGCTGTTCTTAATATGAGGGAATATATATTGGTTTTAACGTACATACACCCCCTCCCCACTTATCACACCATAAAAGAATGCTCAGGAGTTGTTCCACCGAATGCCACGTTAGAGTATACTAAGATGTTATGTCTATGCTTAAAAAATAATGGACTAAGTTAGTAAAATGTAAATGCAAGCTTCAAATTTTATCAGATAGCATCACTACAGACACCACGCAAAATATTAATTACAGTATAATACAGAGTGCATAATAGTATTTTAACAATTTATCTGCAATCAATTGTTGGTCGTAATTGCCCTTAATATCACATATATATATATATATATATATATATATATATATATATATATATATATATATATATATATATATATATATATATATATATATATATATATATATATATATATATATATATACAGGCTGGAGCATTGAAAACGAAACAGACCGATTTGCGCCCAGAGAAATTTTTTTTTAAGAAACTCTGAAACACGTCAATTTTAATATTGAGGGGGACATGTTTTGACATAAAACTCAACTTTGTCACATCAACCCCTTAAGGATGGTGATAACAACCCTTATATTTTAAATAGGGATCATGGGTTGTGTTACATCATTTGAAAGCTATTTCTTTTCTGAATTCATCACACTTTTTTTTTGTGAAGTTTTATCAACTCATTTAAAAATTATTCACAGTTGAAGATGCAAAAACGCATTTTGCTCATTCCGATAAGAAATGTGCTGATAGTCAATGCTTTGTTGGTTTGTAAACAAAAAATTGTCTATCAGAACATTTCTTATCGGAATGAGAGAAATGCGGTTTATTATTTCGGTTTATCGGTCGGTTTGATACTTGAGAGTACTACCGAAAATTAATTTCACAATCGTGTATTCTGTAGAAGAAAGAGTTGAAATAATTACTCTTTTTCTCAAAAACCATGACTGTGCCAACCGTACCGCAAATTTGTTTAATGAACAACATCCGAACAGACATGTTAACAGAAAATAGTTAAGTAGCCAACAAAAAACGGGATCCTGAACGTGAATTTCCGGTTAGAAATGAGACTACTGAGATTGAAGTTTTAGGACAAATTACTGCAGACCCAACTTTGAGCACGAGAAAATTGGCCACTGTTTCAAACATCAAAAGAAGAACTATTCAGCGAATATTGAAGCATCAAAAATTTTACCCGTATAAAATTCATCTTGTACAGCAAGTGAATGAAGATGATTTTGATCGGCGGCTGGAGTTTTGTGAGGTTACGACTGCACGAATAGTTGATAACAGGAACTTTCTGTTCAATATCTGTTTTTCAGACGAGTGTACGTTTTTATTAAACTCTACAGTCAATCGTCATAATTATCGTTATTGGGCAGATAATAGTCCAAGAAATTTTCACGAAGTCCACACTCAAACTCCACATAAATTGAATGTCTGGACTGGTATTTTTGGAGACCGTTTAATCGGACCAATTTTTCTTGATGGCAATTTGAGTGGCGAAACGTATTTGAAGTTACTAGAAGATATCGTTTACCCTCTACTAATTGACATTGTTGAAAATGATGATCGCAAGAAAATCAATTAGTGTTTCAACAAGATGGAGCTCCTCCGCATTTTCCACAACGTGTTAAGGAGTTTTTGGACAGAGATTTTCCCGAGCAATAAATTGGGCGTAGATCACCGGATTTAACTCCTTTAGATTTCTTTCTATGGGGCCATTTAAAGAGTCGAATTTTCGCAACAGAACCGGAGTCTCTGGAAGAATTACGACGACGCATTGTTGAAGAATGCCGTCTAATAACTCCACAAATGCTCCAGAATGTCAGAGCTCGTTTTGAACAAAATTTGTACTTTTATATGGAAGCTGGTGGTCAACAATTTGAACACTTAACTGAATAAACATTTTTGAACGTTTGGTTTTGTTTTTTAGTGACAATGAATGAAATACGTTCTTGCAACTTCAACTGCGAATATTTTTAAACGAGTTGATAAAACTTTCAAAAAAATTAGTGTGCTGAATTCAGAAAAGAAAGAGCTTTCCAATGATGTAACACTCGATCCATGTTCCCTATTTAAAATATAAGGTTTGTTATCACCACCCTTAAGGGGTTGATGTGACAAAGTTGAGTTTTATGTCAAAACATGTCCCCTCAATATTAAAATTGACGTGTTTCAGCGTTTCTTAAAACAAAAATTCTCTGGACGCAAATCGGTCTGTTTCGTTTTCAATGCGCCAGCCTGTATATATCTGATGGTGTGTGTGCGCGAGTGCGTGCGTGTGCGTGAGCCTATATGTGTCGATGCGCGCACGCGTGTATCTGCTGAGACTGTCGTTCCAATGCTATCTGTCTTTTATATTTCACTTTTGCTTTTGCATGAGTTTTAGCCGACGTCCTTTATTTCAAAATTTTATTTTATTATATGAACTTTTGACTCGCTTAAACTAGTTAAATGTTTTGATTTGTAATTGTACCTCTTAAATCCATGTGATATCTTTAACTTGAGATCAAAGCCAGGTAAAAACCGGCTCTCTGTAGATATCAAGCTATGCTGATTGTAAATTTTCGGCTGCCGTGCAAAATGGTCACTGCTCATTGAGTCCATTTCTCCAATTGCCTAATGTTAGAGAGACTAAAACTATACGCTGGTTACAATGATAGCAGAATCAATTCAGTCGGACTGAGTCTTTGCGTTATTACATAAAAAATAATAATTTAATGTTGTATTGTCATGAATACACTACATTAATGCATTTTTGAAGTCTGTGTGGCGTGAATTTCAAGACATGCTCACGTCAAAATCAGAAAACTCGATACTTTGCTCACTACTTACCATCTTTTAAAGCAACCTGGTATTCTTCCTCTGTGCAACTGTTGTGATAACTGAGAACTTCAAGAGAGACTTTGAATTTCTGTTCTGATTTTCTAATTTTGTCGTAAAGTTTGGCATGATGAAGAGCCAGGCCGCAATATACTGCAAACATCTCAAAAGCTTCTTCATCTTCTTTAGTAAAATACCCAGCGTGTTTGTTAACCATCTGAACCACCCCTATGATGATGCCACGAATGAAAATAGGCATACAAAGAATAGTTTGTGTGTGGTAACCTGAAACAAACGGCCTAATTAAATTTATTGAGAAAAAATCGGATGTAGTAAAAATTTAATTCTCCAAGTTTCCAGTAGATTTGAATAAATTGCAGTGGTGTCTCCAAAGCTGGAAATAGGTAAGCGGTGCAGATTCTCACAGATTAGAGCCAGCAGAAACAAAAAGAGTCATGTGTATGTTAGGTTGACTTGAAACTTTACGTTGATTGACCACAGAAATCTACATTAAACTGACAGAAACTTAAAAATGAAGGGACTCAACCGATTTCGCTACAACTCTTATCCGAATAGGATGCAATTTATCGAGATATACGCAAGGACGGCAACAAGATCCTACAATTCAAAGCGATTTTTCTAAAATTATGTACAATTATATAACTTTACATATTAAAGAGACATTTTCATGAAACTTTAACAAGACTTATTCTAATATGATGAAACTAGGGATACCAGAACCAAGAAGAGATGTGTTAGGTATAAAACGAAGAATTATAGTAAAAAACGCCCTTATCTAGAGCCTACCAATTGTAATTGGGTTCGTAAGGTAACTTAACACGGATTCGCAAGTGGTTGGAGAGCAGTGATATGCGCCGAGTGATGGTTTATAAATATTAAGAAAAGTCTAATAAAACATTTTTTAAGGTCAACCAGCTTGAATCACATCAAGCCATTCTTAATACTTGATTAAACATTTATGAGGTAATGCTACTTAACACTCGGACATAATTTGTTAAACTAAATTGCATGTTGCCTTGAAAAAGATTATGTTATACAGGCGAGAGCGGGATACTGGTCACATTTTTGAAAACATTTTAATTAAAAATATATTATGCTTACGAACAACCTGTACCATAGAAACCAAGCCATTTGCTTCTGTCCACGTTGTTATAGTTGCGCAAAAAATAAAACAAAAATAAGCAAAAAATAATAAAGTTATCGACAATTTGCTTTTGTGACCAATGTATCCCCAAGTGGGGCAGGGTGGTGAGAGACCAAGGGTACAGAGGTGATAGCTTACAAACCCTACGTACATTGATAAAATAATGAACAAACAAAAAGTTATTCTGTAAGAGACTCAACAAATTAAATTAAGTAGATTCAAAAAACAATAAAAAATATAAATAAAACGGTACATTCAACAAACAACTCACATATACCTTAACAGTACAAAGGAAAACATACATTATAGTTGCTGAAATCTACACCAAAGTGCAACGTCTCCTTAGATCTAAATGTGCGCTTGGCGTTTGTAGGACCTAGAAGTTTAAAAAAGGTTCAGGTCGCAGCAAGTGCGTTATAGTAGTGCATTTTCATAAGAATTGTACACTATTGGTAAGATATATTATTAAAACTAGTTCTTTAAATTCAAACGGACCTGGAAGATCGGTTCTAGAGTCCCAGTTAGCGATTATTTGGAAAAAAATTATAAGGAGCTAAAAAATTTAAATTAAAAAAGAAAAAAAATTGTTTGTCTACCTTTTGAACCACGTATAACAAGGGGTCCCGAGAGCATTTTTGAGAAAGTCGATTTGCAGCTAACTTTTGCGCCAAAAAATAATGTAGAAGATTTGTTAGGTAATACGAAATGTCGGGTATCTATGAGGTAGGTTGTGAAGATTGTTATCTTAAATTGGTTGGGCAAACTAAGAGAACCATTAAGACTAGATTTAGGGAACCTCTGGCACAGCTGAGATACGGTAGTGTAGGCAAGTCATGCGTGGCACAGCATATTTGGGATAATAACCACCACACAGATAAATAAAATCTGAAACTTATAAAAAATGTTATATAGGCTGCGAAACTAGATGCGTACGAAAGTATTTATATTTTTAAGGCAACAGAAAACAAACGTCTTTAAACCGAGCTCCGCCACTGGTATGTATTCCCCTGTCTGCGTTCTGTCTTTGATACAGATAAACATTCCGAAACTTGTAATATAAACTTATAAAGGAAGTTCAAAAACCTTGTCTGGCAATTAAATATATATATATATATATATATATATATATATATATATATATATATATATATATATATATATATATATATATATATATATATATATATATATATATATATATATATATATATATATATATGTATGTGTGTGTGTATCACACCGATAACTCAAAAAATAATAGGCCGATTTTGATAAAATTTGGCTACCTTTTTTTTTTGTAAGGGCTTGGATAAGTTCGTTAGCCAGGAAAATAGGACTACGTTTCCCGGGAAACTTTAGAGTTTTTTTTGACAAAAATTTTTATTTCAAAAAATTAAAAGGCTACAATAACCAAATCTGGTAGGTAGGTTAACTATATACAAATTAAACTATACACCAACATTTGGATTTCTATGTTACAAAAAAAGTTATAAAAAATATTTCGTGCCAGATAATGTCTATCACTACCATAACGTACTTGCTGCGTCCAGACTTTTTGTTTTAATTTTATTTGATTGCATTAAATATGTGTTATAGTTAGTAGAAACTTTCGTTTGCGTATTTCTTATCGAAAACATTGCATGCAGGGCCAGATAATTTGTTTATCTGAAACCTATTATCTTCGTCACTGATGTTTATGGATCTTGCAGGTTTTAAAAGAATGTTTAGTTATGTCACCTTCATTCAGTCAGCTGTGAGAGCTGCACGTGAGTTGTATCAAGCTTTGTTAAAACAATTTCCAGTTAGCTGTCAAATTCATTAGTCCCTAAATCACAAAAATGCGTTATTTAACTGAAACGCTTCGAATCGAAATATTAATGATGAGAGATACGGAGATAATTGTCGATCCCAAGCAGAAGTTGTTAATCTTTTTAATACAAAGCACCCCGAGCTACCAGCACTTTCTCAGGGAACTGTATCTACAATGTACGCACAGTTGGACACATCAAACCATTGTGCAGCAAGCCCGCTTATGTTAATGATAACGTGAAACTTGATTTTTACTGGCTTTTCAAGAAAATCCAAAAACTTCGACTGGTCAGGTGGCACGTGAAAATGGTATAGATCATCAACTGTTTTAAGAACTTTAAAAACAGCGAAAATGTCTACATTAACATACAAGATTGACAAGAACTAATTGACGGTGATTCGAATAGAAGATTACATTTTGCGAGCAAATGTATGATATGCTAAATGCAAATATTATTTATTTCGCAGATTTTTTTTTCTGATGAAACAACATTTATTTTAAATGGCGAGGTAAATCGGCAAAACTGCAAATACTGGACAAGGGATGCGAGAAACCCACATCCAACGTCATGAAAAAGTCAACGTTTGGACTGGTATCGTTGGGGATAATCTGATTAGACCTATTTTCATTGAAAGCCTTAACGGAGAAAGATATTTGGAGATGACAAGGGACCAACTCATTCCAGCCTTAGTAAAGTTATTCCCAATGCACTTGATCGCATTCGTTCAAATAAAAGGATATGGTTGCAACAAGACGGTGCATTACCCCACTATGCTCTTCATGTATGGAAGGATTTAAATGAAACCTTACCACAAAGGTAGATAGGAGGAATAGGTGTCATAGAATGACCTGCGATATCACCAGATCTTACACGTCTGGACTTTTTTGTGGGGACATCTAAAACCAGAGTGTACAAAACACAACCTTTGGATTTGAGCGATTTAAAGGACAGAATAATGAGGGAAATTAGGGAACATCACGATGGAGTCAAAAAAATCAACCAGCGGTGGGGGTAAAATAGTGAGGGGTAAAAATTACAAACGAATACTACAGGGTGCGAAACAAAAAAAACGTGTCTGACCGTTTCTCATAAAAAAACATTTCTCTTTGAATTATGTATTTTGTTCCATAACTGCGGTCCACACTGTATGAATATTATGTCTAGAATTTCAGTTTTGAGCCTCAACAAAACGACGAGTTGGTATGAGCACGTAATAAGATTAGTTTTGCTAGCAAACTAACATTAGAGAAAATATGTTACTTAGCAGAGTAAGTTGCAAAGCGAGCGAAAGAAAAATAATATGTAAATAGAATCTCCGAAGTTAACAAGCAAGATCCGAAACACGATATGCTTCACTGTACGCAAAGCTTTCAAACACGTATGTAAGTAAATTCTTCAAAGCGTAAAGAAAAGTCAATAAGTTACCTGTGAGTTGATCTACAGTCCGGTTAAATCTCGAGTCTGCATAGGCGTCTTTGATGTTGAGAATCTCTCCAGTCATGGCCACCTGCCCTGAAAGTTACACATTCATAATAGAAAACCAGTTAAATTTATAGCTTTATAGTAATTACAATTGTCGCTATTTCCATGCAATATGAAACAAGACATCAAAGTAACGAGATATTTTAAGCATCACCTGTCAGCAGCTAATAATAATAATGATAAAACCACAAATATCCATAGCTTTAACTATACCGTTTGGAACAGGCAAATGAAATAAATTCAGTATCTCAATTATTATGCAGATTTATAAAAAATCCCGAGGCGCTACAATTTTAGATTAAAAATCATATCATGCAACGTAAAACTTTACCCCCACACTACGAGTGACAGTTGCAACTCCCCCAAATTTTTAAATAAGAAGTAGGGGCTTGTGATACCATATTTAAAAGATCTCTTCATTCTCTATTAAAAAATGTCATGGTTTTAAAATTTATTGCAAAAATTAACAGCAAAATAAGACACTCATCTGATTGATGAACACTACATCACAATAAACAATTAATAACTAATCCCGTTAAATTCTTAATCATTAAAAAGCAAGCAAAAACCATAACTTAAGTGTCCTTCTTGGGCAGTTCAATTAAAGTGAAGACATAAACAGTCCTCAACTATTTTCATAGTTGCCAGTGTTGGTTTTGTTTCGGCTCTTTAAAACAAAGCGTCATTTTTCATCCATCCATTTACTGCTTCAAGTCTGGAGATGGTGATATTTTGTTCTTTGATGTTGCTTTTGTCTCGAATGTCAAAGACAATAGATAACCCCAAGTTTGGCAATGTCTTATAGAGCATAGTGTCTTTAGATGAACAGAAAGAAAATATTACCTGCCATATAAGCATCTTCTCTCTTAAATTGGTTTGCTAAAATGTTCTTTAAAACTTCCGCTCAGCTGTGCAGCCTGCTTCACTTTTATGTTGTGTTCGTTTCTTAACTTTTAACTGGGATTTTCTTCTTCATAGTGTTTTTATTGTAGGATTTTTCAATATGCTAACGCTTTATAACTTTTGACTGTTATTGGTTCAGTTTTCTGCATGGTTTCGATGTAGCTTTAGTTTTAGTATTTGGCAATAGCTTAATAGACCATTACGCTTTCTGTAGCTGTTGCATACTTTGTTAACTTGCATCACTCTTACACGCTAGACCTACTAGAAACCTAGTTTCTTACACAACCAACTCTTGTATCCTTGGTAATAAATAACTGCTGAAAATGGCTTAGAGAACACGAAACAGCTGGGGGTTCTTATAATAAAAAAATGTCTGGAAGTATAAAACCTTTGATTTGTCCTTCAAATATTTGTTTAAAACGGGTAAGCAACTTGCGGTGTGATTATAACAGCATGACAGTAGATGTCAGTTCTTAACTGCAATTCAGAAACATCGTTTATTTAACATGCATAAAATAACAATTCTACAGATGGTTGGTTGCGAAGCTAAAACGCCATCCCAGATCAAAGTTGCACGCCTATTTCAAGAAAAAATTTTTCGATTTTCCGCCTATATCGCAAAGGACAGCAAGCTAGTAAAATAAAATAAAAACAATCGCAAAAAATAACAATTTCCAAGGAAACAAATGAAAATCTTGCGAGACATCTAGAACATTGCCGTTACCTCTCTTTAATGAATCTGGCATGAGAGAAACTAATAAATCCTCGTTATATGACATTTTTTTCAGCAAGTGAGAACACAGTCTTGACAAATAGCGTAAATATCATTGATGGCGAATTCTTTTTACATCGAGTTGTATGAAAACAAAACTCAACATTTTTTAGTATTTTCATGGGTTATGCGAATTACATTTAAATTATTATGTGTAAAGAAAAGTACGGCGATTTTCGACGGATATTATAATGCTGGTAACAGTACCAAAAAATTAGTGCAAAATCGCCGCTCTGCACTTGAAAAATCTGTTGATATTAGTTTTGACGATAACATGAATGTTCTGTCAGACAGGACCATTTTTTTAAGTGACAAGAATAAGAGTATATTAATCAACATGCTTTCTGTCAAGTTAAACAACAATGTAATTGAATCCCGACAAAGCCCAGATGACGCAGACTTATTGTTGGCACGGCAATTAAAGCTTCATGTGAAGATGTTGATCTTTTGATCTTACTACTCGCACGATCTCCACTGAAAACACATAGCCGGCAAGGGAAAGACAGAGAGGAAGGTGTATTTCTCGCAGCAACTGCAATCATCAGTACTTGTAAATAGTCTTTTATTTTCACATGCATTCAGTGGATGCGACACCACGCCAGCAATTTTCAATAAAGGTAGAAACAAATGTGTGAAGCTGTATCAGAAAAATAAACAACTGCAACACGTCGAAGAAATTTTTACCAATAGATATTGTTCGCACGAGGATGTGGCACGAGCTGGACACATATTTTTTCTTGCAATGTTTGGTGCTCGCTCAACAGTTTAGTCTTTAAATATTCAACGACGCTATTGTTTAGCAAGATCCGTAGTAAAAATTAGACCGCATATTGTTTAAATACTACCAACAAAGGGTACGGCTAGACAGCATTCGTTTCGAGTATACCACGAGTTACACAAATGACAAGGTAACGAATTACCTCCAGAGTTTTGGGGTTGGAACAGACTGCAGATACATCTATATCCAGTTACCACAATAGACTCCATGGCGCCAGAAGCATTATTAAACCTCATATTTTGCAAACTCAAAACGGGTTACGCAGGAATGTGTGGATGACGAAAAGCTGGGATTCTTTGTACAAGAGTTTGTAACAGATGCCATGGCGACTGCCTAAACTGTCCAAGCACAGTAATGGATGAAGACGATCGCAACTAGAATGAAGAAGAGATGATAGGCTTCAGGTCATGTTCAAGAGAAGAGTGTTTTAGGCCATCATCACGTGCAGACAGTCGAGCGGATAATATGGATGAAGCCAGTGTAATCTATGGAAGTATGCTCAGCACTACACATGAACAAAAAATTTTAATGATTCAATAAGTGAGTATGTCTAAACAGAAAACATATCCACCGTTCACCGAATCGTCCCTCCCTTCACGAAGCGTTATTATTTATTCACTTACCAACCTATCAATTCGTAATAAATGCAAAAAATATATTTTTTGATGGTAACTCCATTGCCAAAAATTACAAGGAGGGGGGCGAGGAAATGAAAAACCAGGTGTGCAATGAAGAAATGTTCCTATATACATTCCTTTTTAGGATCATAAACATACAATATGACGCAACTAGATTATGATTGAGCCAATAGCATTCGAATTTTCCTGGAAGTGAACCACTTTTGTATTTTTGTAATGCCTTTTACAAGTAAACTACTCGAAACAAAAAGAGAAATCACCCAAAAAACCACAAAAATAATAACAGAGAGCTATGCGCTAGATACGTATTTCGACAACGAAGTTGTCTTCGGCAGTAGCTGTCGCTAAACAGTTTACCGATAGCTGCTAATGAAGACAACTTAGTTGTCTAAATACGTATCTAGCGCATAACTCTCTGTTATTAATTTGCTGGATTTTGGCGTGATTCTGCTTTTTGATTTCAGATTCCAGCCACAATGTTCAATCTCAGTCGTTTTTAGTAAACTATTTATTTAATTATGACCTTTCTTATAGAAAATCCAATGCTCTTAATTTTTATAATAGGCATTTTTTATAAGATTAGAAGTTTGGGGATAATTCTAAAAAATCAGAAAGGTGCATAATTTTTTCAAGATGGCGGTGTTTCCTCAACTAGAATTTTTGGACATTTTTTATACAATCAACAATAGGCCATAATAAACATCTGTACCAAACTTTTATATTGTTTTGTGTGACTTTTCTTTCGTCTCCTGGCCTATCTTAAAAGAAAAGTAAATAAATGCATTCCTTTAAATTGAGAGAAACTAAGGAGCTTATGGAAGACGATTTCAATAGAAGAACGTCATTTTGTTAACAAATGATGGGAACGTTAGATAACAATGTTATCCAACTAAGACATGTTTTGTTTTCTAGTTAGTGCAGTTTTGCACTTCACGTCTGAATAAGAGAAGAACATACGCAATACCCTAAAAAGGTTAATGTTTGGGTAACAATAGTTGAAAACGATGTAAATGGTCCCGTTCGCATTGCTAGCAATTTGAATGTAGATATATTTAGCACTGCTCCAAATTAGTGTCGTGCCAACTTTGGCAAGCTTATATCTTGAAAGAGCAAACCCACAAAATCCATCGAATGTGATATTGTCTCAGCAGGATGGAACACCAGCACCTTGTCAAATTAATGTTCGGCAGAATTTCGACTTAACATTTACAAATCGGTGGATATGGAGACGGTATTATTCTTTTTATGGGGATATGTGAAAAGTGTGAAAAGTATGGCATACAAAGCTAAACCACGCGATTTAACTAATTTAAGAAGACGATCGCGATTAGGTCGGCCACGCCTCAGATAGTGATTAAGGTCAGGTCAGGTCTATTTACGATTAAGATCCTGCCAAGACGTTCTAAGCATGCATTTTTAACATCTTCTACATTAGCATTGATTTTAAAAAAATGTTTTCTCATTATCAAGAATTAATTTACTTATTAATTTTTTGTGTGTTGTAGCGAAGTTCGTCAATCAGATGTTTTACGTTTTTGTAACTGTTAATTTTTGGAATGAATTTTAAAACCATTCTTAAATGGCCCTTATTATAAAATGCGAGAAAAATTATTTACGTTAATTAGTCTTGAGCTGCATCCTATAAAATTATTTTGGTCAATAATAAGTCGTTGGTGATAGAAACTTTTCTTTGTTGAAATGGAACGCTCCTTATATTATGGCATTTGCCATCGAATTATAATGCATGTGTGTGAGGATAAAATTGACATCGTTTACCGTTTTCCAGTTATTTCAACTGTTTTGCAACTTTTCAAGTTTGAATTTGAAAAAATTCAAACTGGTGTAACCCAATTTTCTCAAATAAACACTCTGTAGTTTATGGTTTAACAGTGAAGGGCACGCCCTCTGCTTCAACTTTTCTATAACACCTATAATCGTATACCATGATTCATGCAGGATCAGTTAAAATCGTTTTTTTTTTTCTAGTTTTCTATTCAATGCTAATAACCGATCATGATTCTTTTAATAGAAAAAGACAATTCACTACAATAACTCGCTTGCTGAGTCCACATTCTGTACATATCTAAAGTCTGACAACTGAAACCTATTATGGCAAGATTTTTCAGATGCCGAGTAGTAGTTTAAGATAGTAATGGTTTGTATGTCAGTCAAGTTTGAAGAAAGAATAAGTTAATTCTTTGTCATTTATGAAACACATTTGAGCTCAGTTTGTGTTGTGATACAAACAAATTAAACACTAAGCAATATTACGTAACTTACCTGCGATTCCGGTTCCAAGAGGAAATCGTATTTCCTTAGATGTGTTTATTGCTGGGGTTTGGGCATCTCCATTGTTGGAGGATTGGTCTTTCTCAATACCGATATCAAAAATAGTGGCATATAATTCTTTATTCTTGCTGTCTACGAGAAATAGCGATGCTCTGTCTGCGTCTACTAGTCTTTGGGCAAAATTCATAATCTTCATTACAAGCATGTCCATACTGACCATGTCCTGGAATATAGATCTGTAACAAGGGACTAATGTAAGGGGAATCTTTAAGATAAACACCACACTAGTTCGATATATTCACAGTATAACATAGAAATTGCAACATCGTGTAAATATGCAGATATTTTTATGTTTTTTACCAAATTTTCGTATAAAAAATTACCTAATGTGATCATGACTTTTAGAAGTAAAAAAAATGTGTCCAAATGAGCGCGAACTAGGCTTGCTGTAACCCATATCCGGGATGAGTTTAAATATATATATATATATATATATATATATATATATATATATATATATATATATATATATATATATATATATATATATATAAATATATATATCAGGTGGCTTGTAGATTTGAAATTTTGCCTATCGGATATATGGTTAGAGATCGTAAAAAACAACTCGAAAAGAAAATGGCGTAAACGACCCTCTGTATATTCCAAAATTTGAAATTTATGCCCAATTGCCTTTACAATGGTGTATGATAAGTCATATTTTCCCTAAGGTGGCTTGAAAGTGGTGATGGTGATCAAAATGTGGTATGGCCTCGACTGTACTGTCATTAGTCACTAGCTTGAAATATATAAGTTAAGAAGAAGTTAAAAGAAAAATTATATTACATGAAAATAATTAAATACATAATTTCTTGAATCAATATTAATCAAATGCCCAAGCGAAAGGAGGAGAATATGCTATTTTCTAAATGAGGTGTTCATAATGACGGTCATGATTTTCCTAGCAAGATCAGCCCCATAAAGCAGTTCACGAGAAGTAACAGATCCAAGAAACACAGCATCGATAGCCTGACATTCTACCCTTATTTTATTTTGGAGGTCTTCAATATTATTTGGAGGTGTTCGACATACTTTATCCTTTAAATATCCTCACAGGAAATAATCAACCCGCGTAAGGTCAGGAAATCTAGCGGGTCACCTTACCGCACCATTTGTACCTATACACCTTTTAGGAAAAATTCGTCGGAGGGATTCTGTCACCATTCGAGCGTTGTGGGCAGGTGCACCGTCTTGATGGAGAAACATATTATGACACAATTGCCTCAACGGAATATTTTCCAACAATATTGGTGAAGAATTCCAAATACATTTTTCAATTCAAATTTCCTTTCACAACTTTGGTCCAGCAAGGTACCCATAAGTAACGCCACACCAGACTTTTAACCCCCAGATGTTCTGAAAACTCCTCTCTCTTATCCAGTGGGGATTTTCAGCAACCCAATAGTGATAATTATGCCGATTAACTGTGCCACCATTGTGAAAACGACTCTCATCTGACCATAAGAGGTGACTCAAAATGCCATCTTCCGCAACAGTTAGCCATGCAAGAAATGCAAGTCTTCTACCATAATCACCAAAAATGTTGCTCTGTTGCTGTATTTCTCTAATAGATATGTGTTGACCTACTTCAACTTTTCCCAAAAGGGACAGTATGTTTTTCATCCGTTACTGTTCTTTGTTTAAAAATGGTCTGCTTCTTCCTAAACGACCCACTTGAAGCTAAATTAAAGGCTAAACGGGTAAATAATTCACTTGGTCTGCGACTATTTGAGTACCGTGCTGCTCTACGATTGCGTTGATATTTTCCATAAATCAAAACCGTGTCTAGCTCTTCTTGGTTAGTGAAGTAAATCCCTTCCATGTCACAAGTTTGATTTGGCTTATCAATCCTTTAAACAGAACAATTACTTGAAGTAACTAACGTTTCAATTTTATAGCAAATGTCTTTCGAAATGGATAGTAGACGTCATGACACCCTTGGAAAATCATGAATCTAACTTTTATCATGTAAGCCAAAAAATTAACATAACATCACGATGGTACAAAAGTGAATGTTGAATGAAAGAATAAAGCAAATGACTTTCTACAAATCAAAATATGTAACATTTAATGTCTTAATACTTTTTAAATAAAATATGAATCTGTTTCTGATAATTTTCAAAAAAATCTATTCTTTAGCCACTATAAAATTAAAATAGGACTCATGATACGTCAGTGTAAAGGGAATTTGGCATAAATTAGAAATTTTGGGAAACATATACAGGGCGCCATTAAAAATTCAAAGCTGTTTTCACTGCCGGTTAAACCGTAAGTTCTACCACTTTGTCTTCCAGTTATTTTTAAGATGATTAAAGGAAATTAAAGACTTTTACTATCAGACAAACTGATTTATTCTTAAAACCATACGCGTTTCAACACATTATTGTGCCATCTTCAGGGGTTTAGACCTAGAATGTAAAAAGGTGGTTGTCAGAAAACTATGTTTCTGTTAGGTCTACCTGTACACCTTTTAGGAAAAATTTCGTCGGATGGATTCTGTCACCATTCGAGCGTTGTGGATAGGTGCACCGTCTTGCTGAAAAAAACATATTATGACACAAATTCAAGGGAATATTTTCCAACAATATTGGAAGGTCATTTGTGAAGAATTCCAAATACATTTTCCAATTCAGATTCCCTTTCAAAACTTTGGTCCAGCAATGTATCCATAAGTAACAAAATAGGACTCATGATAAATCAGTGTAAAGGGAATTTGGCATAAATTCAAAATTTTGGAAAACATATATCGGGAGCCATTAAAAATTCAAAGTTGTTCCACCATTTTGTCTTCCAGTTATTTTTAAGATCTCTATGCACATATGCGATAGCCAACATTTCAAGTCTACTACCATCAAGCCAGATGAGATATCCGTTTGGAACAGAAGAACTTGGACACCCAGTATATATATATATATATATATATATATATATATATATATATATATATATATATATATATATATATATATATATATGTTTGTGTGTGTATGTGTCATGGGAGACATATGCCCGGTTTCACAAAGCTCGTTTAAGTATCTAAGAGTCGATTAGTTAACCAAGCCTTAATACAACCAATCACAGCTTCAAAATATTTGGTTCTCATAGCAAAAACCTGAATCATAGTCTGTGATTAGTCGTCTTAAGCTTGATTACCTAACCGTCCGTTTAATACAACCAATCACAGCTTCAAAATATTTGGTTATCATAGCAAAAACCCGAATCATAGTCTGTGATTAGTCGTCTTAAGCTTGATTAACTAACCGTCCGTTGAATATTTAATAGAGCTTTGTGACACTAGGCCATAGATCGGTTTCGTCCTTGTTTGCACTCGTCAGTATGTCATACCTAGCTCCAAGGCGATCAAGAATAGTACGAAGTGCCATTTCTGGTTTTTTACTATGGTTCTAGGCTTCCGCCGCAGCTTCCGCGTATATACGGTACAGCAAGAAGAAAGCTGTATGAAGAAACTAGCAAGCGAAAACCACTACCCCCTAGCTAATACCAAGATGGGCATTAAATCACATCACTTCCTAGCCACCATCACTTCAGTCCTGCCGGGACTTGTGGTATAACAGGAGACGTAGACCGGTTACGTCCATGTTTTCTATAATATATATTTGTATTAATTAAGTAAAATGTAGTTACCTCTCCGACATTCACTTATGTTTCGTCTCACATTAAAGTTAATAAAACAAAGATAATGATAAACTGACTAAACAAGCCCCACACACCATCAACCCATTATTGATTTATCATTAACAGATGATTTGAAATGCCTCTGCACAATTCAAGGTTTCCAGCACGTTGTCGCAGTGTGAAGGCGTTTATGCCTAGGTGTAGCTCTACCACATATGCTGTGGTTCTACTACAAGCCTAAACAACATAAGTTTTGGAACACAAACAGACTTCGTATGAGTCACACTGGAATCGATTATGGATATTTTGAAGTGGGCGTGTCCCACCAAAATGTCAAAATAGTGATGTGTCGTGTGATGTAAACATAATTTCGAGTGTGTCTTATGCGACTAACGCTCGCTGAAAATACTAGAAGTACACTAAAGGCAAACAACACAACCTTCGTTATCACAGTATAAAGGGGATGTATAGCCATGTCATTTCAATCATAAATCTCTGTGTCTAGTTTAATTTTTTTGTAGCAGTAGGTTATTTCACAGATTATCGCGCGGCGTGCGTCTTCAATTTTTTTTAGAAACATGCGTAGAACCGCCCCTATATGCAAAAACCACAAACAAAATGTTTTTTAACAAATGGTTTTTAATCCCTAAAAAGTTACGGTACTTGGAGCTAATAGAGGTGGAGGGAAAGAAAAAGTTAAGAGAAACTATAAATTAGGGATGTGATAAGCGGTTTTTTCTCGATTCGGACGAATACCGAATCAGCTAGAATTTTGCAGTGATTCGGACAAAGTTTCGACCAAAATCAGTAATGTCAATACTAGACATTTTTTGAGACGAAAAAAAAAACAACTACACCATATTTATTCAAATTAATAGGTCCGTGAATGAAGAACTTAAGTAGTATGCAGAATATTGCACAAAAACACAAGAAATGATACAGTAATAACAAAAACAATTCCCGTTTCTAAATAATAAAGATTAAAAGTAAAAACCTAAGCAAAAACAAACACTGTTGCACAAAACAAGTAATAAAGAACGGAAATAATGAATGAGCACTCTCGCTTCAGTACTGGAAATTCAAGAAAGGTAAGTTATGGTGGATAAATAGCAACTTTTCTGCATTTCTTGGAAGTAGGTTAGTTCTAATTTCATTATAAATGTTTCCTACCTCCGAAAAGGACCTTTCACTGTAAACCCAAGAAGCAGGGGCTGAACGAAATTTTATAGCCATCTCCTTGGATATTGGATTTCTTTTCTTTACACCAAATACTAAGTGAAGATTGGAACCTGTAATGAGCACTGAGAAGTACACTTGGAAAACCCAAATCACCAGAATACAATTTAAAAGACCTAACGATCGTTTCACTAACCAATTGTCGATTTTACTAATTAATTTAAGTATATTTTAAGTTTTTTTTAATCCTACTTTTATACAGATTTTTCTCGAGCTATTGCCGTTGTAGAACTTGTTGTAGTTTCGTCAAATCATTGTCACAATTTACTTCTTGTTTTTTCCCTTTCTTTATCTTCACTACCTATATTATTTTTGACATTATTATTTTTGCCAACGGTAGGTATATCGTCACCTTCAGAGTCACTTGAAAATGCTCATCTATGATACGTTTTTTGACATATTCACGATTGCCTTTATCAAAAAATGCTACCTTAAATCTAGGGCCCAAGACTGCTCAAATCATCTAAAATTTATTTTTCAATAAAGGATCAAATCTATTTAAAATCTGTTTACAAAATGTTGCTTTCATTGCGCCAAAGCCATTAAACATACTTTTTATTGAATATGTTTTAAAGTAACAATCGTTGGCAGGACTTCAGATATGAAAGTTGAGTTCAGTTTCTTGGTAATACCTTCGAAAGGTTGTAATGAATTCAATAATGGTTGCATTAACATTCACTGATTTGCTGTTGAATTATTGAAATTTTTATCTGCGGCACAGATATTCTAAAGTCTTTTTTGCTCTTGTATTCTCGTATCCTTTTGACCATAAAATCGAAAGAATTCCACCTACTTGAGATATCTTGGATTAATTTATTAGAAGCTACATTTAACCCTGTCTGAGTTTCGTTTAACTTGGAACGTGCAGCAGATGAATGGCTGAAATGTCCCACAATTTTTTTGCAGGTTGCTATTAAATCTGAAACCGATCTTTGGCTGTCAATAGCTTCAGTTATGACTAATGTAGAGTGTGAATAAAACATGATACACTGGGTATTCCTGCATTGCTTTCACCCTTTACAATCTTAGCACCATTGTCTCGTACCTTTAAATACATCTCTGCTTATACGCCATATAAGTATGTAACATATTATGAAAGAACATATTTTTGATCAACTGACCAATATGACTACCAGGAAAATGTTTATGGTTTAGGTCTACATGGATACATGATTGACACTTACTAACTTGTTACTGAATTTTCTTTAAAAAAAATCACTAATGAGGAGATCCCGACTTTTGAATTTTGAAAAAATTTCTTTAAATGAGCGCTAATTAGGCCCCCCAGAACACATATCCGGGGTCAGTTTCAATTTTTATATGTTTATATATATATATATATATATATATATATATATATATATATATATATATATATATATATATATATATATATATATATATATATGTATATATATATATATATATATATATATATATATATATATATATATATATATATATATATATATATATATATATATATATATATGTATCACACCGATAACTCAAAAAATAATGTGCCGATTTTGATTAAATTTGGTGAATAAATTTCTTTTGCTTGGATAACTTCGTTAGCCAGTGAAATCTGCCCAGGTTTTCCAGGAAAATTTTGTATTTTCTTTCGAAAAAAAAATATATATCTCAGGAATTAACAAAGTACGAACAACCAAATATATATATATATATATATATATATATATATATATATATATATATATATATATATATATATATATATATATATATATATATATATTGTGTGTGTGTGTGTGTGTGTGTGTGTGTGTGTGTGTTTAATGGTATATAATTTTTGTCGAATTTTCTTAAAAAATCAATAAAGCTCAATATATCCGTTATTATACAAGATATGAAAAAAATTTGTATATAGTAATTATAGGGTGTCTTGAGCGACATCTTAAAAAAATATTTCTACAATCACAGGTTGGCCCATAAGTGGTTGGTGATACAAATTTTCTTTTTTTTTTTATCAAACACGCCTTATGTTATTGCATTTTTGCATTTTCCATCGAAATATAATGCATGTTTGTAAGAAAAGAAATTCTGGATGCAGCAAGTGCGTTATGGTAGCGAATTTTGATCAAATGCTTTATATTTGAATAGCCCAATTTGCTATTAACCTATAAGGTTGACCAAGAAACGAGTTTTTCCGGGAACACTTTAAGTTTACTTTTGCAATTTTTTGAAAATTTTCACACAATAAAGTTATTTTTATGAAACATGGCACATTGTTTTTACTATATAGCTTATACTGGTAACCAAAATTGATGCCTGCTTTCTTAAAAAGGAAACACACATATTTGCAATAAAAACATTTTAATGAAAATTCACTACCATAACGCACATGCTGCGTCCAGAGTTTTTTTTTTATTTAGTACCACTAAGTGCTCATAAATGCCAGGAATTATTTCCTTGCTAAAATATTTTCTTCCAGGTAATGTATATTGAGGAGCAAGCTTTGTCATTAGTCTCTTGAATCCCTTTTTGTGACAATGAATCGCCTATCACATAACGAACTGACTTCGCGCGCTGGTCGTGAATCCCCTATTTCGAACACGATTGTAGGGCTTCAGTAATTGTTAGCTCCTTTCGCTTATACTTGAATTTTCATCTTAGAATTCCTTATATCATTCTACGTGTATTATTTTTAAATGCTTAATCATAGATGTTGTGGTAGGACGTTTACCAAGACCACCCCAAGAAACCTGACATTTAGATTTGTTCCACTCTCAATATTTATTATTTTCACATAATAAATAATACTTCGTAATATCACTCGTCTTTTTACTAATTTTCACGTTTTTTTACTGCTAAATTGCTTAAGACAATACTCTATCCGGTTTAAAACGTGAACAAAACACAGGAATATCAGCCAACACCGTTTGCCTGGCTCCTGCCCATCGTGTACGTAGGTAGTTTGGTAGTTCCCCTGACATTCCGACCCGAAATCACTTACGACGTGATTTAACACAAGTCTCGACAACACATTTTTGCCGCGTCGCTTGCTTTGGCCGAATCAGACAAATGCTTCGGCCAAAATCCAATAGTGAACAGATATGCTGAAACGGCCAAATACCGAAGCCGATTTGATGGTTCGGCGCATCCCTGCGATAAATGCAAAATGTAAGAAGAGCAATAGAAGCCACGAGAATAAATAAACCCTTAAAAACCGCACCTGGCCTTCAATCACACCTTTCACTCGCTCATATTTCCTTCCCAATATACCGCCATTCTCTCAATTAAAAAGCTAGGTGAAATGAAACACCACACTACAATGCACCCCTGCAGAAGTTAAGGGGAAGATATTTGTAAAAACCAAGGTTAGGTTCGGGAATAAGTAAGGGTCTTAATGAGATGAATCACAAATGACATGCATCTTCGTACTGGAACTAGGTTCTCACCAAAGTCGTGATGGGCACAAAGTGCTAACGATACATATTGTGTAGAACAAACCAACGATTGTTAAATAGTTGGCGCTAGTACTACATGCCTCTTGCAATTAAAAAAAAACGTTTTGATACGTAAGGTCCTTGGACGGGGGGTGGAGCGGCTGGTACGAGGATTCACCTTCCCATAGGGTAATTGGACGCTGCACTGTGATGTTTTAACTTCTGCTTGCCTATTAATTAAGAGAACGGAGGTTTTTTTATAAAGAAAGGGTGGGTGGGTTAGAGGGGTGGTTGAATTTTCAGTGCGGATGTAAAGCGGTTTTTTCCTACTGCTTCTGTAAGTTTCTTTTTAAAAATTAGTACTTATATTCCTTTTTAATGTTGTTCCCGCACAGCACCACTATTTGCTCCAAGCCCCGCAAGTTTCTTGAGGGCTAACACCACAAGTTTCCTCTTGTTTTATGCATGCAGGGGTAGCTCTAAGTATATTTCTATAAATTTTTCCTGAAAGCTAACCGTATTCTGCAGAATAGCTTTGCAGGTTATTAGTTCAGCAACGTATGTAACGAGTAAGGTTTTGGCAGGATCTGCCCCTTTTACAAGTATGTGTCACTAACGTATTATTTTATTCCTCACAATATTCTGGTAAGCACCTTCTTCGCTCACCTCTTCTAAAACATTTTGATGTCTTTGTATCGGTGTACCTGTTTTTACTGGAGTTTCTTTAAAAAATTCACTAATTTTGAGAACGCGACTTTTGAATTTTGAAAAAATTTCATCAAACCAGCGCGAACTAAACCCCCTAGAATAGATACATGGGGTCAGTTTCAATTTTTATATGTTTACATATATATATATATATATATATATATATATATATATATATATATATATATATATATATATATATATATATATATATATATATATATATATATATATATATATATATATAGAGCTTAAGGAGGGAGGGGGGTGAAAAGTCCCATTTTTTGTTCTTTGCTTATATCTCGGAAACGATGCACTCTGAAAAATATTTATCAAATGAAAATGCAAGCTAATTAAATTTTCTCTTCTAAACATACTTGTCAAATTCCCAACGGTTTTCGAGATATACGTTACTACAAATCTATAATTTTCAGAAAAATAATTTCCAGCTCACTCTTTTTGTCAAACATTTGTTTCTAGTGCCTCCAACAATCGCTTCTTAGAAAAATTATTAGAAACGAAGTTGTAGATAATCATATTTTGCCACCTTATCTTCAACCAATCAAAAGTTATAGAACTTCTAACATATACGCTCAATTTTGATGTTCCTCTAGAAATGAGTAGGTTGAGAGCCTGTTACGATTAACTGCTGTAACTTGCTATCATGATGAATAACAACATTATTCATTAAAACTAAACCTACCTCTACCTCAAATGTTGTCTAAAAACATAATTTTTTCGTACCTCGTGATGGAAGCTGGTTTGGAAGAAGTTTTGTCCACTATATATGCTCCATTATCAGCTGACAAAATGCTGACGCCTTTGACAGAGCAGTGCGTGGTCATTGTCTTGTTGAACATACCTTGTCAAACATAATATTCGACAAAGTCTAACCCTCGAAGAAAGAGCAGACATGCATCAACACCCTCACGTGAGATTTCCTCTCGGAGCCTCCCTCATTCTATTCTTTGGACCAAAACAAATTACTCGAATCAGTGGCTATAAAATTTTGGGACGCGATGTACAGGATCAACAACAATGGACCCACTGCAATGCTATGGGTACAATACTTCAAAATGGCGAATATACACACTGCTAAAGTCAATTGATAAGGACGTTGATTTCACTACCTTTGAATTTGTTGTTGACGGGGGATTCCTAGTCCACAAAATTACTTGACAAAAAGAGATACCTGTATTGTCCATTTGTGATGGTTACGTTAGATTTGTAAAGACCCTTTATCATGGGAGAGGTTGTACAGTGGTTTTCAATGGGTACAAAAGAGAGCACAAAAGCAGCTGAAAAGCTGATTGGTTGAAGATAATGTGGCAAAAGTTTATATTTAATTATATAGAATTTAATTATCTACAACTTCGTTTCTAATAATTGTTCTAAGAAGCGATTGTGGGAGGCACTAGAAACAAATGTTTGATAAAAAGAGTGAGGTAAAAATAATTTTTTTGAAAATTATAGATTTTTAGTAACGCATATCTCGAAAACTGTTGGGCATTTGACAAATATGTTTAGAATCAATTGTAAAGAAAATTTAATTATCTTTCATTTTTATTTGCAAATTATTGTTTAAGTGCACCGTTTCCAAGATATAAGCAAAGGAACAAAAAATGGGACATTTTCACCCACCTACCTCTTTAAACTCACCCCCAAGGGACGGAGACTTTTAGTAGGTTTACTCCTAACTATTCCTAACAAAGTCCTGAATTACAAAATTCTCACATATTCCATGCATTCTACACCCCTCTTTTGAGCACTCGTGGACTGGACTATATGTCCTGTTTACTCAAAGTTCAGTTTTTCGCCCCATTTATCATAAAACACCAGATGCGTGACTTGGTAAATCCTTGCTTAAGTCCAATTTAAAATATTTATTATTGACCGTAGTGTTTTGTCTATTAAATGCTTGCTTTGTCATCGCGGTCCCCCTTCTTAGTTGTTTGCTACATTTACCATCACCCGCAATAATATTTGCAATGAAGGAGAAAATCATTTGTGCCACCAAATAGGAGAAAAAAAAACTTATAGATAATATATTTTCCTAATCGTCAAATTAACTTGTCGCCGTTGATATACTTTTTTTGGTAGTTGTACCAAAGTAGTTACTTTTAAGGCAAACGTTATTGGTAAAATTGCTTATTATAGAAATATGTGGTAGGCAAGAATTTAACCGGAAATGTAAATGTGTTTCCCAATCCCGTGAATATAAATCAATTATATGTGGGAACTTAAGCAATGCAATGCTTTGATTTATTTCTCACTCAGAATTGCTTGACACACAGAAGCTCCAACAGAGAGGCCTGTTGCAGGAATTTAATTTCAAAGCTCCGACTCAACAATATTTTTAGCGAACCTTAATCGAAAAGTTACAAATAATAAAATAAAGAATAACGTTCCAGAAAATAAGTGTACCTATATCATTCTTTTCACGAATTGAACGTAATTTAATCTTATGTGGTTTATCTTACAAACGAGAATAGATATTACCGTAGAGTTTTGATAAGAAATACTAATGCACAATAAGCCAAAGGCTGCGGTGCTATCGGGGCGTCAAATACGCGGACGAGCCCTAAGGGGAAAAATGTAGTTTTCTTTGCTTTGTGAAACAATAATATAACAATCACAGACACATGGATTGTTACAGAATCAATCAATAGAAAATTTAATAATACGTTATTATAAAATGTAGCCTTAGATACAGTTTTGAAATAAGCTAAACCAAACATCATTGGTCTCAGGGAATTGAAAATGGAATGTAAATTTATAAATAATTATTTATTTTTCTAGTAGAGACGGACGTTTCAAATTTCAATGTTTAATAAGATTGCAGACTAAAAAAGTATACAGGGTTATATATATATATATATATATATATATATATATATATATATATATATATATATATATATATATATATATATATATATAATGCCCAAAATTTAAAATAAGAGTTTGTGATCATATTAACAAAAAACGCTGATAAACTCCAGTTACTAAACTAAAAATATTTACTTTAAAATAATTATATTATATTTCATATTATATCATATCGGTTGTCATGACGACGAACTGAGATTATGTCACTATTAGAGAATTTTCTCAAAATAGAATTCACTAGTGAGGAGACCCCGACTTCTGAATTTTGAAACAATTTCTTAAAGTGGGCGCAAAGTAGGACCACAAAAACCCATATCCGGAGTCTGTTTCAATTTTTATATGTTTATATATATATATATATATATATATATATATATATATATATATATATATATATATATATATATATATATATATATATATATATATATATATATATATATATCACACCGATAACTCAAAAAATAATGGAGTACCTTTATTTTGCAAGTGGCTTGGCTAAGTTCGTTAGCCAGGAATGTTTGGTCAATTGGCGATTTGAAACGTCAAAATTCGCAACATTTAGGCAAAGAACCTGAAACAAATACGCATTATGTAAAGAAAATGTTGCAAGAAGAGTGTTCTGCAGACCCTTAAATTTCAGCTTCAACCTCCATTGTTCTTCATTTTACTAAAATATCTACAGAGAATACATTTCAAATAGACCCTTTCTGTGATGCTTTGGCTGTAGGTTTAGTTAAGTTTAATCTTTGGCTATAGGTTTAGTTAAGTTTATGGTTTAACGGTCTATAATTTCTAGCTAATTTTTGTAGAACAAATTCGTTAAGGAGGAGACAGCGACTTTGAATTTTAAAAATATGTCTTCAAATCAGCGCAAACTAAGCCCCCTAGAATACATATCCGGGTTTACTTTCAGTTTTTAATCTGTTTGCATATATACAAAGTGACGCATTTCTACGGTAAAGCTCAATATAATTGTGAGTATACAAGATACGAGAAAAAATTGTATACCTTAATTGTATGGTGTCTTAAGTTGCATCATATAAAAATATTTTGGTGGTCCGTAAGTCTTTGGTGATCCCTACATTCATTTTTTCGAACACATTTAAATTATTGCATTTTTCAATTGTTTACAGAAATATGATACATGTTTGTAAGAAAAAAATCGAGAAGCATTAAGTGCGTTTTGGTAGCAAATTTTCATTAAATCCTTCAAATTTAAATAACTCAATTTGCTATTAACCTAAGGTTTGTTGGCTAGGAAACCAGATTTCTCGGTAACATTTTAAAGTTTATTTTCGGAAAATTTATTATTATTGTGCATTGTTTCTACTATATAGGCTATACCGGTAACCAGATTAATGACTTCTTGCATTAAAGATACATATTTGCTATTAAAAATATTTTTATGAAAATTTACTTCCATAACGCACTTGCTGCGTCCAGACTTTTTTTTAAACGTATGCATGTGTTTACGTCCTTAAAGGCAGTCGTGTCTTACAAGGATTACGACAACGAGCCACTTGTTAAAAAAGACCCATAATTATAGATTCATTTATTTCTACAAAATTTGTGGATAATGCTAATATAACATTGAAAAACTTAAATTTGATGTTTAATCAAAATTCCTTATTAATTTTTATAATGAGTTAAAGCCTCGGTGGTTCAGTAGTGAGAACATGTGCCTCTGAGCCGAACGTTACTGGGTTCGAACCCAGGGTTCTCTATTCATTTTTTCAGTACATACTGTAACATTAACACCAACCGAAGTTGTGGCATCGTATTTGAGCAAGTTTAATGTCTGCAGGTTTCGTCCTTTGGAGGGGGCGTAAAGCTGTCGGTCCCTGTACATGCGATGTTGGGCACGTTTAAGATCCCTATTCTCCTGACAGAAAGGCAGGGGCTCGGCAAAATTTCCTGGATAGTGAGGTGAAACTGCTCCCTGGAGTCGGTGATTGGCCATAGTCGCGGAAATAGACCGATGTTAAAGAAACAAAAGAGACACACACACACATTTTACAATGAGTACTGTAATTGTTGTCCATGCACGAGCTGGCAGTGTCCAAGACGCGAATAAACATTTTCAATAGCGCATTGAATGGCATGGGGATAAATTAGTCTAATTTCAGTTCTCATCTATTTTTAAATCATCTATTGTGTTAGGTTTTTTGTGTTTAGTTTTCAAGTGGCCTCCTCAAAATTCCAGTGGAGACAAATCAGGTGATCTAGGTGGCCATGCAACAGCACCCCTACGACCTATTCATCTATTATGAAAAAATTAATCGAGGCGGGGACGAACTGCTTCACCAAATTGTGGACATACGCCATTCTGTCAAACCAAATATGATCCCTTGGAATGTAATTTTTATTTTGATTTGGAAGCATAACATGTAAGGCAGTAATTAACTCATCTTGAAGAAAGTTCAAAAAAGACTCAGCACTAAGGCTGCTTCCAAGAAATGGGGGCCAATGATGTGCCTGTCTACAATTCCTGCGCCAACATAAATTTTTTGAGGACACTGAGTGTGAATCTCCTGTGCCTAGTGTTAATTGTTTCGTGACCAGTAGCGGAAATTATGACTATTTACCGTACTATTCAAATGAAAATTTGCATCGTCAGTAAAGAGAACGTTAAACAAAAAAGCATAATATTCATCACATCGTTATATTAAGTGCTCACACAATTGCGGACACCGATCGGGATCATCAACGTTTGGTTCATTAAATAGCTGGACTTTGTACGGGTAATACTTTTACTTTTTGAGTAGTGTCACTACTTCTGATTATTGAATGTTGTAATTCAACGCAATTTGCGTAATGGAGAGGGGTGGATTGTTTTCGGTTTCTGTCGAAATGTTCAACTCCTCATCTCTATATAATGAGAGGAGACCAGACTTATGCAAATCTTCAACACTACTTATCTCATTATGTAACAGATCTGTTTACCGTACGATGACCTATTGGACGTCTGTCATGGTGTTTCTCATTAAATAAAGCGCTAGCTTCTTCGTGGTAATTCAATTCTTTCTTTTTCAAATAAATGTAACATTTTCACCTTAAAGAATAGACTTCGGGCTGATAAAATGTAGTATAAATGATACTGGTTATTGATAGTGCAAAGATAAGAAACAAAAATAGCATGTATAAGTGCTTAAAAAGGGACTGGAGAAAACCTACTTGGGTGACGAGAAAACTATTTGCTGGGACAATCGTCGTATTACTTGGCACAAATCCATCATAGTTTCACAAAAAACTAGTTGCCGGTATTGAAAAAAGGCATGAATCAATCAATCAAAAAGTTAACAGGTGGCCCTCGTAGATAAAGTAAAAAATATTTAGAATCCATTGTGAGTATTTAAGAACTTTTTTTGTAAGAACATAATGATTACAAAATGTGTGAAGAATTTATTTGACACTAAAACCTAAAAGGATATAAAACTGAAAACTGGGATAACAACCTTTGAATTTTTTAACTGTTACGCGTATAATACACCCCGAAAATTAGTGCATCCCTGACGACCACTGCATTGTCCTTTTTTAACATGCCCTTATCATTCTACCATCAGACAAGTGAAATAAATTTGCAGCAAAAGTTATATTTTTTCATAAAAACTAGTTTTCTTAAAATGTGACTTTGTCAAATGTACCTGACGCGAATTTAACAGTTGGTGGTGTAAAATATTTGTATCAAGCAAAGCAAGCTGGTCGTTTTAAACCTGGCTTACTTAGTTGAGATTAAATTTGTATCACTATATATCTTTTCTGCAATATAATAGACTTAGTAGTCTCACAGTTTTCGAGTTTTTAAGTTTTTAAATTTTATTTTCTTCTTCGGTTTTTGAGTTTTTGAAATTTCTTATTTCGAAATTTTTTACGTTACTCTACTGTTTTCCATCCCATCTGTACAAATGATAATATTTTGTATTCTGTTTACCTAATAATATGCCCTAATAAATGTTCTATGAGATAGGTAATATAAGTTTTTATAAACAGTTGTAATTTCCCAGAAGCAAATATTTTTCTGAGAATGTAACTGCCATATTTAGATGACTCCATGTTAACAGTTGGTCCTGTAAAATTTTTGTAACAAGCAAGACGTACCAGCTTTTTACGAACTTGCCTATTTAGGATTTTTAATTACAATCACAATTTTACTAAATTAATATTCTGTCCAGAATGTGCTTTGTCTCAAATTCATGCAGTAAAATGATGACATAAATTACATCCAATCACAACGCCCATGACATTAGAAATGTTTACCTTCTCAGTTCTCTTGGCTCAAGTCAAGTCAGCGCTGTCATTTCAGTACAATTGCGCTGAATTTAGCAAAGAAATTATAAAGTCAGTACGATTATTCGAAAAAGATTTAATTCTCAGTACATTTGAAAGTCAAGCGATTAGTTTCCCAACTGATGGCAAGTGAGATCAGAACTTGAAGTGAGTATTTATTACGTAATCGCCACTAATTCTGCGACTCGGCGGTGAAAATAATTTTCATTCACACATTAATAGCGATAATTACGTCATAATGGCTACCTATAACTACTTTAAAGTTACGCAACTTCTTAGCTCCTTTCAAGGCACTATGAACGTCGTCGTTACTCACAGAGCGAACTAACAGTTCCGGAAACTTGAAGGTAGCAAACGGCAGCATCCAAAACTATCGTATATTACTGGAATGATACATCAAAGTTGCAATCCCTTCCAAGTTACATTAATAGTTGCCACGACGTTGCTGACCACTTCATAATACACCTAATAGTTGTGGAACTTCTCGTTACTATATTCTGATAAAAGTTTTTGCTACCTAAAGACGTTAATGTTACTCTTTGTGTGTAGTATGAAGTAGCAGTGACCTTTCAAAATCACTATAAAGTATTTTTATCCTTATAGTCCCATTGATCATAAGGGATGAACCACAACAGCACGCAATGCAATGTTGTGCAAGTAGGGTAGTGGGTGTAATGTGTGCGATCCAATAATAATGTCATACGTCAATAGAAACAAATCACTTGACCAACAAACAAAACTCTGCAGACATTCTACAACATTCTACAGGAAGGTGAGAAGTGAAACAAACAAACCAGCAGTGTAAAATGGTATTATGCTGCTGTGATAATGCCGATATTGTCAACAAGCGATAGTGAAATATTTACAACTGAGGAGCGTTGTTCTCAAACGGAACGTCAAACATGTTTCAACTACTGTGATAAGGGTGACTGCATCATCCATCCGTAAGTGAATTTTATGCTTAAAGTCAAGAACAAGATACTATTGTTTCTCAGATTTCACTATTTCAACAACTTAGAACATAGTATCGTTGTCATAAAATAAGCCACAGCACGGTTCACATCTATTGCACATATGAAAATGAAAGGGTATGAATTTAGCAACCGATAGTACAACTTTATTAAAAATTCCAAGAAGCGTTGATGTCGTAAGGATGGAAAATGGAGAGTTTTGATACATCGGCATTTAAAATTCTTTGAACACAGCATTTTCTCGGGTTGACAGATCCATAGCAACACACTGGTTTTTAATGTGGATGGTACAAAGCACAGAACAAGATACATGTTAACAGAAACAACTATAACCTAAAACTTTGTTAGGTTAAAATGGCAGGTAGAGCAAAAACTTAGACTTTTAAAAGTATCCTCTGTAACAGTAACTTGAAAGTTCCGGCTTTACTGTATTTGCCACCAAAGAAAAGTTTTATTACTTTTAAGTTCAATATTTCACTGAATGCTACTTTGAAGTGTTTCTTCTGAAACGCGTGGTTTTTTTTTTAGATGGAATTTACGGCGCCATTATTATCTCCTCTGTTGGGATATATATAAGAAAATAAATTTATCGCTATTTTTGCAGTTATCGTAGCAAATTTATACAAAATTCTCACTTTCATGTATAGAAAAATAAATTAGAATACAATTGATTGACTATATTACGTGCGTAATTTATTGTAGTAGGCCTGTATCCTTTTAGACTGAAACAGTCACGACATCTAAATATAAAACATCAGAAAGTTTATTAATAATGTTGACTTCTAGCGCCTCGTTAATATCTATAGAATTGGAATAACAGACAGACACTAATTCTCTCTTTTATTCAAAACTTTGTGATGGTTAACACTGGTGTTATGAAATAAATTATAATGAATATAAAATACTCCACCAGGTATGTTGATGCACGCCTCGCAACGCAAAAGAGGTGAATTGTAAACTTGTGCCAGAATCTCTTCGTTCTGAACTTATTGTTCTTGAGGACTGCAAGCATGTCCTCTATCCGCTAGAGCCAAATTGAAAATTAAATATTTCTAGTACTATGAAAACTCATCTGTACCAATTTTAAGATAGTAAGTCAAATATTTTTATGTATTTTTTATATCAAGGAAAATCGAAATTCAATGTCTCACTCAGCGTTTTAAGCTCTATCTCTTTCAGTTTTCACGTTTGGTCTGGGGTAAGTTTAGTTAAATTGTATTATTTTGACGCCAAAAATCTATTGTTATGTTATTATTATAATATTTATACAATTTATGAATATTATGATAATAATAATAATAGCAATAATGAAATTGACTACCATACACGAGAGGCAAACTCGAAATTTACATAAATATTTCCACGATAAAGCCCAAATCAGCTGCCTCCATAATGCAATAATATCAGTCGACAATAACTTCACATCTCAAAGGCTTAATGTTTGCCTTTCGGATCAGGACGTGCGACACCAGCTATACCGCCAAGCCCCTGGACGGGCAGTACCCTCACACACTTGCGGCAGAACACATTGACCGTGATGCCTCTTTTAGCCGGCGTAAACGTGGCAACATCTTCGCGAGAACCGAGGGTTTGGTAGTGGCAATACAAGATCGAATGGTGGCGACTAGAAATTACATAAAATATGTCGTTCGGGATCTCACAGTTACTCCTAAAGATGTTGTGCCTGCTCGACCACAGCTGTATATATCAGACACATCATCAGCGGATGCCCAACAATAGCTCCAATTGCCTATACGGGACGACATGACAACGTCGTTAAAATAATACATGAGACTTTATTGTCTCTAGTAAATTTTAACCATTGATCTGTACCTATCCACACAGGCAAGCACCTACAAATAATAGGCTGGACATAGTTTCTAGAAATAGACAGACACAGGAAACTTGCCTCTTATATATCACAATTCCACTTCCTAAAAATATAGAGAAAAAACACAGGAAAAAAATCTCGAAATATTTACCCCAGGCTGAAGAGGTAAAGGACATGTGGCGACAGAGGCAAGTTACCGTGATACCAATAGTACTTGGCGCCACAGTGGAGATACCAGTCACACTTCTTTGCTTTGAATATAAAAGAGAACACCTATATCACCATGCAAAAGGCAGTTCTGATTGATACATGCAGCCTGCCCGTTCTTTTCGTAATCAAAGGAAATAGACACGATTTCAAGTTGCCCTCGGTAGGGCCCTTTGCTTCTATATTTACTTGCCTGAATTGGCAATTAACCCGCAATAATGAGATCTACCTACCACGTCCATAGCATTGTGCCTGAATAAGTTGAACGCATGTATGTTTTGCCCTTTGGATGGAGACACGTTAGTCTTTGGTATCATGCCATATTGAGTACATTAAAAATCGTCCACCTCGTTACAAAAATGAGGGGTTGGGCAGAATTTACAGAATTGTGAGGTGGGGATGCTTCCTGGCATCGGATAATGGCTAGTAGTAGTAGTCGCAGTAGCAGTGGTGGGGAGGCCAACGCCAAGCAAGTAGGCCACCATGGGCCCTTTTTGCCAACCCCAGCAACCCAGCAACCATGCTCTACTCCTCCTCGGTTCCGTCGCCAAACCGCCACGACCTCGAGATGAAGGCCGTGACGGTACTTACCTGATTCCTGTGCAGGGTCCTCGATCCGAACAATTCTGCTCGAAGACTCCCAAAAGCCTCGCATTCGTACAAGTGATGGTAGGACGTTTCCTCATCCTTGCCGCATTCCTGGCAAATGGGATCCCTCTCTACGCGTATCAATGTGATGTGTCTTCTAAGGGCGCAGTGGCCTGTGAGCACCCCAAGGATGCGGCGAAGCGTAGGTCGACTCCTTCCAAGTAGCCAGACAGCTTTATCTCTGTCCGGCCCCTCCACGAAGTCCCTCGCTTGCCTGCAGCCACCAACCGACCCCCAGTGCCTCTTCATTGCTTCCTCGGTCCACCTGTCTAAGGCGACAGATACTGTCTTCCTACTTATACCTATCGCCGGCCCCGGGCCACATAACGGTCGCCGGGAACCGAGCCTTGCGAGATTATTCGCCACCTCATTCCCCGCCACGCCACAGTGTCCCGGAACCCACACTAGTTGTACCTCCTTTGTCCTGGCTAGTCCTCTGAGGGCGTTAGCGCACTCCTGAATCAGTGTAGACCTGATTCTGGCCGCGCAGACTGCCCGGAGGACTGCCTGGCTATCCAAGCAGATGTAAACACATTTATCGGGACTCCTCTTCACATCCTGTCTGTTGGCCACAGACAGGATAGCGTACACCTCTGTTTCGAATGCCGTGGTATATGCGCCAAGAGCATAGCTCTCGCGCACGCTAAGGCCCTCGATGTATATTCCTGCCCCGGAGGATTGTTGGTCCTCCAGCCGCGATCCGTCGGTGAAACAGACCAGGCTTGCGGGCTGGAATTCAACCTCATTTTCCCTCCACTGATCCCTACTGGGGATCCTGAGGGTGTGTGGCCTAGTCAACCATCCTCGGCATCCCGTACCTTAATGGCGCAAATCGGAATTTCCTTTTCCATAATGGCTATAGTCGCAAACAAAGTCAAAGAAACAAAATACAATACAAACTTTCTCAATAACTCTGTTTATATGTTTAGCAGAGTTAAAGCTAATTATACGTTTAAAGATGCAGATGCATTACAGACAAAACCTGACGATACCTATTAGCCAAAAAAAAAAAAATCACATGAACTAAATGCTAACATAAAGTACGTTCAGACAACTGCAACATTTTCTCTGTTTAATAAAGGAAAGGCAATTCCATATCTACAAGGGCTTATATTATGCATTAAATAAACTATTTAATTATCTTCATAACAAGCATGTTTATCGCCAGCAGGTCTTTATGACAAATCGGTATGAAGTTTAAGGGAGAGTAGTATGAGGAAGGTACTGTGTAGGAAATATTCATTAAAACGTGTCGCAGAGTGTAAGGAATGCTATGGGAATAAGCACAAAAGAACTCCGAATTTCATAGCCCAAACGTGACCTGGTTGGGCTTACCCTAAACATACTCAATATTTGTTTTTCCCTTGACGATAATCCTTCATCACACAAAGCCTGTGCTTTTAAGATAGTGCTTAACGTAATTTAGATAAATGGTGTTGTACTTTTAATACACTTACACACCTAGAACCTAAGATTATATACATATCTGTATCAGCAGACGATAAATTGTAAAGAAAGATAATTTAATAATTTAATTGAACGATTTCATAAAGAAAGCAAACTATTGCCGTTAAGCGTGCTACGTCAATATGGGTTTACTACGGCAAAATTCGGTAAAAGTCGTTAACTGAATACATTTTACGATAAATAACTAAAACCGTTGTTAGTAAACATGGTGTGTCTTCTGCTCGGGATAGCATTATACTAATTAGGCCTTTTGTTTTTAGTGAATTTTCATTAAGAAATTCTGAATTCGACCAAATTTGGGAATTACCCTTATTTTGTTATCTTTCAAATTGTTTCAGTGATTAAAACGAATATTTACCACTTAAGAGAAGATAGATAGGCGTGGTCGTTTACCAATTTTCAAGTCTTTTGATCAAACAAAAATAAAGTTATTCGGAATTATTGATAAAATAACCCTCGACATCACTTCAAATTCTGTAATGCAATATGTACAATGTTCGACAAAGACAGATGACGTTACCTGTACTGCTATGCTATTGAAATAAGTCATAGATAAAATCCAAACAATGGAAGTTACATCGTTGCAAGATGTCAACGTGCGTTGGTAAGCGCATCACTTGAGAACGCTTGAAGCGATTTAACCAATTTTATTTTAAGAATGTTCCTAATAGTCCGAGTAAGGTTTCTAAGGGAAGAAAAATCGGAAAAGCTGTCCGAAAATTCGCTAAAAACTGAAAGTTATTCCCCTCCGATTGATTTGATTACGTGCGAACATGTCGTTTGAAATATTGAAATTTGGACAGGACAACATATGTGGGGTCAGCGAATGATATATAAAAAGTGTGGACACAGCAAGTGCGTTGTCGTAGTGTATTTTCATAAAAATGTTTTTAATAGCAAATATGTCTTTTCTTTTCCAGAAAGCAGGCATAAAATTTGGTTCCTAGGTTAACCTATATAGTAGAAACAATGTACCATATTTCATTAAAACAACTTTAAGTTCAAAAAAGGTACGACCATTAAAAAATATTGGGTGCCACTGGTGATCAGAGAAGGGCACAAGACCAAAATATTTTGTGTGGTTAACGAAATTTATTGAATATTACAGACAAAGTTTCAGTCATGTTTGCAAGCTTTTATGTAAACATTTTTTTGAAATTTTTTCAAAAAGCTTTTTGTGAATAATTATATTTTGGTAGGTGTAGCTGAGCTACACGTATATATATATATATATATATATATATATATATATATATATATATATATATATATATATATATATATATATATATATATATATTGCCCTGTATATAGCTATAATACCAACCATATTTAAATTTCTCGCCTTAAGGATTTCTCAAGAAATCAAAAGGGACAGCAAACAAACAACATATGTTGTAAATTGCACTTATTAGTTGTCAGCACAGGGTCCAATATTCACTCAATGAAAGGAGTCATTAACAAAATCAACCGACTTTTTAGAACGCATAGCTTCAAGACCATCTTTACAACAGAACAAAAACTGACTGTCAAGTTTTATAAATACTCCCATAGGAATTCCATGGAGTTTACAAATTTCCATCACCATAAGGCACTTGTTGCGTCCTTTTTACTGACTGTTTTTTATGTAAGATCAATTCTCTGAAAATTCGTTACTTGGTATGTCAGAACTTTTCATTGTCTGAGTTCACTAGGCGCCAACAACTGAATTTAAGCGCCCCACTGTTGACTACCGATACATTTCAGCGGTTGGAGACTGAAGAAAGCACTGTTTACTTCAAGCACTATTTCGTGACGTTTGTTTGTCATTTCGGTTTGACTAATCAGCAACAACAGGTTTCCAGGAGAAACTCAGCGCAAATGTTGACCGAACTATTGTATGCCACTGTCAAGGAAAATAAAGAAAAAAATGAATAACATAAATGAAAAGGTCTGCAAAGAATATTTAACTTTAACAAACCTTTGTATTAAACAAAATATTTTTCAATTCAACAGTGAGTTTTTTTAGCAAACCTAACGCACGGCAATGGGCAACCCCCTATCGCCATTTGTTGCAGACCTTTTTATAAGCCGATTTAAAACAGATCTTAAAAGTGAAAGTGAGTATTTTCCTAGGGTGTGGTTTCTTTATGTGAATATTTTCGCAGTGTTTAACACAAACGTTTGCAGAATAGACGATTTTATTTCCAAATGAAACACTAATTCCATTGTATAAAATTTACCCACGAATTAGAAATTAATAATAAATTATCCTTTCTAGATGTACTAGTTATCAAAAATATGGAGATGAGAACTCGATGTCCATAGGAAGGAAACCACCTCTCTAAGTTACATTCTGAATGACTCACATCATACAAACGAACAAAAACTGGCCAATCTGAATGTTTTAGGCAATAGGTTAATTACTTTTCCTTTAAGTAAAAATAGATATGCCAAAGAATTAGGGTGTATTAAGAACGTGGCTCAATATACCGGATATACTGCTTGCCTAGTGGAGAAATTAATGAACAAACAGAAAACAAAGAAACTGTTAGCGGAGTCAACGACTTTTAAAAGAGAGGGCCGAAAAATATTTTGTTTGCTTACCATTTTAACCTCGATTCACGAGGGGCCTAGATAGAATTTTAAAAAAGCCAATTTGAAACTTACATTTTCTACAAAAAAACACTTTAAAACACTTGCTAGGTAACCCACAAGACAAGGATAATAGCGCCAAAATGTCGAGAATTTATGAAATAAGTTGTAAAGATTGTGATATAAAAGACGTCGAACAAACAAAAAGATCTGTTGAAATTAGATTCAAAAAATATTTAGCACGACGAAGATGTGGTACTATAGATATATCTTCCGTTGCCCGACATATTTGGGATAATAAACACCACGTAAATAAGGAGAATCCAAAATTTATAAAAATTTTCAGACAACCAGGACAGCTAAACGCTTTGAAAAGTATGTTTAGTGTGCTAAATATAGTAATACTTAATAAAAAGCGTATGAACTTGGCTCCGCCGCCTATGGATAGTCTCCTTATAGATTACTTTACAAGAAATATCGGCAAAAGCACGTCCGATAGATAACAAAAGAATTCAGATTTTTCCGCCAAAGGAAATATGTTAATTTTTGTATCGCTGAACCTCCCTACATAAATAGAGGTGTAGATATCAAATATTTAGAATTATTCATTCTCTGATGACGCTAAGTTGGTTAGTTAAACGATCGTCAGGTTTTTTTAATGTGTTGTGGTGATTCGGGTTCTCTAAGAGTGCCTATGAGTGCTTATCACAGGTTACAACATTCACTTATTGAAATAATAAATTATGTTACTCACTTAACTACAGCTAATAGGAAGTCGTTTAGTTTCTTTTGTTGGTTCATGTTGAGATACAAGTGTGCGTAGTGTAGAGCGATACCTCCCCACACCAAGTAGCTGGAAGCAATCTCCTCGTCCTCTTCATAGAAGGGACCTCCCGCATCACGCCTCCATAACTCCAACACGGCAGCCAACTGACCATCAGGCTGGATCACTGCCTCGCATAGGATATGAGATATCTCACTCTGAAAACAAAATGAAAGGTAGATAGGTGTAAAAATATATTCTAATAGGGGTCTGCAAGCATTCGGCACTTTCTACGAGTGACGAACATTTGGAGTTATTTCCGTCAGGTGAGATAATATTTTGAGTTACGTAACCTATTTTTAAAATTAAAACTAGCACTCTGTTGTTTGTAATTTACCCTTTGAGTCACACATTTGGAAATCATTCCGAAAAATGAATAAATATATGTTACTTTTGTCGATTTGTCTTGGATTTTTAGGTACGGTCTCGTCAAAAATACGCCCTAGTTACATAGTTATTATTTTGAAAAATATTAAACACGACAATACCTAGTTCTAGAAAAAGGTCCGGTCAAGACTACGTCCATAGTTTTGGAGTTTCTGTATACCAGACAGGGTAATAATTTTAAAAAAAATTTGAAAATTTAAAGTTCTAGTACAAGCTTTCAATGAACAGAAAACGATAGTATTATGTGTTCCTAGGTAATTGTAGTTCTTTCCTCTCTATGAAAATAAATAAATAAAATAAACATCCAATATGGGATTTCTAAGTTATGCGCAATTAAAAAAATTAATAATTTAAATACGACTGTAAAAACAGTTATGTTCCTTAACTTTAATTTTATGATGTAGAATTTTTTATTATATTGTTCCACTTTGCATTTACATGGGTTTTTGTCATTTATAGACAACATTTTTGAAAGATGTTACATCTTATTTCAAACTGGCAGATTTTAATGCATATGTGACAACATGTGAAATGTAAGGCTAAATGCATTTTACCCATCATTAGAAACACATACCATCCCCGCTCCCGTGTAAAATACAAAGTTGGTATGCTCTCCTTCATGTGTATTTTTACTTTCTGACCACCACTTGGAAAGCTGGATATAAATTTAGGGCAATTGTCTAGTACCTTGACATATATAAGTGATTTAGACAAAAAATTGCATAACCACGTAATCGGTGCGTAGACAACGAAAATGACAAAGAAAATTAGGGCACACGCGTCTTTTCTAAGATAGCGTAATTTTTCCGACGGAAAATTTATCATTTTCATGAAAGCGTTTTTCGCAAATCGCTTTGCTATGACATCATATGAATCGCTCATTATCACTCTAAACACAGTATATCACCCAACAGTAACGTAGGTACCTGTATGATATTTTCTATTTTTGTACATAATTTTCTACAAAATTCAGAGGGACCACATTACAGTGCATTTGGGCCTAGTTCTAATTTGCATCCGATTTTTACGTCATTAGTATTCGTGCCGTGCTGACTAATCAATTACGATTTGCCGTTTTATGACACCAAAGACCTCGCTGAGGTGCTTTTAGTAAATGTTCATTAAGAAAATTCACTAATAGGGAGGTATCGATGGTAAGACTTTTATAAAAAATACTTGACCAATCAAAACCAAATCTGACAATCCGCTTCATCTTGTTAATCGCTCGGAGAGGTTCGTTAGACAGTTTTAAAACTTAATTACTTTTAGAAAAAAAAAACTTTTTAAAAACGCAATATCTTTTAAATTATAAGCAGTATGAAACTAGAACTTTACACGCAGGTAGATATCGTATACGTGGTATTATCTGCTAAACTAAATTGGTTCAACAAGTCGTGAGTTATAGTTAAATAAAAAAAAAAAACGATATGACCTGAAATTACCTCTCAATGGATGCCTAAAATGTTAGACAGGTCAGACAGATTTATCAGGGTTACGCTGCCATTGCAAACCAAATCTCCAAATTAAATTTTAAACGGACAGGGTACAAAAGGATGTCACAATAAACGATCGGCGGGGTCGCCATTTGCCAGGAGTCAGCTCTGCATATGAAGATATTAAAAAAATGTATAGTAATAAATAAAAATGATAATGAAACTGATTCAATTTGTTTAAAAGAAATCTAGACCTACGTTTTATTATGTATAAATGTTAATCTTCCCGTTCTTCACGGTATTTAAAAGCCATCTCCCTCTCCTAGTTTAATCTGACAACACTACATAGCTATTTGTCATTTGTTATTCTGCTAACTGACAGGAGTCACGAGAGAAGTGCGTACGGTCTGTGCATAACCTCGAAATCAACTCCGCTGATATCTTAGAATTTTAGAATCTTAAAAATTACATAAATTCTCAGGTTAATGTTAATGAAAATAGTAGGTATATAATAACCCAACTTTAATTTCAACCTAACTTTAACAAATACCCTCGGCCTTCGACTCATGTAGTTATTATGATTTTAACATCCAGTGAAACAAATAAGAAAGTAGTAGGTAGATAAAACTGTGTGCATCGGATTCAGGATTCTTAATCAACATGTAGGTACTGCATTACCAAAGTTAAACAAAATTATTTCAAGAAGAAATGTACCTACCTCCAACTAATACAGTAAGTACTTATAATACCTAGATACTCATTGTTAGTGAATTTTCGTATAAAAAATCACTAAAGGGGGATCCCGACTTTTGAATTTTGAAAAAAGTTCTTCAAAGAGCGCGAACTGGGACCCCTAGAAACCACATCCGATTTATATATATATATATATATATATATATATATATATATATATATATATATATATATATATATATATATATATATATATATATATATATATATATATATATATATATATATATATATATGTGTGTGTGTGTGTGTGTGTGTGTGTGTGTGTGTGTGTGTGTGCGTGTGTGTGTGTATGTGTGTGTGTGAGTGGCTTGGACAAGTTCGTCAGCCAGGAAAATCTGACCAGGTTTTGCGGCAAAATGTTGTGTTTTCTTTCGAACAAAAAAACTTTCCCTGAAAATAACAAAGGTATAGTAACCGAATATGGTACGTCGGTCTAACTAATGAAAAGTAAACTACATACCCAGATTTAGATCTCTGTGTTACAAGAAAAAAAGTTATAAGTATTTAAATACAAAAATTTTGGTGTCAGGTCATTTCTATGAAAATTCACTATCATGACGCACTTGCTACGTCCAGACATTTTTTACTTCTGGTTTTTACTCTTCACGTAGTGTGTGGAAAATTTGAAGTAAATGAAACTAGGTACATGATATAAAGTAGTTCAAGTTTTATCGACAGATGTTCAGTGTAAATTGTTAAAATTTTAATTTCAAAATTTTGTATTGTTTATGTCTATTTCATTATTAAAAAGTATAGATACAGAAATAGTAAATAAGTGTTGAAAAGAGTTTAAATGCAGCAAGTGCGTTATGGTAGCTAATTTTTACAAAAATATTTCAAATGTTGCTACGTCAATTTCCCATTAAACTAGAATCTTCAGTTTTGATACATAGTAAAACCTATATAAAAGCAGCTTGAGTATTAAGTTTAAAAAATAACACAATGATCTTCACGGATAACTACAGATTTGTTTAAAAAAAAGCTTTGTTGTTATTTTGTTTGCAGATTAGCGCACGGGGAGCTTTTAGAATTTTTTTCAGTAACCTGCTTAGAACCCCTTTTAGATGCACAAACCACAACAAAAATTTCTTGCAACAGCCCGCAAGAAAGTACGGGACCAGGAGTGAATAGTGGTGCTTGGCGGAAAAGAAGATAAACAGGAACTGTGAGCGGAAAGTTCAAAAACCGAGCTTAGTTGGACCTGTATAAGCTACGTGTATCCCATTTTACAGCTATATCTCCTTAAAATCCTGCCAAGAACCTCTATTCACTGCAGGTCCCGTAAATTTCTTAGGGGTTGTGACAAAGAAACTTTTCCTATTTACATTGTTCTTGTTTATGCATTGATGGTGGCTGTAGGCATACATAAAGGGAGGGGGAGACCCTGCGACGAAGCAACGAACCAAGATTTACAATTTAGGGTTAAATTGTTACTTCATTTCATTTGTTTCAAATATTTTTCCAAAAATGAATTTCATCCAAGCAACCAATAAGGAAAAATATATGCCATTTTTGTAATTTGACAGGTCCATTCCCTTTGTAAATCATTAATTTTTTTCTGAAAAACACTTTAATGAAATTGGTAACGCAATGCTTTTAGAGACTTACAGTACTTACATATATTGTTACGACCCAGATGTCGTAACTTGTTTTTGTTGTTAATATGTCCTTGATTTTAAAGGTTTTTTCTATTTAATATGGTCTCACGCGAGTGAGTTAATTAAGTTGGCGCAGACCATGTCTGTGTTCGTCCGTAATCCTCGAGGTGATATCTTCAGTATTCCTGCTCGTATAATATTATTACGTCTACGGTGACGTTAATATTCATACTACTATCTCCTTTTATCTGGCTAACATTCTGTGGTTATTAGCTGAGACGTTAGATGTCGGTAGGGTGGTATGACGGAGTTCTAGCGCATGTGTGCGTAGAGAGAACGTCGGGTGACGGAGCTGTCTGCTCTGCCTCGTATAGGTCTGGCTGTGCTACTGCATTGTGCTAATTTAGCCGCAGTAGAAGCCATTTTGTGCGCCACACTGTTTCTATTTTATAAAGTCATCCTTCTGGGCAGGCTGGTGCTTATAGCTTGTTTCGTAAATCGTCTTTAGAGTCGCTGCCATTTCAGTGTATAAGCCGCTGCTGCTTGGATGCCGGAGCTTTAGTAGACGTTTCAGTTTAGCTGACGGCCTGGGGCAGGTCGAGGGAATGGAGTGAACTGTAGGAGCCCGTCTTCTCATGATACCGATCGCAGATGAGTATGCCACAGTGATCTCATGTGATATATTTCAGCTATTATTGCAATTATATAGTGTTGTGCCATCGCCTAGACATATCATTTGCTTGTCCGCTATATCTTATCAAGTCAGTTAAATTTACTTGACGTATGGTGGCTCGTAACGTCATTGTCAGCCATGGCCTATCTGTAATCTCTGTGAACCTGGACGACATCTCCATAGTGTTCAATTTAAGTTAATGTATTAATCTGTCATTTGTTGCTGGAGATATAACACCACTAATTAGTCACTTATTGTTTCAGGATTGCTGACCTATAGAGTCGTTTATGTGATATTATTTTGGTCTTAAGGACATAACCCACGAGGAGGTTTAACGTTCACGTGTTTGATTAGGTAAAACTAGATAAGACAGTGAAGTTTGCTATTGTTTAACTTGCAAGAGACGTCTCGCGAGTCTTGCAATTTATTTCTGGAGGTTTAGTTTACTTGTTACGTAGGTAACATTATTTCTATTGTTATGGCTCTTCAAGCAAGTCGTTTTTAAACCTGGTGAAATTGTTATACCGCATGTGCACGCTTGGTAAGCTCATGATCCAGTAATTTAACAGCTGATGTTATTAACCATCATTGATTGCCTATATAATTAAATAGGCCTAACAGTGTTTATGTAGGTCAATGTTGTTATACAAGGCATTGTTTTATTAACGCATAATACTTATGGTATTGCTGTACTGGATATGTGAATATATGGGTCAATATTATAACTGGCGTTACCATTTGTTGACCGTACCATTGATTTATTTCCTTATGGAGTTACTATAAACTAACGACTTTGCTTAAACTCATAACGGGTTGATTATAGAAGCAGTTTAGTACTGATAACCCTTCTGGTTTTACAGTATTGTGAATATTACGTTGATTAGTGAACTGGCACGTTGTATGTTAAGTCACAGAGTCATCATAATTACCCTATTAAGTACTAACGACATCCTATACCTTGCAACGGGTTGCGGAATAGTTGCTGGCGCTTACTATATTAAGCCTTTAATACTTGAATATAACCCAGAGTGTTACTGAACACCCGAAACTCCTCTGATATGTCTCTATGCTCAAGCTTGGCTTAGGTCTCCGCTGCTTATTTAGGGAATTGTGGTAATTTACACCTTATATTTAGTTAATAGCAGGGAAGCTTAGCAATATATACCGATTAGTAATTTGCTACCTCCATAGAAAAACATAAGTTTTTTCAAATAATTTTTCGCTAACAAAACGAATCTCTAAAGCCCATTTAAATTTAAAGAATTAGCTTTAATTATGTGCCTTATACAATTAAATATTAAATATATACAATTCTTATAAAAAGTCACTATTGTAATGCACTTGGTGCGTCCCAAACTTTTAAAATAATAATCCTGCCTCGACTGGCCTTCCTGACCTGCCCTGTCATCTAGTTTGCCTAATTAAAAGCTAAAAGAATGTGTACATAATCTCACGGTTTTTCTTTCCCTTTTTACTTCTTTTAGTTTTTAATTAGCAAACTGTCAGGGCAGGTCAGGAAGGTCAGTTCAGGCAGGATTATTATCAAAAAGCACCCAAGCCAGGTCTTTTATCTAGTAAAATGCCAAAACGTCATTAATCAGTCGCCACGGCACGAATACTGACGTAAAAATCGGCTGCCAATCAGAATTATACCCAAGTGGACAATCATGTAGTTTCTTTAAATATTTGAAGAAATCATGTACAAAAAATAAAAAATATCAGACAGGTACGTTACAATTAGGTGACCTACTGATGAGCGGTGAATATGATGTCAAAATGCGAAAGACACGATCATGAAAGTGATGAATTTTCCATCGGAAAAATGACGATATCGCGTGTGCTCTTACTTTCTTTGTCATTTCCGCCATTTTCGCCATCTGCGTACAAAATTAAGTGACTATGAAAACTCATCAAAACCGCTTATGTGTCAAGGTATTAGACAATTGTCAAATTTTGTTGTTGTTTCGCTTTTGCTAATTGTTTAAATAAAAATCTTTTGGTTGCAAAAAAAACATTGTTAGGTACTAAAATTTGGTACCATAGCCCATTTGCTGCATCAGTACTTCTTTTAAGCCTTAAAGTCGTAATCTGCTCAACAGCGAATTGTTTTTAATGAAAGATCGCTGAAACTTTTAGTACTAAAGTTTTTAGGTATTGTTATGCTTCATGTCTTACATCTCACTTAGTGTTGGAAGGCTGGCTACCATAGCCGTATTACTTTATAGGTGTATTTTCGCTGCAATTAGTATGCCATACTGACGAGCTCTAATAAGAGCGAAATCGGTCTACGGTTCTAATTGTGGCATGCATCAAGCCATACATACTTTGCTCTATATTAGGGTAGAAATGGGCCAGGGCTGACAATTTACTAAATTGTTAGTTGTATAGTCTCTATTTTTTAACACTCTCTGTTATTTGGAGATGCCGTGACAACATACTACTTCGTTCCGCAACGAGGTGGCTGCACTTGTTTCGCGTCTTACATCTCACTTAGTCTTAAAACTAATATTGATGGGTTTTTGACAAAACAAAACGCCAGAAATGCGTATTTTGGTTTAAACGATTCCTCACGCTAAATGTTAGACCCCTACAAAATATCTTGTCAAATGCACGATTTTCGTTTGTTTTTGAAATTTTTTCATTATCGTAGCCGACAATTTCCTAAAACAAAGAGCAAATACATCCCAAAATTATCGTAAGCTTAAGTTTACTATCAACAAAAAATCGCAACCGCCGCTGAGTTCCGTCGCTTGCGATTGCATGCTGCACGCTTACAGTACTCGGCTTCCGGCTTTTAGTCGTAAGATTATTTGGCGGTTTCGTTGTGGTGGTTATGATCGCCTAGAAGCACGTTCTCGTAACCTAAAAGTCTGTATAACCGTTGCTGTGAAACAATAATTATTATTTACTGCTGCCATATACATTTGTTGTGATTCATTTGTTCTTTACTCAGCAAGTGATTATTAAATAGCGTGATTTGTGGACTCTAGTTATTTGGGTGAGCCTTGTTAATATTTTACTGTTTTGCCGTTATAAAGTAGCCTCTACATTTTATAGGTGGCGGTGGCCACTTCAAGAGGTAATAGGATCGCAAGAATGGCAATTCAGGAAAACCGTTCCGTCGCTTGCGATTGCGTGCTGGACGTTTACGGCACTCGGATTGCGGCTTCTAGTCGTAAGATTATTTGGCGGTTTCGTTGTGGTGGTTATGATCACCTACAAGCACGTTCTCGTTACCTAGAAGTCTGGGTAACCGTTGCTGTAAAACAATAATTATTATTTACTGCTGCCATATACATGAAAGGGTGATTCATTTGTTCTTCACTTAGCAAGTGATTATTGAATAGAGTGATTTATTATCTCTAGTTATTTGGGTGAGCCTTGTGAAGATATTGCTGTTTCGCCGTTATAAAGTTGCATCTAAATTTTATAGGTGGCGACGGCCACTTCAAGAGGTATTAAGAGGTATTAATGGCAATTCAGGAAAACCAGGGAAAAAAAACATTTGATAATTTACACTAATTCTGAAGGTAAGTCCAGCCTTGAAGATCACGCAGATTCTGTAGATTCTGATGTTACTGTCAACTTTGAAAATAACATGATCAAGTAAATCCAGTTACTGTCACTAATTCAAACAAAGTAGAAGCCCGAAATAATTCTCTTACTTCTGTTGATAGACCGGCAAATAACGATGAAAATATTTCACAAACTGATGTCGTAACTTCTTTGAGTTTCAACCTACATCAAGAGCGTCCCAGGAACCAATAATTAAACGCTGGAAACCTTTGGTATAGAAAATCTTACTGTAGCGTTCCTAGAAAATGAAAATAGAGAATAAAGCTTTGATGGCTTAATCCTGAATCGACTTCCAACCTACACTTTTCAACAGGCCGAAAATTGTGATAGACATGAAGAACCTGCCAGTTTAGTGAAATTAGTGACTAGCTCAGAATCAGAGTCACTCGAACAACCGTTCCGCAAAAGAACAAGAAATGTAAAATATTTGACTCGGACATCTCTTTCCACGAAAATAAAGACCCAGGCGGTCTCTTATCGAGTTCCGATTATGAATGCAACCTTGAAAATTTTACGGGAATTGTGGGAATCTGGCCCAAGGACACTTAAAAAAAAACAAAAAAGAAGCTAAAAAAATGAAAATTTTCTCGGTGCTACTAAATCAGTGTAATTAACTCCGTGTAAAAACAATGCTTGCCAAAATGCATGTGCAAAAAATTTCATAAAACAGCAACGACATAACATTTTTACTGGGGTTAGAGACAGGGAGACTGGCTTTTATCGTGTATGAAGGAGATTGATAATAAACGAAGGCGTTTGAATAATATTGACAGTAAAAGGAACAGAACTTTTAAGTACCTTATACCATGGGACGGTAAAGAAACTGGAGTTTGTCAACAGTTTATTTTATTATTTTATTAACGATATGCATATCTCAAATGACACAACTTTATAAAAAAACAATACTGTTACAGTGCTTTTTGCCAAAAACGATCGACGAGGGCAACATGATCCACCTCACGAAACGAAGCCAGATGATGAAGAATGTGTACACGAATATATAAAGCAGCTACCAGCCGTTCGATCACACTACTACCGAGCCAGTACAACAAAAAAATATTTGCCTGCTGAAATGAGAAATGTCTCCTTGTTATATAGAATATTTGTGAAGGGTCATGTGGAAATTCATAAAAGGAAAGCCAAGGTATGTTCAAAAGTGTTCAGAAATATTTTTAATCGCGATTTCAATCTTGGTTTTTCATCTTCCTAAAAAGACAAGTGTATTATCTGCGAATCAAGAAAAGATGATGGTATTGAATTCACCAAGATAAAGATCGGAAAATTCGAAAGCCGTGACAAAAATAAAGAGGACGCTTAAAATCGTTTCCTTGTCGACCAAAAATTAGCTAAGAAAGATTATGCCTTAGTTTGTACCAGTTTTGGTCTACAAAAGGTCTTGAATACACCCCATATCAACAAATATGCTTCTGTAGTGTTCAATAAAGTACGCCATGTACGATAAAACTGTGTACTAAAGTGAAACAAGAAACGCTTTTTGTTATTTATTAGGTGCAGTTAATGCAGTGCATGATACTATAGAGATGTTTGTTTCGAAACGTATAGTTTGGGCACGTTCAGAATAGGCTACCCTAATTGCTAATGCTATGGTTCATCCGAGGCCATTTTAAGCACCTTAACTTCGAGGACTGGAAAACCACAGTGCAGAACTTATTCCCAACACTCTCAACAAAACAAAGGAAGTACGTCAGTTTCAAATTGGCCAGTTGAAAATAGCTTTCTTACAAAAAAGCGAGGATAACATCAAAATTATGTACTCCTATTCTGATTCTGCAGATGAGTTCATCCGAACAATTTCTGATGGACCATTACCCAAAGGTGTAAGGTTGTTGACACATTATACCCATCCACTCTAGAAATATCTGTAATAAAACTTTTAGAAAACTAGTCATACATCAACGATATTGGAAAGAATATAACAACCTTGTTTGCGGCAGTGACGTCCCAGATACCTTAGCTGAGACTGACGAGGAAGATAAGGCAAATAAAGAAAGCTAAAAAGGGTGTTTCTGTTATCTCATTTAAGAAACAGATTATTATTGGTTGGGTTTAGTTTTTCTGTATTTTAACCTTCATAAATTAAACGAACTATTATGTTTTTACTCTCTTTCTTTTTAGGTTAATCTCACCAAAACAAAAATCATGTTATAAAACTAATAGCGTGCGATCTCTGCAAAATGCTCAGTATTTTGCCCAGACATATCTTATTGCATCGCAAACGATGAATCACTACAACATATTTCCTGATAATATATCGTAAGCCACATTATTAGTGCAACATGATTTATTTGTTTTGATCTTAATCACCAAATCGATTACTATTGCAATAATAACAAGTTCCTAGCATATCAGCTTATTAAATCTAAGATAAGTCATTACCTGAAACAATCAATTCCTATAAAATTTATGAGCTGTAGCTTACGATCATATGCTAAAAACCATTTTAACTAATATTAAGCTTATTGTTTTCAAGGTTTAGATAATAAATACGAGGAGTTGTTACTGCACTGCAACTAAGACTGTATTGCGATAACTTTCATAGAGTGCCCAAAATTTGTCGACAAGTTCGGACAACTTCAACCTTAAATAACTTATTTTAAATGACCTCCTTAACTTGGAATCCTGACTGGTCTTCGATGTAATGCAATGTCCGAACTTAGTGTTAAGACCTACCTTCGTCTTACTTTTAAGCTTTGACCAACTGCTATCTTCAGAAAAATACAGTACAGAATGGCTAACAAGACTGACAGAAACCTGCAAATCAAAACTTAATTTGATATAGTTATTAAACAGCAGCGTCTCAAAGAGAGTGTCGTACGGTATACCATAAACTGGCATTTTAAACTAACTTTGCGTCACACTCACCACAGTACACTGTATCTCTTCTGGGTAGCTACGCATGAGCTCCAATGCCACCCCCTCCCCCTGAACCCAATATTTTACAATGTACTTAGTAAGTTGTCTCACGGTATCAAATGCTTTTGCAAGATCCACGAAAACAGCAAAACAATGTTGCCCTTTGTAAAGGCTATCGCAAATGAGCGATGTCAGCATAGCTGTCAAAACGACACTGACTATTTTGAGGCAGCCCATACTTATCTCAACAGTTCACAATTCTTGCTTCCTTAAGAAGAAGAAGAAGAAGAAGAAGAAGAAGGCCTGGGAAGAAAAATAGTTTGTTTCATTTTTTTTCATGATAATTCATTTATTTCTTGGATAATTTACTTCACATTTCGATGAAATACGTTTTTCTTTTTTGGCTGTTAACCCGAATATCTGGTTATCTTATGTGCTTAATGTACAGGGCGTTCTGAGCTCCTGCACCATTATATTGTTTTCTTCAGCTTTCTTAAGAATAGTGATTTTTATAAAATAACTAGTTATTTTCAAACAGAATTTAGTTTGCTTTAGAAAATCTTACTTGTTGTAAGTCGCTAAAATGCACCATTTTGGAGAAAACCAAGTTTAAAATTGGTGTCAAAAGTGTATGGAGTTCTCTACAATTTCTCAATTTGAGACTGTTTATCTAGTGAGTAGGTAGTAGTTGGCATTAAAGAGCATTACTTTCATGTACGATAAAATTTGCAATTTCTGTACTTACAATGCCGCTTCATAACTTATTCTCAAACATTGAAATGACCGATATGATATCAGTTTACACCCACCAATGTTTTAATGCACGCGCTGCGGTCAGAAGTTACGCAAATATGTATCCCAGTCGTAGACAGCCCAACCGCAAGCTGTTTGCAATTCTGTCTAACAAATTAAGGGAAACTGGGAGTTTTCGCCCAAAGAAACATTATGGACGACCTGTGCTTCGTGGTTCGAGCTGTTCAGCAAGAGGAAGCGGTATTAAATATTGTAGAAGTCGACCCAACAAAGTATCTGCCGCATGTCTACCGATGTTGGATTTAGTCAAGGTCCTGTGGTTAACATTGTACAGAAACAACAATAATTATACCTATACAATTTTTCTCCAGTCCAAAATTTACCGCCGGGTGATCTTTTAGCAAGAACAAATTTTGGTTCATCTTCAATAAAAATAGACACCAATCTCTTTTTGTAACTAAAATTGTATTTGCCGATAAGGCGGCATTCACGTGAAGACGAATTTTCAACCACAAAATTGTCACACAAGTGTTGAAGACAACACAAAGAATAGGAGAGTGCGTCACTTTCAGCACGAATTTAAATTCAACGTTTGTCTAGGCATAGTTGAAGATAGTCTTGTAGGACCATTTTAATTTCCAGCAACAGTGAATGGACAGGATTACTTAAATTTTCTCCAGCATAATTATTAGACCTGCTATATGACGTTTCTTTAAATACAACGTTTTCTATGTTGTACTTACAAGATGGCGCCCCTATGCACTATCCCATAGCAGTACAAAATTATTAGAATAACGTATTCCCCCATAGATCGATCGGACGAGGAAGTGAACATCCATGGCTTCCGCGCAGTCCATATTTGAATCCTCTTATTTTTGGGGACGTATTAAGAGTCTAGTTTTATCTGGCCCCACTGTTAATACCATAAATGAACTGTAGCAAAAAATAGTGGCAACGGCAAATGAAATTAGGCAAATAAATCCAACATTCTTCGCAGTTAGAAGTAATTTCTTACAAAGGTGTATAAAATGCATTAAAGCAAATGGCGGACATTTGGAAAATCAATTTTAAATAGAGGATTTTCTTTTTGGTATTGCTTTTACGTTCAACTAGTATTTTTTAAAATTGTAATTTCAAAAGTGGTATATCTATATGTTATAGTTTTCAATCTTTAGTTTCATGTAGTTTTCGTTGGCCGTTGTTATAAGAAGGACAGTTGTAACTGCAATACATTTTTTAACCAGTTTGTACAATTCTTATACCTATTATTTTACAAAACTAAGAAATATTTTGAACTCAGTTTTCTTTAAATGGTGCATTTTGGCGACTTGCAACAAATAAACCTTTTCTAAAGCACACCGTTTCAAAATAACTAGTCTTTTTTCAAAAATCACAAAAAACTCAAAAAAATAATATATTGGACAGGAGCTTAGAATGTCCTGTACCTTAAACACAAAAAACAAACAGATATTCGTGTTTACCGCCAAAGGAAACCCCTCTCACCAAAATGTGCAGTAAATTACCTAATAAATAAATGAATTATCCTGAAAAAATGAAATTAAATGTTTTTCTGCTCAAGCCTATAACTTCTTAAGGAAGAAAACTGTACCTACTAAGGTAAGTTGACTTGAATCACCTTTTTTTTCCAAGGTAACTAAAAGAGAAGTTTGGTCCATTATTTACCAAACACCCTCTATAACTACAATGTACAAGTAGGTATATTATAAAAGCCTGGAATTTAGAGATAATAATTTTATACACATTTAATTTACAAAAGTCAAGAACATTTCCTTTAGCTCATGAAATGTAAATTATATTGTAAGAATTTTAATTTGCTTTTATTAATTATATAAAAAATGTTTAATACTTTATCAGAAGAGCACGGTTAAGTTTAAATTTCATACCATTTTACAGTCTTCAGCTCAGGAAATAATACTGAATAATTGAACTGTGAGAATAAAGCATGAACCGTGAAAAGTTTTTCCTTTATTGCCAACTTTGTTTTCATAAATTAGTAAGCAAGGCCCTTTATCAAATTTCGTGTATAAATATTCAAAACGGTATTATACATTATCCCCTAATTAATTATTCAACGCATGGTTTGCTATTTCAAATTGTAATATTCTTCTTCACTTTTTACTTCTACTAAATTATAAACATGTTATATTGTTTTAATGAAAATTCATTATCCAGTAAAAACATACAATGTTTACGCAATATTTTACTCGATTAAAAGAACATATCATTATCGTCATCTAAATGCGATGTCGCCTTCACAAATACGACTCTCTCTCCAGTAGTTCTTTTCACGTGCTTATAGCTTCCGTGCTTTAGTACCCGGGCCAAGTTTCCCAGAAGCTGTTATCTTGGTCTACCTTTCCGACTCTTTCCAATTATGTCTTCTTCAAGTGATCTTGTCAAAAAATTATTATGTCAGACAATATGTCCAATAAATTATGCCCTTCTCTTTTCAATTTCTTACAGAAAGCAGCTTTCTTCTCTTACCTCCTATTGCACATTTATATTCGTTTCTCGATCAATGTGTAGTTTGTTTATTGTCATATTTTTTGCATGTCCGCTTTTCAAAATTTTTTATTTTCTCATATACTTTTCAATCAAAGTACGTATTTCCAACCCATACATCACAACACTCCATACGTATAACTTCAAAAAACAATTTTTCATGTAAAAATGTGAGAAGGGTATTTTCTCTATATAATGTTTGCTTTTTCATCGGAAGCCTCTCTCAGTTCCTTGACACATTTATTATCATCCGTACTAATATTGCCAAGGTACGTGAAAAGTTTTATTTTTGGTTGCTTGCCTATTAGCGTTATATCCCTTTTTACAGTTCTCTCCATACTCACCTTTACAACATTTGTTTTAGCCATATTGATTTTTAGTTTTTCTTTTAACACATTATCGAACGCATTCAACATTCATCCTTTGTATTTACTTTTCTGTTTATTCTGTTAGTGCTTTCCCATCTGATTACCTCAAAATTGAACCATCGTCCATTCATTTTGATTCATTGTGTCTGTTCCTTCAGCCTGCTTATTACATCTTATATAAATATATTAAACAAATATTGCAATAATGGCCACCTTGCAATCCAATTTTCTTATTTTAGCTCAATTGTATATGCGTTAGTATATATTATGCTACTCAGATTTTTGTATATGTTGAGAGTAGTGTGCATATCCTTCCACCCAAATGTAGTTTTCTTGACTAAATGAAAGAAATAATTTTCAATCTACACATGTTACACGTCAAACTGAAAAGAACCGTTTATTGAAAGATCAAATAAAAATACACTATTTTCTGAATAACAAAACACACCTAATGAATAAATTCCAAACTCAAATTATATTATATCAAAACAATCTGAACATGTATTTATAAACACTATTAGACTTCATTATCTGAAATGATGAAGTTAACTTATTGAAGTATAAGGAAACGTGCAATAACTTTTGCGAGACTTACTAGTCACTATTTACATTTTTCACATAGCAATTTTGCAACACTTTGAGCCTTGCATACGTGGCTATTATACTTTTTGCAAATTATAGAATATCTGTTATAGTTTTTCGAAGGGCACATGTAACACCTATGCCGTTTTCTTCGAGATTGTGTCTTGGCACTATCTGACACATAATGAGGTGTGGACGGTTGATTTTGATTCGTAGTATATCTACAATTTAGAACTGTTCATATGATTACATTAACTTCTCTAGAAAATCCCATTTCCAGTAGATGTCGCTGCATATGACGTACAATTAAAGATTTGGCCAGCTTTATTATAAAATGCCCTCTCGGCAGAGTACGATGAGTTCCAGCGTGAAACAATGTAAAAGAATTTACAGAAGGAATATTCATAACTGCGTACCAAGTGGCACAAGGCCATCTTCTGGGTCTACGACCTGTATTGTTATTTGAACGTTTCTGATCTAGTGCGTCAACCCCACCCTTAGTCACGTTATAGCAGAGTATGATATCTGATTTTCTCGTTTCTTCGTCAAAGCTGATGTAGTGCAAATACGACGCTAATAATACGTAGTTATTTGGTTTCGGTACATAAGACACTAAAGTTTTGGTCAGCGTAAAAAGAAACTTAGAATTATTCAGTTTTCATATAAGGGACAATATACTGAGGTACTTCGCGTTTATTTTAATGGACAGTGCCTAAATAGGTTAAATAATTCTTCTGTAATTCGTCAACTAAAGTAAGCGAATTGTCGGCTGTGATATTTCTATCAGTATTTTTGACTGGATCGATTAATGCTTAATACTGTTAGAGTTAGTACTGCTAGTTAATGCGGATTAGGCGGAGGATTTTTTATTTTACCGCTGCAGATGAAAGCGTTCAGGAGAAAGTGAGTCCTTGCGTCACAGATACATTGGATTTTTATTCCGTATTGGGTTGGCTTGTGTTTCATATACACCCGAAAAGAACATCGGTCCAAAAAAACCTACAGTCATTTCATCTACTGTTGTAAATGATTCTTCAGGAATAGCGCAACGTTTATAGTTCTCTATGAAAGGCTCAAAAATATTATGTATATGGCACAATTTATCAGACATTCGCTCTACCTTACTTGAAATTTTATCAAAACGTAATGCTACTAATAAAAATTGGAACCATTTAAGGGACATTGTACCTCGAAAGATGTTCCATGTGCAGCAAGTAAACCTTCGATATGTTTATGATTAGCCTTGAATACCGATGTTAAATACAGTAGCCGAAGAAGAACTTTCACGTTAGTTGAATTACTCTAGTCACAAATAAAGCGGTTTCTCCATGATTAGTACATAAGTCTGTGATTTTTTAGTTTGTGCATTCAACAATAAAGTTGATCATTTTATCAGTTCTGGGGAAAGAATAGTAGTCAATTGAATTCTTCTTTTGCAAATTCTTGGCGACATATTTTAGTCTTGGAAGGTGCACTATAATATTATTACATCTAGTGATACCTAGAGTTGGAGGTTGTTTATACCATTTGTAACATTTTTTTTTCAATAAACAGAGTAGGGGTTAACAGGAGAATTGTCTTCATCATAACTAATACGATTGTTTTCAGGTGCTGTACTTGCTTTTTTATTCAAATCATCCCCAAAAACTTGCACAGCCTATCACATCTTATATAAATATATTAAACAAATATTGCAATAATGACCACCTTGCAGTCCAATTTTTTTATTTTAGCTCAATCGTATATGCGTGAGTATATATAATGCTACTCAGATTTTTGTATATGTTGAGAGTAATGTGCATATCCTTCCAACCAAATGTAGCTTTCTTGACTAAATGAAAGAAATATTTTTCAATATACATTATTGAATTCTTTGTCAGGTCTACCAAAGGAATAACGTATATCTGTTTTCTCAAGCTTCCTTATTCAAAATTGATTAATCCTGAAATGGTATCGTCGGGTCAAAATAGACCCAGCATATCGTTCTCGAATCGCAGATTGGCGACGGATGGCGTTAAGTCGTGGGTAATTTCGTGACTTTTTACCGATTGGATACATACATACGCTACCTCAAATGATAGGTACCTGCCGGCATTGCAAGTGGGGAGTTGATTTTAGATAATGAAGATGGTGTTATGAGTGCTTTGCCTACTATAGACGGTGATCATGATTCAAATAAAGAATACAATGTAGTCAAAAATGTCAATAGTGAAGCTGTGCAAGTTTTTGGGGATGATTTGAATACAAAAGCAAGTACATCACCTGCAAACAATCGTGTTAGTTATGATAAAGACAATTCTCCTGTCTTAACAACGTCCCCTGCTCTGTTTATTGAAAGAAAAAAAACGTTACAAATGGTATAAACAACCTCCAACTCTAGGTCGCACTAGATGTAATAATATTATAGTGCACCTTCCAGGACTAAAATATGTCGTTAAGAATTTGCAAAAGAAGAATCCAATTGACTACTGATATTTCCCCAGAACTGATAAAATGATCAACTTTATTGTTGAATACACAAACGAAAAAATCACAGACTTATGTACTAATCATGGAGAAACCGCTTTATTTGTGAGCTAGAGTGATTCAACTAACGTGAAAGTTCTTCCTAGGCTACTGTATTTAACATCGGTATTCAAGGCTAATCATAGACACATCGAAGGTTTACTTGCTGCACATGGAATATTTTTTGAGGTACAATGTCCCTTACGCGGTTCCAATTCTTATTAGTAGCATTAAGGTCAGATGGCGGCTGGTGGTGCGGCTGGTGGTGTGGACGTTTCCCGTGATGGTCCTACAAAAAGGTGTAAAAAGTGCCATAATATCCCTATAACCGGGCCTAAATGTGTAAAGTGTGGATGCATATTTCATCCAAGATGCGTAAAGTACTTGAAAAATGTAACAGTAATTGACGACAACTTTGTAAATTGTTGTGATAGTGTGAGTGTAGAGTTTCATAGTGGTGAAGACGACGAAGCATCGTTCACAAGTGCTGAGAATGAAACATTGCAATCTAATTCAGAAGTAATGTATCTGAAAGACATCATTAGAGGTAAAAACGTAACTATTGGTTACATGCAGAAACTTATTACATCTCTAAAAGAACAAGTTAAATTATTAAACAGTCTTATTAAACAAAATACCGTTGAAAAGATTGAAAGTACGCCATCTCCTGGTCACAAAGCCGTTCTCGGTGGTAAAGTAGACAATCGTAGGGTATCGGTGGTTTCGAGGTCAGGTCAATTAATCGGTAGCCAATCTATAAGCAGAGGAATCGAGAAACCTACTATTGATATGAAGCTTCGTTCTGGCTCAGCCGACAAAGCGTCAAAATCATCTGATAAAGTTAGTGATAACAAAAGTAAACATAGTGATGTTCAAGACGGTGGCACAGCTGAAGTAAAGAATAATATTACTAGGAAGCAATTATCCACTGCATTATTAAAAGCGCAAACAGCTGCTAAGTGTGATGAATATATAGACATAGTTACGGATGATTCTTCTGGTGATAGTAGTGCAAGTAATGAATGGAAAACTGTCCATAAAAAGCCACGGAGAAGACATTTACCTATTGTTGGTAATAAACAGAGTAGTAGTGATTTAAAGGCTGTACCCAAATTTGTTGCTCTCCATGTGTTTCGGTTGGAACCAAATACTTCTGTGGAACAAGTCCAACAGCATCTTAAGGAGGAGTTTCCTGAAGTGACGTGTAAGAGACTTGAAGCGAAACATAAAGGCCAGTATGCTTATTTTAAGGTTTGTGTTTATGAACATAATTTCAGAAAGGCCCTGGACCCTACTGTCTGGCCAGCTGGTGCATGTATAAATAGGTTTTTCTTCCCGCGCCTGCGACCAACAACGAATCTGTGATATTTGACCCAAACATTGTGATTTTAAATACGCAGAGTTTAAATATAGACAAAATTAATGAACTTTTAATTGACTTAGTACATTTCAAAAATGTAAATTTTATGTGTTTCAGAGAAACTTGGCAAACTAACGATTATATCACTTATTTAAAAATCGATGGTTACAGCCTGGGTAGTTTCTTTTGTAGAAATGTCAGTAAGGGAGGAGGGGTAGCGATTTATTTTAAGAATAACCTGTCCATTAAAAAAATTAATGTAGAACAATTTTGCATTGAGAAAGAATTTGAAGTCTGTGGTATATGTTGTTGTTATAACAACGTTAAAACTTGTATTTTAAATTGTTATCGCTCACCTTCAAGTAATGTTGGTGTTTTTATTAACTAGCTCTTTGATATGCTGAATTATTCAGTCAGACCCGGTGTACGTTTTGTTCTTACTGGTGATTTCAACTTAGATTGCTATGAAATTGTAAGTAAAGGGTTTGATATGTTGTCTAACATGCTAAGATGTTTTAATATGACTCATGTGGTTGGGTAGCCTACCAGAGTAACGGATCATACTCTTAGTACCATCGACAATGCTTTTCTTAACTTTTCTAATAAGGGTGCCTGCCTTGCGACTGGCAATAATATTTCTGACCACATGACAGTGTTGTTGGAGCTTGACAAAGTTTCAGTTAAATCGAATCATAGCGCTGTTTCTTTGACGCGAGTTTGTCATGAGGAATCTATTTTTGACTTTGAGAGTGCCCTTAGTGGTGAAAATTGGGAAAATGTTTTTGCTGCCAGCAACATTGATGACGGGTATAAGAATTTTCATGAGTTGTTTCTTTATTACTTTCATTTATATCTTCCACTACGTAAGATATATAGGAAACAATCAAAGGGCCGTGAGTGGGTTACTTCTGAGGTCAGAGCCTCTAGTTCAAGACTTAAAGACCTATTTTTATTGAGTAGTGTTTCTCCTCAGGTGGATGATTCTTACAGGGCTGCAAGGGCTGCTCATAAAAAACTTGTAAGATGTATTAAAGGAATTTTTGCCAACATAGGATTCTGGCTTCTGATAATCCGACTAAAGCCGCATGGCATCTGATTTCGGAACTAAATGGCAAGCAGGTCAATGAACATAACAATATTGTAATACGACACGAAGAGAGGCTAGTTACGGATCCAAGGGAAATCGCTAACTTATTCAATTCGTTCTCTGTAGAAGCACCTAAAACTATTATTAAAAACATTCCTAAGGACTTAACTCCTTTAAACCTTTCGACAAAACCTAATAACAAAACAATGTATTTACTGCCTTTTAGTGAAAACAAGTTGTATATTTTGTTAATAAAAAAATAAAAAATAAGTCTTCGTGCCGTCGAGACGAAATTCCACCTTTCTTAGTTAAGAAAATTTTAAGACATATTATAAAGCCTCTTACATGCTTAGTAAATCTTTCATTTGAATCGGGTATCTTTCCTAGTGACCTAAAGGTTGGCAAGGGCTTTCCTTTAATAAAAAAGAATGATCCAACTATATTGAACAACTATCGGTTGATTACATTATCTACGACTTTTTCAAAGGTATTTGAATATAGCTATCTGAATCGCTTGGAACAATTTTTGCAGTCGTGTGGTATATTGTCTGCCTGTCAGCATGGCTTTAGAGAGGGCCACTCCACTACAACGGCTCTCATTGACTTCTATCAGGGCTTAGTCACTTGCTTGGAGACTGGCGAGTGCCCTGTTGGGATTTTTTGTGATCTCAGCAGGGCCTTCGATTGTGTTGACCATAGGGTGCTATGTGACAGGCTTTATTGTAATGGTTTGAGAGGTAATGCGCTTGGCTGGATTGACTCTTACTTGACGGGCAGAGAACAGTATACTGAGATAAAGTTCAAGACATCAGAACGAATAAGTAGGGTATGTTCTGAGCGTGTTGTTGTTCCTACTGGTGTGCCTCAAGGCTCAGTGCTGGGCCCTATTCTTTTTACCCTTTACGTCAATGAGCTTGATAAAGTATCTCCTGATGCGCATTTTACTCTATATGCGGATGATACGTCTCTAATCGTTTCTGAAAAAATAAATGATGCTTTGAGTAATAAGTGTCATCATGTTTTTAATAACTTAAAGAGTTGGGTCTCTCGGTGTCTAATATATTTCAATTCGTCGAAGACAGAGATGGTGAGATTTCATCCGCGTCAGAGGGAAGTTGATATACTTAGTGTGGGTGTTGACAATACTTATCTAACGTGTATCAATAACTACAAGTTCCTTAGAGTACGCGTTGATGAACATCTCAACTGGAAGTTGCACTGTACGACTTTGGTTTCAAGGCTTGCATCTCTTAATTTTTTATTTATAAATATAAGAAATATTTTGACTGAAAATCAATTAATATCTTTATACCACAGTCATATTGATTCTAGACTGAGACTACAGTATATGTCTGTGGGGTAATTCTACCTTGCTGCATGATGTCTTTATCGCTCAAAAAAGAATAATACGCTCTTTTTTCAACATAGGAAAGATGACGTCATGCCGGGTCTTTTCTAGTCATAAAATTTTAACTGTGATATGTTTATATATTTTAGAGTTGTGTATATATGTTTTTAAAAATGGTGATAAATTTAGACTTAACAGTGATGTTCATACCTTTAGTACCAGACAGGCTTGTAACTTTTATGTTCCGTATGCTAGAACTAAGATGATAAAAGACTCTCCAAACTGTATTGGATTAAAAATATTTAATCATCTTTCTAACAATTTAAAAAATATCCAAAATATTAAGGTGTTTAAAAGTCAAGTTTCTACTTTTCTATCAGACCAGTGTTTTTATACGTTAAATGAATATTTTAATGTTGTGAAAAATTAATTATTGTAAAAGGCTGACAAATCCAATGTAGCTTGTATGCTGTCAAAATGGATAATAAAGGTATTATTATTATTATTATTATTATTATTATTATTATTATTATTATTATTATTATTATTATTATTATTATTATTATTATTATTATTATTATTATTATTATTATTATTATTATTATTATTATTATTATTATTATTATTATTATTATTATTATTACGTTTTGATAAAATTTCAAGTAAGGTAGAGCGAATGCCTGATAAATTGTGCCATTTACATAATATTTTTGAGCCTTTCATAGAGAACTATAAACGTTGCGATATTCCTGAAGAATTATTTACAACAGTAGATGAAATGACTAGGTTTCATTCATCGATGTTCTTTTCGGGTGTATATGAAACACAAGTCAACCAAATACGGAATAAAAATCCAATGTATCTGTGACGCAAGGACTCACTTTCTCCTGAACGCTTTCATCTGCAGCGGTAAAATAAAAAATCCTCCGCCTAATCCGCATTAACTAGCGGTACTAACTCTAACAGTATTAAGCATTAATCGTTCCAGTCAAAAATAATGATAGAAATATCACAGCCGACAATTGGCTTACTTTAGTTGACGAATTACAGAAGAATTATTTAACCTATTTAGGCACTGTCCATAAAAATAAACGCGAAGTACCTCAGTATATTGTCCCTTATAGGAAAACTGAATACTTCTAAGTTTCTTTTTACGCTGACCAAAACTTTAGTGTCTTATGTACCGAAACCAAATAAATACGTATTCTTAGCGTCGTATATGCACTAAATCAGCTTTGACGAAGAAACGAGGAAATCAGATATTATACTCTGCTATAACGTGACTAAGGGTGGGGTTGACGCACTAGATCAGAAATGTCCAAATAACAATACAGGTCGTGGACCCAGAAGATGACCTTGTGCTATTTGGTATGCAGTTATGAATATTCCTTCTGTAAATTCTTTTACATTGTTTCACGCTGGAACTCAACGTACTCTGCCGAGAGGGCATTTTATATAGTATAATAAAGCTGGCCAAATCTTTAATTGTACCTCATATGCAGCGACATCTACTGGAAATGGAATTTTCTAGAGAACCTAATGTAATCATACGAACAGTCCTAAATTGTAGAGATACTACGAATGAAAATCAACCATCCACACCTCATTATGTGTCAGATGGTGGCAAGACACAATCTCGAAGAAGTTATTGCACGTTTCCTTATACTTCAAAAGTTAACTTCATCATTTCAGACAATGAAGTCTAAGTGTTTATAAATACATGTTCAGATTGTTTTGATATAATATAATTTGAGTTTGGAATTTATGTATTAGGTATGTTTTGTTATTCAGAAAATAGTGTATTTTTATTTGATCTTTCAATAAAAGGGTCTCTTCAGTTTGACGTGTAACATGTGCACAAACATCTTAGTAATATTTTTAAAAATGAAGCAGTGATAGTTTTTCAAAATATGCCCTTATCTACCCCCCTTAGTCAAAATTACTGGTTCAAGTTGACCATACGATGCCAGTCAAGTGCTAAAATGTTGTGGAACTATTTTTCTAGTTCCTCGGTAAGGTATGAGATATACTCCTCTTTTTTTTTGATTCACGCTAAATTGTATAGTATAGTAATTCACTAAGTGAAGATTGGAACCTGTGATGAGCACTGATAAGTGGTTGATATAAATTGTCATTTTTTCGTTAAAACATGAGTAATATAACGTTTTAGGATTTGTTGATTAGAAACCTAAATTTCATCAAACATCCGGTATTCTGTATTGAAATTAAATACAGGGTAGAATGTGTGTGGGTGGAATATCGGTGACACAAATGTCGGAATTGTTGATATTGCTAAAACGGAGTAAAAAGTCTCAAAACATAAAACATCGAGTATTGTATTGTTTCAGAAGCTTATGGGTAAAGAAATACGAATACTTTCTTTGTGGTCAGGTCAGGTCAGGTCATTTTTGTAGGTGAAAAAAGAAACTCGAGTTTTTGTTTAGTTCAGTCGGCAAAAAAGCCGATAAGGATATATTCAAATATATATATATATATATATATATATATATATATATATATATATATATATATATATATATATATAAAATTCATTTTTGTAGGTGAAAAAAGAAACTCGAGTTTTTGTTTAGTTCAGTCGGCAACAAATCTAGATGCCATATACAGCGCTCTTAAATAGTGGCTGAATTAAAGAAATTAAAATTGCCGTAACCTATTTTTGCCAAATGGAAATTCCTTTATGTTTTCGAAATTATTCCACGGGTTCGAATTTCTGTTAAACACATTGAAAAAACTTTTTTATATTTTAATGTTTTTGTTTCAATGTTAATTACAAATGAGATAAATAATTTGATTTGAACGTATTTTTCCAGTAAATTTTCTTGTAAAAAATATTCGGTCAGTTTTTGTAGAAATTTTTAATTTTCGCTAATTAGGATAATTAATGTTTAATAAGTTATTGTAAAAAATGTTTTAGAAATATCGTGAAACAAAAAAGAAATTTTTGTAAAAAATAAAATTTTTGTGTAACATTACTAAAGTCAATTTTTGTGAAAAAAAATGGCGAATAGTAAAAGAAATTGTTTACAAATCTTCAAGTAAAAACTTCTTTTTGTGAATCATTATATCATGGCACGTGTTCGTTGGCGGGGCAAATCAGACCAGTTTTTTTCGGGAAATTTTTAAGTTTATTTTCGGAAACTTTCTATATATTTTCAAACAATAAAGTGATTTTGATAAAATATCGTAATTATTTCTTTTACAAAGGTTATACTATTAACCAAATTTAATGATGATATTTCACGTTTAAAAACATTTTAATGAAAATTCGCTACCATGACGTACTTGCTGCGTCCAGACTTTTTTTGTCTTTAAATCGGATCGGAAAATACTAAAGTTTTAATGAACGCCTTTTGTAAATCATTCGTATACAAAAGTAGAAATCTCCCTTTTTTTATAAAAGTTTTCTAATTTAGATCCTGTAATTTAGCAATAACAGAGACTAATTTCTGTAGAAACATAAATTACGTAAACATGTACCGTACGACCAGTACACGTGTTCTCCTCTAGTAAAGCTAAACAGCCCTTTTATCCTCTGTATACCCTAACAACAGCAAGCTCGAGTTGTGTTATCTAAAGTGAACCTAATTTTGGATGTCGTAAGCAATTACGCATCATGAAAGTTAAATACATGTATCCGTCTACATGAATCCATCGAGGTAAGTCAGAGAGTAGAGCTTCCAACAACAGTTCCCTTGACGTTTCGTTATCCATATATATCCAACGTCCCTAGACAGAATGTCAGGTGAATTTTGTTTGCGTCATTCGCATGTTATAATTACGACTTTCTGGGATTTATTAAAATACTTGTGACAGCTAGGAGATAAGATTCATAGCAGTAGGCCTCTGGCATAATACTTAGCTTCTCAAAGTCGGTAATTTAAATATAAAAAAGTGTTAAGGCAGCAAGTGCGCTATTATGGTCGCAGTATACAGGCGACGTTAGCTTATCGCCACAACCGGGACTCTCTCTCTATCTCTCTCTCTCTCTCTCTCTCACTGTAACTTCTACACTTTACCAATAATTGGGCATGGTTTTCCAAATGGCGCTTTTGTATTAGTAATAATATAAATACCAAATTACCTTCAAATGGCAATCAAATATCTGTCAGACCTTGTGTTAAGACACACTAAGGCCTTAGAGACAATTTTGAGTAAGATTTGGGAAGTAGGCAGGTTGAGGCTCCAAAATCGTGGGAGAGAGAGAGAGAGAGAGAGGGGGGGGGAAACCAAGAAAAGAGTGCGTTGCTGATGCTACAATGGGGCCGAAAAATTCCCATTCTCCCCCTCATTGCTGGGGTCATGTTAACAAGAAACCTTACATGACTGTATGTTCTAAAGGTGTTAGATTTTGAACTACAGGGTGTCAAAATTAAACAAATATATTTTCATAATAACTTTGATACCACTCTATATATCTTTGTCAAATTCGTTACACACCTTTTCTGCATTAAGAATAATTTTGTAGTGTACAATTTTTTTGGATAAGTTCGTCAGAGAGGAAAATCGGCCTAGTATGTCCCGGAAAATTTTTAGTTTTCTTTTGGAAAATTAGTATATCCCCAGAAATTAAAAAACCAAGTCAACCAAATTTGGTAAGCTAGTTTATCTTATTAAAAGTAAGCTATGTACCGAAATCTAGATCTGTAATTTAAAAGAAGAAAAACAAAATATTGCGTTCATCGTTTTTGAGCTTTTTTAATTGTTTGCAACTTTTTCACACAAATAATTATAATACGGTAAGTGTGTTTGCCAATAGATAGAAAAGTCTGTCGAAAGTGACGCATTCTGAGAGATTTTCGTTTATATAATGCGTCGAAAAAAATAGAGGTGCCGTATACACAGCGCTCTTAAATAGTGACTGAATCTGAAAACATTAAAACTGTCCTAACTGAATTTTTTCAAATTGAAAAGCTCCCTATACCCACAGACTCTAGTTTTGGAAATATTTTTTGTATTTTCTTTTCTCTAATACCAGTTTGAATTATTGTGATGCTTCGGGTTTCGGTATATATATATATATATATATATATATATATATATATATATATATATATATATATATATATATATATATATATATATATATATATATATATATATATATATATATATATATATATATATATATATATATATATATATTACAAAATAAGCCATCGCTGATCCTGGAATCTTTCTACTCTAAAGGACATCTCAGATTCGTATTATATATTAAATTTGTCTCAAAGCCTTAGCTACGCCAGAATGAATTATTAAATTCCAAGTAATTGAAATGCTGCCAGGAAATTTATAACTGTGACAACTCCACAAATCGAAAATGCGTTAGCAGTCGCTACCAGAAACACTTGATTGAGTGTAACAGCTTGTACTTTCTAGACAATCAATCAAGATCTCGTTATATTTTGTTGCAATTACTTACGATTTCTGCAAATTTCACTTTACAAAGAAAGCTTTTTTTTATGTTACGCTCAATAAAATAAGATTACACAATTTACTATTCGTGTTAAGTTGATCCTCATAAAACACAATGTTATAAATATTGAATTTTCTGCAAAAGGGACAAACGGACATTTAAAAAATTTTCATTAAAGAAATTTACTAACACCCAGATCGCGACATGCAATTTTTCACAAAATGTCTTTAGATGTGCCTAAGTTAGATCCCATAGAACCTGTAATTAGAGTTTTGTGTCGCACTATTTTTTCTGAACTGTTTGTATATAATAAGTAGATGATGAGTACACTTGGAGCACGAAAATGACCACAACACAACTGTTAAAAAACCTGGCGATCGTTTCACTAACAAAGTTAGCGTCATCAGAGAAAGAAAAATGTTAAACTACTTAACTAGTGCACATTGTACTTATATTACGTGTTAGGTAAAGTATCGATACCCTAGGGAGGGAGGAATCACAGGTAAAATTTCTACGTTTCTATTTTAATTGCCGGAAGTCCTTTTAGATCCCGTTATAATTGTTCCTGTCGAGTTTCAGAATATATTTTATATCAAAAAAGCAATGCGAACAACAAGCTATTACCAGTGGCGTGGCTCGGTTTAGGCAAATTTTGCTGTTTATATAAATACTCTTATAGGCATCTAACTTTACCGGTTGTCTAACATATTTGATAATCTTCAGGTTTTCTCAATCTATGTGGGGATTGTTATCTCAAATATGTTGACTCACGCATGACTTGTCTATACTACCGTATCTCAGCTCTGCCGGATATTCCTTAAATTTGGATTCAATGGTTCCTTTAATCTACCCAACGTATTAAAAATTACAATCTTGACAACTTGTTTTATGGATACCTGACATTTCAGTAGCTTTATCGTTACCTTGTGTGTTTCCTAACAAATTTTTAAATGATTTTTTTATCGAAAAAGTTAGCTGCAAATCAGATATTTTAAGAATGCTCTCCAGGCGCCTTGTGATTTGCGGAATAAATGGTAAGCAGTCACTTGGTGTTTGTATTTCCTGAAATATTAAATAAATTTTGTACACGTCACACTTACTATCGTAACTCAAAATGTTTGAACATATAGTTATACTTGATATCACAAATCCAAGAGTTGACTTTTTCACAAGGACAAAAGTATCCTAAGTCAGAATCATATACAGGATGAACCACCGGAACCTGCCACGATTGATAATGAAAATCAGGAAAAATTTAAAAATTTGGTGCTGTACTAATGTAATAGGGGTTAACTATTTTCTGCCTAGTGATATTTCAGATTATATCGGAAGTAGATGTCAACTTGAAGACCCAGTATATGATGCCATTTTGAGATTCTGCCAAAAATTCTGGATACTTTTTGTGACTGATCCAAAGTTTCTGAAGTTTTCAATAATTCGTTTAACTGTATGTAAGGCTAGATGTATTATCGCCACAATTAGAACCGTAGACTGGTTTCGCTCTAATTAGAGCTCGTCAGTACGGCATAATAATTGCAGCGAAAATAAACCTATAAAGTTATACGGCTATGGTAGCCAGCCTCGCAAAACTAAGTGAAATGTAAGACCAGTTTAAATACGTTAAAAAACTGTATTTGGTGTTGGTTTCGGTTTTTATGGACATTGATTCGCAATTGTTTTACATTGCCCAAAAATAACAAATAACCTTAAATAATGGCCATTTGTATAACCTAATCGTCCTGGAATGATGGTTTTATGCAATGAAAAAGCAATTAATTAAAAACATTAATTTAGCATCTGCCTGAAAGTTATATTGGAAACGTCATAGTGGTCAACCAAAGTGAGGTCAAACGGTCAGTATAAAAATAAAAAATTGCTGATATTTTGAAAAGTAACGAAAGTCGTATACTTCAGTAAATGCTAGGCCAGGGTCTTCTTCTGAAATTAATGAATAACATTCATAGTGTACTAAACCAGCCTCTTCGTATATTGTCAGATAAGCAGCATGTTTTCTAAATTGTTTCCCATACGAAATTGCAAAGTTGACTTCGCTCTGCCAACCTTTATAGAAACCTTTCTTCAATTTCCTATAGGGCCTCTTTAATATTCTCTTCTGTTTCAGACATTTTTCTGTGTTAAAAAAGAATTGAAAACTCCTAATCACTGTAACTCAATAAATTCTCTCTACTGGTCATTGGCACTAACATGCCAATCACTGAGATGCAATTAAAATGAGAGGATAGTTGTTGGCACTCATATATTTTTAGGTTATGAAAAACCAAAATGGTTTATCCAATCAAATATCCCTTCCATATGAACTATTTGATATTATAAAAGTAACAAACATAATAATTAACATAATATTCATAAACAATACTTCCCTACCTCTAGAATCAACAGAGAATTTAAAGTATAATAGGCACGAACATCCATGAAACCGCGAAATGCTGCAAAAGCTAGACGTTATGTTTTCGCTTTTACCAACTTTAAGAAACATTCAACTTATAGCACAAATACAAACCTGATAAATGGAAAGTTACCGGGAAATGATATATACTTCTAACAATTGCAATTTTATATTAAAGTCTACTATGTCAACTATGCCAAGGATTGTCATATCTACCCTGTGTTTTGCAAAAGTGGTAAGCTAATTAATATATGCATGAACTTTATATAAAATACCAATGTTAATCATAAAACTTAAGCTGAATATATATTTTTTGTATACATGCAACTGTAATTGTTTTCTTGAAATTTTGTTTAAAAATGTCAAGTGTATCGCTGTAGCACTTATATTCAGGTGGTGATAGTATATGTAGGCACCTGTAAGTAGCTATATTTTTATGTTATGTGATTCACCCTGTAGAGGTGTTACTCCTTAAAGGTATATATATATATATATATATATATATATATATATATATATATATATATATATATATATATATATTATTAATATTATTATAAAGTTTTGTAATTACTGTTCATCATGTTTTAGCTATATCTAGACATGTGAAGCATTTCTAAGAATGCAACAAATAAGCAATAAGTATAAAATTGACAAACGGTCGATATGTTATATTTATGTAAATATTGTCTAGAATTTATCACAGACATCTTTATATGGCTTTGGGGACAAAAAGTGTAAAGTGCAAAATTGACATGGTGGATATGTTATATGTATTTATTTACATATGTATATATTATATGTATGTCTTGTATGTAAGTACATATAAGTAGCTATCAATTTATATTTTGTGATTATGTGATTCACTCTGTAGCATTGTATACTCCTTCAGGATGCATACATTATTATTAACATTGTTGTAATGTTTTGTAATTACTGTTCGTCATGATTAAGCTATATCTAGACATGTAGAGCATTTCTAAGAATCCAACAAATAAGCAATAGGTATAAAATTGACAAAGGGTCGATACGTTATATTTATGTATATATATATATATATATATATATATATATATATATATATATATATATATATGTATGTATGTATTGTATGTAAGTACCTATATGTAGCTATCTTTTTATGTTATGTGATTCACTCTGTAGCGTTGTTACTCCTTAGCCCATTGAGCTCGGCTGCGAAATGCGTTGAGTAGCTATCATATCTGGCCGTCGGCAGGTGACGGTTGGGCACGTGAAATAATGAGTCAACCGCGTTAATCGCTTGCTCGGCTCTGTCAATAAGGCACGAACCCACTTGCTAACTGTGTGACTTCAGGGGAGATTTACAAAAATGACTTTTATTCTTGCGTGTGATTTCAAGGGTGATTTACGAAAATGACCTTTATCATGACAATATATTTAATGATTCAAAATACAAAACTTCAAATAATTGTATATACAGAACTATGAAATAGAAGAACTCATGGCAATCCGGGACATTAGTATTGGTGTAATATATCTATACAAGTCCGATCTCAAATGATGCACATGTTGCATCACCGGACATAAGCGTTAACTAAGATTTCCGAATATGATGCAAGTGATGCATTACCGGGTTAAAGGTCCATACATTATTACTAATATTATGTTGCAATCTCAAAATTATCTCGCATTGTCTACATATAGCTAACACATCATCACTGGGGTAACTTAAGCCCGTTTTTGATTTGTATTCAATTAGTGAATCCAGAAAATTATCCCTTACACCATACAATTGAGAAATGCATTCCTCACATTGTAACTTATGTCCTAATTTAAAAGTTATCAAACCTGCAATGTATGTGACAACTTCCAGAACATATGGTGATAATGAATGTATATCGAATGCATAATTATGGTCGTTTAAAAAAGCTGACATGAATGAGTCGTCATCTACATTCTCCTGACGGCTTGGCATCCACTCATTGCTAATTTGCTCTGGTAACTTGTTATGTGAGCTTTTATTTAGGCTATTGATACCCTGCAGGGGAATACAATTGTCTGCGCCTCCTTCTCTAACTTCGGCGTGTATCAATATTTTTTTCAAGGCAGCAGTGAACTGTCTACATGTAGGGTTGTTGTTGTATCCTGCTTGTGATCATACGGTTCCAAAAAATAATTTCAAATGACCTTTGTTCAATTTGTATTCTGGGATAAACTTTAAATGCCTCTAGTAAAATAATAGTCATCATAAATTCCTTTAAGCACTTAGAGGCTCATCAGTCACCAGCATTCCCATGAATCCACATTTCCTTGGGGAATCCAGAATGCAAATCCCATTAGGTAATTTTAAACGAAGAATATAACAATGGAATCCTTTAAAAAAAGTTATCTTAACAATATTATTCGGACATAAGGCCTGTTTAAAAACGAAATCATTCACATCATCAGAATTTAATATATCGAAGGCATCATTCATAATGGTGACAAATTCTGCCGTTGGGCCATATTCTTGGAACTATGTCAGATTAAGCTGGTCTCTACAACAACAAAAAACAAGCAGCTGCAGCAGAGTAGCTTAAAAGTTGGATAGCTAATTTGACTTTAATTTTTTGTTTAGGAAAGTTGACGTGTTGCTTTCTGACTTTATTGCAAAATGAAGACCTTTTTCTTATTGTAAATGATTGAGTTTTATTATGTACTCAATGTTGATCTTAAGTCCATTGGGATCAATTAACTTATTTTCAGCTAAACAGTCTCTAACTAATTTTAACATATGCACTGGGTCTGGAAAAATATTGTTTTTTTTTCATCAAATATAAATTCAATTTTGATGTTTTCTTTATCGAACTGATGAATTTCACATAGCAAAATTAGCAGCAGAGTCAGCGGAAGTTACATTTGTGACAGTTATTCCAATGACTTTCAATAAAGCGAATGCCTGTTCTATTTCATTAGTAATGTCTTCTGTTCACTATTAATCCCCGCAATAACAAAGTAACCCAATGGTATATTCCAAGTAAAGAGGGTGATTGGAACCGTGTTGTGTTTACTGACATGTCCTGGTTCTCTCTTTGGGTGCACGATGGTCGTATGACGATTGCGTGAGAACGTGGAAATTTAGCATTTGCTCTGGAACGGCATACGGCCACTAAACGTGAGTGATGGTATGGGGTGCGATAAAATACGGTAGCAGGTCACCTCTAGTCTTTATTGACAGAAATTTGAACACAAATGATTATCTACGAAACGTGTTGCAGCCTGTTTTACTGCCATACCTACGAGGGTTAATTTAACCACCTTTTCAACAAGACAACGCATGTAATCCCACAGCAGGGTTACTAAAAGGTTCTTACAAGGAAATAACGTGACTCGCTCCCCAGACTTGTCAAAAACGAACATATGTAGGATATGATTGGCAATCGACTGAGTAAATTACCCTAACCACCAAATAACCTAGTTGACTTTCGTCACTGAATTCAAGAAGCCTGTGAAGACATTCCTCAGGACACGATATATCATTCACTTTCAAACATGCCTCGAATATTTATCGAATGTATAAAAAACCGAGGCGGAACCACTCATTTTTGAATAACTTTGTTATTTTTTTTATATTTTAGTTTAAAAATGTAATCATTTTAAGTTTGATTAAACACGCATTAAGTATAACTTTTTTTAAATTGATCAACTCTTACTGTGTGTTTGGATTTTTCTGAAAGTCGGAATATATAAGAAAAATTATATAAATGAAAGGCCTAACTAAATGTCAGCAGAAAATAGTACCGGAAACAAAATTAGGCCACCTTGGAGAGATAAATGCTCCTATTAAAAGGTTTAAAAAATCAGCGCCAAACTATTATGTATTGTTTCTGGAATTTGGGTGACACTGACTGCCAAACATAAGATACATGGAGCCAGTGAAACCAAAATTATAAGCATTATAGCAACAGAGGCAATAATATACAATGTGCTTGAAATTTATAGTATACACCACAGATTTTGTAAGAATTCTTTTATAGTACATTTTATCGATAAGCCATCGAACGACGCAAACAAAGAAAACTAACCAAAAAGGAGTACTAAAATCTGACATGAGTGGCAAACATGAAAATAAAAATATCAAGAAAAATATTAATGAGCATATTGAATCTATATCAATAACAAAATGTGATTAGCCAAGGGCCCAACAAACAGTAGCGATTTTAAAGGTAGTCTAACTTTAATACATTTATATATTGTTTGTATATGAAAAAATGCCAAGAAGAAAGTGTACCTTGTGCAAAATACCTTTAGTATACTTACATTTTCAACTACAATTATAATATTAGATTTTTTAATACTAAAACAAGATCAGGGCAGTTTTTGTACCGCCTATAGTAGTTCCTCTGTTGAAGACAATTAGAAAATGAACTTGGTATTAGAAAATCATAAACAGAAGAAGGTGATAACTTAAATATAAAAAGAGTGAAGATTGTGAAACTGTGAGGTAATTAAAAAACAACACAATCGTTGTAGTTATTGACCTACATATACTTTTACCTACTCCATGCGGATTAACATCTGATTTTTATTATGAAAGTAAATTCTCAAAGATGAACTTTGCGGTTTATAACATACCTGAAAAAATAGACCACTGTTATGTTTGGACTGAGACCGTAGCAGAAAAGGGTGCATATGAGATTGGAAAATTTGTTAAACTTTTTTGCATCAAAAATGTGAAAAACATATTTTTTTATAATATAATTGTAATATAATTGTTGCTGAAAAAAAAAGAACAATAATTTGCACACTGTAAGTAAACAATACATATAGATTCTATCACACATAAGTTTGGATCGCTGGACACACCCAAAATGAAGCGTGCACTCTAAAATCAGAAGGAAAAAGCAAAAGATACTGCACCACCACATACCTTCACAATGGATTCCCATATTATTGCTCTAGGTAATATAATGCCTTGATTAGTGCACTAAATCTACTAATATGGTGTTTTTGACTTCAAAAGTATTAACATCATAGGTTGCAACAAATTATGTGTGAATACAGAAAACACTAAGTTTAAAATGGCAGTTTGTCACAGAGTTATTTATAATTTTCATGGGTAATTCATTTAGCGACCCACTATAGTATGCTCTCATGGTTGTTCTGCCTTGTTCCAGAATCTAACAAAATTATCACATCGTTGTCCTAGGAAACTGAAGCAAGAACCTTGCCAGCCGACTTTAAAACACACAATTTTTAAGATGGAGATAGGTAACGGTACCCAAAAAGGTTGAGGATTTTCTTTAACACAGTGGTACATTTTCTTCGACATTGTAAAACAAGCGCGCTTCTGATCAGCGTTTAGGCATTTCCATTTTGCCGAAAGCTTTTTCATTCCCAAATCTTGATAAACAATTTGAAACATTCGTTCATAGGAAAGGTGCAGTGTTACACACTTCACCTCAATTAAATCTTCTTACAGGATTTCATGACGGAATTCATGTTTTCTTGAGTGGGCATAGAAATTGGTCTTGTAGCGGTACTCATCTTTGACATTTGATCATCGTCTTTTAAGTAGTGAAACCCAGCTTTTAATATTAACATACGAACGCCATTGATCGCCTAACATCTGTGCTACATCAGCAACCGATGCTTTTCCCGGTAACTCTTTTAATAATGAACACATACCAACTGAAAACTTTTTATAAAAATTTACCTTTTTTTAAGATTATCATAGTTGTTACAATATAACTAATCTACCGTTTACAAGTGCGCGCGTGTTTGTGTGAGTGTAACACATCATTGTGACTTGTAACACATCATTGTGACTTACTTAGAAAAATGTAGGCGGCCTTAATTAAGGGGCCGTGTCTCATCCATTTTGGGATATGTTAGCTGACAGTGCAGACTATAGTATAATCAAAATTGCCACTGACATTCACTGCTACGATTGTCCACTGTGGGCTGAATATTTTATCCCGATGGTTCTTTTCCTATTCAGTCTTTCTAAAAATTTCACTTCCATAACGCACTTGCACTGTTAGAATGACATTTGTGTTAGAGCGCAAACTAAACTGAAATATAAATCAAACTGTTCAAAGTTTGTAAACGCATTAAAAATGTATTCTTGTTTTAAATTATTAAACCAAAAATGAATCATTTAGTACCTACGGGTACTTGCAAACTCATAAATTATTTTCTTGGCAGGGCATGTTTATATTAGCTGCAAACAATGGTTGATATTGTCGAAAACTGTTTCTTTTGCAAAGCAAGGCAAAGAAAAACAAAAGCCGCACAAGTTATTTAAACAGCGTCGCTAACTTGAAACTTATCACCTGACATGGTTTTACAATACAAATATAAATGAATCGTTAATGAAACTGGAATATCAAATGAGTGAAATTCGAAGCTCTTGTGCCTGAAACCCCTTTTCCACCTACTTTCTGATTCAAGGGGCGTTTTCACGTAAAAATTGAAACGAATACGATGGAACTGGTCCAGAACTGTAAAAGTAATAAGTGGGTTCTCTTGGCTGATGGAGGAGAGTTGGCCACTCATTTCTTGAAATGCTCAACGGGATCCAATTTGACAAGCGTAGGATGTCATTTTTATTATATAGGTACTAGTCTATATACTATAATACTCCATCTATGTTTGAAATAGTTAATTGTTAGAAATAGGAGTAATTTGAAACGTGAACTTATTGCATTGGAATAAAAGTAATTAATGTGAAATATAGCTAAAACGGTTTGCTAAGATAGCAATTTCAGGCAACATTGAATTTCTCGGTAATCAGTATACCAGGGTGTATTGATCTCTAGTTAACCTTAAAAAATTTCAGTCAAAAATTTAATTTATTTGCTATAATAACAACTATAATGCTTCATAAATAAGCTCTCAAAGGAGGAGGCTCCTGTACTTTGTACATAACGGTCTGTTTTAAGTTAAGAGTTAAAATAAGTAATCAATCGTATTGGAATTACAGAGTTACAATTTAAAATTTGGTGCTTATTGATCCACTGGTGTGTCAGGTTTACAGTACAGAGTAAGTACAATACAATTCTATGCAGTTAGTTAGTTAGCAGATATGTTAGAATATTATACTGCATCAATTAACAGACGTCCTATCTTTGAGAACGTTATCAATTTACCCGTTTATCTTCACGGTATGGTCCGAGATAGACAGGGTTGTACCTGAAATTAATTAGGATGTTTGAAACTGCTTATGGGGCTTCTGACTACAAGAGGTCCCAGATGGAAACCCCTACAAACAAAACCTATTCTACGATACTCACACAACAAAAATATCCATCGAAAAATCAAGCAATCATATTTTACGCAACAGACGAAGTAAGACTAGAAGATTATCTCATACCATTCCCAAAGATAATGCAACCAACAAATATAATATTTACATCCAAACTTTCAAGTAACAGAATATGCGTGTATCTTGCGTCACAAAAACTTATGAACGAGCATGGTGGTAAAATCAAAGTAAATAATGAAATAATTCAAGCCTGTCGATATGTCACACCATCAGAGAGACTTGTATTGTCAAATGTGTGTCCTACTGTCCCCTGCGAAATCCTTATTAAAGAATTAGAAAACATGGAACTCAAGTTGCTCTCACCAATGGCATTTCTGAAAATTAATTCGTAACTACCTCAATTTAGTCACATATTTGGTTTCCGAAGGCAAATATTTATCACCTCGACACAAGCAGCTATTCCAGAATCATTTCTCTTTAATTATGACAACATCCTACAAAATCTTCCTATCCAGAGATAATTTAGCATGCTATAGGTGCAAACAAACAGGGCATTTAGCTGAAAATTGAACATTTACAGATAACAGTAGCGACATCACACCTAAAACAAATGCAACAAATGTCTCTAAAATATCAACGTCAAATGCAAATATTACACCTGCAGCAAGCGCCACACCTTTGTTACAAACTACAGTCTTCGCAATTCAACCATCACCTAAACAGTTACATCTACCAAATACCGAACTACATCAATTACAAACAAAGGAAGAAAATAAAAAGCAAATGGAAGTTGAACGACCTCAAACAAGTCAAAAAAGAAACATAGATGACACCTTAACTCCAAAAACACCTAGCGACGAGAAAAACTCCCTTTTCTTTAAGCCTATCGCCACAGCGCCCAATCCTAAGAAAAAGAAGAATAACGGTCAGGATTCCACTGCAATGAGCTTAGAATCTTTTGTAAGACAAAACGACTCAAAACTTCATCTTAAACTATGACCAACTACTAGATCTTTTTGAGGCTACTAAAGGTTCACCAGATCACTTAGCGTCATCCAAAAGTATACTATAGAGTATGTGGCATTAATCTACATGTTAACAAAGATATACCCACACACTGAAGAACGATCGTTAATAGCCAGAAGTAAAAAGCTAAGGAAAATCCTGATAAACCATCTTCAGATCCAAACTTCAGGCAATTTAACATCTGATACTGAAAGCGATTATTCACAAAAAAGTTATTAAACTGAAATTTCATCTACAACTCGATTATGAATTTCAAAAAATTCTCCAGTGGAACATAAATGGATGTTACAACAACCTGCCGATGTTACAGAGTATAATTTCAGAACAAAAACCGGATATACTCTGTTTGCAAGAAACAAACTTTAAAAATAACAACAACAAAGTCTTGAAACATTACCATGCTTATAAAAAGCTGAGGCAAAACCAAAATATAGCCAGTGGGGGTGTGTCATTTCTAGTCAACAAAACTTACGACTCAAAAATTATTCACTACAAACCAATCTTGAGGCTGTCGCTGTAACAATAATGGGAAGCAATTCAATAAATATATGTAATCTCTATTTACCCCCGGGAAAACAAATTGACAGAAATGAATTCCCAGAATTAATAAAACACGTACCACAACCAAGAATAATCATTGGGGACATGAACGCATACAATTATATATGGGGCTCTTTAGATACAGATCAACGGGAATTTTAAAGACAAGCTTAGAGTGTAATTTTTATTATCGTTGCAGTTTTTTCTTTTTGTTGTATCCTAGATAAATTCTTTTTGTATTGTAAATAATACCATCTCGCTAATAACCTTTGGGTTTAAGCAAATTTTTCATTAAAAAAATAAAAAAAAGCTGTCAAAGTTTGACATCCAAAAGATGATTGGCAACGAAACTTCGTAATATGGAAAAAAAAGTTATATTTGGATGAAAATAATTTCGATCTATTATAAGGTACCTGTTTTCCAAAGAGTTATCATGCAAACACAAAACACAAACTTTAACAGCCATCACCAGGAATGGAAGTATCAAAGCAAGGACATTAATGGCGTACTTCTAACCAGATGGGCTGAACATCATTATTTACACTTAGTATTCGAGGCGAAAAATTGTAGAACATTTAAATCTGCTGCTTGGCAAAGGGAGTACAATCCCTACCTGTGCTTTGTCTCTAAATATAGAAACAACCTTCCACTAGTGACTTCACATAAGGTGCTCCCTGACTTTTCACACAGCCAGCACCGACCCTTCCTCATCGAGATTGGTACTCAAGTTCCCTTGGTGTCATCTATTCCCCGACCACGCTGGAACTTTAACAAAGCAAACTGACCCGCCTTCACCACTAGGCTTGAAAAATGCCCCAGATTTATCTCACCAACGAGTGCAAACTACGAACGATTTGTAGGCTTGGTAACAAGCACAGCCAAGAAGACCATTTCTAGAGGCTACCGAAAGGAATATATCCCTGGCTGGAGTAATATAAGCAAAACCCTATACCAAGAGTTTCTTGAGAGTGGTGACCAGGAAGTGTCGGACGAGCTCCTACATAGTCTGGACGTTGCACGAAGACTAAAAAGGTCCGAAACAGTTGAAGCTATGGATTTCAAACAATCCAGCAGGAAGGCATGGTCCCTCCTACGTCAACTGGAGAGTGTAGTGTGCCGATCCGTCACAACCCTGCCGTAACGCCAAATGCTGTTGCCTCACATATTGTCTCTACTTCTAGGGCTCCCAGAGACCGAGAACACACTACCCAAGTTAAGAGGGAGTTCAAGTGCCTGAAAGCCGTCACCGATATACAATCAGAATACTCTCGGCCCTTCACCCGTGAGGACATTACAAAGGCACTGGAGGATGTTAAGCCGGGTAAGGCTCCGGTATTCGATGGCATACACCCGGAGTTTCTAATAAATCTAGAAAAAAAACGCCCATAACTGGTTGGCTAAGCTCCTCACTAACATTCTAAATACAGCAATTATCCCTCGCTTATTGAAACAAACAAAGATAATAGCGATTCTAAAACAATGAAAGCCAAACAACAGGCCAGAGAGCTATCGTCCCGTCGCGCTCCTAAGTGCTAGTTACAAAGTATTAGAGCGGCTTTTGTACAACAGAATAAGCCCAAAAATCCTAGGAAGCATATCAGTTGAGCAGGCTGGGTTCAGGCCGGGGCGAAGCTGTACCGACCAGGTCCTGTCACTTACAACCCATATAGAGGCAGGGTACCAGATGCAGCTAAAAACATCTGTGGCATTCATAGACCTAACTGCAGCATATGACACTGTTTACAAACAAGGACTGCTCTACAAACTCCTTCGTCAAATACCCTGCAAAACAGCTGTGTGGCTAATCGATAACACGCTGAGCAATAGATTGTTTCGTATCCTCATGGGAAATGCACTGAGCAATTGGAAGAAACTTAATAACGGTCTACCTCAAGGCTCAGTTTTGGCTCCACTCCTGTTTAACTGTTACCTCGCCGATATGCCCACAACAAGATCCAGAAAATTTGGCTATGCTGATGACTGGGCAATAGCAACCAGAAGCAGGTCAATGGAAGAAACGGAAGAAACGCTAACTGACGACTTGGACACCCTAGGGAAATACTTCCGCAACTGGAGACTCCAACCTAGTGCAGGCAAGACGGAGGTGGCATGCTTTCACCTAAACAACCGCATGGCCAATAGAGAACTCAGCGTGTACTTCGGTGACAGGCTGCTTCACCATAACCGATATCCTAAATACTTAGGAGTAACTCTTGATAGAACTGCATCCTTCAAACAACACCGAACTAAGACTGCCTCAAAACTCAAAACAAGAAATAATATCATATAAAAACTATGCGACACTTCATGGGGTTCCTCCGCTGCCACGCTTCGCTGCTCCGCCTTAGGGCTCGTTTACTCTACGGCGGAGTATTGTGCTCCGGTCTGGCAAAACAGCCCACATGTTAAAATGATCGACATCCAACTGAACCATACAATACTCTTAATCTCGGGCACAATTGGATCTACACCAGGTTACTGGCTACCAGTTCTGAGCCACATTCCACCCCCAGCGATACGGAGATCCACTGCACTTGTCAGGGGGTACAAGATTTTTTTAAACCCACAACTACCAATAAACATAGATATCGATGACATAGGAAGGAAAAGGCTGCGCTCAAGAAAACCCCCAATAAGAACAGCTGGAGGCTTGGCAGCCGATGACTTCAATCCAATAAACGAGTGGAGGCAGAATTGGACCCAAGCAGACCAACCGGAACTTCACAACATGTCGTGTATAACAACTACCCCAGCCGGCTTCGAACTACCACGTAAGACATGGACAACACTTAACCGGATTAGAACTTCACAACATGTCGTGGATAACAACTACCCCAGCCGGCTTCAAACTACCACGTAAGACATGGACAACACTTAACCGGATTAGAACCAACCATGGCAGGTATGCCGATGCCTTCTACAAGTGGAACATAATACCCTCCCCACAGTGTGACTGCGGCGCTGAAAGGCATATGATCCGCCACATCACGGAGCATTGCAACCTGAGAGCATACGGGGGTCATCCGGGTGATTTCCTGACAGCGACACCAGTCTCAATTGGTTATATAAATAATTTGGACATTCATAGGGAATTATGTTATATTCTTATGTTCTACATTGTGCTATATGCTGTACCATTGACTTACACGATGTTGTTATGTGATGTGTGCCATACGATAAATAAATAAATAAATTATGCAAACACCTTTTTTAATATGGAAGAAATATTGCGTGATTCATCTCCTTCGTATGCGACTATCAAAAATTAGGGTAATTATTTCCTGTCCCCACAAACGTACGATTCTTATGAAATTTTGTATGTAGACATGTTTTACGGTGTAGATGACGCAAATCACAATAAAAATAAGGGCGAAAGCAAACTTTTGGAGTTATTTGGATTTCTTTGTAGGAAAAGCGTAAGTTGGACTCACTTTTGAACATGCCTTTAAGCATGTCTCGCTTAACGTGACCGATATAAATATACTCGTGTAATGCTTTAGTACTTTATTTCACTGGACATATTCACTTTTTATGGTTTTTACCCTTAGTTTTCGAAAAAATTGTCTGTTTAACTTTTGCTTCCTGCAATAATGACAGAATTCAAAATGTATGACATGAAGTTGGTTTTATATGTCAACGTCAACTAGATGATCACTAAAGCCGTATCATATAAGTCATGTTAATTTGAGGTCCTTATTTTATACATATCTTTTTGTATTGTTCAATAACACATAAACTGTTAAATTTTGCCTTGTTTCTTAAACTAAGCTTTCGAATTACACAAAAAATCTTAACACAAACTTAACTATACATATTTTTTTTATATTCACTTCTTTATTTTCTGCTTTATTAATTTTAAATGAATGCTTCACTCAAGTAAAATAAATACACATTTAGAACAATAGTTATTTTAACTATTTCAGTTACCTTTTTTTACTTTAATGCATTTCTGTAATTGAAAAAATAATTATTTTGAAATTTTGACAGTGTAGCACTTTAATTCTTAATTTAATATTCTTTAGCTTAGGTAAATGAACAAATTGTTTACACCATTTTACTGTACATTTGAATAGTGTAAATTAATTTTACACTATTTAAATGTACAGTAAATTAATTTTACTGTACATTTAAATAGTGTAAATCAATTTGTTCATTTACCTCAGTTGACAATGGATTTACATCAAGTATCGGCCTCCACAATATCAGATATTCTTTGTATTTATTTTACACAGATCTTTATCAAGGCTGTGCTAGTTTACATTTTAGGTTCTTGATAATCTACTGTACTTTGTTTTCAATATATTTATCTTTTAAATCATAATATTGACTTATAATGTTAGAGCCTCAGTAGTTCAGGGGCAAGAACGTGTGCCTCTGAACCGAAGGGTACTGTGTTCAAACCAATGGTTCTCCTTTCACTTTTTCAGTACAAACTGTAACATTAACATCAACCGAGGTTCTAGCAGTGTATTTGAGCAAATTGAATGTCTGCAGATTCTGACCTTCGGAGGGGGCGTAAAGCCGTCGGTCCCGTGTCCATGCGATGTTGGGCACGTTAAAGATCCCTACACTCCTTACAAAAAGGCAGGGGTTCGGCAAAATTTCGAGGATAGTAAAGTGAAACTGGTCCCTGGCGTCGGCGATTGGCCATAGTCGCAGAAATTGACCGACGTTAAAGAAACGAAACACACACGCACACTTATAATATTGGTATTTGACTGATTTTAGTGTATTTTTAAGTACATGGATATTATAATAGACTTGACGATTTTTTTTTTGTATGTTGTTATCCCGCTTTTGTCTTAGAAGATGAAAAATTAAATAATCTATATAAATATATGCATTTATTTACACCAACAGGTGACTGGAAAGCAAAATATACCAGGTACCATTATATGCTTGTTATTACTTGAAGAACTTGCGCCAAAGAGATAGCGTTTTAAGAACATTTAATTTCATAAATTTCTTCTATCATAACCTGTTTCTACTTTCGCTGTCTTATCAAACATACTCGTTTTGAAGCGAATTAATAAAATATAATATAAACTTTTAATTACATTGTGAAATTTATTTCACCATTATCTGGTGGTACTATTCCACAATGTTTCGAAACTGAAACTGACCCCAAATATGGTTTCTGGGGCTCCTAGTTTGCGCACAGCTGAAGAAATTTTTTAAAACTCAAAAGTCGCAATCTTCTCATAGGCCAATCTGTTCTACGAAAATTCGATAATATTGTAGCAGGTTATTCAAAAAACTAAAGTGAAAATTTTCAGGGTTTATTAGTCTTCTGTAAATACTTAATGTGCGGTCACCGTGGAGAGCACCGTATATTATTCAGAATTATTGCTGTTTCTCAAGCACTATCTATAAAAGCCTTTAGCTGCAAAGAGAAGGTAAATAAATCTTTATTAAATTTAGTAAAGTGGCGAAGCTTCTTAGGCGGATGTTTTACCATTTTTTTATATTAAAATAAATACTGAAGCACGCTTAGAAGGCTAAAATAATTCACAATATATCTTGTCTGGTACTGAAATGGCGATAACAATAAAAAGCTTCTAGCGATGCACATTCGCGACGAAAGTTCACACCAAGCGTGAAACAAATATTGGAAAACATATCACCAGGATAAGGCACAGGTTTCGACGACACAGGAAAAATAAAAGTATGGATTTGTGTTTCCGAGAAAGGAAGACACATTACATATATTTTCAGATCACCGTTTATTCTTAGTGTCAGGAACCAATATAAAATATTTTTAACCGTCTATAAAAAGATCTGGTCGTAGCAAGTACGTTATGCTAGTGAATTTTCATAAAAATATTTTCATAACTACATAACATTGTCTTTTTTAAGACGCAGCACTGTCTAAACAGCCGGCGGAGGCATTGATCAGTAACTGACTAAAACAATCTATCGACGTCTTTATACATTCCCGATTTAAAAAAGCCACCAGACCGTGCATTCTTTAACTATTTTGGGCGGCGCATATTGAAACTGCCGCCGAGCGAGGCCAATTTTTATTTGAAATGATGAATGCGGCCCAAGATATGTCTATTAGATAGGTTGTCTGATAACTCTGAGGGGGAGACACGTGAGAGGAGGGTAATACGTCATGTGTATTCCAAGTGCGGATAACACCTATAGCTTCAGATTGCGTTTTGGTGTTTCAAACAACATTTATTAAAATATTGTGTAACGGCTCAAAAATTTTCAAATATAATCAGTTAAGGATTTAATTTAATGTTTATTTTGTACGAAATACCAGTTAAATTGAAATTAGTGTCTTAAAGACAATATTTTATTTTTGAGGTGTTGTGTTGTAACTGCACAACGGTATTACGAATTAAACGTTATTTATTCAAGATTATTTTTATATTCAACAATTTATCCGAATGAAACGTCATACGATATGTGTTTAGTGAAGAAAAAAAGTTATATGTACCTAAAACAAGAATTCAATAAATAACTTGACCTAAATATCAGCTTTGAATTGGATGTGGACCGTGAAAGTCCTCCCCCCCCCCCCAGAAGAAATCCAAGGAAGACCGACTGGGATGCTTACCTAACATTTTTGTATAATACTTCCCTATACCGATTTTCAGCAGTTTTCGCGAAATGTATTGATTTCCTTATTTTTTTGTGAAATGAATTTTCTGGGAAAATTTTAGTAAAATGAAGGACAACGACGATTAAAACTAAGACTTCCGGCTTTGCAAAACATTCTTCTTGAGACATTTTCTTTCCTTGCTAATATTAGTTTCAGGTTCATTGCTTAAATATTACCAATTTGGACGTTTTAAATCGCGACTTTGCCGTACCTGTTTTGTTCTTTAACCTACAGAGCTAAATTTTGATATGTAACTTAGCTATAATGATATAAACCCGCGTACTAAATTTGGTTGCCCTTACTTTGTTGATTCCGGAGATATAATTTTTTTCAAAGAAAATACAAAATTCTCCGGGAAAACTTTTCCTGCTGGCTAACGAACTTATCCAAGTCACTTGCAAAAGGAAGGTATTCACTACATTTAATTAAAATCGGCTCATTAGTTTTAAGTTATCGGTGTGATATATATATATATATATATATATATATATATATATATATATATATATATATATATATATATATATATATATATATATATACATATAACAAATTAAAATTTACACTGTCCCCCACCTATTATTTGGCAAGACAGAATTAAATTATTTTGATGAAAAATAGCTAGATTTTCGTGAAGATTATTAGTTTTACATTTTCAGTAGACCTTAATGCAGAGTTTGTTGCAAAAAAAATCCTTTTTTTTAATTTTGGTGTTCAGTTATGCCCTTTGGCCGTCGACCTACAACCCCGTAAATATTTTCCAGCTTTCCGCGTGGTCATTTTTGTTATGAAAATATTTCAACAAATTTCTAAGGCATCAGATTTCCGGGATACAGCCGGTTGCCACACTTAATTAATCAGCCTGTATATTGATATAGATGTTTTACTTTCTTCTGTATTTTCTCACGAGTCGCTTATGAATTTTGACCACTAGCACACTCTACACGTCGCAACGTTCAAACGGCGACTCCTTTATTTTTAACGCCGACTGCTGAAAGTTGGAATTTAAAAAAGTTGACCTTTTTAGCATTTCTCTTCAACATCAGTAACAACAGTTACCATGGATTTACTGCTTACTATTGAAACCAACTGTATAAGAAAAAATCAGGTTAGCACAAAGGCATGCAGTTCTTATTTTATTACAAGAGTAACTATAGGTATTACAAATTATCTCACGTTGAACTTATAATTTCTAGTTTGACTATTCAACACGTAGCTTATGTGTTACAGCTATGTACTCACCTCGTCTGTTATTCCCTCTGGAAATCTGGAGTCTGGGATGGTCTTGGACGCCCGAACAGGTTCATGAGTTCTTGCGACGTAAGCAGGGACACTGATTCCGCTCCTTATGCGTTGCAATTTAGGTTCACCGCTTTCAGTCTTACATTCCAGGCCCAGGTACAGGCCTAAGGTGTCTGGATTGCCTCGCTCCATTGGCAAGTAGAGTCTAAATGGAAACAGAAGGCAATAGAACGACGATCGTTACATACATAAGAGTGTTTGTTATACGATATAGATAGAAAATAATGAAGAACAGGTAAAAGGTGCAAACAATAAACTTACATTTATCTTGTAAATAGCGAGTTGTTTCTCTCTTTATGGATAAATATACATACATACATACATACATACATACATACATACATGTGTGTGTGTGCGCGCGTGTGTGTGCGTGCGCGCGCGTGTGTGTGTGTGTGTGTGAAAATATAATTCGCGCTAATTTGGAAAAAAAATCGAAAATTTGAAAGTCATTACCCCTCTATAAGCGAAATTTTTTCTTTACAATACAGTTTTTAGATCTGACAATCGTTTTGCTAACAAAGTTAGCTTCATCAGAGGGATGAATAAACCAGTTTATTTATACCCCTGATGATGCTGACCTTGTTAGCAAAACGATCGTCAGGTCTGAAAACTGTATTGTAATCAAATGGGTTTTTCAAATTGTACTTATCACAGCTCATTACAGATTCGAATATTCACTCATTGAAATTTTCTTTATGAAAATTTACAAAAAAAGTATATTTGCGGGAAAAGGTCACACGGGACGGTCACGTCTGATGGATAGGAGAAAATTATTATTTGTCGGTTAAATGAGTGTTAAGGGATTTTAAGTACCAGTTAACTTAAAATATATTTTATACCCGGGGGACAAGATTTTTCAGAATAACATATAACTTGTGACGGGCTACTTCCTAAGAACAGTGTGGTCGGCTCGGCCAGGACACTTGGATCAACTCAAACGCCACCAGTTTAGCAGAAATTTAAAGCTTGGGGTGTAGTATCTCCAAAAACTCGAGGCAAATTGAAGATATACTTTCGGGTCAGCCTATAAAAGTAGCGGAATTAGCAAAACTCAAGTGGGGATATGGTAATTTAGTCGAATGGGTCAAATTATCAAATGATTACTTAGGGATAATACCAAATTGTGATATAAATAATCAATTTATTTATCTAGATTTACTAAATAAATAAATATATTGATAAACGTTATGATATACTGTGAATGTGTATTAGATATATTGTTGTTATAGTTATATATATATATATATATATATATATATATATATATATATATATATATATATATATATATATATATATATATATATATGTGTGTTTTGTTTCTTTAACGTCGGCCTATTTCGCGACTATGGCCAATTACTGACGCCAGGGAGCAGTTTCACCTCAATATCCTAGAAATTTTGCCGAATCCCTATGTAAGGAGGGTAGGAATCTTTAACGTGCCCAACATTGCATGGACACGGGACGGATGGCTTTACGCCCCCTCCGAAGAGCGGAACGTGCAGATATTCAACTTGCTCAAATACAATGCCAGAACCTCGGTTGACGTTAATGTTACAGTTTGTACTAAAAAAAGTGAAAGGAGAACCCTGGGGTCGAACTCAGTACCCTTTTGCTCAGAGGCACACGTTCTTATCCCTGAACCGCCGAGGCTCTTTTATAGTTACTATTTGTGTATAAAAATATCTGTATATGCTTATTAAATTTATTTTATTTATTTGTTAAAATAATCAAGGTAATTTTTATAAAGAGTTTATTTGAGTATTGCTATATTTATTTGATTTGATATTATGGATTTCTCATAGAAATTATATTTACTGTCTCTAGTTTTCTATGTCTGATTAATTACGATGTTTATTAGCATTATATTAAAATATAAAAATGGTCTTCAAATGGTAGCTATCATAGTCCACCTTCTGACCTTTCTACTCATAATCTTCCTAGTGTTGGGCTACTTCTAAAATCTTGTGGTGATACAGGGATGTAATTATATATATATATATATATATATATATATATATATATATATATATATATATATATATATATATATATAGGGTGAGGCGACAAGAGTTTCTGTTGGAACTTTCTCAATAACCGAACCGATTTAAGTTCGGAAAATTTCGATTCCTAGGTTTTCAGCCAAACCGGAAGTGTCTATCAACTTCGTTATTTTAAATACAATATGCCAATTTCTGATAGAATTTTTAATTCTGTTCGTAATTTAAGGTAGACTTTGACTAGCATACTATGTATCTAAAAGTAACCATTTTCTAAATATTTCGTTTTTTTGAAACATTTTGCAGAATCATAGTTGCACTTTATACCTGATAACTTGAAAGAAAAATAAGCTACAAGATTCATCCTTTGCACACAACACAAACCAGTGTGCGTACCTTAACCAAGTGTTTTGCGTTGCAGCATACAGGGTGATAGAAATTGGCTTGGCAACTTGACAAAATTCAACTGATCAAAACTTGCGTTTTTCAAATGGGACACCTATATTTTATTAATTAAGTTAATTGGCATTTCGGATCTCTTTAGATCTACACTAGCATTTCCTATACCTAAATCTAACCGTTTTAGAGATAAATACATATTTAATCGAATCAGGGTTGCAAATTTGTAACAATAGTAGCCTTTGGAATTTAATATGTCAACGAAGTGAGGTTTGCATGCTAGAAGTGCACGCGGTGAATTTTGTTATTAAAATTGCAAAATAGGCCCTTAATAGTGATAAAAATGGACAATTTAGAGTATGCGAACTATAATTGTATGGAGATATTAATTATTTACGGTGAATGTTATCGAATAAATGCTTTCTCCGAAAAGTATCCAAATAGACCTAAGCCTAGTCCGGACACAGTAAAAAGATTATTGAAGAATTGTTTCAGTTACGGGAGTTTTATCCCCAAAAGGAGAAACCGAAACAAAGTGTTGATAATGAAGTCAATGTCATATTTCGCTGCTGAGCCAAATTCATGTATAAGGGATTGTCAATGAGAATTAGGTTTATCAACAACAACCCTTCATAGACTATTCAAAAAACATAACCGGAGACCCTTCTCCTATCACTTAATCCATAGTTTAGAGCCCAGTGATAACCCCCAAAGTGTTGAATTCTGTGAATGGTTCTTTTTAAAAACACCGGAAGATTGAGCTTTTTGCGAAATAATTATACGGTGTGATGAGACGAAGTTCTGGAAAAATGGATTGCTCAATCGTAATAATAGCCACTTTTGGCCGGATGAAAATCCTCACGTCACAAGAACCAACTATTGTCGAGACCTTTGGTCATTAAATGTATTTTCTGCCGTAAAAAATGATGCGTTTACCTCATTATCAACAGTTCGCTTCGGTTTCTTATTTTGCGAATAAAACTCCCGTAACTTGAACAATTCTTTATTAAATATCTTTACAGTGTCCGAGCTAGCCTTCTGTTTATCTGGATACTTTTCGGAGAAAGCACGACATGTGAGACCATTTATTCGATAACAATCACCATAAATAATTAATAGTAATAATAAAATCATAGTTTGCATACCCTAAATTGGCCATTTTTATTACTATTAAGGGCCTATTTTGTAATTTAGACTTCAAAGTTCTAGCATGCAAACGTCACTTGGTTGGCCAATTAAATTCCAAATGCTACTATTGTTACAAGTTTGCAACCCTGATTCGAATAAATATGTATTTATCGCCAAAACAGTTATATTTAGGTAGCTAATGCTAATTTAAATCGAAAGAGATTCAAAACGCCAAATAACTTAGTTAATAAAATACAGGTGTCCCATTTGAAAAACGGAAGTTTTGATCAGTTGAATTTGTCAAGTTGTCAAGTCAATTTTTATCACCCTGTATGCTACAACGCAAAACTGTAATATGTGTAGCAAAGGTACACATACTGGTGTGTTGTGTGCACAAGATGAATCTTGTAGCTTATTTTTCCTTCAACTTATTAGGTATAAAGTGCAACTATGATTCTGCAAAAATTTTCGAAAGAAACGAAATATGGTTAATTTTAGACACATATGCCCAGTTTCACAAAGCTCTATTAAACATTTAACGGTCGGTTAGTTAATCAATGCCTAATGCAACCAATGACAGCTTCAAAATATTTGGTTGTCATGGCAAAAACCGGAATCATAGTCTGTGATTGGTAGTCTGAAGCCTTGATTAACTAACCGCCCGTTAAATATTTAATCGGGCTTTGTGAAACTGGGCGTTAGTATGCTAGTGGAGATCTACCTTAAATTACGAGTAGAATTCAAGAGTCTATTAAAAAGTGGCATATTGCATTTAAAAGAACGAAGTTGATGGACCCTTCTGAAATTTTTGTTGCAGCTATAATACGATGCGGTCTATTTTTCTATAATATTTTCAACGCGCTGTAACTTCCCGTTAAACCGGAAGTGACATAAACTTTTTTCAAATGGAACCCTATAAATATTGTTGCATTTATTCTATGTAGAATTCTGAAGCTGATGCATTTGGCATCGTTTTCCGATTTTCAATTGTTTTAGAGATGTAATTTTTTTAACAAATTTTGACAGATGGAATGACTAACTAAAATGTCATTTTTACCAATGATTGTAAATTTGAAATTTTTATTCATGGTAACCGCGTTAACAAATGAGTTTCCTATTAGGAGCCATTAATAATATTCTAAAATGTCATACAGGATGGCTGGTATTTCCGTTCACTTTTTTGTCACTTTAAATGCCAATAACTTTCTTATTTCAACTCATAATACTTTTTGACCAGTCGACGTGGAATTTTATTCTCTATTGACATGTTATAACATACGCTATAGCTAAAATCAATATTTTCAGATATATTATAAAAAATGTAAAAAAAAAACTCTTATTTGACTCGTGTGTATTGTCGCAAGTGTGCTTTGGATGGTTTTAAATTTCATATTTGACACATACTGTAAATGTAAACTGCCAGATAGTTAATTGTTTTATCATGGCTGATCATAATACTTATACTAATCGTGATACTTGTAATATGTTATGGTTTTAAATTTTATATTTAACAAATACTGTAAATGTAAATTGACAGATAGTTAATTGTCGTATCATGGCTGATAATAATACTTACACCAATCGTGAGATGTCTTATACATATGGCGGCTGTGGCAACATTTTGTAAAAAACGGTGAAAGTTTCTGATGAGAGGTATCCTCATTTAACTCCACCCACCAAACTCAAGTTTCGAAAGATAGAGAAGACATTTATTATCACGGCAAAGTTAAAGTTGAGAGAAACAGGCAGAAACCGGTGGCACTTAATGAAGAAAATTAAATTAACCTTAATGCAGATCCTCAAGGGCCTTAGGAGTAGAAGCTGCAAGTGGAATTTCATATACATCAGTCCAGCGGATACTCAACAAAGCCGGTATGCATAATTAAAATTTTCAAAATGTGCAAGCCCTCGTAGTTAAGGATTTCCAACGAAGAGAACTCAGTGATGTCATATATTATACGCATAACTACGATTTGTTACTCATTATTGTGGACCCTCTTCTTTGATTTCTGTCTGTCTCGTACAACAGTTTGTGGCTAATGGACTTTGCTTCCGAGGCCATCCCTAAACTAACACACACACACAACGAAGAGAACTGTTTTGTACGCAGTTAATGGACACATTTGATGATACCTCTTTTCTTGAAAGAGTTATTTGGACAGACGAAGCCTAATTTTCAACAGACGCATAATTCAAACAATTATAGAAACAATCACGTTTGGTCAAACCAAAATCCCATCTAGTTCGGGAAACCAATCATCGACATCGACAAACTTTTTTCAGCGTTTTTTGATTACTAGTGAGCAAAAAATTATCTTTCCGTATTTACAACGAGGCATTGTCTGCGGAAAAATTCTAGACATACCGAATTCAAAAGTAAGTGATTTTTTGGACGAACTGCCCCGAACAAAGATTTAATTGCTCGTACCAATTGTATGATGCTCCGGAATATTGTGCTAGAATTATAATCGAAAAGTTGAGCCTGTTGTTTGATGACAGATGGATTAGGAGAGGTGGACCATGGGAATGGCCTCCAAGATCACCTGACCTAACACCTCTCGACTTCTATCTTTGGGGTGTTATAAAGAATACAGAAACGTGTACCAAACATCATTTAACTCAAGAGAATCTCTTGAGTAGAAAGCAGGAGCAGCCTTTTTACAATTGTCGCAAGAAGCAATTGAAACGTCAACGACTGAAGGTGTCCGAAGAAGAGTTATTATGTGTCATGAACAAAATGAGCCACATTAGTTACTTTAGTTTTATTTTTAATTTTTTTTTTAATTTAATTTTGTTTATTTTTGTGATGTAGATGTTTTGCGTAAAAATGTTCAAAAATTGAATGTAAATATTCATTTTAGCTATAGGGTATGCTGTAACATATCAACAGAGAATAAAATCCATGTCTAAAGGTGTATAATATTATCGTCATAAAATTTGAAGAAAGTTATAGTGCCATTTAAAATTTTAAAAAATTGAACGGAAATACAAGACACCCTGTATAACATTTTAGAATACTATTAAACGCTCCTGATAGGACACTCATTTGTTAACGTACTTACCAAGTATGAACTTTTCAACGCTAATTTTGTCACACTCGCCATATGTATAAAACGTATTAAGAATATACATATATCTAATTAAAAGCGAAAGGAGAAGGAAAATCAACCCTGTCATATAACAAGGTCATGTGACCATAATGTGCTTTTTCTTCCCCTTTTAACTGCTTTTAGCTTTTGATTAGGCAAACTGATGCCAGGGCAGGTCAGGAAGGTTAGTCTGGGATGATTGTGTGTAAACAGCACGCCAGGGAGGTTTTTTATTTCGTTACAACGACAAAAAACTCATCGAAGTTTTTACTGTCGCGAGACGCTCGTCTAATTAGAACAAAGCATTGTTTAGTCTACTTGTAACACATATTACACATGCATTTTATCTTTATAATGTATGTATATATATATATATATATATATATATATATATATATATATATATATATATATATATATATATATATATATACTTTATTTGTTTGCTGTACGTTTGTGATTTCTTATTGGTTTGCGCGGACTGCAGTTTCGAACCGTTCTGGTATTACGCTACTACTCAGTATCGTGCTGATGATGAACCGGGAGGGTTCGAAACTGCAGTCCGCGCAAACCAATAAGAAATCACAAACGTACAGCAAACAAATAAAGTGTATATTTAAAAGTGATTACAGTGTAGTGCAATATTCCTATATATATATATATATATATATATATATATATATATATATATATATATATATATATATATATATATATATATATATAATCTCACACAGCTCCGTGCGAGCAATGTGCTTATTAAGGGGTAGGTACAAAGTTTTCTTCATGTATTATAATCCTATAATTGAGACCACAGCCAAAGAATCCGAAAAAGGGTCGACTTGAAATTCATTTTTTGCAAATATTTAAGTAAAATGAAGGGCAATTTTGTCTGAAGCTGAAACTTAAGACTTTATAGAATATACTTCTTACAAAATTTCTGCTACATCGCCCGTAATATTATTTTCAGGTTCTTTATTTCGAACATGTTAATTTTGACGTTTTGGGTCGCGACTTTTTGACGTTTTAAGAACAAAAACTATAATGCTCATAACTTTTTTTCTTTTAACGTAGGGATACAACTTTTGGTACATGGCTTTATTTTTATAATATAAACCAGCGTACCAAATTTGGCTTCCGAAAGAAAACACAGAATTTTCCGCGAAAAACTAGTTGCAAAAGGAAGGTACTCACCAAACTTTATCAGAATCGGCCAATTATTTTCTGAGTTATCGGTGTGACACACACACACACAAAGATTTATATATATATATATATATATATATATATATATATATATATATATATATATATATATATATATATATATATATATATATATATATATATATATAATCTTGAAACAAAAAATCTGTAAAATGAATATCCTGATATGGTTTTAGCAGCACGATAACATTTCAGTGGTTATTTTATTTGCATTCTTTTGGTTACTACCATATTTTATATCATTTTTCCGTGTACAAGGTAAGATTTTTAAAGTATTACAAGGGATATTTCGAAAACGGTAAATTTTTTTCTGAAATTTTGGTGAAGCAATACCAATTCATTTTCAACTTATTTATTGTCTGTTATGCGTAAGAAATTCTTATAAATACTTGACCGGAACTGCTCGACCGATCCACCTGTTCTAAAATATTCAATTCAAATGATTACGAGGCTGTATTTCATAATGGAGTGGAGTTCCATCCTGTTGTCTGAGTTTATCTTTTGGTTTAATAATTGAGGTAACGTGTTTCTTAAATAAAATAGTATATATTTTTCCACTTAAATGCCCTTTAACGAACCAATAACTTATCCCCGGTTATTCCAGAGCTCCTATGAAGTGGGTATTTGCCGCCGCCCTGTGGTGCATATTGTGTATTGCTTTAAAAATAAAACAAAGCCAAAAAAAAAACGAAATTTAATTTATACTGATAAGGGATAACTTAAAATTCTACCTGCCCACAAACATGGAAACCTGCTTCTTCAGAAAAAATAACATTATTTAGAAAACTGTTATTTTTGCATTTGTTTTCTGACCCAATTGCAAAATGCAACGCGGATTTCAAAATGTTGTCCGTATGTTGTCCTTGGTGCAGTCTAATGTGATATGGATGAAATTTGTACAAGTGCAATATGTTCGCAACTTATTTCTGACTCATTCCAGCATCTCAATTTCGGATTGCTAGGAAATCTCTCTGCCTTCCCCAGGGCAGTTTTTCTGTAGTTTTTGATGCAGTCCCCCAAAATTAACAACATATCAACTTGCACACTAAAATTATTTTAAGTCTGAGTTTTATAATCATGAAAAGTAAATTACTATAAAGAAACTGGAGTTTGGACCTTTGGAGAAATAATGCTGAGCTATATTCATTTCTTATTTGATTGGGTAAAATAAAACGACGTAGAGCTTTACTCACATATTTTTACGTCATAGTTTTTGTTTTAAATTCACTTTTGTAAAGTAGATGAGGAAATGGCTAGTTTTTATATAAAGTATGTCTTCTTCTGTCACATAATACCAGATATTAAAATAATATACAACCAACGAAGTTCGTTCTAATTTTGTTTAAGGCATAGAAGTAGAGGTAACGTTGACCTGTAACCTAAGAGGAGTACAATTGCCCAACCTTATGCATTATTTACTTTTCCGTCAGTATTATTAAAAAGTAAAATCCATATTACCTGAATCCGTCAGCATTAACAGCTGAACATATACAGTTCGCCAGCTCCCAAAGCACATGGTCTTTAGCCGGACGAAGTTGGAGACTGTGAGTCAAATCTTGAAGCATCTGACGTTTGTCAGCGTGGACACAAAATTTCCATCTGGACAATGATGTCTTCCTGCCATTCCTTGTCCCTGTATCAGGGCGTTTCTTCAGTCTCTGAGACTTGCGAATGATCCAGCGTTCCAGCTGCTCCACCTCCACCTCTTCCATGATATGCCGCTCCAGAAAATCTGGGTGGGAAATGAGGTACTCAGATACCTGCTCTCCTGAAATAAAGAGATATTTTTATAAAGTAATACTACCTTGTTTTATATTTATAGTATCGAGCTTTACAATGTCAATTTTGAAAAGCTAAGTTCTGTGCCTGTGTTATATAATTTAAATAATTCTTACGAAACTTTTCGACAGCCCGAACTGCTGGCTCACTGACGACTGCGGACCTCAACATTTCCCTGTGTCTATGCATTATTGTGTTTTTTTACCACAGCACTATTTCAGTAAGATTTAATAGAAAAATGTGCTTCTGGCAGGCAGGTGTCTTTTATCTGGTATTTAAAACTAATTTACTATGAAGTTTTAACCTATACTGAAATTTTGAAGCGTATTGTCCTAACTGACATTTAGAAACTAATGAATTTTTTTTCTATTTTGCGCCCCTAATTAATATTATCCAGCCTGTCACCTTATTTTATAAATATCCGTGACGTCAAAAAAGTAGTCAGCTGTACTCAAATTTTATAGATCTTGAGCTGTACTGGGTTGACGTTGATACCAAGGTAACGTATGGCAGCAATGCCGTCAGTATGCTTAAGCCTCCAGGCGGAAATTTTTAGCGAAATTTAATTATAAAAATTCTAAATTGATGAGATCAGTTTCAGACTTTTAAAATATGTCTTCAAATGAGTGAAAACTAGGCTGCAGAACCCATATCAAGGATTGGATTAAATTTTATAGTTATATATACAAGGTGACTCACGCAACTTCTTGTTTAGAAAGTTTCAAACTTGTAATATTAATTTCGATCTAAAGTTTTCAGCACAGACCTAGTCAATGCATATCTTTCAAATGGAAATACCTTCAAGATGGCGCTACATCCGGTTATACCAGAAACCACAACCAACTCATTTATTGTAAATATACCACCCTATATATTATTGTATATTTGGATTCGCCGATAAAGTTTAGTCAACTTTGTCTAAACATCAACCTATCCACCCCAATGGCAATTTTTCGAAGATATATAAATATATATAAGTACAGGGTATTCATAAATCGACCTTAAATTTGGTATTAGAAAATCTCGGAAATCCAACAATTTTGAAATGGAACAATCTGTAAATGAAATGTCTATTGAACTCTGTTCGGTTTTCCTATACCCAGCTAGCAGGTTTTTTCAACTTTTAACGTCGGTCTATTTATTTATTTATTTATTTATTTATTTATTTATTTATTTATTTATTTATTTATTTATTTATTTATTTATTTATTTATTTATTTATTTATTTATTTATTTATTTATTTATTTATTTATTTATTTATTTATTTATTTATTTATTTATTTATTTATTTATTTATTTATCCAATATGCAAATACACAATTTATAAAACCATTTACGTATTGCATAACATGATAAACTATAACTACGGTGTACACCTATAATTCAACAATCTCACTTACTATCCACATTAAATCAATAACAAAACAAAACAACATCTCGACTAGCTTAAATTCCACTTCAGGTTTCACGGGCAGTCCATCAATTGTATAAAACTAAATCAAATTTACATTTACTTTATCTACTCCAAACCCATATCTTAATCAGTACAAGTAGTTTGGAGACTTAACAAAGTCAACAGGAGAACGTGGTTAGACATGTATATGTTCACTCAATATGTTCTTAAATGCTCTTAAGTTTATGTTAAAGATGTCAACATGCTTACACAGTTTGTTATAACTTGAGCACATTCTATAAATCGGAGAACTGAACCGACTATTCGTTCTGTATCTTGGTATACAAAATAGGTGCTCTAGTCTACTATCCCTTTGAGCGACCCTGAACTGAATCCTGCCTAAAAATTCAGAAAAATTTATTTATTTTTTTATTCCTCACGATTCTAAACAAAAACACCAGGTCAGCAACTATGCGCCTGCTTCGAAGACTGGTCATATTAAACACAGCATGCAAACTCCCATAGGGTGCAACATTGAGATAAGATCCAAAAAACTTAAAATGCAAAAACGAGCAAACCTTCGCTGAACTTTCTCCACCACGTCAGAATGAACCCTGTAAAAAGGATTCCACACCACCGACAGGTACTCCATTTTTGAACGTATATATGCATTCAAGATCATTTTAACCGTTTCAACTCTACGGAACCCCCTGAATTTTCGTATAATAAAGCCCAAAATTTTCAACCCTGAGGCAGCAATTTCTTCAACGTGCTTCGCGAATGTTAATTTAGTGTCAAACTTAATTCCCACGTTTCCAAATTGGGTCCTATGCAAAAGTTGGTTACCTCCAACAGTATATTGGTACTCAACAGGGGCAAGATGCCTCGTGAAAGTGGAAACAAAACATTTCCCAATATTCAGGAACATTCTATTTACAAAACACCATTCTGACAGTGCATCAATGCTCCTCTGTAACTCCTTACAATCACTAATGCTTGAAATAACACGAAATATCTTTAAATCGTCAGCAAACAACAAACAACGGTAGTCAGCTTTACTTTTCGGTAGATCATTAACAAACAATAAAAACAAAAAAGGTCCCCAGAGGGTGACGAAAACAATGAGGAGTCGCTTCTACCATAAACAACATATATTGTGCTCTTCCAGTCAAATAAGATGTAAATACCTCAATCAGGTCAAGAGAAAAAACACACATATAAAGGTTCTCCAAAAGAACTTTGTGGTCCACCTTATCGAATGCCTTCTGAAAATCTGCACATATGGTGTCTAGCTGCCCCCAGCATTGATTGCCTTGCTTGCTACCTGAGTAAAAAGAGCAAGGTTGGTAGCAGTGGACCTTCGCGGCAGAAATCCATGTTGTTTATCTACTAGCAGATGCTGCATATGTGAGAATACTTTAGAATACAAAATACTCTCAAACATTTTGGAAAAATTGCACAGTATCGAAATAGGTCTATAATTTTCAATGAGTTTCCTTAAGCCAGACTTAAAAACTGAAATAACCTTGCTAACTTTCCATAGTAGGGGATACTGGCATTTCAGGAGTATTAGATTAAACACATAGCATAGGGGTGCGACCAAAAATTCCATACAGCCCCGAATCACATACGAAGGAATATCATCAACACCCATGGCACCACTAATCTTTAACTTTTTGATTTCGTCTTCAACGCCTTTGGGCGTAATTTTCTGAATACGAAGCAAGTCAATATCCCCACCAACCATTACATTCCGTAACTCGTCAAGAAACGGGGACGTGTCTCAATCATGTTACGGTTCTGTATACACTGAAGAGAAATACACAGCAAACTCATCAGCTATGCTTTTACTATCACGTAAAACTTTATTACCTACTTTTATTTCAGACAACTTGTCATATGTATTCCTACAGCGCTTTACATGTTTCCAGAAAACATCTGAATTGATCACAATATTTTCTTCTAAACTAGACACATATACCCGATGTGCTGCATGAATACTCCCTTTGATTTCCCTTCTCAAATGTCTGAACCTTAAATTACATTCTATGTTCCCTGTTCTCAAGAATAATTTTCTACACGTATGCTTTTCCCGAATATATTTTATTATTCGACGCGTAAACCACGGCGGGTAACTCCTTCTGTGCTTTATAAACTTAGGAACTGTTCTATCAAAACCCTGATGAAATACGTTATTCACCCATAGAACTGCTGAATCCTCATCATCTATAGCATATAGTTCATCCCAGTTGGTATCCTTTAAGTAATTATACAAATCCAAATACCGACCCTCTCTAAAATAATAGGCATTTTTACGTACACCCAAACTTTTTATGGCCCTAGAAAAGCGTAACATACACAATAGTGGCAGATGATGTACGTCCTCCTTCTCAAAAATAGACTCCTCCCGAGAAACCTGATATTCGAGTACATTTGTCAAAACTACATCAAGTAACCTACCGTTTTCATTCAATACGGTATTTATCTGTGTCAATCCTATAACACAAATAAAATCAAGAAGTTCACTTTTTATGTGTTCATACTGATAATCAACAACTTCCCTACCAAATATAGGAACATTTAAATCATCCATGATTAAGCATTTAGAACTGCATCGATTTTGGACTCGATTATATTAAAAAGATGCATGTAGTCATTTATATTGGGCTTGGCTAAATAAACAGAAAAAATTTACACACTTACATGATTCTCTAACATTATTCTAACACCTATAATTTCCACAGATGATATCTCAAAGTCAAGTCTATTAACGATATAGCTAGTTTTCACTGCTATAAGTACACCACCCCCACGGCCATTACGGTCCTGCCTAAACACGTTATATATGCTATTAAACAGTTCCGAATCAAATATATCCGAGCCCAACCACGTCTCACTTATAGCTATTATATTACAGTCATTAGACAAGATACCTGAATAAAATTCATGAGTTTTTATACGTAATCCCTCACATTTTGGCAGAAAACATTAATTGTCTTGTTCATGGAAATATTTCTGCGCTGCACTGTGTTTCAAAATCCATTAGAACAAATTAATGCAATCTCATTAATAAACTGCCTGAAAAACCCAATCACAAACGTTACTTCCATAATTAGCCGATACTTGACTACAATATCTATCGATATGAACCTGGATGATATAAACTAAAACAGATTAAGATAACGCCAACAAACTAAATTAAAGCGTTTACATTGATAAACAAACCAGTTATGTCCAACCTTTACAGTCTTAACAAATAATCAAGCACCAATGCTTTCAAAAACAAAAAAATATGAACAGTAATAAGAAGCGACAAAAATTCTCTGATGCTTTGAAAGTAGTTTTAGTTGTACAGGTTGTGGTTTAATAGTCTATAATTTTTAGCAAATTTTCCTAGAAAAAATTCGTTATTGAAGAGACCGCGACTTTTGAATTTTAAAAAGATTTATTCAGATGAGCGCAACCTAGGCCCCCTAGAATCCATATCCGGGTTTGCTTTAAGTTTTTATTTGTTTACATATGTACAGGGTGGCGCATTTCTACGGTAAAGCTCAATATTATTGTTAGAATGAAAAGACTCCTTCAAATGAGCATGCACTAGGCCCCCTAGAACCCATATCCGAGGTCAAGTTTCAGATATATATATATATATATATATATATATATATATATATATATATATATATATATATATATATATATATATATATATATATATAGCGAGGCGCATTTGTACGTTAAAGCTCAATATATCCGTTATTATACAAGATACGAGACAAAATTATACACGCTAATTATAGGGCGTCTTGAGTAGCATCTTACAAAATTATGTGGATAATCAAACAGTGGTCAAACAGTCGTTAGTGGTCAAACTTTTCTTCTTTTAGATGGAAAATTCTGTAGACTATTACATTGTTGCATTTGCCATGGAAGTAACATGCATATTTGTAGGAAAAAATTGATATCGTTCACCGTTTTTGAGCTATTTCAATTGTTTTGCATTTTTCACGTTTTTGGCACATATCAAAAATTATGATATGGCTTTTTACCAATAGATAACGGAGTCCCATAAAAATGACGAATTCAGGGAGCTTTTCATTTATATTATTCTTCTAAAATATCCAGCAGTTATATACAGGTGCTCTCAAATAGTGCCTTAATTTGAACAAATTCAGTTTGCCATAACGCAATTTTTTGTTGTTCTGTGTTTTATTTCAATTTTAATAACAGATTATATCATTTGAATTGTATGTATTTTATCACTAAATTTTCGTGTAAAAAAGATCAGTCAGTTTTCGCAGGAATCATTTTTTATGAAATCGTTGTTGAAATTGTTTGAATTGTTGGTTCAAAAAATTGGACCGGTTTTTTTTTTGGCATCTATTTATTTATTTTCGGAAATTTCTTATATATTTTTTCAAACAATAAAGTTATTTTGATAAAATATGATTGATGTATTTTATTAAACATAAGACATATTTGGATGTAGAAATATTTTTATGCAAATTCACATTTTTATTTTTTTAATGAAAAAATCTCCGTAAATAATTTACATGATAGCCATATGTATAGTCGGCAAACCATATGCTAGTTGTGCGATAACAATAATGTTCGTAAAATCTATTTGACACATGCGCCCATGGCTTTGAAAAAGCAATTAGTAAATGTATAAATATATTTCACAAAAACGTCAAGCCAAATGTGAAGCGCTGAAATTTTAATACAATTTATAATAGTCTATTTAAATCGGATTAGTTTTTAATTAAACGTACTCAGTTTTATAAAACACAATTTATACATTCACGTAACAAGCGAGTCAACTCTAAACAACCAACATATAATTAAATATATCACAACGCTACTGAAACATAGCTACTGAAATTTCACCCCAACTAATTTAGGCATTTTACGAAATTTAATATTAGCTACAAAATACTACAATATATCATTTATAATTATTATCAACCCCTAGCAGTATATTTCGTACATTTACTAATTACGATCATATGAGACATGTAAAAAGCTATTTATTTAACTAGTTTATTTACTGAAAAAATATCCTAAGGTCCCAATTGCAAGCTACTTGTGGTAGTACCTACTTTCAGATGGTAATACATTAAGTTTTCTCTTTCGAATGAGGTCTATGTCACAGTAGTATGGAAAAATGAAGTAAACTTTCCAAAGCCAGTTTTTCACGTTGTTTCTTCCCAACCGTTAAATTTTGAAATACAAGGACACATATTTATAGTTGGCGGTGACTGCAGTGCAAAACATACATTTTGAGAGCCAGGGCTGATTAAACGTCATCGTCGAAACTAGTATAATGTAGTGATAGGAAAGCATTACAGCTTCATCTCTACTGGAGAACCCACTTTCTGGCCTACGGACGTAAGGAAGATACCTGATGTTTTGGATTTTTGTGTAACTAGTAGAACACCCAAAAATATCATTTCAGCTGAGTCTAGATTTATCTTCAGATTGCTGAGTGAGCATTGGAACCTGTGATGAGAACTGATAAGTACACTTAGAGAACCGACATCACAACACCACATCTTTTAAAGACCTGCGGATCGTTTCACTAACACAGTTAGGGTCATTAGCGGATGAAAAATTCTAAACTGCTTAATTACCACACATTATATTTATACTGCGTGTTAAGTAAAAGATCGATAAATTAGAGAGGGTGGAATCACAAGCAAACTTGCTCCGTCTATATTTCTGAAGAACCCAAATCACCACACCACATCTTTTAAAGACCTGACGATCGCTTCACTAACAAAATTAGCACCACCAGAAGATGGAAACCTCGAAACTATATAACTACTACACATTATATTTATCTACTTGTTAGGTAAAAGACCGTTAACCTAGAGAAGGAGGAATCACAGGCAAACTTTCTGCGTCTATATTTTAATTACCGGACAACCTTTTTAAAATCCCTTTAAAACCGTACCTGCCGAGTTTAGAAATATCTTTTGCATCAAAGAGGCAGGGCGAACAGCGAACTATTAATCAGTGGCGAAGCACGGTTTAGGGTAATCTCGCTATTTATGGCTTTAGAGATTTAAATACTCTCAGAAGCCTATGAGAATATTTATATCTCTAAAGCTATAAACATCAAAATTTTCCTAAACGGTGCTCCGTCTTTGATTAATGGTTTTCTGTTGATACTGCCTCTTTGATCTGAAAGATATTTCGCAACTCAGTAGGATTTTAAGAAGATAGTCCGGCAAATCTTGCTAAAATATAGATGCAGACAGTTTGCCGCTGATTCCTCCCTCTCTAGGTTATCGGTCTTTTACCTAACACGTAGTATAAATATAATGTGTAGTAGTAAAAAAGGTTAGAATATTTCATCCCTTAATGACGCTATCTTTGTTAGTGAAACGATCGTCGGGTATTTAAAAGATGTGGTGTTGTGACTTGGGTTCTTTAGATTACTCCCCAGAAATAATAAACCCTAGCAAAACTGTTATCAAAAAAATAATCTTCCTTAAAGCTTTACAATTCTAAAACAAATTAGTACGGGGCCAAATGTCTGCAGAAAGAAGATATAGGTGATTTGGGTATTTATTTTACTGGAATTATGCAACAGGCAGCTTGACAAACTAAGCCCAAAAATGTACTGAATATTTAACAACCAAATAATTAATTTTAGACATACAAAAGTTAATCGCAGACATATAATAATAATAATAATAATAATAATAATAATAATAATAATAATAATAATAATAATAATAATAATAATAATAATAATAATAATAATAATAATAATAATAATGATAATAATAATAATAATAATAATAATAATAATAATAATAATAATAATAATAATAATAATAATCGTGGGCGTTGCTAGTCCTCTATCGGGAGCCTTCCTGCGCGAATCAGATACCCCACCAATATGGCGGGCACCGAGGAAATAAAATACCAGGGGTGGAACAAAACTAGCACGTAATCAAAATCCAGCCGCGAGGGTAGTCTTAAAGAGCGACACCCTGGTCGTCGTCTGTACCTCATGTGAGATGCGTCGTTTCTATAGGCAACCTGGGGATTACACCTTTACGAGGACGAGATTTTGTGCTTAGGTGTCCCCCTGTGATGAGCTGACCCGGCTCCTTGCTTGTACCGGTTTCTATCCGAGGGCAAGAAATGAGTAGATAGCCGGCGCCGATAGTAGTGGTGACGGGTCATCGGTGAGAAATGAGCTACGCTTACCCGTCCTCCGTGATGGAGTCTTCAGCCTACCTGAGAGATGCGGCGTCACAGACCGCATGGCTACCGCAGAAGAACGAGCGGCCCAAGAGCCTCCCCTAGCAACACGTTTGACGGAGCCTAGAGCTCTGTCCACGGTAGCCACGGGAGAGTTCACCAGCGCAGAAATGGTCCAAAGAGCTTAACATTGAATTAATACGCGCTTACTACATCGCTACAAACCTGGAGACAGAGTTTAAAAGTTACAGAAGAAAATTAATTGAGAAGTGGAGAAACATTTACCCAGAGTCTATTCAAACAAGACAACGACTCTCGGATCCGGAGATGCACGCCATCAAACAGCAAGCGCAAGTACTATGCCGGGTTGAGGAGGTCTCCGAAGAACGATGGTATGTTATCAGGGCCTACCGCCATAGCATTACCACAGTTGTAAAGAGCTTCCTGAACCTTATCTACAGAAAATTATCTAGGCTGCAAGATATAATTAAAAAATATACAGTTCTTCATACCTCTAATCTCCTTATTATCGCAAGTGAGAGGAGTGTAACACTTCTGAAAGAATGTAGAGAAAGCTCTAGTTATGTCTGCTGGTCCAGGCAATTCTCTGCCTCCACCACACATCTGATGGGGCACCCCAGAAAGATAGAAATATTCTTTTTATTATTTATAAACGACTAAACTTTTTTTGGATTATTATTCACTGCATACTTAGTTTGGAGAACATAGTCACGGTAAATCTGATTCTGTAATATTTTTTGTCGACATCGCAGATTCTTAAAGTGTGCGTAATCCGTAGAACTGCCTGTACGTTTATAACGGGCTGAGGCTGGGTGACTTTGATTTTACCACACTAATCAGTTGGCTGTTAAACCAGGGAGCATACTCATTAGATCTGCGGGATGTTTTTGGAACAGATAAGTCCAAGATATTATAAAAGATAGAGTGAAACTCGCGACAAGTTGATTGGGGCTAAATATAATTATTTAATGAGGACTAGTCAACATAAAACAACTGATCATATAAGGATACAAAGTCCGCCCTTCTAAGGTTATATTCTGGAATTCGGCTTGGTATGCACTTTCCAAGACCACTTTTTGAGGTCACAAATAAGTCAACTTTAACTTTGTAAGCAACATGATACAAATCCTTCTTCATCAGGCTTTCCTCAGCGTTCTATACTTGATATTATCTAGTTGATAAAACTAGGTCTAAAATAGTACCAAAGTGATTCTGTATCTTGTTTAGTTTGGTGAAGCCACACATATGGATCAAATTTTTGAAGGGTGTAGGGTTTTAAATCAAACATACTGTATATTCTTACATTTTTTAGTTACTCCCATGCCTGCTGTTCTCACGATATAGAATTTTTTAATTTTATACAAGTTATTTCAAAATATATGTTTGTATTAATTCTGTAGCCTAATCTACACAAAGTAGCGTCTTACAACTTTGACATAGACTAATCTATTTACATTTTTAAGAATTGTAGTGTATTACTTATGCCTAAAATTATTAGTACATTGAAATATACAATCCTTGTGTACAGGACGAGTTAGAACTTGAAATGACCATTCTCTTGCTTTTTTAAATGGAACACCTTGTATTTTATCATTGTAGGAAGGTCCGCTTTTATCATACTATATTTTCTATTAAGCATTCCCTATACCTTAATGTACTATTTTTTGTTATTCTTGATTTTATGAACCAGAAATGTAACAAAAAGGAGATTTTATTTTATTTTGGTGGCTGGAAATTCTTGTCGTGTCTGATGATGACGTAAAAGGTAAACCCGGTCGAAGAAAAATAAACAAGCACCTGTGAAGTCATTCAAGTCATTAAAGTGATACACCTCTGCTTAATATAAAACGGTTTTATCTACTAAGGGCAAATATAAAAATAAACTGGTAAACACATGTTTAATGAGCTTTACTAATTATAGTTTCCTCAATTTTAAACAAAACGCACTTTATGTAAGAGATTAAAAACACCTGTACAAAATTCGCCTCTTAAACATAAAGCAAAAGGTCTTGGTAAAACTTTAGATACAGCTAAAATAAATTTAAACGTTTTCCATACCCGGGCAAATTCTACCCCAAGGACTAAACCAAGTTGTGATTCTTGTGATCTGAGCACTTAGTTTAAAGGTGGCTTGTTAATACATAGATCCATAAAAAAATATTTAATTAAACATGCCTTAGCATTTTTTGGAAGAGATAATACTCTTAAAGCAGCAAACTGATGGCTCTTTTGATATCGGTTAGTGTGTTTTGCTACGTTGGTTTTACTATAATAGAGATATGTTATCAATGATAAGCACTAATGTTAATACTTGAGAGATCAAAGAAGTTTGCTCATAGTCTTTGATTAGCTTTGAATAACTTTGTTGGTTGTGGGTAAAAGAGAAAAGTTTACAGGGCAATTTTATTAGAAAGATAATTAAACTATAATGTCGTGTGCTCTTAAGCTTAATACTTTTCTAGACTTAAGTTTGATTAATGCTTTTTGCAGTAATTGCATAAATAGAGTCTGGATACAGCAAATTTTCATAAAAATATTTCAAATGACGAAGAATAAAATATTTCGTTTTGAAAATATAAATTTGTTTTTAAGAAAAACTTTACATTAGGTTAGCTTACGAAATCATCCAAGCAATGAGCGAAGGTCAAATTATAAATTTTTCAGGTACCTTTCTTTTGTAAATGGCTTGGATAAGATCCTTAGCTGAGCCGATTGAATCAGTTTGAGTGGGAAAATTCACATTTTCTTCCAGAAAATTTGTGTATCTTCGAAAATAAAGAAGGGATTTTAGTAATATTCTGGACCACAATTGCCTTAATAAACACTAGTGGCCAAATATTTGTCCGTTTATAGGGGGTCTCCGCTAAACGGAAAAATAACTTAAATCAACTAATTTTTTCTATCACCAATTTTGGTGTGTATGTAGTTGTAACATGTACAAACAGAAACAGGTTATTGTATATGTGCATCTGCATACATAAAAGGAGGCAAGAAAACAATAAATATGTAAGTACTACTATTTATTGCTTACGTGAAAATAGTTACCAATCACTGCTTGGTGTGCTTTTCTGTGCACAAAATTGTTTTCAAGGTGCATTTCCAAAAAACTTAACATATCAAATGCCTTCACGTCACATTTTTTTTAACACAAATAACTTCAAGTTATCCAGTGGTCCATCGCCAGATTCCCCTTCCTCAATTTGTACAGCGCCAAGACAAATTTGTAAACTTGTATCTTCCAACACTAAATTTTCAACAATTATAAGAAATTGATCAGAATCAACATTCTGAGTTCCTGTTTGGTTTATCAGTCTACCAAGTTCTGCAACTTCTCATAATGGTAATTCATCGTCTGAATCTAATTCGTCTCCATGATCGAGTGATTTGCCGCCATGTACGAAACCAGCTTCCTTGAAACAATTTTTGTGTTTAAACAAACTTCCTCCCATGGAAATATCATGAAATGTACTGCGCCTAAGACATTTACCGATTTAATCATTTCGTTAGAATTATTGACAGCATCCATGTTTGCCAAAAAATGTTTTAAAACTAAAGATCAGTACTTCGCTGTAAGTTCTAAATAATACCCTCTTCGAATGGTTGGTGAATCGCAATCGTGTTGGGTGACAAAAAAACTACTTCAACATTTTTCAGGCGAAGGTTCTTTGGATGTGATACCGTGTGATCCACAAATTAAAGGATCTTCTGTTTCTGGGCATCCACTTTGCGGTCAAGTTGATTTAACCAATTGCTAATTATGTCACCTGTCATCCAGGATTTTTTGTTTGCGAACCAAGTTACAGGTATCAAATTTAGCCTAAGTTTTAAAAAGCACGACGTCTGGCTCCTTTACCGATAACTATAAATTTTTCTTTCCCACTGGCGATGTTCACGTAATGTAAAACTGTTAAACGCTCTTAGGCCGTTTTGCCACCTACGCACTTTTCAGATTTAAGGCTCAATGTCCGGCATTGTACGGAATAAGAGGCTGGTTTCATCGGTGTTATAAAAATCCTTTGGTTTATAGTTTTTAATTGTAACTGGTAACTTTTATTTAAAATATGCATCTCAAGGATTGTCACTTGCAGCCTCGCCCAAAATGGATTCAAAACCAATATTATGCTGAATGCACAATAAGCCAAAGGCTGCGGTGCTATCGGGGCGGCAAAGACGCGGACGAGACCTAAGGGGAAAAATGTTATGCTGAATTCGAAGCTTTTCCAGCCATCCAGCAGAAGCGTTGAACTTTTTGTAGCCTAAACTTTCCGCGAATGCTTTTGCTTTAGATGTAACTATCGGCCCCGACAAAGGAATGTTCTTGTTTTGTGTCTAAACTAACAATTCGTAACACTGTTTGTCTATGTTGAGATCCTCGGTTTGAAAAAGCACCTATCCTGTTTTGTATTTACATACGAATGAAAAGCGTTCAACACTTATTTTCTCTTTTGTATAATTTCACCTGTTGGAGTTTTTCCGTTATTAAACCGGACTGCCAAATTACACACACTGAGCTTTTCTTTATCAAAAACTTCAATAAGCCCTACTTTCTCAGCTTTTACATGCAGACTAGTCTAGACCTGTATTCAAAACATAGCGTCTTAGTGTAGGCGCGACAAGATTCTAATACATAAGCGCAATGTACAATAGGTTTTTTCTCTCGCGTCCATGCAAGGAAGGCTCTTTGTTAAAACGGGCTATAAACTAACCTAGTGTCTGTTTAACGGGGTGTCCGGGTTTTAGAGAAGCTCTTATTAGAAGAATCATTATGAGCGCGGTGGTTCCCATGAAATTGTCCGCTTAAAGAAGCGATCACTGTTATAAGAGGTGTCCGTTGAGAGTGATTTAACTGTGAGATGAGCATAAGGCACTTGCTCGCCTTACTTTGGACGCTTTTGAGGCTTTTGATGCATTTGCATTGTTGTGTCCAATTTGGCAGTTGCAGTGCGAATTTGAAAATTAACTTCCCAACTAACAAAAGCAACTGCGGCTTGAATACTTTAACAGTATATCAACCCAAGGACATGTTATTCGCCTCTATTACAGAAGCTACTTTGGTTATACAGGTGTTCATACCTGATTTATTTTAAATAGAAGGGTATTTTTTTACAATGACCATTTTATGCTATGTCAAATAACTTATGATTTGTCTGCATTCCTAAACTAAGTGACGAATTGAACTTATGATGAGCACTGATAAGTACACTTGGAGAACCCAAATCATCCCAACACATTTGAGAAACCCGACTATCGTTTCACTAACCAATTCTTCTAAGAACTATTCATCATCTGATGACGTTAACTTGGTTAGTGAAACGATAGTCTTCAAAATGTGTTGTGGTGATTTGGGTTCTCCAAGTTTACTTATTTCTCTATACTTATATCAAATAGTTTTGCTTGTACAGTGATACTATTAAACGCACAATATAATTTTGTTTTTTAAAGAATATTGTAATATCGTAAAAAGCAATTGCTTTAAGTAAACCTGTATATGAGGATACTACAGGAGGTAAGAACAAATTCGGCATCAATATATACGCTTCTTTTTCCCGATTTCTGATAATTCTTCATGTACATATAATCGTTTTCATCTTTTTACCAATTTTATGAGTATAATATTTTAAAAAGCTACAAAGTAGTAAAATTTGTAATTTTTTATAGACAAATAGTCACAATAATTTTCAGCAAACATATACAAATTAATCGCTTAAACCCGCCAGCTGAGAAAAATTATTTGTCTACTTCGGGTTGTCATCCTTCACAGTATAGTTAATACGATTAAATGGCAGCAATAGTTTTTAAAATATCCATTCCTAAACTGCCTCCAATTCCAAGTCGCCTCTTTTCGATGTCTTATAAGATGGGCGTATTTCGATCTTCCTGGAAACATCGATTTCAGGCTGTCCTAAAAGGGAGACAAATCCAATGTGAGGAACTTTCATACAGTTTTAAGTCAATCAGTTTTATCTAAAGTTGTGGAAAAGTTATCAGTGTAGAGCTTATAATTTACCTCGAGGTATCAAACAGTCTGATGATCGCCAATATGGATTTCGTCCAAACCGATCCACTGGTGAAATTCTGACATACGTCACTTATCTTTAGTAGTATTGCTCTCTAAAAACTCGTGGAAGGTTATGTCATTGGATATTTCTAAATAATTTGATCGGATTTAGCATGCGACATTTCTCAGTTAACTTTCACCATAAGGATTACATTATACACTCTGACTATGAATATCTTGTTTTTAGAAGGAGCGGTCATTGCATGGGGTGCGATATACTGGGAGTTAATGCGGGCGTTCTACAAAGTTCCACTTTGGCTTCTATAATTTTCATTTTAGATAAGAGGGACCTTCTGTTAATAACCAACGGTCCAATCCATAGCTTCGCTAATGAGAGCAGCCTTCACAGTACGTTTTCATCGACTCGCCCTATATGTGCTTCTAGCCCACCAATGAGAGTTTAAATAACCAACATTCTAAATGATGCTCTACAAACCTGATTATGTTTGCTGCCTCAGAAACACAGAATTCCATGATCTAGAAAAATTTACTCACAAGACACATACGTTTAGATGCTTGGCATACTGCTTAGAAACGCCCACTACACTGAGTATAACTGTTGCAGAGGCAAGAAAATGTCTTCAATATTGCAAAAGCAATAGTAAAGAAGCTTGGGTTTCTGTTTCGGATTAAAAGTTTGTTCTTATTGCAGCAGCTCCTTATGCTCTATAAAGCACATATAGATCCACAGTTGGAATATTATTCTTATATCTGCGGCTTTACACCAAAGACAACCTCGTCCCTCCTAGATTTTCTTCATAAGCGCTCTGTTCACCTAACAAAATATTGATTTATCACAGTCAATGTTACTTTTCTGGACCAAAAGAGAAAGGGTGAAGATCTCTGCCTTTATTTAATAGTGCTCCTTGGAGATTACTTCGTTTGCGACCTTTAATCGACAAAATCGTTTAGTCGAAAAGCACACGCTTGCAGTGTCGAACAGTGGGTAACAGTTTTATAGGACTCCTCGTTCTTTCCTAGAATGTCTAAGCTTTGGAATGCCCTCCCGGCAGACATATTTCCGCAGGACATATAATCTCAAACTATTTAAGACGCAAGAAAATACCTAGCTTGTGGTAAAAATTCAGTTCATATTGTCTTAGAACCGCATAAACTTTGCCTGTCATGAAGTATTTCATGAAAAAACCATGTATAATTTAAAAGTGCAAGAAATAATTAAATAAATAAAATAGATTAATTATATATATATATATATATATATATATATATATATATATATATATATATATATATATATATATATATATATATATATATATATATATATAGTACTAACATTATTATTACTGAACCTAGGTGACTTACGAACGTTAAATTATCAAACCTCTTTGCGTTAATTACGATGATTTTAACTAAAAAACAATCGAGTATCACGTTTTGGAGATATTGACATAAACATAATTTTTTCTAAAGAAACATTCTGTATATCTTATCAGCATTCAATAGAGAATTAAATTCCATACAAATAGTTTGTTATGCTGAACAAGTATGAAGTCAAAAATTAAGAAGTTGTCAAAATAAGGATATATCGTCAAGAACTTAAATTAGGTAGGTATGAATTGGAAGCAAAACGTTTACACCGTTTTACAGAGCAAAACAGACGAGTATTATTGATCTATTGATGTTTAAAAAAGTCTGGACGCAGCAAGTGCGTTATGATAGTGAATCGTCATAAGAATGTTCTTAATAGCAAATGTCTTTTAATGACATCAATCATCAAAATAACTTTATTGTTTGAAAAAGTACAAAACATTTTCAAAAATCAACTTAAAATGTTAGCTAAAAAACTGGTCTGATTTTCCTGGCCAACAAAATTCTCCAAACTATTTACCCACCTACCAACACGATAATTATTCACAAAAAGCTTTTCGATCAAAGTTATAAAAAAAATCCATGAAAAGTTGCTATTTTTTTACGAAAATCCGAAAACGTTTTTTTTAAGATAATTTTCTGAACATTTATTATTGATTATGAGAAGTTCTCAAAGTTTAAAAACACAATGATCTCTACGGAAACACAAAAGAAACTGGACACGGCACCTCGATTTTTTCGACGAATAATTTAAACGATAAGGCCTAGGTCCCGCTCATTTGAAGATATATTTTCAAAATTCAAAAGGCGCCGTCTCCCCATTAGCGAACTTATTCTACGCAAATTAGCTACAAATAATGGGGTATTAAGCTAAACTCTATAACTAAAACAACTGCCGAAATATCAGGAAAAGGTTCTATTTTCAATGAATTTTCTGGAAAAATTTTAGTAAAATGAAGGATAGTGACGGTTGAAACTGAAACTTAACAAACTTCTTACGACATTTTCTCTAGATAAGCCGGATTGGTTTCAGGTTCTTTGCCTAAAAGTTGCAAATTTTCACATTTAAAATTGCGGCTTTAACGTTTTACGTTTTAAGAGGGAAAACTATAAAATTTTCAAAGTGATTTTTCTGACTTTTCTTGGTCTTTTTGAGCTAAAAAACTTAATCTTTGTAATACACAATAGATTTTTGTTACCCACACACAACATTTTGTTTTTGTGCGTCTCTCTGGTCATCAGTGGCAACCAGTTTTTTTATCTCTACAACTTTTTTTTTAACTTACAGATCTAAATTTTGGCACATAGTTTACTTTTTATGATATAAATCTGCGTACCAAATTTGGTTGCCATAACATTGTTATTTCCGGAGATGTATAAATTTTCCAAAGAAAACAAAAAATTTTCCGGAAAAAACTGGGCCGATTTGCCTGGCTAAAAAACTTGTTCAAGCATCTGCAAGAGGAAGGCACTCGCCAAATTTGATTTGATTTGATTAAAATCGGCCAATTTTTTAAATGATTAGTGTAACACACTCAGATATATATATATATATATATATATATATATATATATATATATATATATATATATATATATATATATATATATATATATATATATATATATATATATATATATTAAATTTTTGCAAAATTCAAAAGTCGCGGTCACATTAGGGATTTTTTACGTAAATTCACTAAAACAAGCGAATAAAACAAAACTTCACAATCTCAATAAATATTGATATGAACACAACATTGGAATGAAAACAACAATAATTATAAACTAAAATCACAAGAATGAATACTAAGCTTTGATAAGTGTTCAAAGATTTCTTCTCAATTAAATTTTGAGCACGTCGATAAACGCTTATATAAGGTTTTAAAATGGTTCTTGCATCGATTCTATGTAGAACGGTAGTAATGGCATTCCGAAGTTATTTAAGAGTTACGCATCTGCTTTTATACACAATATCTTTGATATAGCCACAGAAGAAAAAGCTAAGAGGTGTGAGATCCGATTAGTGTGGTAGTGTCCATCGGATGGGACTATTGGTTCCAATACATCTATTAGGAAACTTATTTTCTAACATCTCAGTTACATTTAGAGAATTATGAGCACGTGTCTCATCTTTCTGCATGTCATCTAGAAGATCTTCCAGTACGGGCATAATTAATTGCATATATCGCTCGACTGTCAGGTTATCCTGTTAGAAAATTGGACCAATTATTCTGGAGTCCATACGACCTAACCAAACATTGAGGCTGAATCTCCTTTGTGGGTAATGAGCCTTCCTTATCATGATATTGTCTCGGCTCCAGTAGTGGTGATTTTTTCTATTAAATCAGCTCGCATTTGAAAAGTTTGCTTCATCACTCCATACAATCAATTCCATAAAATATGTGTCGTTTATAATTTTATTTACAAACCACTAACAAAATTGAACATGTCTGTCATTGTCGCCTGGACATATTCTCTGTGCTATTGGTTTTTATACGACGCAAGTTTGTGTTTCTTTAAATTGTTATGTATAATACCTAAAGACAAATCACTTTTACTGGATAAAACGCTCATCAAATTTTCTTTACGTGCTTTAAAACAAATTGTCCACACAGTTTCACAAAGTGTCTTCTTTTCAGCAAATCTTGTCGAGGAAATAAATTCCTATAACTTTCTAAAGCTCTGTGACTATTTTTTTCTGCATACTATGTAGCATTCAATCACACTCTATTTTGCTAAATGCGTAATGGGCATTTTAAAACTATTATAATAAGCAACAAACACAATTATTATTATCCCTTTTGAGGCTGTATTGTTGCTCTGCCAAACGGTGTAAAGATTTTTACCCGTTGGGCGAAACACATTGTTTGTATTAGAAATAGATTACTCATCTACTCCTGATAAGAGATACGAGATATTTCATTAGAAAAAATCATGTTTCTAAAATATCTAAAAATATCTCAAAACGGCGGCGCTAGATTGTTTTTTACTTTAGATCATCGTAATCAGTGCAATTTAACTGACCACGTGGCTTTAATAACAAACAACAAAGTTTGCGATAGTGGCGACATAACTTCGACCAGCCTGTATATTAACTGACCTTAAAATCCTTCAGAGACCCGAATAAAAATTGATTTGAAGACATTTTTCTGATTTCTCTTATTTAACATAAAAAAATTGCAATTTTTTTTATTTTCCGAAATGCTGATATGGAATGTTAATAAATTGCTGTTGGATTTTACGTATACCCACATATACATGAGACGTTTACGAACAGAAAGTTTACCTGCGGAAAAGTTAATAGATATCACTATATCTCATAGTGCCATGGTTGTTCCTAAAATTAGTGGTAGTAGATAGTGTTAATATCATTTTGCAGGAAACAATTCTATGGACAAAAAGTATCGTTATTTTCAAATTTACTACTGTTTTACAGGGAGCCAGTGTACGAATATTTTACATAATACAATGAAGAATCCGCTTTTGAGCAACAAACACAGACTGCAAATGACCGGAGGCAATCCAGAGCGCTGTACCATAAAATAGAACAGATTGTAGAACTCCAACGCAAATACTTTCGGGTCTGTCAGGACTGAGAGTTACTCCAAGCTGTCTAATCAAATCAGGTTAAACTTAGTCTTCCCCAAAAGTCATAAATACGTTTCGTTGATTAAGATATAAGCTAACAGTTAAGATATTTTTTATTTATTGTTGTAATAATCGTATATACCGTGGAATGCGCAAGTTAAAAACTAAAAAAAAAAAAAACTAAAAACGAAATTAACAACTAAACTAACCTTTGAGGGTATGTTTCGGAATTTTTTCGGAAGGGAAAGCTTTACTTGCTTAGGTTACATGGAGTACACACCACTGAGTAATAACGTATTTTATTTATTTCACTTGTTGATGTTTTACTGAAAATCTCAGCACAAAATGTCAAAATATTTGTAATAAAAATATACTTCTTCCAAAAATTAAGGTTTATTTAGAGATTAAATGGTTTCACAGTAAAGAAAATTAGCAGTATCTGTCAATCGAAAGTAGGAAATGTAATGATGTAGGAAGAAGGCGTAGCAACGAAAAATTGTAAGTGGCAATCGGCAAGATTTGGCAACGTTATTTTTCGCTTATTAGCGATAAAAACCGATTAAAAGCACAAGTTGACTTTTTTTGGAGGGCATAGCCAGCGTCGGTCCAGGTTCACAGAATCATTGACCCTTTTGAACCTCACGTTATTCCGCTGCAATCGTCTCGCGATATAACATCAGGGTGAAGGGCCGTCTTTCCTTATTGCTTGGTTTTCCTTACATCTTCCTTCCCCGCGGCTGCGGGGATTAGGAGTGCAAGTGTATCTATCTGTCAGTTGTTTTGTGAAACTTTATACTGTCCCTCTTTCCTCTTCCCGGTTCTTCTGCATGATGGACTGTGTTCGCTTCCTGGCCCGTTACCATGTTGTCTTCTGGGCAGTTATTACCGGCAGCAGATGTTCTACCGTAAGCTGTGCCCCTATTTCTGTATAGACTTCCTGTCAGTCTACTTCCCGGCGGATAAAGTTAAACAGTGTGTTTTTTGTTGTCTCATTCCCCATAGTACCTATATTCCTCACCGCATATTGTATGCATATGCTCCAAATCTGCCGTGACCAGTTAAGATCTGTGTCAGATAGTAGTGGACGTACGATGTTGGCTGCACAGCCACATATCGATATTAGGGATCACTCGCTTTGTCCACTGGACTTGCTCTTCATTATCGTCTCGTGCTTTCTGCCACTCTTGTATGAAGTGTCCCCTGACGATTTCTCTTGATTCCAGCTCTTGTTCCATGTTTTCCCCATAAAGGATGTATATTTCCTTGGCGAGAAGATCGATCGGCAGGTGCCCCACTACGACTTTCACCGCCGTCACCGATACCGTTCTGTATTCGCTCGTTGTTCTTAAGAGTATTCTTTTCTGTGTCTTCTGTAGCATGAGCTTGTATTTTTCCTGCTGAGTACTGCATACCACACACCCTGCACAGCAAACTTCTCTTGCAGCTCTTAGGGCCTCTGATGTTGGGCATTGTTCTAGCCAAGTGGACTTGGATTATTTGTAAAATACAGTGTATAATTGTGTTTAAATATACGATATTTATACTACACATATCAAATATAAACAAATATAACAAGCCGTTTTTAATTATCTAAAAACAAAACATTATACATAAAGATACATGTCCTAGAAATAACTGGAAACACATCACACATTTAATGTTAAAGTAAAAAAAAAAGTGTTGCAAATTGAATCACGACTTCCACATAGCGGTCATAATCTACTCTCGTCAGAACGACATTCACACGAAATTAAGTCAGATTATTTGTAAAATACAGTGTATAATTGTGTTTAAATATACGATATTTATACTACACATATCAAATATAAACAAATATAACAAGCCGTTTTTAATTATCTAAAAACAAAACATTATACATAAAGATACATGTCCTGGAAATAACTGGAAACACATCACACATTTAATGTTAAAGTAAAAAAAAAGTGTTGCAAATTGAATCACGACTTCCACATAGCGGTCATAATCTACTCTCGTCAGAACGACATTCACACGAAATTAAGTCAGGGTCTATGACTTGATCACAAAGAAAATATTCATTTTGCTGTACCCATAAACTTCTGAAACGTTATATTACTCCAGTTTTAACGAAAAAATATCAATTTTTACCAAATTAACCCCCATTTATCGACTGCCCTGTGCAGCGATCTTACCCAAAAACAATTTGAAGCGTTCCTTTGTCGGGTGCTGAGTAATAAATTTGAAGATGATATCTCAATTCTTTCGAAAGTTATTGTGCCTACTAACAGGCAGCCGTATAGGCTGACCGACAGACCGTCAGACAGCAAAAAATTCGTTCCAGAATCAAGGTTTCTATATGGTTTGAGACTTTTTACGCCTTTTTGCCAAAAAAAAAGAAACTTCTGTCAACGCTATTTCACCCGCACACATTCAACCCTGAATTCAATTTCAGCACAGAATACCAGATTTTTGCTGAAATTGAAAGTTTTCTAATAAACAAACCCCAAAACGATATATTACTCGAGTTTTAACGAAAAAAATGGCAATTTTCACCAAATCACCCCCCGTTCATCCCCTACCCTCTGGAGGGATTTACCCAAAAAAGAACCAGAACCGTTCGTTTATCGGGTGCTAACTGTAGACCAAATTTTAAAACGATATCTCGGTTCTTTCCAAAGTTATCGTGGCTACAGACATACAGACCAATTCTGGTATTCTGCGCTAAAATTAAATTAGGGGGACAATGTATGTGGGTGGAATATCGGTGACAGATATTTCGATTTTTTCTTGCTACTAAAACGGCGTAAAAAGTCTCAAAATATATAGAAAACTTGATCCTGAAACGAAGATTATTTTTTGTCTGTCGATCTGTCAGTTAATAGGTGCAATAACTTTCCAACGAATTGAGATATCACTTTGGGTATAGAAATAAAAATATTTTCTTTGTGGTCACGTCATGGACCCAAAATTGATTTTATGAGAATGGATTTCTGAGGAGAGTAAATTTGCACAGCTATGTGGAAGTTAAGCAACTTTCAGCACTATTTACCTTAAAAAACTAAATCACTACAAAAGTAATGTACCTGCCAAATTATAAAAGTCACAGGTATATTTACTTGTTAATTGCTTCTCTGGTTTTGTTTCAGCCAGCCAATGAAAGCCGTTTTTCAACAAAAAATTATAGAAGATATTTATAGCTCCTGAACCTTTTACATCAGGTACTCATCCTGCTTTTGTGGATGCTATAAAATGTATCATAATTGAAGATTCTGGCAGAATGTTTATTAGAATTTAAAAAAAATTAATAAAAATTCACTACCACAACGCACTTGCTGCGTCTGAATGTTTAAAACTGATAAAATACCGTAGATTTTTAAGTGAGACCGACAAAAAAAAGGTCCACCTAAAATTTTTTCTTACATTTTAGGCGAATGAACTGAGGTAATATGTAAATCCTCCTATATATTTATTCACAACACAAATATTTTGGTAAATAATGATTAGAATTACCTTTGATAGTAAAAGACGGTTACTCAGTAGTATCTGCACAAATGTTGGTTTTTGTAAATTTTTCAAAATGTGAAGTTTTTGCTAAAGTAAAAATTGGCTAGCAGCAAGTAACATTTCATTAGCATTTCAATATTTTTGGACTGTTTACTTTCAAATTGTGTTTTGTGCTGCGACAAGCAAAGACTTTTCTGTATGGCACGAGTAATACTGCCCTACTTCAGTAAAGAGTTCTATCTGCAAAACTCTAGTTTAAGATAATCAAGTTTTTCTATTCAAGCCTGTATTTTTTATATTTTTTTAGATTTATCTATCAATTTTGGTAAACGAATGCAGAACGAATACAGAATGCTAAAGTATTTTGGCAATAAAGTTATTTTGATGAAACATGGTACATTGTTTCTACCATATCGGTTATACTGGTAACCAAATTTAAGTCTGATTTCATTAAAAGAAGACATACGTATTTGCTACTAAAACAGTTTTATGAAAATTCACTACCATAACACACTTGCCGCACACAGACTTTTTACCATTTACATGTCGCATATTTGGCCACGTTGTGCACGGCAAAACTAGTGAATAATTTTCCTTCTGCGAAAATAAATTTAAGGTAACTTGAGTCGTTTTAAAACAAATATGGAAAGTGTTAAGGAAAAGATGAAGTTGTCTACAAAATAACGCACCATAAAGTTAAACATGATATGTTTTGGTCACCGAACTCGTGTCTCGCAAGAGGTGGTGCAATTATTTAATAAAACCTACTTTTACCGCCTAGAAATGTCTCAAAACATGATGAGTAAAAAAAGCCTGGACGCAGCAAGTGCGTTATAGTAGTGAATTTTCATAGAAATGACCTGTCACAAAATATTTTATTATTTAACTTTTTTTCCTTGTAACATAGGAATCTAAATTTTGGTGTATAGTTTACCTTTTATATCATAAACCTACCTACCAAATTTGGTTATCATAGCTTTTTTATTTTTTGAGATAAAAATTTGCCCAGAAAACCTCGTCCTATTTTCCTGACTAACGAACTAATCCAAGTCAGTTACAAAAGGAAGGTACATGCCAAATTCTATCAAAATCGGCCTATTATTTTTAGAGTTATCGGTGTGATACATATACATATATATATATATATATATATATATATATATATATATATATATATATATATATATATATATATATATATAATTTATTGGGTTTAAATTCGTGGTTTTTTATTTATTTATTTCATTTTATATTATTTTTTTATTTTTTTCTTTCATTGTATATTAATTTATAAATTAATATAAAATGAAATAAATAAATAAAAAACCTGAAGAAGCCGCGCATGAGGTGTCGAAACGTCGTTACATCAAAATCACAAATGTTGTTTTAATTTTGTCCAAAAATGAAGAAGTTTCCACGAATTTACACCCAATAAATTATAACATAACTCTTCACGAAAAAAACGAATCACGATATATATATATATATATATATATATATATATATATATATATATATATATATATACACATATAAAAATTGAAACTGACCCCGGATATGGGTTCTAGGGGTTCTAGTTCGCGCTCATTTGCAAAAAAAAATTCCAAATTCAAAAGTCGGACTCTCCCCACTTTTTTCTACGAAAATTCACTAATTAACAAAATTTAGGCAATAAGGACATGTCCGAGGCTTGATTTTAAATAAGTAAAGACGTTCCGTTGAATGTTTTATTGTCGTTGCATGAAAAACATTATTCGCTTAAAGATATTAAATTAACGTATGACTAATCAAAATCCACAGCCTATCGAGTTATGCATAACCAAAGGTATCATCCGTATAAAGTTTGCCCGCTACAAAACTTATCTAAGGACTTCAATCGCCAGAATCATTTCTGTGAACAAATACAGCAGATGTGTACTTTTTAAGTTAACGTTAAAACTGCCAGAAGTGGACTGCAGAAAATCACACGTGGATGATTGAGGTATACACATAATGCCCGTCGTGGTATTACCCACGGGAGTAATTATTACCACAGCTTCCTTTTTGCTGTACTATGTGTACGTGGAAGCTGCTCTGGAAGCCTAGAACCGTCGCAATATCAGAGATGGCGTTTTGCGCTATTCTCCATTGCAGATTAAGGCAACGCCCACCTTAAGGCCGACTTGTTGGGGCGCACCTATGGCATATTGATGAATGACGAAACCGGTATATGTCCCCTGCTATACATCTTATCGCGCGTCCCGGCATGACTGAAGTGATGGTGGCTAGCGAGTGGTGTAATTCAATGCCCATCGTGGCATTAGCCAGAGTAGTTGTTTTCGCCGGCTAGTTTCCTTCCCTCAGCTTCCTTCTTCCTGTACTGTGTACGTGAAAGCCTAGTACCGAAACAACACCAGAGGTGCGCTTCGCGCTACTATCCAGTCCGGAAGTATTATACAAAAATTATCGAAAGCAATAGCGAAGTGAAAACTGCAATAATATACAGAGCTGATAATATTTTACATCGATAGAGCTGAATTAATTACCCAAGAAATACAATTTTCGAAATAATCTTACGTCCCGCTCTCCGTAAATACCTAACCTACCATCGACCGTGAATCACTCTGTGTATATATATATATATATATATATATATATATATATATATATATATATATATATATATATATATATATATATATATATATATATATTTTTTGTTCCCTCAGGGCTCGTCCGCGGCCTTGCCGCCCCGATAGCACCGCAACCCTTGGTTGATTGTGCATACCCCTAGTCTTACTCCACCCATTCCAAAATCACTGTGCCTTGAACTAGTCTGCACAGCGATTGGTAGGGTGAAGTTTTATATTGCTCTGTCTCCGGTCTAGAGTGACCGTAGATCAGTTGTCTTTTCCGGTCCAGAGCTATACACTCGCACAAGATGTGCTGGGCTGATTCCTCCCCCTCGCCGCAGAGTCTGCATGCGAGGTCCCCTTCGAACCGCCCCATTTTATGTAGGTGTTTCTTGACGGCCATGTGTCCCGTCAAGAGACCTGTTGTGTTTCTGAGCTGTCCTCTGCTAAGGTTTAGCAGCTCCACAGCTCTCTTTGAACTGGGTCCGTCAATTATTGACTTCCCATGTCTGAGCCCTGGACAGTCCGCCCAGTACACCTTGTGTTGGTTTCTGACCCAGGACTTAATGGCTCCCCTGGCAGTGCTCTTTGACACGCCCAGAGCCGGTTCTGGTCCCATAAATGGTTCTGCTGACCCCCTCTTTGCGAGACTGTCAGCTTCTTCATTGCCTTTGACCCCCGAGTGACCCGGCACCCAGATGAGGGTCACCTCATTCTGCCCAGCCAGGTCGCTCGTCTCGTCTCGGCACTCACTCACCAGCCAGGAATTTACCCGTGGGCTACTTAGTGCCTTAAGGGCTGCCTGGCTGTCTGTGGCTATGAGGATCCGCTTGTTGGTGTAGCCCCTCCTCTTGTTCTCCCGCACACAGTGCAGGATGGCGTACATCTCGGCCTGAAACACCGTTGCATGGGCTCCGAGGGAAATACTGTGACTTACCCTCGGTCCTTCCGAGTAAACACCTGCCCCCGTCCCACGCTCCCCGCCAGATCCGTCCGTGAACCAGACGAGCGCGTCCCGTGGTATGCCCGGTGTCTCCTCCCGCCATGCCCCGCGATCAGGGATTTCCACTGTGAAGTTGTTTTCCCTGCACATTCGCGGGCTCGCGAAGTCTGACCTCATTTCAAGCATGGGTTCCTTCACGATCTCCTGAATTTTGCAGTGGCCCCTGAAGCCTGGGTTGATCTTCAGTCTACCATTGCAGGCTAGTCTGTATAGTCCTAGCCTCGCCTCTCCCATAATAACGAAGTGTAGGGGGGGTAGATCCAGCAACACCTCCATGGCGGCTGTTGGGGTTGAAGACATGGCCCCTGTGATGCCTAGGCAAGCCATCCTTTGGATCTTGCCTAGTTTTTGTTTGGCACTGGATTGTGTCACCTTAGGCCACCAGACCAGTGCCGCATATGTTAACGATGGTCTGACCACCCTTGTGTACAGCCAGTGGGCCATACTAGGTCTTAGTCCCCACGTTTTTCCATATAGCCGCCTAGTGACGGCTAAGGTCATGACTGCCTTGCGCAGTATTTTTTCCAATGTGACCATTCCAGGTTAGCTTAGAGTCCAATACGACCCCAAGATATTTTACCTCCCTGGCCATTGGAACGCTCCTACCGTATAGAGTGAGAGTTCTGTGGCTTTCACACTTCCTCCTCCTCGTAAACGGCACGACGGTTGCTTTCTCGGGGCTCACCCCGAGCCCTTGATCAACCGTCCACCCTTCCACCACTTTCAGTGCAGTCTGCATACGCTCCCACACTGCCTGTGTGACCTTTCCTCGGACTATGATGACAATGTCGTCCGCATAGCCCTGTACCTCATACCCCCCTCCCGAGAGCCTCCCCAGCAGGCCGTCCACGACTAGACACCAGAGCAAGGGAGACAGAACGCTCCCCTGCGGACACCCCGCCGCGACCCCCGCCAGCAGAGTCCCTCCCGCGAGTGAGGTGAACACCGCCCTGTCCCTGAGCATGGAACCGATCCACCTGCAGCAGGTCTCCTCTATTCCACGCTCCCGGGCAGCTGCCAGAACCGATCCGAACGAGGTGTTGCTAAAGGCCCCCTCTATGTCTAGGAAGGCCCCCAGCGCCACCTCCTTGTTCTCCAGCGTATTCTCCAGTTTCAGCACCAGTTGGTGCAGTGCTGTTTCTGTTGAGAATCCTGCTCTGTATGCATATTGTCCGCAGTGTAGAGGATATGCTTCCAGTACACCGCCCCTAATGTGCCGGTCGAGCAGTTTTTCCACTGTTTTCAGCAAGAAGGACATGAGACTTATTGGCCTCAGGGACTTTGCCTGGTCTGTTGGACGCCCAGGTTTAGGAATAAATACAACCCTGGCCAGTCTCCATGCCCTCGGAATGTACCCCAGAGCCAGGCTGGCCCTCATAATGAGGGTAAGCACCGGCGCCAGTATATCTATCCCCTGTTGGAGCATGATGGGCATTATTCCATCAAATCCCGGCGATTTGTATGGCTTAAAGCTGTTAATGGCCCATCTGATTTTGCTCCAGGTAACCACCTCTTTAGCGACTGTCCAGTCTACTCTAGATGCCCGCCTATAAGGCGCCTCTATTTCTGAGTGTTCCCAGTCCGGAGGTGATTGGTTTATTATGTTACAGCCGGGGAAGTGCGTCTGGAGTAAAATTTCCATAGTTTCCTCCCCCGAGCTTGTAAAGCCTCCCGTGGGTGTTCTAAGGGAGCCTATGTTAGTCTGAGGGCCCTTAGACAGGATCTTGTGTAGTCGAGCACTCTCGGACGTGTTTTCCACTTCTTCGCAGTGCCTCCTCCACGACTCCTTCTTGGCGTCCCTCAGTCTTTTGTTATAGGTCGATAGGGCCTGTCTATATTCATCCCATGCTCCCGACCTTTTGGCCGCGTTAAACAGCTTACGAACCTGCGTCCTCCTTTGCCTGAGGTCCTCGTTCCACCATGGGACGTTCCTGGTGGACACCCTCATTTTCAGGGGGCAGTTGGCGTTATAGGCCGAGGTAATTGCGTCTCGCAATTGGACTATATATATATATATATATATATATATATATATATATATATATACATATATATATATATATATATATATATATATATATATATATATATATATATATATATATATATATATATATGTCAGTGGCGGTTCGTCAGATGACGCAGGTAATGCGCTGCTTCACCTATATTTTGCGGTTAAGCTAAACGTTTTTATTCAAAATCCAGCATAATTTTAATTTTAACATAAAAATGTCTTTTACGTCGCGCCGCAGTTGATAATGTATTTTGATAGTAATTTATGGTACGATATAATTTGCAAGCCCGTCCCTAATAATCGAATTGAATGTATACATGCCTCGAGAATTTGTTTGGAAAAAATCAAAATGGAAGGCAATAACTACTCGAATTAAGTTTTTACGAAATTGTTTGTATTTTTCATGGTAAATGTGATCAAATTATAGCAAGAACAGGCAGGAGGTCCAAATGTATCCCGATTGACAACCAATGAACGAGAGAAAATTTAAGGTTCAAAATAATTTCATCAGTTATGGATCAAAACTGAAAGAGAAACGTAATTTACTAAACAAATAAAGACAATTTTCATTACGTAAAATAACAAATAACAAAACTGTTAAACAGCAATTAACACTGTTAATACAAATATATATATATATATATATATATATATATATATATATATATATATATATATATATATATATATATATATATATATATATATATATATATATATATATATATATATATATATATATATATAATAAAAAAGTTCACCATAATTGTTTAAAGTGACCACCGTTGGTTTCCAAATATTTTAAGATCCGGATGCTCGTAGAAGGATTTGTGGCCCTCCCTATCTAATTGGAATCTAGCTCCTTGATGTAATTGATCACTCGTTAGCGCAGTTCTTGTTTACTGATTACTGATGGCATGTAAACTTTTCTTTTCAAATTACCCCACAAGTAAAAATCAAGGGGCGTTAGGTGGGGTGATCTGGCAGGCCAATTCCACGGTCCTAAACGTTTAAACCAGCGATCTTCGTACATTTGGAACAACTCTGTTGTTCCTTCCCCAGTACAATGAGCCGGTGCCCCATCCACTTGAAACCAGCAGGTACTCGTCTATTGATAGACTATCCAAAAAATCCCATTTTCTTGACAATATGTGGATTCTTGTCAGCCCAGAAATGTTGGTTTCTTCTATTAACAATGCCTTTCCTGGCAAGTTTAGCTTCGTCCTTACAAATTATTTTCTTTAAAAAGACAGGATCTTCTTGGGTGCGGATCAGAATGGTTTCACCAAAGTATATCCCATTTTGATGATATTCTGGTTTCAGGGCTTGATTTTTCGTAAACTTCTATAAGTACATGTCATAATAATGAAGGATCCTTAAAACAGAATCATAAGTCAGGCCTAAATCTTATTCTGCAATTTTGATGGAAGCTTGGCGATATGCGTGAAAATAGGCTAACACATTTGTAACGTTTTCTTCTTTTTAAGTTACAGGCTTTGGTAAATTTCATTTCACTTTCAACTTAGTTTTAACCCACAACTGATAAAATTATTTTTTAATCTTACAAATTTGTTCTTGTTCATGGGACGTACATCTGGATACATTTCATTGAACATTCTGCATGTTCTTGCTATAACTCGATCATATTTACCATGAAAAATAAACAATTTCATCCACTTCATTTGAATAGTTATTGCTTTCCATTTTGATTCTTTTCAAACCAAACTTTTGTTAAAAAAACGCGCAAACGGATACTGTTGATGCACTACTTCTCAAAGTTTCACAATGACATTTCATACTAATACAAAATATGACAGATTAATCCGATATTTATTGTGTTAAGGAGGATTAGACCTCTCAAATTTACATATTTCTCAGTAGCCTTCTTTGTTATAATATTTACCATCGGTACAATGCAATTTCAAAGGCGATTAGGAATTACCCAACAAGGGTCATTTCTTGTTTACAATTGACCATAAGTCTGCTAATCTATCTCAGGTCAATTATATAGCGTAGGAAAATTCGATATTTATTTATGGAAGTTGGCAGTTCTTCTATAGACTCGAAACAAGCAACACGCTTGTGCTAGCATAATCACTACTAATTACGTAGAGTTGTCATGGACTCTAAAGCATACCATAATATAAGTAATTTTGTATAAGTTAACATTTGTTATTAAACGTTAAGTGTTACTAAAATCGTTTAATTTAACAAAACATAATCAGGTCCTTCGAGCTAATCAAGAAACAAAAACAAATAAAATGTGGTACATCAGTACAAAACGTATTGAAACCTGCTTTTAGTTCGGAAACCTGACTTTTTATGTATAGGAACATGAAACATTTTTTCAAAGAAACTTTAATTGTCTTCAGGGTTGCGATTTCCTCACTAGCAAATTTTTTCCCTAAGTGCATATTAAAACCTCCGATGAGCACTGATAAGTACACTTGGAGAACCCAAATCGCCACAACACATCTTTTTAAATACTTAGCGATCGTTTCACAAGTTAGCGTCATCATAGCATGAAAAATTCGATTTTTTTTACGAAAATTCCCCAAAAACGAAAACATTCTCATCTAGGAATGATAATTTCGTATTATGTAATTTTATTGTAAATACTTGTATAGTTAAATAATGTATGAGTACAAAGTCTATATATATATAGGGCAATGTACAGGATAAAGCCCTTTTATTTCCCGGCATGAAACATCTTCCTGATATCATCTTGCAATAGCGAGTTTTCTAAGCATATTAGTTACATGTACTGAACTTTAGGAAGAAATAAAGTACGATATTTTATGTTCTGGAAACTACTAAAACACAAAAGCCACTACGTTATCTATATTTCCTCTTGAATTCAGTCGTTTCAGTATTTATGTTTCTGATCTAAGAGTCAAGAGGGTGCGAGATCATATAACTTTGTATAGGTGCACCCCTTTGTCTTCTACAACTTCCTTAACTCTCAAACTGTTTAGAACATTCGATATATAATTAAATTCCGTCCTACATTCTATCTGTCTTGCCTTGTTCTGTCTTGTCATGTCACGATTTTCTACCGGAACTTAGCTCATCTAATCTTTATAAATAATTTTTCTTATTTATAATGGACATATTGTGTACAGCACGTGTCTGATTGTTGCAAAATTAATTTAACCTGAGGACTAAAAGTTTTAGAGCATACTACCTGAAATCAATAGAAGTTTATTTTTAGCAATATGCAGTGGGTCTTATGGAAATAAATGTTTAAGTATGCAGAAGGTTCAGCAAGGATTATTGAATAGCCACAAAAAGGAAATGGCTTTCTTGGTATGAAAATCAATGATTCGTTAATTCAGACATTATATTTTGTTTATGGATATTAAAGTCTTTACGCAGCAAGTGCGTTATGGTAAAGAATTTCTATATATTTGTTCAATTGCAATTTTTCAATTTTTCTCCATATTTAAAATTTCATAAGGTGCGAATGAAAAATGGTTATATATTTTTTATTATTTTTAAGGCTTTTTGTTGGTATTGTAGACGCTTCAATTTTAATAGGGGTTAATACAAGTCAGATATTTGAAAGTGTTGCTTGGTGAGTAAAAATCTGAACGCAGCCATTGCGTTATGGTAGCGAATGTTCATAGAAATAATCTACACCTTTTTACGAAAACTATGTATATGTTATAATTATGATGCAAAAGTCAGCTATTAATCAACGGCAATTTCAAAATTCACGTGCTGCATCCATTTCATATAGTTTTTAAAGTTTAACAATGGTTTTAAAGGTCTGACCATGTAACCGTGAGTTTTAAAAGGTGGCCTGTTGTGTGTTCTGTGTGTTTGTTACGTATGACATGCCCTGAAACCTCTAAGACTCTTTACTCTCTATCTTTTTTCCAATAAGTTTTTCTTTTTATTGATCAGCCTTCGGCTCCTGGAGATGCACCAGAAAGGGTAAGAAATATAGGGCATGTTTAAGCAAAGACCTGGCAGTATCCACGGGCCACAAATCTTTCTAGGTGGATAGCTCTTATTGAGACTCTAAATATTGGTAACTAACAATAACGACCGTTATTCCCTCTCAGTTTGCATATATATATATATATATATATATATATATATATATATATATATATATTTATACATATATATATATATATATATATATATATATATATATATATATATATATATATATATATATATATATATATATATAGTTCACTGTAATATTCACATAATATCTTATTTTTATAACTTATAATTAATGTAGTTTATCTGCCTATAAACCTGAATAGAATACTTTCTTAAAACGTTCCTATAATTTCGGAAGACGTTACTGGCACTACAAGCAAGCTCACAGGGTTCAAGACGGCCTTAATAAACACAAAAAGTGGAATTTAAGCGCTGTATTGTTTCAACAATTTACTGATATAGAAAGAACCTTCACTTTCACCGCAAGTGGTCCAAATTTAGAGGATTGGTACAGAAGTTGAATAATAAAATTCTTGTAAGTATCCCTTCCTGAATTTTGATTGATTTACTTGTGTCCTTTTATCAGGTCTTTGTTCGTTAAGAAAATTTTAACAGTCAGTCAATAACATTTTTTGCTATTTAGCTTAATTAGCTGAATTATCACATTTAGCGTGATAAATTCAGAAATTGTAGCCATATAACTTAATACTCATTTTGCATTAACAAAAAACCCTGTGTATTTTATTTGATAGAAATAGATAGGTCTCCAATTAATTTTAAAATGAGGCAACCAAACAAAGTCAATATAATTAACCCACAAAAGAAACTTACACAATTAGTGCAAGCTTCAGTAATAATCACACAGGGGTCAAGGAGTCGGGGGCCAAAGAACGCCAGGGGGTAAGCTGAGGAAGTGGAAAAAACAAAATGAGCCTTCGATGAAGCTTTCCCCAAGACCGTCATGCGCAGTGAAGAGCCGGATCCTGCACGAAGTGGCCCTGCTTATAACTGAATATGACGGATCTAGATATGGAGGTTCATCAAACTGCCCCAATTCACTGTGTCACGTGACCCGTGCCTAGGGATGGATGGCACCAGGGTGAGGGTGTCTTGAACGGAACCTCTGGAGTACCGGGCAACCCTCCAGAATAACCCGCCTTGCACCACACAGGGGGTTCTGATGGTGTGGACAGTACTTCCCCCATTCTCGTTAGAACACCATTAAGAAGACAAATATAAATAAAACCGAAACCAATGAGGCTAGAAGAGTGGCTCCGGCTACAGATTCGTGCCTTGAGTCTATTCCGGAAAGGAAACGAGCCACGGAGCGGCAGCATCCAAGAGTCTGGAGGTCTCACGACCGACCTAGATGCAGGGGGTCAGGGGGTAGCTTCGCCACAGACATGTCCCTGGCACCCAAGCTAGAGGCTGGGTCCCACCGGTGGGCGGCATGTCCACGGACTCTGGGGCCCCCTCCACCAGTGAGGACCTTACTGCAGGGGTGCAGGGGTAGAGGGGCGTCATACAGAACCCTTGGAGGAACCTCATTCAAGCGTTCTGTCTCCCCTGCTCTGGTACCCAGTCGTGGATTGCCTGGTACGGTGGTTCTCGGGAGGGGGGTACGGGGTACAGGGCTATGCCGACGACATTGTCATCATAGTCCGAGGAAAGGTTACACATTCAGTGTGGGAGCGCATGTAGACAGCACTGAAAGTGGTGGAAAGGTGTACGGTTGGCCAAGGGCTCCGGGTGAGCCCCCAGAAAGAAACCGTCATACCGTTTACGAGAAGGAGGAAATGGGAGAGCCACAGAACTCTTACTCTATACGGTAGAAACATCCCAATGGCCAGGAAGATAAAATATCTTAGGGTCGTATTGGACTCTAAGCTAACATGGAATAGTCACGTTGAAAAAATACTGCGTAAGGCAGTTATGACCCTAGCCGTCACTAGGCGGCTATATGAAAAAACGTGAGGACTAAAACCTAGTATGGACCACTCGCTGTACACAAGAGTGATGAGACCATCGTTAGCATACGCGGCACTGGTCTGGTGGCCTAAGGTGACACAATCCAGTGCCAAACAAAAACTAGGTTCCAAAAGACGACTTTCCTCGGTATCATAAGGGCCTTAACTTTAACCCCAACCGCCACTATAGAGGTGCTGCTGGACCCCCCCCCCACACACACACACATACACTTAGTTATCATGGGGGAGGGGGCCAGGCTAGGACTATATAGACTAGCATGCAATGATAGGCTGAAGATTAACCCAGGCTGCAGGGGCCACTGCAAAATTCAGGAGATCGTTAAGGAGCCCATGCTTAAAATTACGCCAAACTTCGCGAGCTCGCGAATCTGCAGGGAAAACAAGTTTACAGTGGAAATCCCCGACTGCAAGGCATGGCGGGGAAGACGCCTGGCCCACCACGGGACGCGCTCGTCTGGTTCACGGACAGATCCGTCGGGGAGCCTGGGATTGGGGCAGGCGTTTATTCGGAAGGACCGAGGGTAAGTCACAGTATTTCCCTCGGAGCACATACAACGGTCTTTTAGGCCGCAATGTACGCCATCTTGCACTGCGTGCAAGAGAACAAGAGGAAAGGCTACACCAACAAGCGGAACATCAGGGCCACAGGCAGCCATTAAGGCCCTAAGTAGCCCACAGATTAATTCCTGGCTGGTAAGTGAATGCCGAGATGAGACGAGCGACCTGTCTGGGCAGAATGAGGTCACCTTCATCTGGGTGTCGGGTCATTCGTGGGTCAAAGAGGATCAGAAGAACTATTTATGGGGCCAGAACCGGTCCTGGGCGTGACGAAAAGCACTGCCAGGGATCCATTAAGTCCTGGGTCAGAAACGAACATAAGGTATACTGGGCAGACTGTCCAGTGCTCAGACATTTGAAGTCAGTAATTGAGGAACCCAAATCAATGAAAGCTGTGGAGCTGCTCAATCTTAGCACAGGACAGCTTAGGAACATAACAGGACTCTTGACTGGACACATGGCTGTCAAGAAACACTTGCATAAAATGCGGCGGTTCGAGGGGGGCCTGGCATGCAGACTCTATGGCGAGGGGGGGGGATCAGCCTAGCACATCTTGTGCGAGTGTAAAGCTCTGGACCGCAAGAGACAACTGATTTACGGACAACCTAGACCGGAGACAGAGCAATATAAAACTTCACCCTACCAATTGCTATGCAGACTAGTTCAAGGCACAGTGATTTTGGAATGGGTGGAGTAGAAAAGACTAAATGCATGCACAATAAGCCAAAGGTTGCGGTGCTAGCGGGGCGGCAAAGACGCGGACGAGCCCTAAAGGAGAAAAACAATGATCCCACAATATACTGGTGGTCGAAAACCTTTAAACTATTTTTTAAATCAGTGTGAATTATTTATAGACACCTATAGACATCATGTCAATTCTTCTTACGCTTCACATATGATTTTAAAATTTATTAAAGCAAGAATAACAGGTGACGCTAGAGATATTATAAGTAGACCTGAGCAGTCCTGGACCTCCCTTAAGGAAAGCCTCAAGGTTCAATTTGCAGTTGCTAAATCCAAAGACCTCTTATTAAATGATTCAACTACATGCTTTATATTAAAAACTCAACCGGTTATTGATTACCATAATTGAACTAAAACAAAATTACAATCATAAGTAAAACATATTAATTTGCAGAGTCTATCAGCAGCAATTATTTTTTATAAAAAACAATATTTTGTTGAAGCCTCGATGGTCCAGTGGCAGAACGTGTGCCTCTTAAGCGCAGGGTACTGGGTTCAATTCCCAGGGTTTTTCTTTCACTTTTTCAGTACAAACTGTAATAAATTAACATCTCCTGGGTTTCTGGCATTGTATTTGAGCAAGTTGAATGTCTGCACGTTTCGCTCTTCGACGGGCGTAAATCCGCCAGTCACGTGTCCATGCGATGTTGGGCACGTTAAAGATCACCTCCCTCCTTACAGAAAGGCAAGGACTCAGCAAGATTTCCAGAATAGTGAGGTGAAACTGCTCCCTGGCGTCAGTGATTGGCCATAGTCGCGGAAATAGGCCGACGTTAAAAAAAAACAATATTTTCAAAACCTGACACTAAATAACTTTAAATCAAGTATCATAGAACCATATCATAGCTTTTTACGAATTGCACATATAAATTCTTTGGATGCAGCTTTATTAGAATGTAATAAGTACGATAATGAACACATGCAAGCAAATTGTTAAACTGTTCAAGACAAAACCATGTAGTAAAATTATTCCAAACCATACTAAAGCCCCATATAAGAATCAAAACTTCTCAGATCCATATCCCTTTCAAAGAAACCCTCACAATTTTACACAACCACAAAATTAGATACCCCGTGTCAGTCAAAGTAACCAAACTTCTGAGATTAATCAGGGGCAAATAACTTATGACAGGCCTCAAAATAATTCGCAACAAGCTCCAACCCCTATCTCAATATCTACTCGAAATACTAGACCTCCTTCAAGACCCTTTAGAGTAAACAATTAGTTTCAGAAAAGGTCTCTAAAACGTCAGGAAGAACTTCATTTTCATGAAGACCCCCAACCCCCTAAACAATATGAAAACGAATCGTATTAAAGTTATGCTGATAATACAAATTTTAAAAATAAATCATTGTCACAATAATACGTAAGTCGCAGATTTTCTCGAATAACCTCAGAAGAACAGAACTCATAGATATAAATTAAATTTCAGATTTTTGAGAGCCCCCATTTATTGTCATTCCTTTTCTGAATTTTGAGGTCCTTTGGATACAGGAGCATCAAACAGTGTTATTAACCCTAATGTCGAACTAACCTTTTATCAAAAATTATTAATGACCATTTTAAATTACAATATATAGCTGGTACTGTATAAAGTAATTATAGATTAATAATTGCCCATCTCTTAAAAGAATTTGGAATTTAGGACAAAATTACATTCTGCGTTCCCGAATGGCACAATAGATTTTACCCTATAATAGATTCCTCGTTGTTTGAAAAATAAAAAGCAAAGCAAGACTAGAAAAACAGTCTTAAAAATCAATAACATGGAAATATCGTTTTTATTTAACTTGAATCCCGTAAATTTTAAACCAGTTAACAGATTTGTAGAGATACTATTAGAATTCCAGTTAACAACAAAAACTCGAAGTTTAATTTCGATTAATTTTTATGAGTCAATGGAAGTCGAACCCATTCTCGGTTACGGCATATCATGTCAGTTACCAAAGGAAAGTAAAGATGATGCTTTTATCGATTTTTCTAGGCTTATAACAACAACTCATCTTAATGATGAAGGAGGGGAAAAATATTGCACCTATGCAAAAAATATAAAGATATTTTTATAACGCAAATTCAGCTTTAGCTTTTACGAATGCCGTTAAACATCACAGAAAAACGCGCGATGAAACACATAATCATGTTCAGTCATATTAATACGCTCTTTATTAAAAAAAAAGAGATTCAGTTCCAAATTTAAGAGCTTTTAGATGACAAAATAGTACGTCCTTCTATTTCTTAGTATTCAGCCCCTGCCTGGATCGCCCCAAAACTAGTGCTGCAAATTGAATCATAACTTCCCCATAGCTGTGATAATCTACTTTCCTCAGAATGCCATCCTCATAAAATGAACTCAACGTCCGTGACTTGATCACAAAGAAAATATTTGTATTCCTGTACCCATAAACTTCTGAAACGTTATATTACTCGAGCTTCAACGAAAAAATTTAAATTTTCAGTAAATCATCCCCCATTAATCACCTTACCCCTGAAGCAATCTTACCCCAAAACAACTCGAGCGTTCTTTTGTCGGGTGCTAACTGGATAACAAATTTGAAGATTGTATTTCAATTCGTTCGAAAGTTATTGCGCCTACTAACATACAGGCGTACTGGCCGACAGATCGACCGACAGACAGACCGAAAAGACTTAAAAAAATTCGTACCAGAACCAAGTTTTCTATATGTTTTAAAATTTTTCTCGCGGTTTTATAAAAAAAATCGAAATTTCTGTCATCGATATTCCACCCCACATATTCAACCCCTAATTTAATTTCAGCACAGAATACCAGATGTTTGATAAAACTTTTCTAATAAACAAACGCTAAAACGTTAAAACTCGAGTGATATAACATTTAAGGGTTTACTTATTAAAAAACTTTTAATTTCATGAATCATCTGGTCATTCATACCCTACCCCTTGACGGATTCTACCGAAAAACAATCAGAACCGTTCGTTTGTCGGGTGGTAACTGTATACCAAATTTGAGCACGATATCTTAATTCGTTTGAAGGCTATCGTGGCTACAAACAGACATACGACCGACAGACCGAAAAAAATGTTCGTCCCCAAATCAAGTTTTGTATACGTTTGAGATTTTTTACGACGTTTAAGCAAAAAAAAAATTGAAATTTTTGTCGTTGATGCGATACTTCCACAAGTTGTGACGATGTGGAAGTAGAAATCGATTCCAGTGGCAAACGTAAATGGAGATTTGTTACAAACCATAGGAAACTAAATGCCAATACTATAGATGACAGCTACGTGTATATATATATATATATATATATATATATATATATATATATATATATATATATATATATATATATATATATATATATATATATATATATATATATATTGAAACTGACCAAGGACATGGGTTCTAGAGGTCCTAGTTCGTGCTTATTTGAAGAAATTTTTTGAGAATTCAAAAGTCGAGATCTTTCCGTTGGTGATTTTTAATGAATTTTCTTTAAAAAAAATCACCAATGAGGAGATTCCGACTTTATAATTAAAAAATAATTTCTTCAAATGCGCGCTAACTAGGCCCCCTAGAATACATATCCGGGGTCAGTTTCAATTTTAATGGATTTTCTTTAAAAAAAAAATCACTAATGAAAAGATTTTGTCTTTGGAATTTTGAAAAAATTTCTTTAAGTGAGCGCTAATTAGGGCCCCTAGAACACATATCCGAGGTCAGATATATATATATATATATATATATATATATATATATATATATATATATATATATATATATATATATATATATATATATATATATATATATATATCACATCGATACCTCAAAAATTAATGGGGCGATTTTGATTCAATTTAGCGAATAACTTCGCTTTGAAAGTGGCTTGGATAAGTTCGTCAGTCAGGAAAATCTGCCCATGTTTTCCTGGAAAATTTTGTGGTTTCTTTAAAAAAATTATATCTTCGGAAATAACAAAGTAAGGGCAACCAAATTTGGCACGCGTATTTATATCATTATAGGTAAATTAGCTAACAAAATTTAGATCTTTAGGTTAAAAGACAAAAAAGTTAGAGGCATTTAAAGAAAAATAAATTGGGGTTTTTCTCAAAATGTCAAAGTCGCGATTTAAAACGTCAAAATTGGAAACATTTAGGCAAAGAACCTGAGACTAATACGGGCTATGACAAGAAAATATTTCAAGGAGAATGTTTTACAAAGCCTAAATTCTTAGATTCAACCGTCACTGACCTTCATTTTACGAAAATGTTTCCATAAGGTTCATTTCAGAATTACCTTTTTTCTGATGCTTTGGCAGTAGTCTAAGCTATCTATAGCTAAGTTGATCGTTTAATGGTACATAATTTTTAACGAATTTTTGTAAAAAATCAATAAAGTTCAAATATCCGTCTGCACGTCCGATAGCTGCTTATTATGAAGCATGTCGCGAAGATACTGAAGAGCTATATCGATAGGGATGCCGAGGAACAACGACTTGACGCCAGAAGAAATTAGTACTTCATTTGGTTTTATCATAATATCCTTGATTATATTACTGAATGCAATGGAGTTTTCCACCGAAAAACTAGGAGGTTGAATTTCCAATGTACTGAGGTCTTTAGGTAACCATTTGGAAAATTCATAAGTCCGAGAACCTATACCGGAGACTATTGCTCTCGTTTTATTCCCCGTATTATGGAACTTCAGTAGGCAATACATGCAAGGTACAATTGGATTGGATAAGGTGACCCTCCTCCTGGTATTCTCATCTATTAAATTAATGCAGCTTTTGACTGTACTTTTAAACCGAGTTGTCTTACCAGGAAGAGGGTCTTTTGTTATTTCCCGAGACAGATCGGTTCTGACGAGATTTTACACTCAAAATATTCGACCTTATCAAAAATAATAATTTTGTTGCCTTTATCTACTTTAAAATAAAAACAATCTTTCCTCCTGAAATCCCTTACAGTTCGTTCCTTTCTATCCTTTTCTTACAAAAGGGTTAGATAAAATATTCAAAGATAACGACTTGAGAGTTGTTTATAAAGTTGATAATATGAAAAACCTTTTGGGTGGGCCAAAGGATACTATTGACTTCCGACAAAAATCGGGCATTTATCAAATATCTTGCAATAATTGCGAGAAAATCTATATTGGGCAAATGCGAAGATCAACAGGATTCAAAGAGCACATGGCACATTTCAGATTGAATAGAGCAAAAAAATCTAGCGTCGCACAATATATGATTGACTCAGGACATAAGGTAGGCGATCGTAATCTTAAGTTGTTGAAGGCATCCACAGATTATCGCAAATTAGATGCTATGGAAAGTGTGGAAATCTGCAAGGTGAATCTACAGAATTTGATGAATTCAAACATGGGTGAGGTCAATTCAGCACCTTTTGAAATAGCACGAGATAATCCATGGTTGCTTTCTACATCGACACAACCGGTTCGGCGTATCCACTGAACCAACAATAGCCCGTGAATTACGTCACCCATTGTTACATCATCCGGTACTGCGCCAACTGCGGTATATTGCATCATACGGTGTTGCGTCATCCGGTTTTTCATCATCCGGTATTGCGTCACCCAGTATTGCATCATCATCTGGTATGGAATAATCGGGATTACACCTTTTTAGTTAATTTCTTAAAAAAAATCACTAATGCCGATTTTTGAATCTAACAAAAATTCTTAAATGAGAGCTAATTAGGCCCCCTACAACACATATCCAGGGTCAGTTTCAATTTTTATATGTTTATACACACACACACAAAATTATATATATATATATATATATATATATATATATATATATATATATATATATATATATATATATATATATATATATATATATATATATATGTATGTATGTATCACACCGATAGCTAAAAAAATGGGTCGATTTTAATGAAATTTGGTGAGTACCTTCCTTTTGCAAGTGACTTGGATAAGTTTGTTGGCCAAGAAAATCGGCTCAGGTTTTCTCGGAAGTAGATAAGCTATGCCGATTCTAGACCACAAAAAATGCACATTTTCAAAATGCACAATTTTTAAAACCACGCCCCTTAACCACGCCCATTTACCTAAAATCGACCAATCAGAGGCCGCTTTTAGCCACAAATACGCCCATTTTGTACACATTTAATCAATAAAAGCGCTTCACGCCTACATTGGTCCAGAGTGCGGTGGATACTGATCCAAAAAAGCTAAGGGCTGATTTTGCCCAAACACATCACATTTGGAGATATGGTTCCGAGACACAAAAGCTAACGTAAGCTTTTAAGCAAAACTATCGGAGCTTTTGGAGATTAATTAATGAATTAATAAGTGGTTATCATCACATTGGTTGAGATGGTATGAAATGTCATCACCCAACCTGTATTCATGGGAAGCTTAATGATCTACAGGGAAAACAAATGAGGGATATATCGGAGCTTTATTAATTAAATTATATTGGATGAGATGGTATGAAGTTTCATCACCTAACCTGTATTCATGGGAAGCTTAATGATCTTTGGTGAAAACTAATTAGTGTTGTATCGGAGCTTCATTAATTGATTGGCTTTCATGTTGCGGAATCTTAATGAAAGCTTTGGTCTTTAGCGATGGAGAAGTGTGAATCATAATTAGAGGCGGGAATCATTGAAAGGACTCCATTATTTAAAGTTACGTCACCCCAACCTTTAGAGCCGTCAAATGAGAGTGAGGTTGATAAGCGAGAATCATGGTATTGGTCGAGGACTCCATGTTAATTAATAAACTAATAAGTGGTTATCATTACATTAGTTGAAGACTCCATTATTTAAACTTACGTGACCACAACCTTTAGAGGAGACAAATGAGAGTGAGGTCAATTTTATTCGTCTTAATCAGTAGAATTCAAAAATGGCGACTAACGCTTGTGCAAAAATGAGATACAAAACTTAAAAGCCTTATCGCGGAAGATCCGTCAGATGTACGAGAGAACCAACACATGCACACATGCACGGTGTTAAGGAGACCAAACCAAATTGGAATATACCATAAAATGGCCACTTCCGGTCTAAAATTTAAATCCTTATATCTTTTGAACGGATTAGTGATAGAAAGGAACCGACTTTAAAAATATATCGTTTCGTAACAAGGTCCACAGGAAAATGAGATGAAAAACTTAAAACCCTTATCGCGGAAGATCCGTGAGATCTAGGAGAGAATCAACATATGCACGGTGTTAAGGAGGCCAAACCAAATTGGAATATACAATAAAATGGCCACTTCCGGTCTAAACTTTAAATCGTTATATCTTTTGAATGGAAAGTGATAGAAATGAACTGACTTTAAAAATATATCGTTTCATAACAAGGTCTACAAGAAAATAAAATAAAAAACTTCAAACCCTTATCGCGGAAGATCCGTGAGATGTACGAGAGAATCAACATATGCACGGTGTTAAGGAGGCCAAACCAAATTGGAATATACAATAAAATGGCCACTTCCGGTCTAAACTTTAAATCGTTATATCTTTTGAATGGAAAGTGATAGAAATGAACTGACTTTAAAAATATATCGTTTCATAACAAGGTCTACAAGAAAATGAAATAAAAAACTCCAAACCCTTATCGCGGAAGATCCGTGAGATGTACGAGAGAACCAACATATGCACGGTGTTAAGGAGGCCAAACCAAATTGGAATATACAATAAAATGGCCACATCTGGTCTAAACTTTAAATCGTTATATCCTTTGAACGTAAAGTGATAGAAATGAACTGACTTCAAAAATATATCGTTTCGTAACAAGGTCTTACAGGAAAATGAGATAAAAAAACTTAAAACCCTTATCGCGGAAGATCGGTGAGATGTACGATAGAACCAATACATACACGCTGTTCAGCAAATCAAACTCTATAAGCATATTCAATAAAAATGTTACTTCCGGTAAACACTTCCGGTATAGCTATTCTTAGAGCTACAAACATGTGTGACACCTCAAAATAATCGTCGTGTTAAACAGAAGAAAGAAATATAGTTTTTAAGTAAATCAGAACAAGTTGTGTTAACACCTAAAAATAACACACTCTCTCTTAGACTTAATGAAGTTACGTTCAAAGAAAATTTCAAGCTTACCATGAGGACCAGGATTAAATAGCATATTTAAATAATGACTACAGCAAGTGATGTGTACTACAGGCAAATTTCAGTACACTCTCTTAGGCTTATTGAAGTTGACGACACAGACAGCTGTCAAGTGCACCTAACAAACCAAAGTAAATATGTCTTGAAGAACAGTCTTCAATTGTCCTGAACCAACACGTCTCTATCATTTCAGAGCAATCTTAGCCATGTGACCAGTCAGACTAGGTATCTTAAAGTGTAGCTTTTATGTATATGAGATATAAAATAAGAAAACCAAAGAGTTAATTGCCTATTACAACAACAAACTGGCGGAACATTTGGACCAACGGAATTCCGTTGGTCCAAATGTTCCAGCAGAAGGAGTTGACTTAGTACCTACAACTGCTACACACTTAGTAATCATTAGTGGCACTATAATTTCAGAGTAATCTTAGTCATGGAACACTCTAACTAACTGTCTTGAGATGTGACTTTATGTATCATTCGGTGGAAAGACAAGAAAACTACAGAGTTGATTGCCTATTACAACAGTCAGCTAAAGAAACATTGGGGGTATCAGAATAGGAACCCACTTAGAGTCATCTCCAGGGGCTCGGAATACCGATGCCCTAGAAGTGGCGGAAGCAACATTTCAATTAACACCAACAACCGCTACATACTTGTTGGACTTTGGTATGTTTGGTATTAAATTCGGCTTGCTACATAACCAATCATTTTTTATGAAAAATTCAACAATTTTTATTTCTGCGTAAGCGAATTTAATCATAAATATAGAACCAATCCTCAAGAAACCGAAGTAAAATGATAAGAACATTAAGAACAAACATTTCCGATACCGAAGTGATCCTAAACACACCATATGATGCAAATTCTGTAAATCTCTTTAACGAGAAACAGAAGTCAAACACCTTAAGACAAATAGAACCGACGTACATAACAGATGTGTCTGAGGAGAAACGTATTCAGAACCTTATCGAGTTTACTTAGTTTTAAGTATACGAATATAACAGTCTGTGTACCAACCAACCAGGGCAACACAACTAACCAACCAACCAACTGTTTTTGAGGTGTAACCTTTATGTATGTAATTTAATTTTTGATAGTGTAAAATAAAATTAAAAAGTGTGATATATGAAAAATAAGAAAACGAAAGATTTAATTGCCTATCACAACAACAAGCTGACCGAACAGTTGGACCAACGGAATACCGATACCCTAAATATTTCAACGGAAGGAGCCAACTTAGAGTCATCTCCAGGGGATCGGAATACTGATGCCTTAGAAGTGTCGGAAGCAACATCTCAAGTAACACCGAGAACTGCTACATACTAGGTAAAAATGGGTGGAGCTCAGACTGTAAAAGACTTAATAGGTGGTACATATGTTTGCAAATATTTGATTCTAAATTTAGTCTGTTGTGTATCCAACCATTTCTATCAAAAATGCAGCCACCCAACCAACCAACCAACGTTGAGGGGCGTAGAGATAGCAAGCTACCTACAAGTGGCCCCTCTGAATATATGAAGTTAATGATAGATTAAGAGATTTAATTGGCACGTGTTTGTATTGAAGGCTTGCAAGCTACGTAAAAGTGTTCCCCCTCTGCCCTCTGAATATATGATGGTGATGATGGATGAAGAGATTTAATTGACACATATGAAGGCTTACCAGTTTTCACTTGAGTCATCGTCATTCGAAAAGTATCAGAACGAAAACCAGGTCCTTTACTCTGGTATATCTTACTCAGTGGGAACCAAATATCTTCAAAAACAACATTCTTTGCTTTTCTGAATATCAGGTGAGCAGCCCCCCTTGTCGAACCCCTCGGAGCTAAAGGTAAACCTCACCCTGTCTTTCGGGATCGACTAATGAAAACGATGAAATATTAGATCCAGCAGAAGCCCTGGACAACGCGGTGTTTAGATTAGATGAGGTGGCTTGTGACAAACAAGATAAAATGAGAGCATACGTTAGTATGGGCAGACATAAGAATATTGATTCATTCTATCTCTGTCAAACATATACTCGAATACCCAAACATCTGATACGTGACAACACAAATGTTGTTGTGTTATTCAAGCAAGATGAAACCAATTTAAAACATGTGTACGACGATCATATGACCACCGATATGGACTTTAAACAATTTAAAATAATATGCTACCAATGTTGGAAAGACAAATGGTGTGAAAGACTAAAGTTTAGCAGATAGTAATTGTTTTCACCTTCACTGTTGCCTACCGACTGAACCTTAGACATACAGCAACGACAGCTGTCTTACAGGACAGATAGCTGTCTGACAGGACAGACAGCTGTCAGACAGCTGTCTAACAGTTGTCTAACAGCTGTGTAACAGCTGTCTAACACAGCTGTCCAACACAGCTGACTAACACAGCTGTCCAGCAGGACAGCTGTCTAACAGGGCAGACAGATGTATAACAGATGTCTAGCAGATGTATAACAGACACTCTTTTGGCGGAACATAAGCTGAATGTTTTTAAGTCAAACAAGACAAAAACAATTTAAAACACATCTACGACGACCATGAGACAACCAACATGGACTTTAAACAATTTTAAAAATATATGCGGCCAGGTTAGTTGATCAACCATCCAGGTCAATCACCACTGATGTTATAAATAAAAACGATGGTGGAAGCGAGTGACGTCGCAAGAAACGGTGGTGCATGTGCCCAGGTTAGACCTCTAAGCGTTCCAAGGTTAATACCGGGTTAGCTCCATTACAAGGTGGTGGACCAGTCGGGTCAGCTCGGAGTCGGGGTGGTGGAACGGTCGAGTCAGCTAGGCTGACCCGACCCGACACCCGTCGCCTAGCCTACCCGACCGTTCCACCACCCCGACTCCGATCTGACCCGACTGGTCCACCACCTTGTCATGGAGCTAACCCGGTATTAACCTTGGAAAGCTTAGATGTCTAGCCTGGGCACATGCACCACCGTTTCTTGCGACGTCACTCGCTTCCACCATCGTTTTTATTTATAACATCAGCGGTGACTGAGCTGGATGGTTGATCAACTAACCTGGCCGCATATATTTTTAAAATTGTTTAAAGTCCATGTCGGTTGTCTCATGGTCGTCGTTTTAAATTGTTTTCGTCTTGTTTGACTTAAAAACATTCAGCCTATGTTCCGCCAAAAGAGTGGCTGTTATACATCTGCTAGACATCTGTTACACATCTGTCTGCCCTGTTAGACAGCTGTCCTGCTAGACAGACAGCTGTGTTAGACAGCTGTGTTAGACAGCTGTGTTAGACAGCTGTGTTAGATAGCTGTCTTACAGCAGTCTGTCCTACATAAAGGTTACACCTCAAAAACAGTTGGTTGGTTGGTTAGTTGTGTTGCCCTGGTTGGTTGGTACACAGACTGTTATATTCGTATACTTAAAACTAAGTAAACTCGATAAGGTTCTAAATACGTTTCTCCTCAGACACATCTGTTATGTACGTCGGTTCTATTTGTCTTAAGGTGTTTGACTTCTGTTTCTCGTTAAAGAGATTTACAGAATTTGCATCATATGGTGTGTTTAGGATCACTTCGGTTTCGGAAATGTTTGTTCTTAATGTTCTTATCATTTTACTTCGGTTTCTTGAGGATTGGTTCTATATTTATGATTAAATTCGCTTACGCAGAAATAAAAATTGTTGAATTTTTCATAAAAAATGATTGGTTATGTAGCAAGCCGAATTTAATACCAAACATACCAAAGTCCAACAAGTATGTAGCGGTTGTTGGTGTTAATTGAAATGTTGCTTCCGCCACTTCTAGGGCATCGGTATTCCGAGCCCCTGGAGATGACTCTAAGTGGGTTCCTATTCTGATACCCCCAATGTTTCTTTAGCTGACTGTTGTAATAGGCAATCAACTCTGTAGTTTTCTTGTCTTTCCACCGAATGATACATAAAGTCACATCTCAAGACAGTTAGTTAGAGTGTTCCATGACTAAGATTACTCTGAAATGATAGTGCCACTAATGATTACTAAGTGTGTAGCAGTTGTAGGTACTAAGTCAACTCCTTCTGCTGGAACATTTGGACCAACGGAATTCCGTTGGTCCAAACGTTCCGCCAGTTTGTTGTTGTAATAGGCAATTAACTCTTTGGTTTTCTTATTTTATATCTCATATACATAAAAGCTACACTTCAAGATACCTAGTTTGACTGGTCACATGGCTAAGATTGCTCTGAAATGATAGAGACGTGTTGGTTCAGGACAATTGAAGACTGTTCTTCCAGACATATTTACTTTGGTTAGTTAGGTGCACTTGACAGCTGCCTGTGTCGTCAACTTCAATAAGCCTAAGAGAGTGTACTGAAATTTGCCTGTAGTACACATCACTTGATGTAGTCATTATTTAAATATGCTATTTAATCCTGGTCCTCATGGTAAGCTTGAAATTTTCTTTGAACGTAACTTCATTAAGTCTAAGAGAGAGTGTGTTATTTTTAGGTGTTAACACAACTTGTTCTGATTTACTTAAAAACTATATTTCTTTCTTCTGTTTAACACGACGATTATTTTGAGGTGTCACACATGTTTGTAGCTCTAAGAATAGCTATACCGGAAGTGTTTACCGGAAGTAACATTTTTATTGAATATGCTTATAGAGTTTGATTTGCTGAACAGCGTGTATGTATTGGTTCTATCGTACATCTCACCGATCTTCCGCGATAAGGGTTTTAAGTTTTTTTATCTCATTTTCCTGTAAGACCTTGTTACGAAACGATATATTTTTGAAGTCAGTTCATTTCTATCACTTTACGTTCAAAGGATATAACGATTTAAAGTTTAGACCAGATGTGGCCATTTTATTGTATATTCCAATTTGGTTTGGCCTCCTTAACACCGTGCATATGTTGGTTCTCTCGTACATCTCACGGTTCTTCCGCGATAAGGGTTTGGAGTTTTTTATTTCATTTTCTTGTAGACCTTGTTATGAAACGATATATTTTTAAAGTCAGTTCATTTCTATCACTTTCCATTCAAAAGATATAACGATTTATAGTTTAGACCGGAAGTGCCCATTTTATTGTATATTCCAATTTGGTTTGGCCTCCTTAACACCGTGCATATGTTGATTCTCTCGTACATCTCACGGATCTTCCGCGATAAGGGTTTGAAGTTTTTTATTTTATTTTCTTGTAGACCTTGTTATGAAACGATATATTTTTAAAGTCAGTTCATTTCTATCACTTTCCATTCAAAAGATATAACGATTTAAAGTTTAGACCGGAAGTGGCCATTTTATTGTATATTCCAATTTGGTTTGGCCTCCTTAACACCGTGCATATGTTGATTCTCTCGTACATCTCACGGATCTTCCGCGATAAGGGTTTGAAGTTTTTTATTTTATTTTCTTGTAGACCTTGTTATGAAACGATATATTTTTAAAGTCAGTTCATTTCTATCACTTTCCATTCAAAAGATATAACGATTTAAAGTTTAGACCGGAAGTGGCCATTTTATTGTATATTCCAATTTGGTTTGGCCTCCTTAACACCGTGCATATGCTGATTCTCTCGTACATCTCACGGTTCTTCCGCGATAAGGGTTTTAAGTTTTTCATCTCATTTTCCTGTGGACCTTGTTACGAAACGATATATTTTTAAAGTCGGTTCCTTTCTATCACAAATTCGTTCAAAAGATATAAGGATTTAAATTTTAGACCGGAAGTGGCCATTTTATGGTATATTCCAATTTGGTTTGGTCTCCTTAACACCGTGCATGTGTGCATTTGTTGGTTCTCTCGTACATCTGACGGATCTTCCGCGATAAGGCTTTTAAGTTTTGTATCTCATTTTTGCACAAGCGTTAGTCGCCATTTTTGAATTCTACTGATTAAGACGAATAAAATTGACCTCACTCTCATTTGTCTCCTCTAAAGGTTGTGGTCACGTAAGTTTAAATAATGGAGTCTTCAACCAATGTAATGATAACCACTTATTAGTTTATTAATTAACATGGAGTCCTCGACCAATACCATGATTCTCGCTTATCAACCTCACTCTCATTTGACGGCTCTAAAGGTTGGGGTGACGTAACTTTAAATAATGGAGTCCTTTCAATGATTCCCGCCTCTAATTATGATTCACACTTCTCCATCGCTAAAGACCAAAGCTTTCATTAAGATGCCGCAACATGAAAGCCAATCAATTAATGAAGCTCCGATACAACACTAATTAGTTTTCACCAAAGCTCATTAAGCTTCCCATGAATACAGGTTAGGTGATGAAACTTCATACCATCTCATCCAATATAATTTAATTAATAAAGCTCCGATACATCCCTCATTTGTTTTCCCTATAGATCATTAAGCTTCCCATGAATACAGGTTGGGTGATGAAATTTCATACCATCTCAACCAATGTGATGATAACCACTTATTATTTCATTAATTAATCTCCAAAAGCTCCGATAGTTTTGCTTAAAAGCTTACGTTAGCTTTTGTGTCTCGGAACCACATCTCCAAATGTGATGTGTTTGGGCAAAATCAGCCCTTAGCTTTTTTGGCTCAGTATCCACCGCACTCTGGACGAATGTAGGCGTGAAGCGCTTTTATTGATTAAATGTGTACAAAATGGGCGTATTTGTGGCTAAAAGCGGTCTCTGATTGGTCGATTTTAGGTAAATGGGCGTGGTTAAGGGCGTGGTTTTAAAAATTGTGCATTTTGAAAATGTGCATTTTTTTGTGGTCTAGAATCGGCATAGCTTATCTACTCTCGGAGAATTTTGTGTTTTCTTTCAGAAAACGACTATATTTATATTTATAGAGATAATCCATGGTTTTCAACATCGACACAACCGGTTGAGCGTATCCACTGACACAACAATAGTCCGTGAATTACGTCATACGGTGTTACCTCACCTGGTACTGAGGCATCTTATATTGCATCATACGGTGTTGCGTAATCCAGTTTTTCATCATCCGGTACTGCTTCACCCAGTATTGCATCATCATCCGGCATTGAATCATCGGGATTACATCATTTTAGTGAATTTTCTTTTTAAAAATTCTTCAAATGAGCGCTAATTAGGGTCCCTCGAACACATATCCGTAGTCTTTCAATATATATATATATATATATATATATATATATATATATATATATATATATATATATATATATATATATATATATATATATTGAAAGACTACGGATATGTGTTCGAGGGACCCTAATTAGCGCTCATATATATATATATATATATATATACATATATATATATATATATATATATATATATATATATATATATATATATATATATATATATATATATATATATATATATATATATATATATATATGTATGTATGTATCACACCGATAACTCAAAAAGTTATGGGCCGATTTTGATGAAATTTGGTAAGTACCTTCTGTTCGCAAGTTGTTTTGCTAGGTTTGTTAGCCAGGAAAATCGCCTCAGGTTTTCCCGGAAAATTTTTTGTTTTCTTTGGGAAACAAATTTATATCTCCGGAAATAACAAAGTAAGGGCATCCAAATTTGGTACGCGTGTTTGCTATATAAAGAGTGAATCATTTACATCTCTAAGTTTAAAGACGAAAAGTTATGGGCAGTTAAAGAAAAAAATTTCGGGACGCAGTAAGTGCGTTATAGTAGCGAATTTTCATAAGAATTGTATACTATTTGAATACAGAATATTAGTAAGGTTAAGACTTTAAACTTAGACAGACCTCGAAGATCGATCTTAGAGTTCCTAGTACGCGCACATTTGAAGAATTATTTCGAAAGTGTTACCATCGAATTATCAAAAACACCTTGCGTTCTAATTCCTTTTGAGAAAAATCCTCAAAACTCACTTTGCTATGAAGCTAAAGAACTAAATTTTGATATATCTGTCGATAGTGTAAGTATCTTTCAAGGAGACTTGTATTACACATTTCATTAAAGTTATACAGAGAATTTCCAGAAAAATACTTCATTCATATTTCGAAGAGTAAAGTATCTGCCAAATTATAAACGTAGCAGTAATTTTTCCTTATTAATCGGCAGTATAATTTTGTTTTAGTCAACCTAGTCAAACTCGTTTTTTCAATATCAACAATAACAAAATTATAATTTCAGCCTCAAAGGTGACGTATGCATTTTAAACCAAAATGAGATCTTGTTCAAAACTTATGAAATCAGTGCACTATTGTTTCTCCAAGTGTCAAAATAAAATATAAAAAACATACATTCATCGAGCTGGATTCGATCGCGTAACATTCTGCTTATGAGGCAAGCGCGACGCCGCTCAGCCATCTAGGCATACGTCAACCAACGTTTTGTTTACATGACACATTAAATCGGCTTCACGCCCGAGATATTATATTCAAAGTGTACTTAACAATTAATTACAGAATTAGTAGAATTATTATTGAAACACATCCCACGACTGTTTCGGTCCTATATGACGTTTTATGTTTAAGTTTAAAGATAAAAGAAACTATTTTGGAATTATTTTTAGAGAGGCTTGGCTTGATTTAGTTTATATTTCTACTACATTACGCAGCAGCATAATATACATATTCAGCGCAAAAACTGTGTTTGAGGCCGTTCATAAAGCTACAAATATAGTGTCTTTTAATAATTGACTGAATCCCCCAGTTAAATAACAATCACTTGGCAAGTATTTAATTTCATGTCGTCTGTCTTTTTCCATAACTGCGGCCGAGATTTCACGATTGTTGGTTCGGATAGTATGTTTTATGCCTGGTATATAATTAGTTTGGTTACCGTTGATGTATGGTTTATACCTGTTGTATGAATCAATCTACGCGTGGCAGTTAACTACTCTGTCAATCAGGCATTGGACTTTAACCACTAAGTCGTCTCAACGCATGTCTTTATTGATTTTATCTTTAATTTGGAAAAACTCTAAATATTGTGTACCAAATTACTTAAATATCATAACATGGCTTACTTGCACTATTTCTAGCCACATGTAAAGTCTCATTCCAGTTACTCTGATGCTTACAAACATATAGCGTTTTTAAAAAGTTTTCCCCGATTTTCCACCGGAAAAATTTGAGCATAAAGTATTTGAGCTACCACTCGGATATATACATATATATATATATATATATATATATATATATATATATATATATATATATATATATATATATATATATATATATATATATATATATATATATATAAATTTTAGCGGACCTTGGTTTTTGGTTCTAGCGACCCAAATTCACGCTCGTCTGAAGAAATTTTTTAGAGTTTTCCTCAAAACGTCTCGATTTGAAACGTCAAAATTGGCAATATTTAGGCAAGGAACCCGAAACAAATACGTATTATGAAAAGAAAATGTTGCAAGAAGAGTGTTCTGCGAACCCTTAAGTTTCAGCTTCGACCGTCACTGTCATTCAGTTTACTTACATAATTACAGAAAATTCATTTCAAATAGACCCTTTCTCTAATGCTTTGGCTGTAGGTTTAGTCAAGTTGATGCTCTGGCTGTTTAGTTAAGTTAGATAAAAACGAAAGTAAACCCGGATGTGGATTCTATGGGGCCTAGTTTGTGGTCATTTGAAGAAATCTTTTTAAGATTAAAAGTCGCGGTGTCCTCAATAACGAATTTTTTCTACGAAAATTTGCTAAGAATTATAGACCGCCAAACCATAAACTGAACTAAACTGCCAAAGCATTGTATATACAAGGTGACGCATTCCTACGGTGAAGCTCAATATAATTGTTATTATACATGATAAGAGAAAAAATTGTATACGCTAATTATATGGTGTTTTAAGCTGCATTTTATAAAAATATTTTGCCAATCACGGCGTGGTCCATAAGTCGTTGGTGATCGCTAAAATTATTTTTTTCGAACACCCTTATATTATAGCATTTTTGCATTTTTTATCGAGATATGATGCATGTTTGTAACAAAAAAATCGAGACGCAGTAAGTGCGTTTTGGTAGCGAATTTTCATTAAATCCTTAAAATTTCAATTATTCAATATGCTATTAACCTAAGGTTTGTTGGCTAGGAAACCAGTTTTCCCGGAAACATTTCAAGTTTTTATTCAAAAACTTTTGGTACATTTTCAGACAATACGTAATTTTGATAAAATATGGTACATTGTTTTTACTATATAGGTTAGACCGGTAACCAGATGGATGCCTGCTTGCATTAGAGATACATATTTGCTATTAAAAACATTTTTATGGAAATTCACTTCCATAACGCACTTGCTGCGTTCAGACTTTTTAGTGTATAGTTTAGGTATATAAATAAGATAATTGTGCCCATATAGTTAGTTTAGCGGCAGTTATGGATGAAGACAACTTCGTTGTCGAAACGCGCATCTAGGCTATAACTCTCTTTTATTATTTTTGTGGCTTTTGCTTTTTGTTTCAGTTGGTATCGTTAACTATTGCATCGAGGTTCTCTGACTACTTTTAGCAGTTCCTAAAACTACTATCTGTTCTCACTTTCTATCCCTACTAACGCAAAGTTAACGACGTCAAAAGATTGTCCTCAAGGAGGAGCGCTATTACCTCAGCTGTGGTCGCTCGTTGTTGATAAACTTATGAACGTACACGTTGAGCGGGGCAAGATTTATAATCCGAGGATACGCAGACGATACTGCCATAATAGTAAAAGTCAAGCATGATGATGTAATATCCAGCTGAATGCAGACAGCCCTAAATATACCACATAACCGGTATGATACAGAGAAGCTTAATGACAATTCTCATAAGACAATTCTTGTCCCATTCACGGACCCATAGAAACTTAATGTAAAAGCTTCTAGTCTGAATGGAACACAGATAAAATTTATTAATTATGCTAAATACTTAGCGATCTTCTTAAACCAAAAACTGAATTGAAACGGACACTTAAAAAAAAAACCTTTCGAGAGTCACAGTGGCAATCTGGACATGCTGTAAACCCGTAGGTAACACACGGGTGCGGAGTCGCAGGATGCTATACTGGCTATAACATACTGTAGTCAACCCCATGGTCACATATGTATCTATAATATGGTGGCCAAATACAAGCCTCAACGCAAAACAAATTGCAAAAATTGCAGAGACTGGCCTATTTTAAAATAACGGGAGCTATGGTATCAGGCCCTACAGCTGCAATAGAGGCAATTCTGAATCTTGCTACACTGCACATATACGTAAAGAGGGAAGCAGTACTAAGTGCCTCAAGACTACACCAAGCGGACAAATTCAAACCAACAGACTTGGTTGGCCACTTGAAAGCCCTGGAAATCATCCCAATAGAGTCACTCGCCAGGCCAACAGACCAAATGCCAGCCAAACTGGACTTCACAATTACCTTCGGCGTAGTCATAAGTGTCTGCCAAGCATGAGACAGCGACAGTACAAGGCTGACACACAACTCATGTGTATGGTGTACACACTGGTCTAAACAATTAAAAGGAGCAGGACATGGAATAATAGTGCCCAGCTGTAGACTCTCAAGTCCCTATAAAAAACTTCCACCATCTTTCAAGCAGAAATGCTTGGTATAAATCTTTGTGTACAGGAGTTCAGACAAAGACTCAGAAACAAAGAGACCTCCATTCAGACAGGCGGTACCAAGGACCATAAAGTCTTTTAAAGCGGGATCTGAACTGACCTCAAACTGCAAAAAATCCTCGAACCGACTGTCTACCAACAATAAAGTAACTTAATATGGGAACCAGGGCATCAAGGTATTGAAGAAAATGAGGAAGCAGATATACGCCTTGCATAAAGGGCAGCAATAGTGCCGTTCTGTAGTGCAGAGCCCTATTGTGGACTAACAAGAAGCCACGTAAGAAATGAACTTGTTATGTGAGAAAGGAGCCAAATGCCGCCATACTGGAGGAGATCTCCAGGCTTGGGGCAGGCAAAACGGTTTACCACTATATCAACAGAGAAGAACTGTTTCTTAAATTAAACAGGAACGACCTGAGAAGAACCACAGGACTTTTCGCAGGACACTCCCTAGTAAGGTATCATTTTATGAAGATGGGTAAGGCGGAAAGTGAAAGCTGCAGCTACTGCACTGAAGGAGCAGAAACAACAAAACACTTGCTATACGACTGCGCAGCCCAGTTTTGCAAATGGCTCAGATACCTTAAAGGGGTGACACCATAGGAAATAGGTAAATGGCCCCCAAGAAATAGTGAACTACATAAAAAGTCTTATTAGGAAAAAGAGTCATACACTAAAGACTCACTGGGGTCGCAGCGCTAAGAAGCCAAAAGCCTATACTCTATACAACTCAATAAACAATCGACAATCTATAACTTCCTATCCCTTCTTGATAAATATCTGTCAGGACTTTTCTGCTCAAATTGACCACTGTTAATTAGATTGTACTGCAATCTAACCAAAATATCTTTAAAGGGTTGTCTCCTCCCTGGATGATTGCAGAACAAATTGCTGGCAGCCTCTGCATTATCATTTGATTGTATCCAACAGATAATCATAGTCCATCTTTTATAATTTTCGAATTTCATAGCAAATTTAGTTCGAAAATTGAACAAAAACCAAGGCAAAACCCCAAGAAACAAGCAGCGTTTTTCTCACCAATGTAACTTGAACCTCAACAAACAAACGTGGGAACCTCACACACATTCGGCGAGCGGGTACTCGGCACATGTCTATGATTTAAAATTTGACAGCTAGCAATAAACTGTAGCACTATCTATTGTCGCCGCGCCGTCCAAATGCTACATCTCAAATGCCGCTTTTTACAAGTTATGTGTAAAAAACATTAACGCACTATTTTTCAAAGAAGAAATGTACAAAACAACTAGTGTGCTGTATTTTTGGAATGGTAATTTTAGGCTTTACTTAAATATGCCAAAATATATTGGGTGTCCCATTTAAAAACTGATTTTTCTGTTTATAACTACAAAAATAAAATAAAAAGTTTTCTTCACCAATTCTACGCAAAAAAGTGCTTTGAAAATGTTTTCATAGAAATGATAAAAATCCAATAGAAAAACTTATAGCCACTTTAAAAAATTGCAGTGTCGAAAAACACCCCGTATCTCTAAAACAATGATAGATATAAATATGCGGTTTTCATCGTTCAGTTTGGCATGAAAATCGAGCCTCAGACATTGACATTAGTTTTCGTCTATCTTGTTTAGAAATAGGAGTTTCCCCTCAAAAGTAAGCAATGTGGCCCATCTGTACGGTTAAAAATTTCCTATCAGCTGCAACAACGTTATCCACATTACCAACTCGTGAAAAATGGTTTAATCAAACCTAGCAAGAGCGCACGTAAAATGACCAGAAACTCATAACACGTTTTCGGAATTCCATTGTATAGCTAGTTGTCCTTATGATAAAGCTGGCTACTAAAACGTATGCTGCCATATTATTTTGAATTCCAGAACAAAGCGCTTTTATCAGCTTGGAAAATTTTCCTATTGAACAATCGTCCTATTCACGTACATCCGAATCGACTGAATTTAAGTAAAAGTCTCAGGGTATGCTTACCGTCTGTGCTCAAATGGAAAATATTCTCTTTGTGTACGAGTGCCAATTCCTACAAGGAGATAGTGAGAGGTATACTCAGTTGGTACATTGAGTTGGTTGAGTGTTCAAATACAGACATATAAATCGACATCAGCAGGTGAATTAATTAACAGTGTAATCAACTTGAGTATGTTGGGGTGAAAGTACTTGGTGAATTAACGTGAGGGTTTACATTGATCGGTGTGTATTATTTGATTACTTTTGTTGAAGTTTGTATACAACAAAATTAAGATTTAAAATATTTATGGCATTTTGTAATTTTTTTTTGTTTTTTTGTTTTTTAACGTCGGTCTATTTCCGCGACTGTGGCCAATAACCGACGCCAGGGAGCAGTTTCACCTCACTATCCTGGAAATTGTTGCCGAACCCCTACCCTTCTGTAAGGAGGGTAAGGATATTTAACGTGCCCAACGTCGTATGAATATAGAGCTGACGGATTTACGCCCCCTCCGAAGGGTGGAGCGTGCAGGCATTTAACATGCTCATATACAATGCCATAACCTCGGTTGATGTTAATAATACAGTATGTACTGAAAAAATTAAAAACGGATAATAAACTGAGCTAACCTAATATGTATGTAAACTGTCTAGAAACACAAAATAATTGAAACAACATTTAGATTAAGTGAATGCTAAGATTTTAAAATACCTACTTGATATTTGTGTAATTACATATAAAATTATCTGCTATGTTCGTAATTCTCTTTTGATGATATCTCTACTTGGTTGGCTTTGATTGCTGGTAGGTTTCTAACAATTTCTTAAGTGTTTTAAATTATCGGTCAAACAGTTTTCTCATTGAGGATATTTTTCATACCACCAAAGATATTAATACAATTTTTAACGCGGAACAGCTAGTGTGGAACGAGATATTTGAAAACATGTATGCCCAGTTTTACAAAGCTCGATTAAATATTTAACAGGCGGCTTTTTAATCAAAGGTTTAGACGACCAATCACAGACTATGGTTCAGGTTTTTGCCATAGAAACCAAACATTTTAAAGCTGTGATTGGTTGTATTACGGATTGATTAACTAATCGGTCGTTGAATATTTAATCAAGCTTTGTGAAACTGAGCATTAGAATATTTAAATTAATGGCAATCCAAAAATTGCTTTTCAAAGTTTTTTAAAAAGGTAACAGAACATAAGCCCAAAAGCACGAGACTGATAAACTACTTCTTACAACTGACTGTTCGTAATTAATGTTGTAAACATTTAGTAAAAATAAAATATCCTCTATTTCGACAGCTATAAATTGACAATCTAATTCTAATCCTTATACAAGGTTATCATAAAGCAAGGGGTATATTTCAACTTATCATATATTTCTTACCAAATTAAATTAACAATAGGATGTAAAATAAATTCGATTGCTTACATAATGGACCTTATTAAGTCCAACAGTGCTTAACGCAAATGTTCGATGTGTCGTCCATTTTGCTGCTGTACAATCACCAACGGTGCCTCCAAATTATATACAGCATTATTCAGAATTTATGTTTAAAGTGCAGCAATTTTCTCCCTAATAGAGCCGCTTAATTTTTCCAGGGTTGCCAGTAATCCGCTGGGTTAAGATCAATGGAGGCCATTAATTTTCAAAATGTCTGCTTATAACACAACCTTGAATAACAGCAGTTAGCCTCATCCTGCATAAAAATCATGCTTTCGATTCGTTCCTGCTCGTTTTCTATCAGCGGAATAGCATAGTCGCGTAACCTTTGCAGGTATAGTTTACCAGGAACAGTTACAGATACGGCCGCGCCATTCGGTATTTATTCAAAAAAGTATGGTTCAATGATAATTAGCTGTGAATTTTGTGTGGATTATCTGTTGACCAGCTTCGACAGTTTTAAGTATTGACTCCACCATTTAGAGAGAAATGTCCATTACATACGGGATAACCACTCGGGCTCAATTTTCGTCTGAGCCAATATTCGTAAAGAAAAATCATACCTGATAGGAAAATATGCGTCCTTTAACTAGTCAAACAATAGTTTGAGTTTCTAGGGATACATTTTTAGGATTTTGCGTAAAATTTTCCAAACCGTGGTTCTGCAACTTGGATCTCACTAATCCGGGGTGTTTCTGATCTCTGTGGGTCAGTTACTGACCCTGTCCTATCAAATTTGTTAATCAAAGTATGGTACGATTTCATATGATAGGGCCTGTTCTCAAATCCATGTTCGTATGAAATCTTCGTAATCCTGCAGTGTAATTCATACCACAATCGAAATAACGTTGCACTAAACTATTTCTTGTTCGTAGATCCATGTTACTAAAGTTGCAATCGTTTAGATGTACGTTTACATGAGTTTTATTTTGAGAACAATTGTCTAGATCGCGATGATTATATTTTATACTGGTATAAACAGTTGACACGACAACTCTTTTGTTTTCCATAGATACAGTAAAATGCAATTATTGAAGCAACTAGATTCCATTAACTTTTTGCTACTAGTAGTAGTAGCAGTGGTGGGAAGGCCGACGCTAAGCAAGTAGACCACAATGGGCCCTTTTGGCCAACCCCAGCAACCCAGCAACCATGCTCTACTCTTCCTCGGTTCCGTCGCCAAACCGCCTCGACCTCAAGATGAAGGCCGTGACGGTCTTCAATTGGACGGTACTTACCTGATTCCTCTGCAGAGTCCTCGATTCGAACAATTCTGCTCCCAAAAGCATCGCATTCACATAGGTAGTGGTGGGACGTTTCTTCATCCTAGCCGCATTCCTGGCAAATGGGATCCCTCTCTACGCCTATCAATGTGAGGTGTCTTCTAAGGGCGCAGTGGCCTGTCAGCACCCCAAGGACGCGGAGAGGCGTAGGTCGACTCCTTCCGAGTATCCAGACAGCTTTATCTCTGTCTGGTCCCTCCACGAAGTCTCTCGCCTGCCTCCAGCCACCAACCGACCCCCAGTGCCTCTCCATTGCTTCCTCGGTCCACCTGTCTTCTTACTTATGCCTATCGCAGGCTCCGGGCAACAGAACGACCGCCGGGAACCGAGTCTTGAGAGATTATTCGCCACCTCATTCCCAGCTACGTCACAGTGTCCCGGAACCTACACTAGTTGCACCTTCTTCGTCCTGGCTAGTCCTCTGCGGGCGTCAGCGCACTCTTGAACCAGTGTTGACCTGATTCTGGCCGCGCAGACTGCCCGGAGGACCGCCTGGCTATCCGAGCAGATGTACACACATTTCTCGGGACTCCTCTTCACATCCTGTCTATTGGCCGCAGACAGGATAGCATACACCTCTGTTTCGAATGCCGTGGTATATGCGCCAAGAGCATAGCTCTCGCGCACCCCCAGGCCCTCGATGTATATTCCTGCCCCGGAGGATTGTTGGTCCTCCAGCCGCGATCCGTCTGTGAAACAGACCAGGCTTGCGGGCTGGAATGCAACCTCATTTTCCCTCCACTGATCCCTACTGGGGATCCAGAGGGTGTATGGCCTAGTCAACCTAATATCGTCCTCGGCATTCCGCACCTTTATGGCGGAAATCGGAATTTCCTTTTCCACCTCCTTGGCGACTCTTGCATGCCCTATTACTGCTCCCTCTCCGCACCAGCTTCCCGAGTCTCGCATTCTAAGATACCACGCCATAGCCTTCCTTCTGATACAGAAGGAAGCGGTGGCAGCATCAACAGGACCTCTAGCGCGGCTGAGGGTGTCGTTCTCATAGCGCCTGTGATACCCAGGATTGCCAGCCTTTGGAGTTTGGCCAGCTTCCTGCTGGTAGTTTGGTTCACACCACATCACCAAATCAACGCCCCATAGAGGATTCTCGGCCTGACGATCGCAGTGTAGACCAATGAAGGATCTGAGGATTAAGTCCCCCTATCACACGACGCAGCTGCCAGAGGGTCGCTACTCCCTTCCTCACTACTCGTTCTATTTGCGACATCCATGTTAATTTGGGGTCCAGGATCACCCCCAGATATATGACCTCCCGCACTAAAGCTAGAGGTTTTCCAAACATCACGAGCGCCCTGAACCCCTCTACCTTTCTCTTCTTTGTAAATAGGATCATGTCCGTCTTCGCCGGGTTTACGGAGAGTCCCTGCTTACCACACCACCTTTCGATTATGCTACCGGCAGCTTGTATACACTCACAGACGACGCCGAGGAATTTTCCGGTGACTAAGACCAGCCCATCATCAGCGTACGCCTGGGCGTAGAAGCCATTCTCAGAGAGTCGCTCCAAGAGGCCGTCCATGGCCAGACACCATAGATGGGCTACTAGCTTGATTTCTTAAAATTATATAAGACCTTATAGAGGTACCTTATTTAAGTAATGTCCTTCTATGTTTAATTGCTTCAACAATTAAACAAGAAATATATAAATAAATAAAGATGAACGTAAAATGTCAAGCTTTTACTTTCAACGCGAAAATAATTGCGCTTCTATTATTTGTGAACATGTGCGTAAATTTTTATTGTCATTTAATTTTGGAAATTACCGAAGTAACAATGTAATATAATTAGCAAATATGTGAATACTTACATAACTTGGCACACAAGTGATACTAACTTTACTGCTGTTGCATATGTTACTGACGATTAATTTTGAAGTATTTGCATGTATCGCTTCAATGAATAAATATAATAAATACTATACAACAATAAAACATGCCATAAATTTTAGAATTTCGTATATAAATTTAATGTTAGTGAATCCTTCAATTAAACTTAGCTACTGTTGCTTATTATTTATTATTCATTTCAGATAATTATTAGGTCGGTTAACAGAGCCTCGGTGGATCAGGGGCAAGAACGTGTGGCTGTGAACCGAAGGGTACTGGGTTCGATCGCAGGGTTCCCCTTTCACTTTTTAAGTAGAAACCGTAACATTAACATCCACCAAGGTTCTGGCATTGTATTAGACCAAGTTGAATATCTGCACGTCCTGCCTTTCGGAGGGGGCGTAGATCCATCGGTCGCGTGTCCATGTGATGTTGTGCACGTTAAAGATCCCTACTATCCTTACAGAAAGGCGAAGGTTCGGCAAAATGTCCAGGATGGTGAGTTGAAACTGCTTCCTGGCGTCGGTGTTTGGCCACAGTCGCACAAATAGGCCGACGTTAAAGAAACAAAACACACACAAACACACACACACACACACACACGCATAGAGGTTGGCTAACCTAGGCTCATAAATAAGGAGCCTAATATTTTGTATATCCCCACGCGATTAGGATGTGTCTTTAATTTATTATCGCCCAAGAGTCCGTGGTGATTTCTAAGCAAAGATTTTGAAACGAATGCGGGTTGCGGACAACAATTATTGCAAGACGTACGTTTAGAAAGGTCTTACATTTCTATTTTAGTAAATACTGTCCTTAATTGGACTAGAATTTTTGCAAAAAACGTATTTGAAATATATCTCTCCAGTGTTGCTTCGGCAGCAGCTTAAATTGTGGAGTTTGTGGTTTGAAGGAGCTGTATTCCTTCTACCTAACTAAATAAATTTGAAAAAATCAGCTTCATCAGTCAATAAATCGATACATTGACACATCATATATAACCAATGGTAAACGTTGGACGCAGCGGTATGGTGGTGTATTTTCATAAACATTTTCTTTTTAATTTTAATAATTTAATTCTCTAGTAGCCTGGAAAACTTAATTTTAGTATGCAACATAAATTTCGTTAAACTAATTTCATTATTCTTGGGGACACAACTTTTTCATAAACTAAAAGCAAAATCACCCCAAAAAAAAACAAAATAATAAAAAAAGTAATCCGCTAGATATGTATTTAAAAAACGAAGTTGTATTCATCAGTAGCTGTCGCTTAACTAGCTCTATGGGCAAAATTATGCTATTTGTATACTATCTACCCTACAATGATGTATTACCGGTTGTGCAATGCATCTTGGGCAACGCTAGGTTTTTCTGCTCATTTGAATCTAAAATGAGCTATGTGGCTTTTTAATCTTCTTGTTATTAATCTCCGCGTTTGCCCAATATAGATTTTCCGTAGATATTTGATAAATGCCCGATTTTTGTCGGAAGTCAATAGTTTCCTTTAATTCACCTAAAAGCCTCTTTAAATTATCAACTTTATAAATAACTGTGATGGCATTATATAATTTTTTCCCTGACCCTTTTGTAAGGAAAGGATAGAAAGGACTTGGAGAGAACTTTTTGGGTTACTCATCTGATTCGGGCTTCAATGTAGTATTGCTACTTATCGACATTTTGCTTCTATACTCAGTAACCAATCCACACACAATATCTGGAGAGAAACCATTACAAATTGCAATATCTATAACTTTGTTCATAACTGAATTGTATCACTTACTGCTCAAAGAAAAGCTGAGTAACCCCCGAACAAGAAAGCTCAAACCCGAGTTGTTGTGACCAAAAGGATGATTTGAATCTGATGGTATAAAACCATTTACCAAAGTGTTTTTCCTATAAATGTCAAATTCAGACCTATATCCTTTGGTCAAGGAAGGGTAATTGGTCGTTGTTCTCCATTTCGTAGGTGACCCTGATTGACGGGAATTGACTGTTCAACCTACTACATCAATTGTAGTGCAGATAATTATTTATGTATATAGATAAGATAATTTTGCACCTACAGTTGGTTTAGCGTCATCTACTGATGAAGACAACTTTGTTGTCGACAAACGTGTTTAGCGTATGGTTAAAAAAATTCGGTTGCTATTGGAGAAAATATTATTAATATCGTTTAGAAAATCAATTTCTAAGAAAAATCTGCGGCACCCATTAAAAGCGTTTTTTTGAAAAACATTTTTTATCGATAACTAGATGAGTAGAAAAGCATACCGGTATGCGCTCCTAATGGTGATCAAAAATACGACTAATCTTACATACATTTTTTTTTCGTATTAGAGCTAACGAAAAAAAGTCTGGACGCAGCAAGTGCATTATGGCAGTGAATTTTTATAAAAATGTGTTTAACAGCAAGTTTGTTTTTAGTGAAAGCAGGCATCAAATTTGGCTATCAGTATATTCCATACAGTAGAAACAATGTACCATATTGCATCAAATAAGCTTTTCGACAAAATTCCCAAAAAGTTTTTTTGTTATATTTACAAACAATTTTTTTTCAAGAAAATCCGAAAACATTTTTTTAAAATAAGTTATTAAAAATTTGTTATTATGCTCTTCACTTCTTAAACACTGATCTGTTGAAAACAATTGAATTAAGCTCAATTATTTAAAAATTTAATCACTATTTGAGAGCGCCCTATACAACATTTCGATTGTCTTAAGAAATAATATTAAAGAAAACCTCTCTGAATGCGTCATTTGCATGCAATAATATAAGGGGTGTTCGATTTAACAAAAAGAAAATTTATATCACCAACAACTTACAGGCCGCGTGTGATTTTCTAAATAATTTTTATAAGACGCAGCTCAAAATACCCTATAATTAACGTATGCAATTCTTTCTCGTATCTTGTATAATAACAGTAATATTGAGCTTTACCGTAGAAATGCGTCACCCTGTATATATGTAGATACGTAAACAGATAGAAACTGAAATGAACCACGGATATGGGTCCTAGGGGACCTAGGTCGTACTTATTTGAAAATCTCTTTTTAGAATTCAAAAGTCGCAGTCTCCTCATTAGTGAGTTTATTCTACGAAAATTTGCTACAAATTATAGACAAATAAACCATCAACTCTATTACTAAAGCTACTGCTAAACCATCAGAGAAAGCGTATATTTGAAATACATTTTCTGACACTGAAGCAGTTCTAAAACACACTTCTTGCGACATTTTCTTGACATAGCCCATATTCCCTTTATGTTCTTTGCTTAAAAGTTGTAAATTTAGATGTTTCAAATCGCGGGTTTGAGGTTTTAAAAAGTTATCAAATTTTCAAAGAAATTTTTCTGGCATTTCTTGACCTCTTTGCGTCACAAAAATTAACCTTTGTCTGTAACATACAAAAAATTTTGTTATCGGCACAAAATATTTTGCTTTTGTGCGTTCTTTAAGTGCGTATAACATAAACCCTTGTACCCAATTGGGTTGCTGTAACTTTGTTATTTCCGGAAATATAAACATTTTCCGAAAGAAAACACTAAATTTACCCGGAAACATTGGGCCGATTTTCCTGGCCAACGAACTTACCCACGCCATTTGCAAAAGGAAGGTACCCACCAATTAATCAAAATTGGCCCATTATTTTTTGAATTATCGCTGTGATACATACATACATATATACATACACACACACACACACACACACACACACACATACATACATATATATATATATATATATATATATATATATATATATATATATATATATATATATATATATATATATATATATATATATATATATATACATTTATTACCCTATAATTAAAATTAAAAAAAGAGTAACTAATACATTACATGAACTTTCGTGAAAGGTCTCCCATAAGATTTACACAAATTTCATAAACTATATTGTCAGATTTAATTATTTATTTACCCATTTCAACTTCGTCAAACATTCCAAATTGCCACAACATGTCAGAAGCATCTATCATCCACATCTGCCTGGCTTTAGCCATGATTCCTGAGTACCATGGTGGACAAAAACAATCAGCTTATTTCTTAAATTAATTCCGAACTTACATCTGATGTTACAAAAGACAAGGCGACACATCTGACGACTTGCATTGTAACCGCATGATTATTGAGTTTATTAAATGCCGAATCACAAGTGAAGCTAGAGACATAATAATGAAACTATACAATCACTTGGAGAAATATGGAAAACACACTTAAGGCCATTGATACAGACCCTAGATTCGAAGACCTCCTAATGACAGACTTACGGGCTAGTTACATGCGAAAAACCCAGATTGCCACTGACTTTTATAACGTTATACAGGAAAAGTTAAAAATGTTAAACGAACACATTTCCCTACAAACTCTAGACGATGTTATAAAAGCTTATAAAAACAACAATGAGAAACAGCAGCAGTTACTGCTTCTAAAATTGGTATCGCTGAACCATTTAATAGCCACTTGCGTCTCATAAATATCCCGAATTTAGAAACAGCACTGCTCGAATGCCACCGCATTGATAACGAGCAGATGTAATAAATTTCTTGAAAGTAATTAAGAATAAAGATTAACCTCACTTGCGTCAGAGCAATAAAATCATCAGCCACAACAACCACTCATGGTTAATAGGAGGGTAAACGATTTATACCCTAATTACCAGAGAATGTCCTAACAAAATTAGAACCAACAGTCAGCATTTCGACAACCATCACTATAGATGCCATGCAGCGTGAAACGGAATATAAGGCCGTTGTAGAATTTCAAAAAGCACTAAATTGAAAACTATCAGAAAATATAATAGTATTACAAAGATCAATTTCGTTTAGTTTTAATCAATAAACCAATATAGAAATATTTCCTGTCAAGGACACGAAATTTACTAGATACCATTAAAAGCTTAGTTGTAATAAAGATGAATTAGTTTTGACCAAAATCACATTGGCTTAATCTTCGAGTTTACCAAAATTAATGTTTTATCTGTACAGGATACAATTGTGTGTCTCCGAAAATTTCTTATTTTGCATCCTACATCAGAAACTTATTCCCGAACTATTCCGTCACCTCAAATGAACAAAGTCCCTATAACATCTCTTCCATCTATTTGGAGACACGCCAGAAAATTCTGTCGACAGACACATCACCACAAATAACACCTTCCAAGCCAGCGAAAAAAATTCAAGATATCAGTAAACGGTGAAACTTGCAAAGAAGCAAGTCCAAACATTTAATGAGCACCCAACAACACCTTACAACAGCCTCAACATGTCATTTAATTCAGTCCGATACATCTTAAGAAAAGTCAACAATTTAAGAAGTCAATTCGAGAATATGAATCATCATAATGTACTACACCTTTTGATATATTCAACGCACCCTATTGATTATCATCGCATTGGTCCTTGTGCTACCTCTCCATACAGAAACTTAAGAAGAGAGCCATGCAGCACAAATCTAAGAAACAATCTACATACGAAGAACCTACCCAAAAGAACGAGGACGTCCTTCACATTAGACTTGGAAGAATTACATTACCTAATAGCCGATTGCTATAAAACAATTACCACGGTAATTATTCCAATGTCGTCCACTCAGCTAGACATCGACCTCCAGAGGTTACGAAGTTCAATTGGAAATCGCACCGTAATCATATAATCTACTTGCAATTAACCATTTCATTATTTTACGTACTTTTGGTTTAAAATTAATTATTTTTTATGGCGAAGCCAAAGGGTCATTATTTACCTATATATATATATATATATATATATATATATATATATATATATATATATATATATATATATATATATATATATACCTATATATATATATATATATATATATATATATATATATATATATATATATATATATATATATATATATATATATATATACATATATATATATATATATATATATATATATATATATATATATATATATATATATATATATATATATATATATATATATACATTCACCACAAAACCGGACTCAAGAACAAACGAATTATATGAATGAACAATAAACAACCCAATGAAAATTCATGAATGGATTATTATTAAGAACATAGAAGCATCCTTAAGAGCAGCAAGTTACATACAGCCAAACGAAGAAACTGGGAATAATTTTAACAAGCCCTCAGTATCAAAGTTCAAAAACATCATGCAGATATTGTAAGGCCACATACCATACAAAATTAGAGTAAGGAAAATTTAAAAAATGCGACAAAATGAAAAGCAAAAATGATGATGATGGCTCCTCCTTGTACAAAATATTCCGGAGGCAAAATACCCCTCCATTTGGATCTCCGGGAGAGGGGTGTACAGGGGGCGCCAACGTCATAATTTAACATATACTTTTCGAATATATGTGGCCTAAATTCCAACCTGAACTCCGTCCACCATTTCCTCCAGGCTAACAGGCCCCAACTCCTCTTCCTCACCGAAACCCAAATCAGTGCCAAAACAGCCACTAATCACCTTAATTTCCCGGGGTATGAGCTCCTTACTTCCTTTAGATTGCATGGAGGCGTGTGCGCATACGTCCGTAGCAATCTATCCTGCACCAGACTCCCCAATTTAGAAGCTGGAAGAAAAGACATACTATGGATAAAACTCTCTCTCAGGGCTGCAACTAAATTCATCTGTTGCATTTACCGGTCACCTTCTGACAACAACTTTGTCCAGCTCTTTGACTACCTTTCTGAAAAAACCGACCATCTGATTTCCGAATATCCTTCTTCCGAGGTCAATATTCTTGATGACTTCAATGTCCATAATAAGGAATGGCTAGGATCTTCAAAAACCGATCCACAAGGGAGAGCAGCGGAGGCCTTTGCAGTCAGCAATTCTTTAGCCAATATGGTTCAGCAACTTACTTACTTTCCTCGTATCCCAACACACAGCTCAAATCCCTTGGATCTCCTTCTTACTACACAACTTGAATGCTATAAGATATCAGTCACCGCCCCCCTTGGTCGCCCAGACCACGGCATGGTCACTGCTTTCGGCGCAATGCAACCCGAGGTCACACAGTCATCACACCCACGTATCGTTTGGCACTACAACTCCGCAAACTGGGACGAAATGCGGGATTACTTTTCCTCATTTCCATGGGCGTCTGTCTGCTTCTCTCATCCTGACCCCTCTGATATCTCACAAAAAGTCACCGAAATTATCCAAGCTGGCATGGAATTATTTATCCCACGTACACAGAAAACCTCTTCAGTCACTTAAAAGCCCTGGTTCTCTAAATCCTGTGACAAAGCCAGACTTGAAAATGTCAAAGCTCACAAAACGCTTCTACACAATCCCAGTCAAGAAAATCGTCAAGCATTTAACGACGCAACAACCGCTATGTCCGCATTCTTTCTGAGGCAAAAAACTCGTTTAATAACCACATCAAAAACAAAGTCCTCTTAAGCTCCAACGGCGGCAAACCCTTCTGGACTCTTGCTAAATCTATTGGGAATAATTTCTGCAAAAGCACGTTCCCACCTCTTGTCTCAGGGGATGAAATTGTTTCTACCGTCCTGGGCAAGGCTGAACTTTTTGCTTCGTTGTTCGCCGGCAATCTACTCTCAACCCACCTACAAATGTTCAACCACCAACAGTCCCCAATGTCGCGCATAAAATGACGGATATCATTTTCAAAACTAAAAAGGTACGAAAGATGCTCTCTTCTCTTAATACCAGAAAAGCCTCTGGCCTTGACGAGATCCCAGCAACTGTTCTCAAAAAATGCGCACCAGAGCTTGCTCCTGTCCTGACTCGTCTGTTTCAGATATCTTATAATAAAGGCATATTCCCTAGTAACTGGAAAACTGCTCGAGTACAACCCATCCCCAAGAAAGGATCCAAAGCGCTTCCTTGCAACTACAGGCCTATTTATCTCCTTTCAGTCGTCTCTAAAGTGATGGAAAAGTATATAAACGCCGAATTACTAAAACTTCTTGAAAAACACAGTCTAATCCACGACAGGCAGTATGGATTCCGTCAGCGCAGATCAACTGCCGACCTCCTTTCCTTTGTCGCCCATTCTTGGAACAAGTCTATGGAACAACACGGTAAATTCCCAGATTGTTGCTCTAGACATATCAAAAGCATTCGACCAGGTCTGGCACGCAGCGCTGCTCAATAAACTTCCGGCCTATGGCCTACCACCAAAACTTTGTACCTGGACAGCAAATTTCCTCTGCAACAGGAGCATATCTGTTGTTGTGGATGGCCATTCCTCTAAACTGTATCCAATTAATGCAGGAGTTCCTCAAGGTTCAGCTCTAGCCCCTACTTTGTTTCTTCTCCACATCAATGACCTCCTCTCTAGCACATCCAACCCAGTTCACAGCTACGCGGACGACAGCACCCTCCATTCAAATATACAATATTCTAAGCCTGTCTCTTTAGCCCAATTAGATGAGGATCGCAGACTCATGGAGGGTTCTGTCTCCGTGGATCTCCAAAAAATATTGGACTGGGGAAGTAGAAATCTTGTACAATTCAATCCCACCAAAACTAAGTCTTTCTTTCTTTCTCACAAGAGATACACCAGCCCTAGACCCATCACAATGAACAACCAAGTTATTCAAAGTAATGAGTCCTTTTCTCTTGTTGGCATTTCTGTGGATCGAAATCTTAATTGGCACCAACATGTCACATCAATTGCAGAAGCGGCTGCTAAGAAATCAGGTTTCCTCTTCCGGGCTCGCAAAAACTTCTCACCAGCTAATCTATATACCTTATATGCTTCACAAATAAGGCCAAACCTCGTATACTGCTCCCACATCTGTGGTGCCGCTGCCGCTTCTACACTAGCTATTCTGGACTCCATTCAGAAGAGAGCTATACGTCTTATCGGTGACCCTACCCTCACCCAAAGGCTGCCATCCCTTGCCCACCGACGTGCCGTTGGTGACCTCTCTCTCTTTTATATATATATCTGCACGGGCACTGCTCAAAGGAGCTTTCCTCCATAGTTTCCCCACCTGCTGCCCCCAACCAGGGGAACAGAGCGAATGCACCCTTTTCCTGTCCAGGTCACCAGACATAGAACATCCTGTTATGCCCGCTCTTTTGTCCCGAGGACTTCCAAGTTGTGGAATTCCTTACCGGCACATGTTTTTCCTTCTCCTCCGAACCTCCAAACCTTTAAGTCCAGAATTAACAAGCTGCCTCTTTCCTCTGGTGTGTTGTTGATATTAAAAAAAAGAGCAGCAATTTGTAAAAGAGATTGAGCTCTGTTCAAATTGCTTAAAACAAAGATTTTCGACTAAATTTAACAAAACTGTTACCAAAAAAGGAAAAAACGTCTGTGCGTTATGGTAGTGAATTTTCAAAAAAAAAATGTTTTTAATAACTATATAATATGTCTTTTTTTAATAACAATAATAATATTATTTGTTGTAGTTAATTGTACAATATGGTAAATAAGTTCTAAACTTGTGGTTGCCTCTAATACAATTTGATCTAATGCAGGTTCCAAACTTATTGTCTCCAAGAGACACATTCTGACACTAAGAGCTTAAATTTTGATACATCAAGTTGATCAAATTTATTTTACCAGTTATTTATTCTATGCTCAATTTCAATCGGTGCGTTCATTTTATATTTATCCAAATAAGGCTAAAATCTGAATATAAATTTTGACATATATAACCTATACAGTAGAAACAATGTACCACATTTCAGCAAAATAACACTTTATTGTTTGAAAAAGTTTCAACATTAAAAAATAATACAAACGGAAGCATCGCTGAAGGCGTTAATTTCGTGGTATCCCCTATTTATGGGTAAAAACCACGTATGATAATTTTTGATATTCGCCAAAAATGTGGAAAGTTGCAAAACAATTAATTTAACTCAAAACCGATGAACACTATCAATTTCTTTCCTGACAAACATGCATTATAATTCGATGGATGTGCAAAAATTCAATAAAATAAGGGGTGTTTCATTAAAAAAACGACTTATAGGCCACCCTGTGATTACTAAACTAACTTTGTAAGATGTAAGCTCGAGACATCCTATAATTGACGTAGACCATTTTTCCTCGTTTCTTGTATAATAACGGATATATTGAGCTTTACCATAAAATAGTGTCAGCCTGTATACATGGGTTGTAGCGGACTTAGCGCTCATTAGAAGAAATCCTCTCACAATTCAAAAGTCGCGGTCTCCTCCATAGCGAATTTTTTCTACGAAAATTAGCTAAAAATTACAGACTATTAAACCATACGCTCTATAACTAAAATTACTGCGAAACTATCAGAGAAAGGGTCTATTTTAATTTATGTTTCTGCAAGTATTTTCGTCAAATGAAGTACAATGTCGGTTGAAACTGAAACTTAAGGCTTTGTAAAACACGTTTCGTGTGACATGTTCTCTACATAACCCGTATTTGTTTAAGGTTATTTGCCTAAATGTTGCCAACGTTTTAAATCGCGACTTTTGCGTTTTAAGAAGAAAAACTATAAAATTTGCAAAATCTTTTTTATGGTATTTCTTTAACTTTTTGCGCCAAAAACCTTATCTTGGTCTGTAATCTATACAACAGCTTTTGTTATCCACACCAAATATTTTGATATTATGCGTTTCTCTGGTTATCAGTGGCACCCAAAATTTGTTCTTTAAATTTCCATAACTTTTTTCTTTAACCCAGAGACCTAAATTTAGGTGTTTAGTATACCTTTTATAATGTAACCTGCGTACCGAATTTGGTTAACATAGCTTTCTTATTTACGATGATAGATTTTTTTTTAAAGGAAATCCAACATTTTCCAGAAACAACCGGTGCGATTTTCCTGGCTAACGAACGCACTTACCAAATTTAATTAAAAGTGGCTCATTATTTTTTGGGTTATCGATCAATATGATACATATATCATACCTATATATATATATATATATATATATATATATATATATATATATATATATATATATATATATATATATATATAGGGAGAGACCTTTCCGCAGTCTTTCCCTAATTCCCTAATTCCCTAATCCCCTAATCCTATTTCGCTCGTGGGTGAGTAAAGAACACTAGTCGTACCTCGCACATCGTCGTGCACAGGCAGTATGACCAACAGGCCCTGCAATAGTCATTCTATTACGCAAAAGTGACAAGTTACAATTATAAGCAAAACCTAACACTTTTAATTAATTCACAATAAATTTTAAATCTGTTGGTCCTTTTATCAGCATTTAATATAGTTAATAGTTTTTTTTGTAAAAAAGTACACTTATAAAAGTGCCTTAAATGAAATGCAACAAAGAAGTTGGGCAGATGCAGTTGGCCAAATCCAGTGTTGTCAAAAGCAAAAGCTGACGAAGTTAACGACAGGCATAAGTTTGTAATTAAAAGTTATAGAAAATATTGGTGTGCTTAAATCGCTACATTCTGCACAATATGTTCTTTGAAATGTTTATTAGTCGTCATTACTATTATCTTTTATTGCGTTGCCTTCCATTTATTGTAAAATAACTATGCTTTAAAGAAGTAGTAGCACCTTAACCTTTCGTGTGCATTTGTTTAAAGGGCAATTTATTAATTATTTATTTCAGTAAATGAGGCACTTAAGGAAACAACGAAAACGTTGCCTATTTTTTCAACAAAAATCTATTTGTGAACTCTCATAGAATACATCCGTCTTACTAATACCACTGGCTACAACATTACAGCTAATGTATAAATTAAATACTGGTATATATTTCCTTTTAAGGTTTTCGTTTTATCTTATTCAAAGAATATTCTTTACCATGAACCAAATAGGGCTCACCTCCTTTCAAGTCACTTGCGTATTCAGTTAGTATTCATAAATAAAAAAGTATGCATTTTATACATAATAAGTATACATTTACCCGTATTGATCATAGTATGTAAAATATGTAAAAGCCTGTAGAAAATAAATAAAATTTGTTGGAAATTCAGATCTGCTGTCGGCAAACATTTTTCCAAAGCCTTCAAAGGTTTTTGTAATATAACCCCACTTTTTGTGTTTTTAGCATACTAAAAGTTATTTGCATAAAGAACACTCTTAAGATCATGCAATGCTTCTTTTAGTATATCTTACTGACATTACATTGCTCAGTTCTGAATTTTAAATATCCGTTGATCCATAATCTAGAGACAATCCAAATTACAATCTTCTTGAATACAAAATGCTAAGCCCCCTATTCAAATGTAAGAAAAAGTCTGGAAGCATCGAGTAGCGAATTTTCCTAAACATCTTTCAAATCTGAAAAATCCTCGAAAAGTAAAAAAAAAGGTGTCTGCGAAAAAAAGAAATTTAGTTTGATAGAATTCCATTCACATGTTGCCTTTATAAAGTGTTTGCTACATATTAACGTCGAAATATATTGATTAAGAGAAAATCAGTTTATAGAAATTTTAAAAAAGTTGACGAAAATAACACTTGGCATACCTCTTCTTCACTTGTTACTTGGTTATTCAAACCTCTTAATAGAGCTGCGAGGCTGATAAGCACGATATTTCTTGGATTTAATTCTGCGAAAGTAGGTGTGGGCAAACTTCTACTTCGATATTTTTTCATGTCCCTTAATTGTAAATAGCCAATGTATTCTATTGCTCAGCCTCTCCTCTTCCTTGTATCCACCGCTGTCACAAGCTTATCTGGTGTCCCTCACGCTCACCCAATTTGCCCATTATTATACTGTTGGTCCAACCTAAACATATAGATGGCGCTACTTGACTGCTGTCGAATGGTACTCCTGTCTATACCTACTCAAAATCGATGTCAGGGGCTTAAGGGCAAGGCAGAACCTTTCTGGATCCCGTGTAGTTCCAGCACTTTCACCAGCCAAGGATTGGGTACACTATCAATTGCCTTTTGATAATCGATATACGTTGTAAGAAGCGGCCTTTTTTCTGACTGATATTATCAGTAATAACAGCATCAACTGTCAATTGTTCTTTGTACCCCCTCGTTTCTTTCGACATCCCATCTGCTCTTCGTCTAATAATTTGTAATTGTCTAATTGGATGCACAGTTTTTGAGATATATATTTTGTAAATTGTAGGACGGCACGTAATCGGACGATATTTTGTTGGTTTAGCTGTACGCTGGTAGTTTTTGGGCAGCAAGTAGGGTATTCCCATAGTCAAAAACGTAGGTGTAAGTTCAGAAATTTTTAGGAACATTTTAAAACACCTACTCAATTGTTCATGTGTTGAGGTAACTTTATGTAGCAGACGCTCTGGAGGCCGTCCACAGCGGGAGATTTTCAATCCAGAGTTTTAGTTATAGCCTCTGTCACCTCTTTCTTTTCTACTGAAGCATCGTTTTTACGTAAGCCTTTCTTCTTTCTCATCAAAAATCATTTAGCAGATTTATGAGTGTTAGGTAACTCCAAGATGTCTTTACAAAACCTGCTGATGTCTTGTGCTTTTGGAAACACTTCTTTTTTTTCTGTGTCAGTTTCAACAGTATTGTTATAAACCACTTTTTGGTCTATGGCAAACTGGTAACTTTGTATACGGCATCTGTTACTTTTCTAGTATCTTTTTGGTTTCTTAACAGATGCGGCTAATTTTCCTTTCAGTAGCTCAAGTACTTCTACTACGGTGGGATATTCACTTGACTTATACTTATTAATTACATTTTTATCTGCACTTATCACTTTTCTGCGACTGTGGCCTCTTATGAATTGAGTAAGCATACCAATTTCGCTGCTAAGTTTTTTATTTTTATGTCGATTCTTCGTTTACACGCAAGGGTTCTTTTTAGTTTTTTTCTCTCTTTTTCTACAATGGCCCATTAAGAGTGAAGGCTGTATAAGCTTCTACATATATCAAAAAACGAAGAGGCTCTATGGTTGTATTCTCTTGCATTTTCTGGACTTTGTCGGATCTACCTGCCTTATGTACTTGAACATGTCTTCTTCTCCTTTTGTTAGAACTGAAGTGAGAGTTTGTTTGACGACGAAGCCTTTTTCAGGCTTGGGGGCCTCCCAATTAGTCCAAGTTCTATACACACTCCCTTTTTTATGTTGTTGACTACATCAGCTGGCAGACGATTGTTAATGGATGATAACCGTTGCTGATCCAGAATATTCGGTATTGTTCAACTTCCTCTTTGTGAAAACATGTATGTTGCTAGACGATGTAGTTCCGTGCTTTACAGTGTGTTAGTTGTTTTCAACTTTGTGATTATTAATAACACCGAACTATAAATTCATTTATATGTTGCGATCACATAGTTCTTAGCCTTTTAGGGGCTAACCGGGTGGGCTACAAGACTTTACTGACCCATATTTCCGACGGTTCCCGTCCGGATTCTGCAGTCCGCCTGAATACCTATTACGTCTTATACAAACCATTTTCTACAAATAAATTGGGTGTAGAAAATAAGCTTCTGTTGGCAGGTCACCGACTACCCTTGACTACAGCCGCTCCTAACCTGGAAAACAGACGCTGTCGAGATGTCGCCCAATCTAGCACATATGCCATTCTACTGCTGGTTTTGTTTCATCCTGGGTATTTTATTTTCTCAATGTCCTTCTCAGTGATGAGCTTTTCCTTATTCGCAAAGGGAAGTGAACACTCACGGGTTTGCTTGTTCTATATTTTGTTATTATTGTCATTGTTATCGATTTCGCCTGAAATGCTTTCACATTTCCTCAATCGGGAACATTCACTTTCAGCGCTCTCAGATATCAAAGAGATTGAGCTTAGACGAGGTTCCTTTTAAGTTGTCGGGCCCTGAACGAAAACTAGTCACGACTTCATTTCCCAGAAATCACCGCACAATGCGGGCAGTTGCGAGGTTTACTGCTTTCTGCAGAGCCTTATATAACTACTTTCGTAGGCCCACTCTTATATTATAATCCAGCAGATATCTGGGAACTACAGAAGTTGACAACATGACTATCGAATACTACCCGCCCCCCACTGTCTCGTCACTTGCATTTTATGATTTATGTACCTTATGACCTCGCTGCACTTTGTCTTCACATTATTGATATTCGGAATGGCCATATCAATCAGCTACACTTGTTTGCAGGACTTATCGACTATTATTATCTATGGCCTATTGTGGGAAACTCGTTGTGTCTAAGAGCACAATCCGATCCCAATTCAACTTGTATCCGGAGTTCTCTAAAATAGGCTCAGGTGTTATATATATATATATATATATATATATATATATATATATATATATATATATATATATATATATATATATATATATATATATATATATATATATATATAGTGTGGTATCTTACTAAGGTTAAAAGATCTCATTTTAAAAGCCAGTTCTTGATGAAGTATTTCCAGGACTGCATCCTTTGGCTCCTTCAGTTTAGTTTGGATGGTCTGTGACGCCTGACAGTCAAATCTGCATTAATCATCTTGGATCGAAAGATTTCCAACTATATGCTTCATGTAGTTTCTTGTTAGAATGACCTAATCTTATTTGGCCAGCAAAATCCCCCCTGTCTCGGGAAACATTTGTCACCAACAAGTAGTTTGACGCCCATTTGTTGAGATGTGCTTGATAGGTCTTACTCAGATGACGCCCAAGGATAGGCTTCTGCATCTTGAGTTATAGTTTGCTTTATGAACCCAATAGTGACTTTGTATTTCACCTTTTCTTAATTACTGTAACGGCATTGAATCATCTGCATCGCATATGACACGGTGTAGTTAGCAAGTTATCGCCTGCTGATGGAAACATGTACGCAGGTACAACATTTGTTGGCCCAATTGCTTGCCAATATCCAGAAATCCTCTTTTGCCTTGGTGTTTAGGTAGGGTTACTCCTTCAAGAACACTATGAGGGTGATGCTTGTTTGATTTTGTTAGGAGTGATCGCACCTTCCGTAGATTATCGAAATCCGTTTTAATCGAGTTGACAATCCCAAATAAATAACATATTTCAGAACATTCATATACATTCAGGACCTTAGTCAGGTTATTGATGTTGAGATGTGCTCGCAACATCTGCTTTACTTGCGTAAAATTCATTTGTTAGTTCGGTCTCCATTGATTGATTATCCTTGTTTGCTGGTTCACAAGAATTTATAACGATTTTCTACATCCATTCAGGCAACTTACTGGCCATTATTCATTTCATATGCAGCTTGTTGTATCTTTCCTTTAACTACACCCAAGGGGAGATTATCAAGCCCAAATTGCATGTCATTATATCCGAGAAACCCTTCTGCGATTTTAAAGAGGTGTTGTAGATAGTTGCTTGTACAGACGATCAGCTTAATATTATTCGTAAATAGCAAATGATTTAGCCTTGTTTCTTGTTTACGCTTTGGCACTGCTGTTCATACCAAAGCCGTCTGGTAAAGTTAAGATGCTTTGATAGTGGGTTGAATGCAAGGTGGAACCACAATGGACTTAGTGGCTCGCCTTGAAATATACCTCTTCTTATTGGTGCGTGTCAGTTACGATGCTATTATCTGTTTGTGCAAGTATCTGTCGTTCACCAGGTGGACAATGTATGTTTTAGAAACTCCAGATTATAAGTGTCGATCAAGTATATCTTCAGCACACACATGATCCATTCGTGTGGAACTAAATTGAACGATTTCTTGTAATCCACGCAGGCAGAAAAAAGGATTGCTTCGGCCATTGTAAGCTTGATTGGGCACAACCAAATGAATAATTAAGTGTTTATTGCATCCCATGTCCTTTAGCACACTTTTTTCACTGGAGTGGAATTATGTTATTCGCAGTGCGAATATATGCGTCTCTCAGGGCAGGATGTCACGTTATATAGAGTCGGATTACAAGTTAATGGCCGTTACATGCCAGGGTCTGCAAAATACTGCGGGTTCTTTGATCAAAAGTTCTACCAGAAAAATCTTTAAAACGTATGTTTCTCAGAGTGCAAGAAAAATTTTGTGTATGTCAAAAATAGCAGCACTTATTATTACAGCCAATGGATGATATATGAACTGAAATTACCCCAGCCAAAATTTTAGACGCCATCAGGCTTAGGTGCCTTCCAGTTATGAAGCCCTATAAAAACCTAAGCGACTTCATCTGTGGTACAGGGGTAATGATGGACCTGTCCATAACTCTGACAAGCTCGGTGTTCTTTGTTGATCCATCTAGCGTCAATATCGACTTTCCTAGAACGCGTATACAGAAAGCTTATGTCTTAAGTGTCCAAACTTTTTTGTGCTCTGTCGTTGACTGGATCTTCTGCTGAGTGTTTTCTGACTCGCAGTATTGTTTTCTCTACAAGCTTGTAAATTTTTCTTGTCAGCACTACCCCAATGTATTGCGTCAGTGGTCTTATTTTTTTGAAGTGTTTTCACAGTGTTTATCAAATCTGCGGTGTCACCCTTTGACGTGAGGTTCTGTAATTAGATCCTCGGTCAGAAATATAAATGACTAGAGCTTTGACTGCTGCAATGGTTACACAGTAAATCAGCGCATGCAGGTGCTTCGGTGTGTTGAACGTTAGAAGGTAAGATGGCGGTAATATTTTGTTTAAAAGTTCCAACTTGGTTGCTTCTAGATGATCCGATCCTAGGTAATGATGGTTTACTGAAAGGATTCTTCCCTTGTATTCCGCAACTGCGCGTTGTATTTCTGTGGATAATTTGTCAATGAGTTCCTTATTCTTCTGGGTGTCCTTGATGTACGTCTCTTGCTCAGTATGTACAAGTTACAGATCCCTACTATCAATCCACCGTAACTGGTAGGTTCGTAGTTTAACGTTCAATTCCTTTGTGGATGGTATTCAATCTCGTTTGTGGAATAAGATTGCTCTTAAGTATGACACGATACGGATCCGCCACTTTTTGTTAAGTTACCTGTATGTCACCTATACATTATGTTCTCATTATGTATTATAGTGATAAATCTATATTCAGTATAAGCTTGTTGCCTATGTCCGTTTGTCTGTTGTCCGAGCGGTATTACTTTGTAATAAAAGCGCATAATTGTTTTGTTTATTTCTATAATCAATTTTGTATTTTTTGGATATTACCAGGGATTGGTATCAAGAAGTTCACCACAAACCTTTTTTTGTCTTTTTGCACGTCAGAATGAGATCAGTGTCGCTGTTTGGTATTGGCCAATTTGTTTGTATTTTGTTGTTTTAATAAAGACGGTTTTACCCATATGCACTGATGTCTGGCGGCTCATATTGGTAATATGGAACAGTATTTGTAAGGCCCATGTATTTATCCTGCAGCTTTAGGTGTATGATCTTCCCAACTATGTTGTATCGATCTAGGTAGGACCTGGGAGTAGCATTAAGCAAACAGTAAGCATGTGGTCCACGGTTAGCTTCATCTGATCGCACATGCGACATTTGACGTTTTCCAATCTTTCTCCTAGAACTCGCATTCGATATGTCCTTGTTGTGATTACCTGGCCATGTATAGCTGATATGAAACTTTTAGTTTCAACGTAAGGTTACCCCAGCGTAAAAAATACGCAGACGCTTGGGTAGGAATGATATCTACCTCCATTACGGCTAAGTGGTCTCCATGAGGTGGCTTGCTTCTCCACTGTTGTGGCCCTTGGTCAGGGGTGAAGGTCCGGCGATAGAATAAAATATCTTATCGGCTCGTCTTAAGGTGATGCTCTCTTATCAGCTTTGGTAACAGCTAACTGTAGATTGATGACTTCTGTTTTTTCCAAAAAAAAGTTTTACAGTTGCTTATGGTGTCTAACACACACATCCGGAATTTTCCTCTTTTCAATCTTCTGTGGGAGATGGAATCTTTCAATAGAAGATTTTAGTGATGGGCCCTGTGGTTTCTAAATTCCATGCTTATCTTTATGTTTAGCTCATTTCGTTCAGTGTTGGTTCATTTTATGATAACAAAGCTGTGTGTTATGGCACATTTTGTATACGTGTTGATTGCCTTTGCCATGTTTCTCGCCGATAGTTTAGTGCGGATAATAGAGTGAATTCTCTTAATGTATGTATTATTGTTACCAATGTAAAATATTAATTTCCATCTTGGCGGCCCAGCTCACTAACGAGCCGAACTTGTTTGATTTAAGTTTAGCAACATTGCATGTTTAGAAAAAGTTTTCGTGCGTAAACTCCTTCAATAGTTATAGATATTAATATAAATGGTTAACATCAAGCCTATAGTTTACTATTTGCCTAGCGCTATCACCGGTAAAAGCATAGGTGCATCCTATAACCATTAAATAAGATGATACCAAAAGCAAATAGTTTGAAGAAAATCTAATTAAAATATCACTTTTTATTGAAATGAGTTTTCTAAGCTATAAGATAATCTGACAACAGCGATAATAAGCGATCTCTATTACCTGTAATCTGAGCTGGCAACATTGTGGGCTGAGGCGTACTCGACAGATGAGGCTCATTTTTTATAATTTGGGATCCTGAAACAATAAATCCAACCATCAGTGACCTCTAATATAAATCCCCTAACTGAGACAACAACTCCGAACAAAGTTTTAATGAAAAACATTTTTCCAGGGCATTTGTTTTACGTTTCTTTAGACGCAATAAACGACATTCTATAATGGTTTCTTTTTGCTCGACAAAGACTTGGATTTAAAAGATTCTGACATATAAATTAGCTACATATTATCTTGATCATTTTATTGTATGATTTATTATTTCGAATTAAAACAAAGGTAAAACATTAAAATTAATTAAAACTTCATAATTGTCATTGAAAATGCCTTTAAAAATGTTCAGCTTTTTTAAAAAGAGAGGTGCGAAAATGTAAAAAAAAAATTCGTCTTTTTATCATTGATTTCCTATAACTTTATTATTGGTACATGTGAAGGAAAATTTACGAGAGTATTACAAGCTTTTCGTACATATTTTCTTACAAACAAAAAATGGAAGGTGATAAAAGATATTGAAGTTGAGAAAAGGCCGCGCTTACATCCATTGACTTTAGCAATGTCACCAAAACTTATTCAAAAACAATTTAAATAAAATATGATCTTATTTCCTTCTACATACAGACTTGGAGGCTACTTCTCTGGCTTCACTGTTGGGTTTCGTTTCTGTAGGTGAAGCGCGTAGCCAGCGCGTAAGCTAACTGGAGCAAGAGGCCCTTATGAATTTAAGATGTTCTCGGATGTTCTTCAACGTTTCTGTGACTAGTTTCGCTGCTTGACAGCATTCTCAATGTAATTTCCTTTTTTATACAGCTAATGAAAACCGTTATATGAATAATTTCCTATTAAATTTTATTCGGACTAAATTAATGGGACAAGCACGTCTTATAATAAATACAAGATAATAAACTAGAAATGCAATCATGCAGAATTTTACGGATCAGAGAGACGATATAAGTCTCCGCGCGGAAATGGTGACATTAAAAGAAAGGAACTGGGAAGACGCACTTGCATTTTCGAACCGGTGCCGACATATAGAACAATTACTCATTTCTAACTTAGTCGCTAATGAGAATAACGAGGCAGTACGGGTACTTAAAATGACAATTTATCAAAATGAAACGTAAAATGCATTTTTAGGTGAATTAGGGAATCCAAAGGGGATGGTCTTAAAGTCAACTAACCCCCAAAGTATAGAACAAGCATTTAAATTCGTGCTTTCAGAAGAAAATTTTGATTATAGAGATAAAACAATAAATAGATCAACTTTTAACAAGAACAAAAACGACGAACATAACAGACAATCTTTCCAAAGACAAATCAGCCCAAATTTTAATAACGTCCAGTTCCATAAACCGTTTCAACAGAATCATAGACCTTTTCAGCAACAAAATAACTTTCAAAATTTCCAGCCCAGACAAAATAACCAATTTACGCCTTGACCAAATTGCCAACAAAATATCAAAAAATGTGATACATCGTTTTTGCCAATGGGAATTGGAGTCCCATGGAAATGACAAAATTAGGGAGGTTCTTAATTACATTACTCGTAAAAAAAATAGACATGCCATCTACAGGACGCTCTCAAATTACTTAGCCAGTCTTGGTACAAAAAATAGCGAATTTTCATGAAATAGATTGTTTACTAATCTTCATGTGAATTTTTTTAAATTTTTTTCAAAAAGCTTCCTATGAATAACTGTATCTTGGCTGATGTAGTTTTTGTGTAAATTACGTGGATAGGTTCGTTGACCAAGAAAATCAGATTATTTTTTTTTTTGGGAAAATTTTTGTACTTAAAAAAATGTTAGTTTGATGAAATACGGTAAACTGTTTCTACTATAAAGGTTACAACATTTTATGTCTTCCTTAAAAAACATATTTAACATTAAAAACAGTTCTATGAAAATTCGCTGCCATAACGCACTTGCTGCATCTAGACTTTAGTAAATTTTACTAAAATATTTCCAAAAAATTCATTTGGAATGGACCCTATGTCTTGGCAGTAGTTTTAGTTAGAGATTCTGGTTTAATAGTCTATAATTTTTAGTGAACTATCGTGGAAAAAAGCTCAATATAGCCGTTAATATACGAAACACGAGAAATAATTGCAGATGTTAATTATGGGCTGCATCTCATAAAATTAACTTTACAATCACTGCGTGGTCCATAAGTCGTTGGTGATAAAAATGTTCTTTTTTAAATCGAACACCTCTCATGCATTTTTGCATTTTTCATCGAAATATAATATACGTTTGTGAGGAAAGAAATTCCGGACACGGCAAGTGCGTTTTGGTAGCAAATTTTCTATAAATGCTTTAATTTTCAATAACTCAATTGGCTATTAACTTAGGATTTGTTGGCTAGGAAACCAGTTTTTTCGGGAACATTTTAAGTTTATTTTCGGAAACTTTTTTTACATTTTCAAACAATAAAGTTATTTTGATGAAATATGGTACATTCTCGCTACGGTAATATGGGTTATACTGGCAACGAAATTTGATACCGGCTTTAATTAAAAACAGACTTATTGCCATTAAAAACATTTTAATGAAAATTCACTTCCATAACGCACTTGCTGTGTCCAGACTTTTTTATTTATAGCTCAACTAGAAAATGCAACACGTTAGTGCAGATAAATCATTAATGTAATTGATTAACGTTCACCTTGCATTTATCGATTATCAAGTTATCTGCGTTGAAATAAGCATGTTCCCACCTCCTTTCTTAGTAAACTTTAGGCTGTTCTACCCAATTTACAAAGTTTGTAAGATAAAGAACTTTATACCCACTTCTTGCACTACAGGCACCATATTGATCGATATATAAGCGCCAAAGGGGCATTATTTTTATATAAGTTTGTGCTACATCCAAGGCCCATCTATCATTTTAATTTTTATGAGGCTTGAGTTATCTGCTTTGATGTAAGATGTTCCGCAAGAGATTGATTTGCTTCTTCGTTAGTCAATCAACGTCGCATTGTAAGCTTTTTTAATATTCAGATGCTGCTACATGTCAATTATGCTTATGTAGCTGGTGTAAAACTTTTCAAGCATTCATCGATTTGTAGTCATCACTCATCGCCGATCCATAGGCAATACTTGAGAAGTGAAATATTCTTTTATAGCAAACGATGCTCATATTTCAAAATGTAAATGTTTTAGTTCTATCTTGTCTCTAATCTTTTTTTTTACAATAGTATCTTGTTATGCTACTAAAACTATAGGTTACAAGTAATTTTAACATAAGGTTATTGCAATTATTTTGTACGTTTTTCTGTTAATTTTTTGTGTGTGTAGGTACGGCTTACTAAGTTAGAGCAGCATAATTTATCGACAAAATGCAGACACGTATTACGGGAGGAGTACAGACTGTGTACTTTTTTTCTTTAACGTCGGTCTATCTGCGCGACAATGTCCAATCACCCACGCCAGGGAGCAGTTTCACCACACTATCATGGAAATTTTGCCGAACTCCTGCCTTTGTGTAAGGAGGGTAGGGATCTTTAGCGTACCTAACATCGCATGGACACGGGAACGACGGGCTCGGTACTTAAAGACCTAAGTCACCTTTTCATAAAAAAGAGGATAAACATGTTTTTCATAGCAATGATCACAATGCAATGCTCTTTCTTGTTGACGGGATTCCCTGTATACATTTTTCAATCTGCTATCCTCAGCATTTAAAGTACCCTTTGCTTTTGCCTATGTAGACCTCCTCCAATATCGTTTCACAAAAACGATTGATGATTTTTCACTGCGTGATCACTTACACCATTTCTAGTTTTCACCTTTGTTCTTAAAATTGAATTTTAACGCGGTCTGTTACTGGAAAATTATTCCGTGTCAACTGTTTAAAACATGACTTTATTATTTTAGACAAACGGACTTTAAGGTTTTAGGAGGAAAAGCCCATTTTTTCTTTAAATGCAAATAACTTTTTTATCTTTAAACCTACAGATATAAGTTTTGGTACGTAATTTACTTGTAACGACGCAAACCCACGTACAAAACTAGGTTGCCATAACTGCTAGCTGATTTTCTTGGCCAACGAAACACTTGCAAAAGAAAGGTATTCAGAATTTTTCATCCTCTGAGGACGCCTGCTAACTTTGTTAGTTAAACAGTCATCAGTTCTTTGAAACATGTGTTGTGGTGATTTGGGTTCTCCAGGTGTACTAATCAGTGCTCATCATAGGTTCCAATCTTCAGTTAGGAAGGTACTTTCCAAATTTGATCAAAATCGACCCATTATCTTTTGAGTTATCGGTACATAATATATATATATATATATATATATATATATATATATATATATATATATATATATATATATATATATACATATATAGACGTATAAAAATTGAAACTGGCCCACATATGTGTTCTAGGAGGGCTATACGCGCTCATTTGAAGAGATTTTTAAAATTCGAAGTCGTGATCTCCTCATTTGTGAATATTTCAAAGAAAGGTTACTAGAAACTAAAATCGGTTGCAGAAGAAAAAAACGAGTACATGTGAAGCTACGGGAAAAGTCTACGGCTGTGTTAAATATGGAACGGTTTATCTAAGTTAGGGCAAGAACAAACAACCAGATATGCTATTCAAATTGAATTAAGTCTTAAAAGTTTTCATCTCCTCTTTTTTAAATTATCATTTTTAACAAAAACTCATCGGTATCACAACAGTCTGATCAGATAACGGTAAAATGAAAGAGTACAAAAAAATTAATAACAAGTGAAGTCACTAACTAGGTAAGAGCTCGTCTTATTATAGGAATCGACTATCTGATGCAATTCTTAGACCACTGGACCACCGTCGACATGACAGATGTATGTACTAACAGTTATATATGCTAGTACATATGTTAATTTTCTAACGTCGCTTTATTATTTATCCCAAACAATTTTATTTACAATGGATTTTTGCTCACATTTTAACTAAATGAAGGCAAATAGCGACATATCCTAATACCCATCGAAAGATCAATAAAAAGTACAGAAACTAACGTTATAAAATATAGGGTGTTTTATTTAAAATAAGAGAGTTATTAGGTTTTAAAGTTGTTATGATTGGTCTATTTCGGACATCCTGTCTAACTTGGACTAGCTTTAGTGAATTCCAAATATTTTGTGGCATTTTAGAATTTACACTTTAAAGTTTCAACCCTTCAGGTTGAAAAATAAGAGAGATACAGGTGTGCAAATGTGACAATGTTGGTTAAGAAATTTTCGAAAAAAGTCAAATATCTCGAAAAATGGGTGAGAAAAATGACATAACGTGAAACCTACCATAAAATTTGACGATCAATCTAGATCCGTAATAAAGTCCGAAAAAAGTCAAATATCTCGAAAAATGGGTGAGAAAAATGACATAACGTGAAACCTACCATAAAATTTGACGATCAATCTAGATCCGTAATAAAAAAACACCATCTTCCATTTGAAATGAGAAACTTATGGAATGTCTAGCTGGGACACCCTCACACACACACACACACACACGCGCACGCACGCACACGCGCCAACACGCGCACGCGCGCGCACACACACACACACACACACACACACACACACACACACAGACATATATATATATATATATATATATATATATATATATATATATATATATATATATATATATATATATATATATATATATATATATATATATATATATATATTGAAACTGACCCAAGAAAATGGAACCTGGTAAACAACTTAAGGAACCATCTAGCGAACAGCCACCTACAGTGGAACCATTTGCTGGTGATGACTCTCCACTTGCAACTAAATGCCAGCTTCTACAAAAATATTCCCAATTAGGAAACAAGCCGAACGAGATATTAAAAAGTATGGACGCAGCAAGTGCGTTATGGTAGTGAATTTTCATAGAAATGATCTGGCACCAAATATTTTTTATAACTCTTTTTCTTGTAACATAGAAATCTGAATTTTGATGTATAGCTTACTTTTTGTATTGCAAACCTACCTACGAAATTACCATAGTTTTTTATTTTTTGAGATAAAAATTTTTTCGAAAGAAAACTCAAAATTTGCCCGAAAAACCTTGTCCGCTTTTCCTGGCTAACGAACTTCTCCAAACCACTTAAAAAAAGATGGTACATGCTCAATTTGTTCAAAATGGGTCCACTGTTTTTTTAGTTATCGGTGTGATACGCGCGCGCACGCACGCATGCACCTACGCGCACACACACACACTCAAATATATATATATATATATATATATATATATATATATATATATATATATATATATATATATATATATATATATATATATCAACTTATAAAAATTGAAACTGATCCCGGATATGGGTTCTAGGGGTCCTAGTTCGTGCTCATTCTTGGCAAAAAAATTTCAAAATTCAATAGTCGGGATCTCCCCATCAGTGATTTTTTTCTACGGAAATTCACTAAAACTACAGAGTAAGGAATGTGGTTGTGGGATCTGCAGCGAAGCTAGTGACGACCCAAATTACGTTTGCTCCAGCTGTACAATATTAATTTTTTCTGTTAACTTTAATATGTTTATTTTAGAATCAGAATTTATTTTTTAGTTGAACTTCAATTGTAATTCAATGAAGACGTGATTTATTAAGAAATTTGCATTATGGCTTTAATAAATTCATAAAAAAGGGCCATACTCGAAGCTTCCTTTACAATTATTTATAATCTTTGGTGCTAAAGAAGGATTAACACAGCGCCTACATAACCAGAAATGCGATTTTAATATACAGCCAAAGCAACCTCAAATTTTTTACTTTGGCGCTCCACAATCAATTTTTTTTCAGACATGCGTTGAGGAAAACGAACCATATTTGGGTGATCGATTGCCAATTAGCCACAAGGCACGATGCAATTTTAAAAAATTAAATTTTCCAAGTTTGTGACTTAAAGTAGCAAAATAGGTTAAAACCTATGTTTATTGTCAACAAACAAAACTTTTCTACGAATTGTACTATAAGCGCTTTCAGATCATACAATCTTGATGCTTTCCCCAAAACGTTTGAAGAAACAAACTTAATTAACCGTTTATTTGACAGCTACGTTATAAACGAAATAACTTTTATGAATACACTCAAAATATACATTTAATAACATCAACACTTTATGAGCTTTGACGCTATATTTTGTTGGATGCAAACACGGAACAAACGATAAATTTACTGGTGAATGTCAAGGCGAATCGATTCACTAACTTCAAACAAATGAGCAACAATTATAGCTCGCAGTCACTGCGATACTACAAAAATAAATGGGGATTTTGACCCAGTGAAAAACGAAACTTGGCTAGCGCCGGGCATACGCATTTTAAAATCTATAAGGAGAGCATGAATAATCTAATTTAACACCGGAAAGACGATTGATTTAAAACAAAGGCCAGCGCTTCATTGTTTTAACAAATGTATAGATTTTACCACTCTTGCATTGAACGATGTCAAATAAACTAACAAGATTCTAGAACGATTCATTCGTATTTGTTGGGGATTGTATATTTTGACAGAATTTAGCATAAACTCCAAAATAAAAGCTGAGTCTTGTAACCAATACCGGTGGTTGGTGGTTTTGATTAGCCCATGGAGTAAAAAATAGTCTAGCAAGCTGTATGCGTTCTCCAGGTTGGTTAATTATATATGTTTAGGATATATAATAGTACCTAATTTTGAACGGAAGAGATTAACTTGTTAGTACTAGTAGTTTATACAGGGAGATTTAGAGCTTGGGGGCCAAACTGCTGACAAAAAAAACTATGTCCGAAAAACGTTCGCTAAGGTGCTGCGGCCCTCTGACGCTTTATGAAAGTTTAAATAAAAAATATGCTGTGCAAAGCTTTTTGGCATTTTATTTTCAGTTTTTAACAAAGTGTCACTACACAACTTATGCAAACTCCATCCTGCAACTTCACGACACCTGTTTAAACGATTTTCTGCAGGCTCTACAAAAAATTTGAATATTACTTTGAACAACCTTAAATGCAGAAGCTATTCATTCAATTAAGTCTTGCTCTGTTTCTACAAGTGATAAACCAGAGATTTTACATGGCACCAAAGGAAGAAATTCAGTTATGTTAAATTGGGTCTCCCGGGGTCCAAAGAACTCAGCCACCTCTGGAAATCGAATGTTGGCAGAAATGCTCATCCAACTACTAACACACCTCTACAGAAAAATGTGTAGGCGCACGATCGTGTTATAGCCACATTTGCTGGCGAACGTTTATTGGGATATTTTCCACAAATTCTGGCAAAGCTCCCTCCAAAATATGTCTGTAGGTGGGTTTAGTTAAACGATCTGGTAGCAGGTATGACCCAGTTAAATGCTCAACAGTATTCGCCCACACGACAAACCAACGTCGATGGTGAAAAATTTGATTGATCGATGCTTTGACGAAGCATCCACCGACTAAATGGAATTCTAAGCTGATAATAAGCAAGAAAAAGTTGTTGCGCATCTAACATTCGTTAAACAGAAGCTTGGGTTGTATTTATAGCTTGTGCAATTTCACGAGTGCTAATCAAAGGCACGTCCGCAACTTGCTAATTTTTCAAATTCGACCGTTCTTTCTGTTTTTTTGCTACACCAGTATTGTGATTGTTAGCTTTAAACTTGCCGGTCTCAGTATGTCGTCGATAAATAGCAATACACTTTTTGTATACATACTACTGCATTTACATTCCCGAGTATACTTGTCTGATCCTAATTCTTCACGTTCTTACATACCTATTCTTATATTACAGTACATGCCTGCCACGACTATGGCAAATCACCGACGCCAGGGAGCAGTTTCACCTCACTATCCTGGAAATTATGCCGAACCCCGCCTTTCTGTAAGGAGGGTAGATATCTTTAACGTGCACAACATGGTCACGGGACCGACGGCTTTACGCCCCCTCCGAAGGTAACGTGCAACTTGCTCAAATACAATGCCACAACCTCGGCTGATGTTAATATTACTGTATCTACTAAAAAAGTGAAAGGGGAACCCTGGAAACGACCCCAGTACTCTTTTGAAGCACACATTCTTACCACTAAACCAGTGAGGCTCTTTGCAGAACATAAAAAGGTCAACGTATTTATTACAATTGAAATAATTTGTACAGGTGATCACAAAGTTGGTCCAAAGTTCATAATAAAAAATCTTTAAAATCTGTAATTCCTTAGCCGCAGACCTGTACTTTATTAGATAATAGGGTGGTAAATTTGAGTCTCTATATTATAGCATAATGTTATATTTTTATATCCCTATTTTACATAAATATTAAATAAATACCACCATTAGACAACTCTTCAAATAACTAACCATGAAAATAATGAGTAAAGTGGGCATTTCTAAGGACTTGTTTATTTCCACGTCAGTGGTGAAGGTTCTTGTAGCTATCGAGTTTGAATGTCAAAAGTGGTTACTGATGTGAGTAGTTATAGAATTTCTCGCCTAAAAAATTGCATTGCGCCAAAATACATCCATCCACTGCCTAAACGATCTAGAAACCGCTCAAAGCAAATGAGAAAATCTATAGGCACGATAGTCCTTACTAATAGCCCAATAAAGACCAACTAACCACGAACAAAAAAAAGTTAGCACAGGAATATAACAAAAAGTTAAACTGAAGAATAAGTTATGCACCGAAAAACACAAGAACAATAAAAACTAAGGTTAACCATGTGTAGACCAAATAATAATAATAATAAGAAGAAAGATGCCCAAGAGAGTGACGACATAGAAGATGAGAAAGATACGGAATCCATTATTTGTTCACATACTTTTCAACGGTCTCCCACAAGAGAAGGGTGGGTGCAGTGTAATAATTGCAAGGGCTGGGCACACGAGGATTATGCGGGAATTGAGGAAAATGACTGCGATCCCTACACTTGTGACTTCTGCCTCCAGAATGAAAAATGTGCACGTTCATACAAAAACATACTAATGTACAAAACTCGTTTACACCTGCCTATGTAGTTTCTTTTTGTGTAATTTTTGTAGTGCATTTAAAAATAGTGGAGTAACATTTTGAGTTTTCTTATTCTTTTGTGTGTTATTATAAGAATGTTGGTACGTTTTTACTGTTTTTTTTTTGTTAAATAAAGTAAGACCTATCTACGTTTGTAAATGTTCACCTATTTTTAACAATTTTGCATTTTTCAATAAATCAATTTAGCGGATCATTTTAAGGTTAAAATGGTATTAATGGATCATTTTCCCGACCAGGTAGGGTAAAATTAAGGCTCGATCAAGTTCATGTTTTTATAAATAACATTATTATGATTGATTATTAAACACTCTGTATATCTAAATCTAAAAGCAAAAGAATTGGGGAATCCCACAACAATAGTTAATATTCCCACTAAATCATACACTTGGTTTACGAGCGATTTTTCCGTTAGGGGGATCATTTTGGGCTCTTCTCCCCTAATTTTTATCTGATCGTGTGTCTTGAATTATTTTACATTTTCTTGTCACTTATAGCCCTCTTTCGTTCCCACATTTCTGAGAGTTCATCTTTTCATTTTGTCTATATTTCTTCGCTACCCACCTTTCTCCCCTATAAGGGTCTAATTGACTTCAATATTTCTGAGGTATCCATGGTCTCCTTGGTCATCATTCCTTCTTCCCTAGTGCATTTTCAGCAAAGGCATCTCCATTATTTCTCCCAGTGCACATATTCTACAGTTAATATTATCCACATTATTTTCTCTTTTATAAGTAAACATGTTCCGGACGCAGCAAGTGCATTATAGTAGTGAATTTTCATTAGAATTGTACATTATCTGTAAAGTATATTATTAAAACTAATTCTTTAAATTTAAATGGACCTGGGAGATCGGTTTTAGAGGTCCCAGTTAGAGATTATTTAAAGAATTTTATATTTTCTATGGAGCTAGAAAATTATAATTTGGTAGAGATATGTGTAAGTACTACAAGTCTCCTTAAAAAAAATTGTGTTACAAATTGCACAAAAGTTTTCCACAAAAAAAAACTAATTCTCTACAAAGGGAATGTACCTGCCAAATTATAAATAAAGTCAGTATCTTTCCTTTTAATTGCTTGGATGGTTTTGTGTTAGTCAACCCAATCGAACTAGTTTTTGCAAATAAAACAACCAGAAAGGTTTTTTAAGACCAATTTTTAGTTATCCGCGAAGCTCATTATGTTATTTTTCTTTAATTTAGTACTCATGCTGCGTTTACATAGGTGTTACTGTGGTTCAAGAGTGAAGATTCTAGCTTAATATGAAATTGAGTTATTGGGTTTTAAAAAATTTTACGTAAATTCTCTACCATAATGTATTTGCTGCACTCCGACCCTTTTCCACACTTATTTACTGTTCATGTATCCACACTCTGAAAATGATGAAATATTGTAGCCCTCCATGTAAGACTGCCAAACAAAACAACCTCAATTTAATTTTTGGAAAAATATTCTAAGCAAATGAAATGGGGTAACAATTGAAACATAAATTTAAAATCTTGGTTCGCTGCTTTGTCGCAGGCGTTCTGCTTCCCCTTCTACATGCATACAACCACCCTCATTGGATAAACAAGAACAATTTAAACAATAAAAGTTTCTTGGGAACAACCCTCAAGAAAATTACGGGACCTGTGGTGAACATAGGGATTCTGGGCGGGGTAAACAGAATTTTAAGTAGGTATAGCTGCAAAATGGGATAAAGCCAGCTTATATAGATGCAACTAAGCTATTTTTTCGCACTTTCCGCTCACATTTTCTTTTTATCTTCTTCCACGCCCAACACCCCTATTCACTACTGGTCCCGTAACTTGGGGGCTGTTTGCAAGAAATATTTCGTGTGGTTTGTGCATTCAGAAGGAGATCTAAGCACGTTTCTGAATATATTTTTTTCTAAAAAGCCCCCGTGTGCTAATATGCAAATTTACCGACAATTTAATTTTTATTTGCAAAAGGAATGTACCCGCCAAATTCTAAACGTAGCACGTATTAGTGAATTTTCGTAGAAAAAATTCACTCATGGAGAGATCCCGACTTTTGAATTTTGAAAAATTTTTTGCAAATGAGCGCGATCTAGGACCCCTAGAACCCATATCCGGGGTCAGTTTCAATTTTTATATGTTATATATATATATATATATATATATATATATATATATATATATATATATATATATATATATATATATATATATATATGTATATATATATATATATATATATATATATATATATATATATATATATATATATATATATATATGTATGTATGTATCACACCGATAACTCAAAAAATAATAGGCCGATTTTGATAAAATTTGGCATGTACCTTTATTTTGTAAATGGCTTGGATAAGTTCGTTAGTCAGGAAAATCGGATGAGGTTTTTCGGGAAAATTTTGAGTTTTCATTCGAAAAAAATTCTTATCTCAAAAAGTAATAAGCCGATTTTAATAAAATTTGTCGTGTACCTTCCTTTTGTAAATAGCTTTGACAAGTTCGTTAGTCAGGAAAATCGGATGAGGTTTTCCGGGAAAATTTTGAGTTTTCATTCGAAAAAAATTCCTATCTCAAAAAGTAATACGCCGATTTTAATAAAATTTGTCACGTACCTTCCTTTTGTAAATAACTTTGACAAGTTCGTTAGTCAGGAAAATCGGATGAGGTTTTCCGGGAAAATTTTGAGTTTTCATTTGAAAAAAATTTTTATCCTAAAAACTAAAAAATCTATGATAACCAAATTTGGTAGGTAGGTTTGGGATATAAAAAGTAAACTATACACCAAAATTTAGATTTCTATGTTACAAGAAAAAAAGTTATAATAATATTTTGTGCCAGATCATTTCTATGAAAATTCACTACCATAACGTACTTGCTGCGTCCAGAGTTTTTTTTCCTTATTAGTCGCTTGGATGATCCGTTTTAATCAACTCAATTGAACCAGTTTCTACAAACAAAATAGCGAAAATTGTTTTTAAAAACAAATTTGTCGTTGCCTGTGAAGCTTATTGTGTTATCTTTTAAATCTAGTACCCACACTGATTTTATATAGTTTTTAGTATGCATCAAAATTGAAGATTCTAGTTTAATGGGAAATTGAATTATCACCATTGGAAATATTGTTACGAATTCGCTACCATAACGCACTTGCGGCACTTAAACACTTTTCAACACTTATTTTCTTCTGCTGTATCCATTTTTTCCCTCAGGGCTCGTCCGCGGCCTTGCCGCCCCGATAGCACAACATGCTGTATCCATACTTTTTGAAATAAATATAAACAATACAAAATTTTCTAATTAAAATTTTAATAATTTATTCAGAGCATCTGTTTATAGGTATAATTTAAATTCTGTATGATATTATGAAGTTTCATTTACCTCAAATTTTCCATATACTACATCAAGAGAAATAAAAGCTAAAGGTAAGCAATAAGTACCTAATTCTAAGGTATTAGCGAATTAGCGGAGTCGATTTCGCGGTTATCTTCTTCTTCTTCTTTCTTTATGGCGTTTGTAAACAAAGGAAAAGAAGAAGAAAATAACATCGAATTAGACTCCGCCGCTGCTGTCAGTTGACAAAATAACAAATGACAAATAGCTAACTGGTGTTGTCAGATTAAACTAGGAAAAGGAGAGGGCTTTTAAATACCGTGAAGAATGGGAAGCTTAATATTTTTACATAATAAAACGTAATTCAAGGTTGCCTTTAAACAAATTGAATCACTATCATTAAAATTTTTATTTATAACTATATATATTTCTAATATCTTCAGATTCAGATGAGAGTATTGGCAAATGGCAACGCCGCTGATTGTTTATTGTAACATATTTTTCTAGCCTGTTTGTTTGAAGTTTGATTTGGAGCATTTGTTTGCAATGGCAGCGTAACCCTGATATGTCTGTCTGACTTTGTATAACATTATAGGCGCCCATTCTGAGGAAATTTCAGGTCATATCGTAAATTATTTATTTTTTATTTAGTAACTCGAAATTTACTAAACCGATTAAGTTTAAATTTGATAGAGAGGACCACTTGTATGATTTTTACCTACCAGTAAAGGTTTAGTTTTCGACTTCTAGTAATTTAAAAGATATTGCGTTTCCAAACAGTTTTTCAGATTTTTTTCTAACAGCATTTCAGTGTCAAAACTGTCTAACGATCTCATCCAAGCTATCAATTAAATAAATGGAAATTCCCAATTTAGTTTTGATTGGTGAATTATTTTCTGAGTTATCGGTTGGATATATATATATATATATATATATATATATATATATATATATATATATATATATATATATATATATATATAAACATTTCAATTGACCTTGGATTTGGGTTCTAGGGGCCCTAATTCGCGCTCATTTGAAGAAATTTTCCAAAAGTATTATCGATACCTCTCTATTAGTGAATTTTCTTAATGAAAATTCACTAAAATAGCAACAAATAAATCCAGAAGGTTAAATGGTGGTAAATACGTAGAGTAGAAACGTAAACGGAAAGGAAAATTAAACACAATCAAAACCGTGATGATAGAAAAGTCAAAAGGTGGTGTTTGGATAAAACACCGGAGAAGCAAACCAGCATGAAGATGTATCAGAAATAATGCGGAATTTTAGTATTTATGATGTGCAGTTACAGCTTATTTACACGGTTTACTTTCTACAATAGGCGTAAATCGTGAAAGGAAAGAGATCGGTAGAACAAAAATTCGCATGACTCTTTTCTTCAAGGGAGCACCGGTAAAAAGGTCTTGGTTTCGTAAACAATGCTGGTAAATACGTGCAGGCTTCTATAACATTATCAGTAATAATATAGCCAATAGCTTTTGATCACAAATTAATTAATTTTTACTCCATTTATTTTTTCTTTTCAATAACATGCCTAGTATTTTTTTTACTTTAACGTCGGCCTATTTCCGCCTACTATGGCCAATCCCGGACGCCAGGGAGCACCGCACTATCCTGGAAATTTTGCTGAACCACTGCCTTTCTGTAAGCAGAGCATAGATCTTTAACGTGCCCAACATCGCATGGACACGGAACCGACACTGTACGCCACCTCCGAAGGGAAGAACGTGCGTTGACGTTATGTTATTACGGTTTGTACTGAAAAGGTGAAAGGGATACCTTGGAAATCGAACCCGGTACCCTTCGATTCAGAGGCCCACGTTCTTACCCCTGGACCACCGAAGCTCCGTGCCTAGTATTTAAATAAATCAGTGTACTTAAAAATGCTTCTAACTAAAACTGAAGCTCACTTTTAAGCAAAAAATATTAACGATATCCTAATGTTACCTTCAATTATTTGGTTTGCTAAAGGAGATAAAAGTACATATTTTTCTATGTACTAATAAAATCCTTACATTATAATACTAAAGTAAACAAACAAATAAACAAACGTTCTTAGATGCAAACGGAGCTTATAAAAATTAATTGACTTATTTAAATTATATTTGACTAATTAATTCTGATTTAAACTTCGATTTCTATACGCTTGTAGCATATGGTCAGGCCTAAATTCGAAGCAATTAAATCAGTATAGATGGGGGAATTATTATTCAACACCGCCCTAATGTATAATGTATGACGCATGAAGGCACCGCTGGTCCTCAAATACTCCAGAGTCAGGATTTATAGCTCTTAAAGCCAATTCGAGTAAACGACTCTCTCTGGGTTAGAAATTAAGTGCCAGTTACTTATCACCAGCTACCTAAAAAAAGAGGGAAAGTATTGCGGTATAAAATGAAAAATGCTTTTTGTAATTTCTGCTTTTACCAGCCATACATCATCTTAAGAGTGGCAACAAGGCACTTAAAAAATAAAATAAAACGCTATTACTAAGTCACGCTAAAGAAGGTTGGAAACATTGATATTTTACAAAAATTTTCGACATAATTTTCTATGAATCAAGCCATGCTAGTATTTATACATTCAGGTTTAAAAAAAAAACCAGTTTCCTATCTTGCCACAACTTTGGATAAATAAGTGGTAACAAATATATTGTTTTATAAAGTAAGGAAGTATTATAATATTTTAATTTCATAGCCGTTAACGTAATCTGGTAAAACTCTGGACGCAGCGAGTGCGTTGTGGTAGTGAATTTTCATAGAAATGATCTGGCACAAAATATTTTATTATAACTTTCTTTCTTGTAACATAGAAATCTAAATTTTGGTGTATAGTTTACTTTTTATATCGTAAACCTACCTACCAAATTTGGTTATCATAGATTTTTTAATTTTTTAAGATAAACATTTTTTTCAAATGAAAACTCAAAATTTTTCCGGAAAACCTCTTCCGATTTTTCTGATTAACGAACTTATCAAAGCCATTTACAAAAGAAAGGTACATGCCAAATTGTATCAAAATCGGCCAATTATTCATTGAGATAAAAAAAATTTTGGAATGAAAACTCAAAATTTTCCCGGGAAACCTCGTCCGATTTTCCTGACTAACAAACTTGGCAAAGCCATTTACAAAAGGACGGTACATGCCAAATTTTATTAAAATCGGCTAATTACTTTTTGAGATAAGAATTTTTTTCGAATGAAAACTCAAAATTTTCCCGGAAAACCTCGTCAGATTTTCCTGACTAACGGACTTATCCAAGCCATTTACAAAAGAAACGTATATACCAAATTTTATCAAAATCGGCCCATTATATTTTGAGTTATCGGTGTGATACATATATATATATATATATATATATATATATATATATATATATATATATATATATATATATATATATATATATATATATATATATATATATATATATATATATATATATATATATATATATAATTGGCACCAAAATTTACATGGGATCATAAAAAATCCTTAAAAAATGTGTTGAGGTTCGCAGCAAAACACACTATCCAATCAATATTTTGTCAAGCTCCGGTCTGAACAAAACCCACCATTTCCAATGCATGTAGATAAATATTCAGGTTATCTCGATAAGCAACATTCTCCTTTGCGTACAAGCGCTTCTATTTTTAACCATCAGTCGACACACATTATTTTGTCATTACAATGAAATAATTTTATAACACTTAGTTAAAAATAATAAAAGCCGCTGCCTTTTGGAAGAAAAACAAATATAAAATAAAAAATGGTGTTTATTAAGTATTCCTACAGGATGCCTTTATGGTTTGTTATTTTTCTTAGACACTACAAAATTGTTACCAGAATACCTCAAGTGCCAACATATGGATAGTAGTTTCCAATTCACATGATTACAAATGGATAAAATTAGATACCCCACAAATATTTTATTGATCTAAAAACAAAATGAAACAGAATTTTTTTTTGTTTAAATATATACTTACAATAAAAAAGAAAAGCCATAGCAGAGAAAAGAAATACAAGTCTCGCGATTGTCGTTCAAAATGATTCATACCTGCTTCTAATAAACGACTTCCTAATATCCGTAAGTTAAAATACGTCTATCGATATATTGGAAGTGTCTAGATTTTGGATAAATTTAATAGCTAAAAACCAGTATGAGACTGGTGAGATGCCTACAGAAATAAACAAGGGGGAATAGGATACATTATTTATTCTAAACAAAAAAGTGTTGTTTTGGCCAAGATGTCGTAATATGTTTGATTGCCAATATATTTATTATTTTAAAGGCTTCTTTTAATTTAGCGTGAAACGCGAGTGGGTTATCTAGGCCGACACAGACCGTGTCTGTGTTTGTCCTTAATTCATGAGCCGGCGATACCTTCATACTCGTGTCATTTTATTATGACTATGGTTATTACACGGTGGTGTTGTGAGTAGCGGTGATGTTCATATTGTTGTCTCTTTATATGTCTAGCTCACAAGCCGTTACATTCTAAGACTAATAGCTGGGACACGGTACTGTTCAATGCCTTTAGGTTGACATGATCCGGAAATGGTCACTCTGGGCATGTGTGTGTAGAAAAAGGTTTCCAGGACGTTTTTGGTTGAGTCCTTCTTCTGGTGGTGTGAGCTACGATAGCCGTGGTGTGGAAGCCATTTTGTGTCACTGATTTGGAATAATATCGGTAAGCAGGCTCGTGCTCACAGCCGGAAACGTTAGAACATTCTTCGGATGCTGTCATATAAGTATAAGTAATCGTCGATGCTGCGACAAACGAGGGCTATCGAGAGGGGTGACACGGATCACACCGCCATTATGTGCTATAGGAACGCTGCTGGAAGTCGTTGTAGAATACACACGGGCCATCCGCATTATGCAGACTGGACGCTGGGCCGGGATTCGTAGTAGAGATGAGGCCGCTTCGTTCAACCGCCAGGGTCATTTCGACTGGTTAGGCTGAGCCTGGAGAGTTCGTCTAGAGTAGCGAGGACCAATATTCCTGAGAAGAGAGACTAGGTGAGTACACAATCATCATAATATTATGTATTTTCTTTCAGTGTATTAGTGCAATTGCAGTGCTATATGTATATATTTTGTGCTATATCGCCATTTTAGAAAGTCGGGTGAGTTACCTTGACGTATAGTGACCTGTAAGGTAATCGTCAGCGATGACCTACCTTTAATCACCATTGATGTACCCATGTATTATGCAAGCCTCATTGTACTTACGTATTGTGTATATATAGGTCCATGATGTTATTACAGCGTATTGCTTTACTAAAGCCTAATACTTATGCTGCTGCTGTTTAGTTGTTGTGTGAATATATGGGGAAATATTATATCTGGCATTATTATTTGTTGACCGTGCCATAGACTTATCAAGTTATAGGATCACTACAGAAATAAACGACCTTATCTGAGTTCATACCTTGTTGATTATCGGAGCAGCTTAGTACTGGTAACAATTCTGGTTGTGCAGTATTATGTTGATACGTTGGCTAATTAACTGGTACTTTGTGAATTTGTTGTGACAGCAGTCTCAAGTCACCGAGTCATCATAATTACCCTTTCAAGTATTAATGGCATCCAGAACCTTGAAACAGGTTGCGAAATAGTTGCAGCTGTCCGTTACAATAAGTCCTTAGGACCGGAATAGACCTCAGAGTGTTATCCAACACCTGAACCCCTCTGAGATATCTCTATGCTCGAGGTTTGCTTAGGCCTTCGCTGCTTATGGTGGGAATTGTTGTGATTTACACATTTCATGCAGTTAAAAGCTGGAAAATCGTCGCAGGAAAATCGTCACAGGGTCAATAATCAATTCTTTCAAACAAACTGAAGTGCGTTAAAAGTCACTATTATCGTTCTATAACTTCATCAACACTGCACCTGACATCGGATTTAATATTAGAGAAAAATTAATCACGCAAGGTTATTGTTTACTTACGTTTTGTACTGATGTACCACATTTTATTTGTTTTTGTTTCTTGACTAGCTCGAAGGACCTGATTATGTTTTGTTAAATTAAACGCTGATATAAGTAACACATAACGTTTAATAACAAACTGTAAACTTATGCAAAATTACATATATTATGGTATGCACATGAAATCTTTTTACAGTCACTGGACTTTCGACCTGACAGAATTGATGCTATTGAGATGAGAAAATAATTTGCCCAAAGATTCTTTACCCTTTGACTAGATAGGAGAAATGTACCAACGTACCTAAACCCGCAGGTTATAAATTTCTCACGAAAACCTGCGCTAGTGCAGAAGATAGTTTTTTAAACCCATTGGAGTACCTTGAATTTGGTTGATTAACATTGTACATCTAAGCTAATTTAACTAATCCAAATTGAATGTTTCATGTAAACATGTAAACATTATTTATGATTTCGGCGAGATGGTACTCTCCCACACTATGGTGTATTGGTGATTACTTGGATAACGTTTTTCGATATATATGCATCAGGCGAAGAGGGTGGCTGGCGATATCACTAGATTTGATTTAATATTTTGTGTGGCTACTTGAAAAGTAAAATACTCCAAAATAGGCCACAAAATCGAAATGAATTAAGAGACCGCATTCGAACGAAAATGGCACAAATAATTCCGAAAGCTACAGATAAAGTTCACTGTTCATCCTTTGCACTGTATTATAGCTGTACGTAATCAATTTTAATATCTAATATAATTTTGGTTGTAATTGTAAATAAATATTAATTTCAGTAATATATACAGACGTGGAGACTTCTTCTCTGACTTCATAGTTGTTTGTTTTCTGACAATGCTGTAAAAGACAAAACAGTTACAGAGTAGAAAATAAACACTTGTGAAGCCAAAGCAGAAGTCTCCACACCTGTGTTCAGCATGGAAGTGCTTCACCAAGTTAAGGCAACAACAGTGATCGATGTTCATAATATTTTTTGTTATAATTACATTTTTGTTTCTGACACTATTAAAATTCAACTACTTAAATTTTATGATATGATAAGATAGATAATTAAAAGACCTTTCAAAAGCATGCCTATGGTTTTGGCATGGCCCACATTTAAAAAAAAAAAGTGATAAATGATGTCATCACATTCACGCAGATGACGTCACAAATTAAACAAATATCTGACCAAAGGCAGATTTGCAAATAAAAACTGATCATGCTTAAGGATTTTTCTGTAAGATCATCTACTAACGAAAGTAACAATTTATCTATTTTATTCCCACCATACTGTATACTGATATCATTTTGTTAGTATTAATATCGGCATTCTCATTTAAAATCACTATTCGCTAGGGGAAAATATGTAAGCTTTTATAACGTCAACTAGAGGATGGTAGAAAGCTCGCGGTTACTTCAAACTCGTATAATTATTTATACTGTCAGATTTGGACTAACGATATAATTAAAGTTTCGGGACAGCTTACAAGAAGCCGGTAACTTAATTCTTGCATGAACTTGATTCTAAACAAATGCCACAAACTTCAAATAAGTTAATTAAATGTAGTAATCCTGGAAAATTATACGATGTACACGATTTGATTTCAAAGAGAACCACCAACAATTTACACGATGCATTTGTAACACCACGAGATATTTACTTTGTAAGTTAGTTATTTTAAATTAAATTGAAAGTTTTACAAGACGTATCTATCCAACTGAAAGTTCCTCTACAAAGTCCAGTTTTATAATAAAAATATATAGAGCTTGTGTAATATAGCCAGAAACTTGAGAATATCACTTGTTGCGCAGAAGGAAGGGCACGACTACATTCAAAGGAAAAAGGATGTATCCCACGCTTCTGAGTGAAAAAACCCTATACAAAATTAAACACTGAACTAATGATAGGAATAAAAACTCTGGCCGCAATACGTACTTGAGGGCACCTAGCGAATTTTAATAGAAAAGTTCGAGTTTTTTTCACGAAAACTATCTATACACACACACACAAATATATATATATATATATATATATATATATATATATATATATATATATATATATATATATATATATATATATATATATATATAATATTCGGCTTTTGCGACGGTAATATTTTTTTAGTTGTGTGATAGCCGTCAGTTGCAAAATAAAAACTCTTTATTAAATTGTGGAGCTTTCGGAATCATTTATTCCATTATCAAGGCTATAACATGGAAAGAAAAAAAGTTACAATTTACATAGAAAAACACAAAGATTTTAAATACTTGCATGCAAAGCGAGTTTTACTTGAACTTGAAAAAAAAATATTAAATAACAAACATGAACAAAACTTTGTGAAAATTTCGTTGAAGTCTGTAAGAGTCAAACTGAAAGATGCAAGTTTACTGTTGTGTATGTAAATTTGTTCTTTTGTTTGTTTTTGTCTAAGAAATATAAATAGTGGTAGTGAGTTACAATATTAGGTATTATCTTTCTTCGGGTTTATTGTATGTATGTGAAATAAACCAAAAATATGTATATAATCTTATAATCTATTGTATATGTAAGATAGAAACATTACTAAACTTTATATCATGGCCAGTATCAAGATTATGTTCAGATATATATATATATATATATATATATATATATATATATATATATATATATATATATATATATATATATATATATATATATATATAGTGTGACCCATTTGTTTGCGAGTCACCTTGTAAAATTTCTATTTATACTACGATTTTAACCCGATTTTCTTTAAAATGTATATTTCTTAGTCACATCACTCCGACTTGTCTATCTTGGTGGCTCTAAGTGAAAATTGGAACCTGAGACGAGCACTGATAAGTACACTTGAAGAACCCAAATCACCACAACACATCTTTTTAAAGACCTGACAAGTTTTAGGTTTAAATAAGTTATGGTAATTTTACATATGTTTTTTATTTACAGTTGTAAACAATTCTATTGTTTCGCCTTTGCGCATTCTTCCATTTTGTGGCCCAGGACTGTCTGTTTTGTGAGCTAGGCGACAAAAATACCTGTTTAAATCCCAGGTTTGATAAGAAAAAAACGTTCTGGACGCAGAAACTGTGTTATGGTAGTGAATTTTCATAAGAATAATATATTATAATGATTTAGCCTTATATTAAAAATTATAAAAACATTACCTTATTTAATTAGGAACAGTAAAAATAGGGTAAAGAAGGGCAAGCAAAAGCATGATCTCTAACATAAATATTTATACAGTAATTTTGATACAAAACTCAAACAAAACAATTGATAAACAGGAAGTATACTCAACAAAAAATACACCAGAAAGCTGAACATAAAAAAAAATCCATCGTTCATGCATTGCGGGGGATTCTATGCATGCATCAGGGTAAGAAGAACCCCCAGGACGAAGGGAGTTTCTGCCCACCCACCAAAAAACACAGGGAGTTCTCATTCCCCTTGCGCATGCATACAACGACATGCAAAGCATAAAGCGCAAAAAAATTTGAAAGCAACTCCCAAAAAGTTACTGAACCTGGGCGAATATGGGTGTTGTGCGGGGTAGACAGGGTATAAAGGAGGTATTGTTGCAAAATGTGAAAAACGCATCTTTTCAAAGTCCGACCAAATGTTTTTTAGCATCTTCCGCTCATATTTCCTCCCTTTAACTTTCTTGAGGGTAGTTTGCAACAAATTTGCCTAGTAGCTTGTGCATTCGAGGAGGGTTCTGAGCACGATTCTGAAAAAAAATTATAAAAACCCTACGTGCAGTAAACTGTAAATTTACCGAGTTACAATCCACTTTGTCGCCCATAATGTCTTTTTCAGATAATATCGAATAGAGCACTAAAGTGCATAAATTCACTTGCTGTTTCACTTCTTTTTTATTTTCATATTAGGTACATATATAAGCACATTCTAATTAAGTATAATAAAGGAGCGCCCTTAATTACCATTGGGGCTACATAAACTTAAAAGTAGAGAACACATTTAGATCGTGTCTAACTGTATGCACACAAAAATTAGTAAAATACATTTATAAAATCTAATAAAAAACAACAGTTTTACGTTATTATTTTAAATAAACCAACAGGAATACGTTTCGCGGCGATTTCGCAATTCGCGAGTGTATGAATCTAGCTTTTGTCCAAAACTACACTAATGTCCGGCCGACTGCATGCAAGCCGCTTGTAAATTAAACTCGATAGGCTTGGACGGTTAACAAACATAGGTGTGTCTAATTTTAAGCGGCAGACTGTACCTGTTTGAAACATACAATATGAGAAATACAGAAATATGCTTTAAAGTGCTATTTATGAAAAAAAAAATGACCAACTGTGACCAAAAATGATGGATCTAGTAACTTATCTATCAGTACCGTTCTCATTTTGTAGGCAGGTTTTGATACTTGCAAAGAACACACCCCCGTGCTACTAACACAACGAGTTAACATATATTGCCTTAACAAGGAGATAACTATAAAAATTCCGGTACTGTTACTATTACTACATAGTGCATTAGCTATTTCCTATTTTACGCAAAATTGCATGGTTTTAAGTCATTAACACACAATAATCATTTATAACCACCATCCAATATTTATTTTCAATATTTATATCCATGTTTTAAATATGTTAAGTTAGTTAAAAGTCAGTTGTAAAATGCCAACAACGCTACATAACAAGCCCAAGCGACGAAGCGTGAAAATCATGCGCTTGCTAAGCTTGCAAGCAACTTGCTGCTATTAAAAATCAGCTGGGTCGTTTAACGTCAATCAGGTATCAAGCCGTTTGCAGTCGCATGCTAAGATTTAGCGCTTTTGGACGCAAACACTGTCCCGGTATTAGGAAAAAATGGGCCATGGCCGACAATTTACATAGTACACAGTCTCCATCTATAACATTTTGTGTTCAATAGCATACTACCTGGTTCCGCACCGAGATGGCGTCCCTGTCGTACATTTAACAATGTTCTACATTCTAACATCTTGTAATGATTATAACTTCCATTGTTTAGATTTTTATCTAGCATTTATTTAGATAGCATAGTAGTACAGGTAGCGTCATCTGTCTTTACCAAACATTGTAGATACTGCATTACAGAATCTGATATGATGTCGATGATTATTTTAATATTAAGTTCAATAACTTTGTTTTTCCTTGATGAAAAGACTTGAAAATTGGTACACGACCACATCTGTCTATGTTGATTTAAGCTGTATATTTTCGTTTTAGTCACTTGCAGAATTTGAGAAATATTGCATTTAAAAAATATTTGTTAATAAAAATTGGGCGTGAAGATGATGAACGAACTCATCCAAGCAATTAACAAAATAAAGGTAATTCCCAAATTTGGTCAAATCAGTGGAGCATTTTTTGAGTTATCGGTTGGCTACACACACACACACACACACACACACACACACACACACACACACACACACACACACACACACACACACACACACACACACACACACACACACAATATATATATATATATATATATATATATATATATATATATATATATATATATATATATATATATATATATTTCTGAATGAAAATTGACTAAAAGACATAAGAAACTCTAGACGCAGCAAGTGCGGTATGGCAGTGAATTTTTATAAAAATGCTTTGAATATCAAATATATCTTTTTAATGCAAGCAGTCATCATTTTAGTTACCGGTATAACCTATATAGTAGAAACAATGTGCCATATTTTATCAAAATAACTTATTGTTTGAAAATGTACAAAATTTTCCGACAATAAACGTTGGTTTCCTAGCCAACAAACCTTAGGTTAGTAGCAAATTAAGTTATTGAAATTTGAAGCATTTAATGAAAATTTGCTACCAAAACGCACTTACTGCGTCTTGATTTTTTTCTTACAAACATATTTTGGTAAAAAAATGCAACAAAATAAGGCTGTTCGAAAAAAAAATTGTAGGGATCACCAACGGTGATTGTCAAAATAATTTTATAAGATGCAGCTCAAGATACCCTATAATTAACTTATACAATTTTTTCTCGTCTCTTGTATATTAATAATTTTAATGAGCTTTACCGTAGAATCGCGTTACCCTGTATATATGTAAGCAGATCAAAACTGAACGTAAACCCGGATACGGGCTTAGTTTGCGCCCATTTGAAGAAATCTTTTTAAAATTCTCCTCATAGACGAATTTTTTGTACAAAACTTAGCTAAAAATTATAGACCGTTAAACCATAAACTTCACTAAAACTACCACCAAAGTATCAGAGAAAATAACTAACCTGTTGCATATCAGTTCCTTTTGTAAAACTTCGATGCTTTATATGTGTTGATAAAACATAACAAACACTGCTTAGTTCACCCACTAACATTAATAAAGGAATAATTTGCACTTGTATATAAACATTTCCCAAATAACAAATAATTTGTCGACTCAAACAGATAAACATATAAAACAATCTCATACCAAACGTCAGTTACAACGTCTAACAGATCTGCGCAATAATATCAAATGTTCCGTCGCCTAGCAACGACATACTAGATCACATATAATCCAGGTTTACGATTGACAGTCAAACGCGGTGATATTAAAAATAAATGTTCTCAATTTTCTGTAAACCTAGAAAGCTCAATTTTGGCGCATTGTTAGGTCTTTCCCAAAGCAATATATACACCAAATTTCATCGAAATATCTTTGTAAATTTCGGAGAAAAAATTTTTTTTCGAAAGAAAACTCAAAATTTTCCTGGCTAACGAACTCATCCAAGCTATTAATAAAAGAAAGGAACTTGCCGAGTTTCATCAAAATCGGTTAATTATTTTTTGAGTTATCGGTTGATACATGTATATATATATATATATATATATATATATATATATATATATATATATATATATATATATATATATATATATATATACATATAAAAATCGAAACTGACCCCGGATATGGGTTCTAGGGGCCCAAATACGCGCTCATTTGAAGAAATTTTTGCAAAGTCTCACCATCGATAACTTTCTATTAGTGAATTTTTTTTAATAAAAATTCACTAAAAACGAAATAAAACTGAGAGGAGAAAAAGAAGACAATAATTTGTAAAGGATGTCTTTGCCGTTGTAGTTACGGTTCGGTATTTGCTGAACACTGAACTTATAAAAGTCTGTGGTGAATAGAAGATTAGAAGCCATTCCATATTCTGTGTACTTACATACATACATACATAATCAACTACTGTAGAATGTTCTGATTGACTGCAACATTAGTGATTTTTAATTAACTATAAAAACCATTTAATTGGAGATCAACAATCTATCTAATAGGTTAATTGTCACATTAACTTTAACCAAGAATGGCGTAACGTAAAATCTTCCATTGGCGTGCAAACAACAAAAAAGTACTGCAATATTACATTCACTACAATCACAACGAGAATAACAATCAATCTTGTCTAAATTGAAGTAATTTGTACATGACAATAGGATAATGCTCGTAGTCACAGTTTTATATTCATCATATTGTTAACGATCTAATAAAAAATATCAATGTTTCCAGAACATGGAACTCGTAATTTTTTATATGATGAACACGAAATCGGGGCAAAGATGACAATTTAATTTATGAAGATCTATATTTAATAGCTGTGTCACATTTAGCCAAAGATAAACGATATTTATGGGACTTTTATCTCTCTTTAATGTTTTGGGTTGTAATATCATAATTTTGTCGAGTCGAATATGTCTTCTTTAATAAAGGATTTAGGGCATACATTCCTGCTTTATCACTACGTCACTACGTATATTAGGTTAGTTATAACGTGAAAACATCACTAGCTCAGACATCAAAGATTTATTTCACATATATAAAGTTAATATCTACCACAGTGGATAACTCAACGTAGGTTTTCCACTAGCAGTAAAAGTAGATGTTTATAGCCTGAAAACGGCCCCCTGAGTTAAAGCCGAAATATAGTATACCAGAAAACTAATGAAATAGCCTTTTTGTGTAGAACATAACTTTTTAGTGAATTTAAAAAAAACACTAATAGAGAGGTATCGATGGTGAAACTTTGCAAAATTGTTTTCAAATGAGCGCGAACTAGGACCCCTAGAACCCATATCCGGGGTCAGTTTGAATTTTTATATGTTTATATATATATATATATATATATATATATATATATATATATATATATATATATATATATATATATATATATATATATATATATATATATATATATATCCGTCTGATAACTCAAAAAATAATTAACCGATTTCGATAAAACTCGGCAAGTGCCTTTCTTTTTTAATAGCTTGGATGAGTTCGTTAGCCAGGAAAATACGTCGGGGTTTTTGGGAAAAATTTTGAGTTTAAAAAAAAAAGACCTTACTATGTACCAAAATTCAACTTTCTAAGTTTATAGAAAATTGAGTATTCAAATTTTGAATTTTCTTTCGAAAAAATTTTTTCTCCGAAAATTACAAAGTTATTTTAATGAAATTTGGTGGATACCTTGCCTTAGGAAAGACCTTACTACATACTAAAAAAATTTTTCTCCGAAAGTTACGAAGTAATTCCCAAATTTGGTTCAAATCAGTGGAGCCTTTTTTGAGTTATCGATTGGCTACACACACACAAATATATATATATATATATATATATATATATATATATATATATATATATATATATATATATATATATATATATATATATATATATATCTGAATGAAAATTGACTAAAAGACATAAAAAAACTCTAGACGCAGCAAGTGCGTTATGGCAGTCAATTTTTATAAAAATGCTTTGAATATCAAATATGTCTTTTTAATGCAAGCAGTCATCAATTTGGTTACCGGTATAACCTATATAGTAGAAACAATGTTACGAAGCTTTTTGACTAAATTTGGTGGAGATGTTTTCTTTTGAAAGGCCTTACTACATTCCAAAATTAAACTTTCTAAGTTTATAGAAAATTGAGTTATTGAAATTTGAAGCATTTAATAAAAATTCACTACCATAACGCACTTGCTGCGTCCCGTTAGTTTTTTAAATATCTTAATTATCCGCATTTTCTTGAGCCAAGTACACGAAGATGTATTGACAAGTACTAAGCCTGCAACAGAAAACGCAATATTTTTTTAAAACAAGATTTTATTTACTTAACATGGTCTCCTCCACGATCTACACATTTAGCAAAAAAAACATAAATAAATTTTTAACCAGTTTAAAAATCTTTATCTTGGTCTTCAAATCACTCCTCAACGCCACATACGACTTCGTTGTTTATCAAAAGTCGTTTACGTTTTAAATGTTTTCGAGACTAATAAATAAAAGTCTGCTGGTGCTAAATCCGGATAATACAATGGTTGGCCATCCAATTCAAAACCAATTTTATCAATTGTCTGCAGTGCAACCAACGACTTGTAAAGATGGACGTTGTCCTACAAAAACGAGATTTTTTTTACAGATTCTTGCGGCGTTGTCCCACGATTTCCTCGCGTTATTTTATTAGCTTCTTATAATAGTATGCTCCTAAGCAGTTCTGGGTTCTTTAAAAAAATGTAGCAGAATTATTACATTTCTATCTTAGAAAGCTGAAGCAAGAACCTTGGCAGCCGATTTATTAGCAACGAATACTAGAATACTATCGGCTGTGAAGAAGCGGAATGCTCAATTCATTCGTAAGTCGTGGTGAATAATGTGAAACACGTGTTCAAAGGTAATGTGCGATATTTCTGCTTCACATTTCAGCCTATTTAACCGATCGTCTATGATTATTTCATGAACAGAGTCAATGTTTTCTTGAGTTCGCAGTGAAATTTTTAATACCAGCCTATCAAGAACGTTGATCAGCTATCGTTTCTACCACATCAGCAAAAATATCTTTGTTCAACAACGATGTCAAAAATAAATACTTAATAACTGACCGAAACTCGTTCTACTACTATTCAACCCTTGGATGTCAAACTTTGAGACGTTATTTGTAAAACATCATGGTTTAGGACTTTCATGACCGGTGTTAGAAAACAAAATTATTTCCAGGCTGCTTTGCTGTGTTCGAACTTAACTAGTGGGTTGCTAAACGTTTCGCCAACAATAGTTACTAGCTTCTCCGGTAGCTGTACTGAAACTGAGCACGCATCGCTCTAGTAACCCGATCATGCGGCGAGCCAGATTAGATTAATCTGAAACCACTATATCGATTAGAATTGTTAGGAGATCTTTATATTTCAAGCGCCTACCTCCTGATTTGTTGGGCATAACGCTGTTACTCTGGCAAGAACATCTGTTTTCGCAAATATAATTTTTTGGAATAGCATGTTCAGCTAACGCCGACTTTTAACGTAGAAGTAACCGTAGATGTTGTTGATGATCTAGTCTCATTGTTACTACAGGCCTTGTTTTCTGTCCTAATTGTGCCTTGTCGCATTCGTATGGAATCTTAGTCTGGCGTGCAAACAGGGTCAATTGGAGTCTTTACTGATCTCAGTATATTGTCTATTTCGTTGTGGGCCTAAAAATGATGCCTGTGTTATATTTCTTCAGTAACTTGGCTCTCTTGTTTAGTGATCTGTCGGCCATTTGTCTGTTGGTCTCTCTTGGGCCTTTCAATGTACTTATTTTTGTAGCCAGTTTTTCCCCGTGTGTGTTTCAAGTACTGTATCTTACCATGGAGTTCTGATGTCTCTACTCATACTAGATGTGTTAACTAGTTTTTTAAGCTGGCCCGCGCAATTAGCAATATAAATTATTTCACAAACCCTGACAACACGACACCGTACATGTCATTGGAAAACTAATAGTGGTCTTGACATCTGCAATTGGGACCGGAAATTATTTCGCCAGCCCTGACAACATGACACCACACTTACCAGTGGAAAAATGAGTATCAGTGACTTCAGCTGCAACAACCTCGCTGTCTGATACGTGCGTGCATCAACCAGGGCAAATTAATCAATACATGTGTTTGCATCATCCTCAGATATAAGAAGGGTTACCAGACCGATTTCTGCTGAATTTCAGTCTATCTACTGAAAAGGACAGCAGATAGAGTTGGCAAAACCTCTAACAACTCAATAATTCGACTTCTACCACGGCCAAATAACCCGTAAAAATGTTGTATTCGAAGCATGATGGCTGTTACTATAGCAAATAAATTCGATTTTTTTACTCGAAAGTTTGCAGGCTACCAGATATCAATATACCTTCGTGTATTTCTTATGTATACAATTTTCAAATGTGGAAGAGAAACAACATTGTTGTTCTTGTAGAAATTAATACCCGCAGCTGAAATATTTGGTATTTAAACCAGTAGTATATTTTAATGGAATAAGTTGTTCTCTCAAAACCCTTTAGAAAAAGTTGGGACGCGGCATCTGCGTTATCGTAGCGAATTTTAATATACACACATCTTCATTATTCACTCTTTTAACTGAAAGACATTAAATTTGGTAGCTAATATGTACTTTTATACGGGAAACCTATACAATAAATTTCATCAAAATGAGCTTATTAGTTGCAAATATACACAAATTTTCAAAACAAAAAAATTCTTAGAAAAGCTTGTCCAATTTACCTGGCCAACAAACTTATGTAAGCAAAACCTGCGAAGACACAAATATTGCCGAAAAAATCCACAACCATTAGCTAATTTATTTACAGAATAATCTGATAAACGAATTTTTTTCAAGGAAATTGAAAAAACGACATTTTACAATGTGCATGGAACCTAAAAGATGGAGCAGAATCCTGTAAAACGCCAAAATAATCTTCATTAAATAATGTCCCTTACAGTTAGAGACAGCTACTGATAAAGAAAACTTTGGTGTCGAAATACATATCTACCACATAACTCTATTTTATTATTTTTGAGGCTTTTGGGGTGACTCGGCTTTATATCTTACGAAATATCTACGACAATTCTCTAACAATGTTCTCAACCGGAATCGTTCAAAAAAACTTAAACAAGAAATTTTCGCTTAAAACATATCTAAAAAAGGATAAAAAATTATTCTATAATTGTTCACAAAAATTTGTATAATTTGTTATTTAATAAAATAATTTTACAGATTAATCTGACAAGATTAAAAAGAAAGAAAAAAAATTAACCATAGTGGGGTTATAAACCTCTGATTGGAAAAGCAATTTCAATTAAATTTTTAATTAATGCTGTGACACAACATAAACCTTTATTGATTTTAATTTACCAAAATATTTACAATCAATTTTGTACTAATAGAGATTAAGTTTGTATTTACCAAGTTTCAGCCATATGCTTCTTGATTATGTTCAGTTACATCGGTAATTTACTGTTTTTTCAATAATTATTTGATAAATATTCTAACTGTTGATAAATGCAGTCCTTTACCACGCAGCTATATACTTTTATATCATAAGCTCGTTCAATACTTGTATGCGTGAAATTTCATACATTTTTTAATGTTTGTAACTTGACTTTCACTAAAGATATAAACTTTAAATTTTGTACGTATCACGGTAGACAACGTTTGTATCAATTTCCACTAAAATGCCTTTGTTTTTTTGCGAAAACATTTATTATTTAGCAACCTCTCATAATTAGCGGTATTACGAGCAAAGCGACCAGTACCCTGAAGACGTCTTTTAACAGATGCAAACGTTAGGTGGCCTGGTAAAAGACGGTTTGGAAACGTTTCACACTACACCCTCCCTAGACCATTTCCTTGACATTATCCAAAAACCAATAATAAATTTCTATCCTGCATTGATGTATGGCTTTCATAGAAGAGCATTCTAGTTTTCTAAATTATTAATGGATACGAAACTTTTAAACTTTAATACAATTTAGGAGTTATAAATTTAACAGTGATTTTCAAAATTTTTGGTAAAAAGTACGTGGCAACTTTTTAAAATACCCTACTGACAAAACATTGCTAATAAAATAACACAATAAACCTTGGGAGTGCGCCAAAGCGCATACGCATGTTTGTTAAAAGGGCTTACTTATATGTAAATGATATCTGGTACATATCAAAATTTTGTTTCAGTAACTTTCTTAAAAGATAAAATCTGAAAAAACCATGACAATAATCGAGTCTTATCAATGGTACCTGCTTTTTTGTAGTAAATACGCAACTAAACTTAAATGTTACCAAAAACCATTTTTTCCACTGGCGTAGAAATTTGAAATGTACAAGTACTAAAAATGTTCTACGCCCATGCGTTATAATTAGTCATAATTTTGAAATGGTTTCCCTTTATCTCACAAAATTATGTCCACGAATAACAAAAGTCTGGACGCAGCAAGTGTGTTATAGTAGTGAATTTTCATAAAAATGTTTTTAACAGCAAATATCTCCTTTTTTAATAAACAGGCATACAATTTGGTTACCAGTATAACATATATAGTGGAAAAAATGTACCATATTTCATTAAAATAACTTTATTGTTTGAAAACGTAAAAAAAATCCAAAAATATACTAACATTTTTCCGAAAAAATTGGTTTCCTAGCCAACGAACCTTGGGTTAATTGAGTTATTGAACTTTGAAGCATTTGAAGAAAATTCGCTATCAAAACGTGTAGCGTGTTATACGTTTTACAACTCATATATCCATTATAACGTTCATTGATACATGATTGCATTATTTACTCAGTCAATGATCTCATTATTTTGTTAGTCGATGAAACTTATTATATTCATTAGACAATGAAAAGTTGCTAATTTTCTACTCAATGAACTATAAGGTAACATCTTTTAAATTCGTGCCCATAGAAACACACACTTTCTGTGGTATCGATCGTGAATTTCGAATGGATTGTGACAGTGGTAGTTTATTTTCGTTTGTGAGATAAGAGAAGTCTTTATAAGGAGCGGTAATGGTTCGAAAGCTGTCTTTTCAACCAAAATTTGACTAAAAATGTTAATAACAACTAGCTAAATAAGAGAAAGAGCAGTACGCTTATATGTCATGAGATTAAATTAAATATGCTATTTTAAACGCTCGCTTGCTTTGTAACATAACTGGTTTTATAAATTGCTCTGTTTAATACTTTTTTTTTGTGATAGCTTGTAGCCATATTCACGTCCAGTCTCATTATTAATAAAAAATTATATCTTTATAATTGTCATGCAGATTAACTATGTCTTAATGTGAGCACGCTGCAAGCTATCGCACACGAATAACCTCAAATTTAGCAATGTACTTAGACGGATTCGATTATTTTTTGCTATCCCGTTTTTTTTTTTTTTTTCATGGAATAAAACAAGATTTTTGATGGAACAACACAGTTCTACGGGTTTGTAAAGCCCCATTCAACCTCACTATGGAAACACCTCAACATCATCGTCTTGAAGGCCTCTTCGACATCGTCATGGGAACCACAATCCCCATTGTGGTAAGCAGAGAACCTGCTGAGGTCATCCAGTGGTTCCGACAGCCCTGACTGGTCCCCACAGTATAGCCAGAGGTTTCGCTAACCCTGGGTAGCATCAGGCCCCGGCACATTCACTTGGTGCAAGGAACGCCACAGCAGACACGATAGTTAAATACATTGTTCATCGGTATTCATTGTTTAAAATCAAAAAGCCTGGACGCAGCAAGTGCGTTATGGTAGCGAATTTTCATAGAAATGATCTGGCACAAAATATTTTATTATAACTTTTTTTTCTTGTAACATAGAAATCTAAATTTTGGTGTATAGTTTACTTTTTATATCGTAAACCTACCTACCAAATTTGGTTATCATAAATTTCTTATTTTTTAAGATAAAATTTTTTTTCAAATTAAAACTCAAAATTTTCCCGGAAAACCTCGTCCGATTTTTTTGATTAACGAACTTGTCAAAGTCATTTACAAAAGGAAGGTATATGCCAAATTTTATCAAAATCAGCCTATTATTCTTTGAGATAAAAATTTTCTTCGAATGAAAACTCAAAAGTTTTCCGGAAAACCTCGTCTGATTTTCTTGACTAACAAACTTGTCAAAGCCATTTACAAAAGAAAGGTACATGCCAAATTTTATTAAAATCGGCTTATTACTTTTTGAGATAGGAATTTTTTTCGAATGAAAACTCAAAATTTTCCCGGAAAACCTCGTCCGATTTTCCTGGCTAACGAACTTATCCAAGCCATTTACAAAAGAAAGGTACGTGCCAAATTTTATCAAAATCGGCCCATTCTTTTTTGGGTTATCGGTGTGATACATATATATATATATATATATATATATATATATATATATATATATATATATATATATATATATATATATATATATATATATATATATATATATATATATATATATATATATATATATATATATATATATATAAAAATTGAAACTGACCCCGGATATGGGTTCTAGGGATCCTAGAACGCGCTCATTTGTAGAAATTTTTTCAAAATTCAAAAGTCGAGATCTCCTCATTAGTGAATTTTTTCTAAGAAAATTCACTAAAATTTAATTCATAACTGCTTCAATCTACCACAATAACTTATAATAATTTTTATTTCACTTTAATTCACATTTTATTCATAAATGAAGTTAACGCACGCACGCAATGTTCCGTAGTATGTTATTGTTGTATCCGTTTTCTAGCAATGTCTGTCTTAAAAAGTTTAATTCTGTATGTTTATTGTTTTTGTCCGTTAGTCTAAGGGATAGTGTTACTGGTGTTCGAACCACGGAGTTTAGCTGCGATGGGTGATGGTGATATTGAACACTAAGATAACGATTAGTGTCGGTTAATTTTCGGTACACACTGTAAGAAAATCCTCTGACTGGGTTTTTAGTGATGCGTACATCTAAGAAAGGCAAAGAAAAATTACTTTCTATTTCCATGGTTAATTGGATTTGGGGATTGATGTTACTTAGGTAAGAAAGGAATTAATCTAGTGGTTTTTTACCGTATGGCCAGACAGCGAAAATGTCGTTAACGTATCTTAACTAGCAGGTTCGTTTAAGTTGGGCAGAATTAAGGGCTTGTGTCTCAAAATTTTCCATGAAAATGTTAGACAATGCAGGAAAGAGTGGTGAACCCATTAGAGCACCTCGAACTTGTTTGCATAATTTGTTTTGAAAAAGGAAATAAATGTTAGATGTGCAGTATTCTAGAAGAGCTAAGGTATCGTATGAAATATTGTATTTATATTTGAGAATGTCAAGGGTTTCAGATAGAGGCATATTAGTGAATAAGAAACCTAGATCAAAGCCAACTAAGATGTCGTTTCGAGAAATGGTGTTGTTTTGAAGATGGTCAGCGAAATGGGTGGAGTTTTTGACATAGAATATAGCGTTTTCTACTAATAGTTGGAGATTTTAGGCTAGATGTTTTGCAATTCTTCGTATGGGTGAACGTCGCGCACTTACGGTAGAGCGAAGAGGTATATCAGGCTTCTGGATTTTCGGGAGACTACACTTTCTAGGAACACGAGATGATTTTTCGCGGGGGATTAATTCTTTTTTGAGGTCAGGACCGAATTGGGAGTTGTTGATGATAGTCTTAGTTTTCTTTTCAAGACGGGGTCGTAGGGATTTGTTTGTAGTCTGTGCTGTTTAGTATATTGATCATCTTTTGTATATAGTGCAAAATTTAAACCGTTGGATAGAACTTTGATGGCCACGTCACTTATGTTGGAATTTTTAAGGTTGTAAACCACTGTAGTAGGATTGGCATTATGTCGAGATTTTTCTTGTCCAGAAGACGCTGTAATTTTCTTTTCTGCACGTCCGTCTTTTGTTGTCTAACATGTTTCGCTTTACTTTGTGAGAGTCTGTCCCCAGTGTCCTAAAGTGTAGGGTGTATTTTGAATGTGTGTATTTTTATGTACGTGTCGTAAAGCAGTGTGTTGCCGGTGTTAGGGTGTCGTCTTGTCTCGCGAATGGAATTTCTTAGAAGAGCAAAGCTTGTTCGTTTTAAAATGTTAGAGATGATATGTAATTTGGTGTAGTGTTTGAGTTGAAAATATTTTGGGACCACGTGATTGTCACGGCAGGCTTTTAAAAAGGTGAGATAACTAAGGAGGCGGGATTTGCCGATGAGAAGTCTGTTGCAAGTTTTGGTATAAGATAAAATCCATCTGCAACAACCCAAACCACCTTTGTCCACCGTCTTGAAAATGGCTCCAAAACAGGAGCCGAAAGGTTGAGTTTTAATAAATTCTGGAGGCGGATTAACCCGAGAGACAAGTAGGTCTCACATTAAAAACCGCGGAAATCTTTCCAAACACACACACACACACACATATATATATATATATATATATATATATATATATATATATATATATATATATATATATATATATATATATATATATATATATATATATATATATATATATATATATATATATATATATATATATATATACTCTTCCGAAATCTGAAAACCGACATGTCGAGTAATTAGGGACTAGCAAGTGTAACGTAAGTTTTAAACATAACCTTTAGTAGAAACTGTACCATCTGATATTCTGTATGATACTTAACGACACTGCGAACGCAGAGGAACTCAAGTGTGGTAAGGGTCTGTCAACCACCTAATCTTTATGCGTGGATAACATAAAGAAACTGAAACGTTTAATGCATCTGAAACTAGACATGTTTCACCCATTTACTAGTTGAAAGAGAGTCAGTTAGGAAGGGTTGTTTGTAGTGTATTTTATAGTAAAGATATATTCTAGTTAATATAGTGCATATTAGTTTATGTGATAACTGAATTCTGCAGTTCAGATGAGTACCTGCTCGCTAAGTGTCTTGGTTCATTATAGCTAATAATATAACTCAGATAGCAGTAATTATTAGGAGAATATACCTGCATTAGTTATTATACAGGGGGATTAAATATTGACTGACAATTACTAGATGTTTAGAAATTATATTAGGAGCCACGTGTGCTGTAGTTATATGGTTACTAATTAGTCTCACGTAGTTATAGTGATCAGGTCTCGGATCTGCTTTGTCTGGCCGGCAGGGGTCAAGTGGATGACTCCCGCACGGGGAAAATAAATGTTAGACCTGGATTGGTCTGTAAAGTGCCATAACCTCTGGGCATGTAAAGCTGCGGGTACGTTTCGAGAGCGTACCTGGTCTGCTGTACCCAGGCCGCGCTACCTTAGGCCTAAGGTAATGGCGGAGGCAAAGCAAGACCCTTTTGTATTAATACTGACATGATATGCTTTATTAATGAGTTGTTGCAATTATATACATATAAAGACAGTTGTTTAGTATCATATTTAAGTGACATTTAGGATACTGAACATCTCTTGATTTAAATCGGGGATTCAGATTAGACAAGGTTGAGCTGGACACTTACAGTGGTTTATCTTTTATTGCACAGGTTTATAAACTACAACACGTCGATTAATATGTGTTTGATTACTTAAAAAAATATATTCTGACGGCCCTCTATCTGTGGCTTGTCGTGTGTTACACAAGCAATAAGACAAAAATATGTGACGCCACCAACTCTTCCGGAATCTCAAAACCGACATGTCGAGTAATTAGGGACAGTCGACATTTTGTTTTGTAGCTTGTATAGAAAAACCCCGAATATTCTCCTTCTCGTTTCGGGTTATTTAGTAAACTAGTAGCCCTTAGATTGTAAACATTAAAGAACCACAGCCTGATAAAGTAGATGCAAAAGGATCTTTAACAAATCTTACATTAAAACCACTTTGTATTTTTCTAAGTTAGTTGCTGAAATATGACTGAAAACTCTCGACTTTTGCTTATGGCTAATGAATTAAGACAACATGATGTTCAAGGTCAATGGAAACCTACAAGATCCAAAAGTTAGTTCTAAAATGGTTAAGGATTGTTTTGTAATTATTTTTCTAGTATGTTAACTTAATTTTTGATCGCAGTTCTATAACGTCTAAACATTCTTTTGGTACAATGTTTTTTATAACCTAATTAACAGCTTCAAAGAACATTCTGTGTCTCCTAGACTATAAATAATTATATCAAAATAGTGATAAATGTAGTACTAATTTGGGTTTCGTTTTAATTGGTCTATAAATCCATGTACATAATAAATTTTTATTCAGATTAAATGTAGTTGTCATATTGCCAAATATTAACGCATGACACATGAGTTTGTATCTTTTGCCAATTATGTTGATATTCATCATTAGAATACAGCCTGGAAGAATCATATGTTTTCATTAAATTTCGCCATGCCATAATCATTTTCTACAGATACTTATTAATGATCAACGTTTGAATCTAGCAACAAACTGTGGTAGGTTAATCCTAATAAATATTTAGTTTCCACCTTTTTTTTCTATAGGTTTACACATTACTTTTAATAAATAATTCTAACGCGGCAAGCGCATTATAGTAGCAAATTTTCATAAAAGCAAACTCATGTGGTAATAACTAAATTTTCCAGTAATTAAAAACTAAACGGCAACACTAAATGTATTATTTATATAACTTTATTTATTCACTACTTAACCGCAAGTGTTTTGGTTGAGCTAGCGAACAAACTTAGCTGAATAAGCAGATTAAATTTAATTTAATAACAAAAGAAAGAAACCTAATAGTCAACTATATTTTTATTACTATAACACCAATAAGTGTCCCTACAAGGTATTTACAAACTGCTGCTAGAGATTCCTTAAACCAAAAAAAAGACCAACCAAATAAGTTACCCTAATACGAAGTTGCTTAGTTTGTGCGCTATATGGCTCTGAAGCTCTAATTTCAAAATCACATTTTAGTGATTTTTCGTAGAAAAAATTCACTAACGGAGAGAACCCGAGTTTTTAGTTTTGAAAAAATCTTCAAGTGAGCGCGAACTAGGATCCCTAGTGCCCGTATTTGGCAATATGACAACTAGATTTAATCTGAATAAAAATTTATTATGTACATGGATTTATAGACCAATTAAAACGAAACCCAAATTAGTACTACATTTATCACTATTTTGATATAATTATTTATAATAATAATAATAATAATAATTTATTGAACAATATACCTCTTTATCCCTAGTGCCCGTATTTGGCAATATGACAACTAGATTTAATCTGAATAAAAATTTATTATGTACATGGATTTATAGACCAATTAAAACGAAACCCAAATTAGTACTACATTTATCACTATTTTGATATAATTATTTATAATAATAATAATAATAATAATTTATTGAACAATATACCTCTTTTTACAAAACAACTTACAAGATTAATCAAGAGCCTAATTGAACAAAATTGAACAAATATACATTTCTCACAAAATAACTTACAAGGCTAATCAAGAGCCTGGTTGTTCAATAACGTTAAAAGTCACCTAAGTCGAAGACTTGTTGGTGATACTTGTAACATCATTCTCTCTAAAAATAAGCCAGTGCACACTCTGACACTGTAAAGAAATACAAACAAAAACCAAAACTGCAGACGAACTGCAGCGATTCGCGGAAAATATAAAAAAAAACATAACTATGCTTTCTGACTATAGATAAAATCTCTTTTACCAAATGTCTTAAGCCACACTATGGGTAACCTACACACACACACACACATGCGCGGGCCCCACAGGTCAGACGCCAGGCACAAGAAACAACAAAATACAAAGGAAAGACCACTACACCAGCATATTAACCTCCACGACCCTGTGGATTACTTCACGATCTAGTCCAACTATCCACTTTTTTAAACCGACTTTAAAACCTCGAAGTCCATGCTGCTGGCGAATTTGGGCTGGTATAGAATTATATATTCTTACGCAAAGGTAAGCATAGGAACGCTGTGCAATTGTCTTCCTAGCTCTTTCTGTTTTAGATGCGTGTGCGCAGTGTCTTGTATTATAGTTGTGACTCAACTCCTTCAATTCACATCGATGAATATGCTGGTATACAGCAGCATTAAAGTAGAAAAGCTGCCTAATACCCAGCAGTTTTGTCTCAGCGTATAAAACATCCGTAGCATATGTGCGTTCTTTACCATAAATCACCTTGATGAGACAATTTTGAGCAATCTGTAATTGAGATATATGACACCTTGCAGCACCACCCCAAGCTATTATAGCATATCGTAAATGACTCTCCACTAAAGAATAATATAGAGTCCGCAGGTGTTTGATGTGTAGCATCTCTCTCAATACTGCAAATTTTACCATCACAGAGCGAATCTTTTTAGTTACATTTAAAATGTGGTGCTCCCATTTCATATGTGAATCTATAGTAACACCCAAATACACCGCATGGTTCACACTTTTTATCTTCATGCCATCACATATTTCCAAGGTGGTAAAAGTTGGCAAGTTCCTTTCGTAGCATGAAAATGGTATATACACTGTCTTCGCCGCATTTACAGTCAACAATCGGTTTTGAAACCATTCCAGGATTTTTCGAAAATCCGATTCAACTGTAGATTTGAGTATATCCCATGATTCTGCGTTATAAAATATAGCAGCATCATCCGCGTATCCAACTATCTTTCCTAACGATCTAACATAAAAAAGGTCGTTTATATAAATATTAAATAATAAGGGTCCTAGAATGGTTCCTTGCGGAACACCACAGTTCATTTTTACCACATCACTCAGAACACCATTCACACACACCACCTGATATCTGTCAGACAAATAGCTTTGTAAGAGCTGTTGTTGTCTTCCCCTAAACCCAATGTTCTCCAGTATTTCAAGCAATCTTGTGTGATCAACCGTATCGAATGCCTTTTTTAGATCCACCAAGACACACAATGAAGGTCTGGTGTTATCTAGACTGTGATATATATTACTCGTCAGTTCAATTATGGCATCCTGCGTAGATGTCTTTGTCCTGAAGCCATACTGCCTCTCAGATAATAATCCATATTTATCGAGATAACCATCGAAGCGTTTTTTCAGGAGACACTCAAAGACTTTAGCAATACTGGAAATCAGTGTTATAGTGTTATAGTCTAGGAGACACAGAATGTTCTTTGAAGCTGTTAACTAGGTTATAAAAAACATTGTACCAAAAGAATGTTTAGACGTTATAGAATTGCGATCAAAAATTAAATTAACATACTAGAAAAATAATTACAAAACAATCCTTAACCATTTTAGAACTAACTTTTGGATCTTGTAGGTTTCCATTGACCTTGCACATCATGTTGTCTTAATTCATTAGCCATAAGCAAAAGTCGAGAGTTTTCAGTCATATTTCAGCAACTAACTTAGAAAAATACAAAGTGGTTTTAATGTAAGATTTGTTAAAGATCCTTTTGCATCTACTTTATCAGGCTGTGGTTCTTTATGGTTTACAATCTAAGGGCTACTAGTTTACTAAATAACCGCAAAGGAGAAGGAGAATATTCGGGGTTTTTCTATACAAGCTACAAAACGAAATGTCGACTGTCCCTAATTACTCGACATGTCGGTTTTGAGATTTCGGAAGAGTTGGTGGCGTCACATATTTTTGTCTTATTGCTTGTGTAACACACGACAAGCGACAGATAAAGGGCCGTCAGAATATATTTTTTTAAGTAATCAAACACATATTAATCGACACTCACTGCTTTAGTTGACAGCAGAGAAGGACGTGCTTGTAGTTTATAAACCTGCGCAATAAAAGATAAACCACTGTAAGTGTTCAGCTCAACCTTGTCTAATCTGAATCCCCCAGTTAAATCAAGACATGTTCAGTATCCTAAATATCACTTAAATATGGTACTAAACAACTGTCTTTATATGTCTATAATTGCAACAACTCATTAATAAAGCATATCATGTCAGTATTAATACAAAAGGGTCCTGCTTTGCCTCCGCCATTACCTTAGGCCTAAGGTAGCGCGGCCTGGGTACAGCAGACCAGGCACGGTGTCGAAACGTACCCGCAGCTTTACATACCCAGAGGTTATGGCACTTTACAGACCAATCCAGGGCTTACATTTATTTGCCCCGCGCGGGAGACCTCCACTTGACCCCTGCCGGCCAGACAAAGCAGATCCGAGACCTGATCACTATAACTACGTGAGACTAATTAGTAACCATATAACTACAGCACACGTGGCTCCTAATATAATTTCTAAACATCTAGCGATTGTCAGTAAATATTTAATCCCCCTTTATAATAACCAATGCAGGTATATTCTCCTAATAATTACTGCTATCTGAGTTATATTATTAGCTATAATGAACCAAGACACTTAGCGAGCAGGTACTCATCTGAACTGCAGAATTCAGTTATCACATAAACTAATATGCACTATATTAACTAGAATATATCTTTACTATAAAATACACTACAAACAACCCTTCCTAACTGACTCTCTTTCAACTAGTAAATGGATGAAACATGTCTTGTTTCAGATGCATTAAACGTTTCAGTTTCTTTATGTTATCTACGCATAAAGATTAGGTGGTTGATAGACCCTTAACACACTTGAGTTCCTCTGCGTTCGCAGTGTCGTTAAGTATCATACAGAATATCATATGGTACAGTTTCTACTAAAGGTTATGTTTAAAACTTACGTTACACTTGCTAGTCCCTAATTACTCGACATGTCGGTTTTCAGATTTCGGAAGAGTTGGTGGAGACACATATTTCTGTCTTATTGCTTGCTAGAATCAATCCAATAGTACGCTCTATTATACCTAGATATGCAGTCATATTACATTATGCAATCCTGCTGAATACACATTTGAGAGGGCGTAAGGCCATTGGTTTCGTTCACCATGCCATATTGCACATGCTAAATACCTATATTTTCTTTATAGAAGAGAAAAGAGTAGGCAACATTTACAGAATGGTGAAGTCAAACTCCTGCTTGAAGTCGGTGGCTGGCCATGGCTACGGAAATAAGCGGACGTTAAAGAGGCAATATAAAAGAACAACCTATCTTTGGATGCAAGCACTCTGGGTAATTTCTAATGTTTTATCGCATCTAGTATACCTAATTTTTCAGGTAACCCCATGAGAAGAAATTGCGTGGATTTGAATCAAGCAACCGAGCTAGCCACTCTATTTCTTCCAGATGTCAAATTAATCTGTTCGAGAGAACCTTATTTAGAAAAAAATGCACGTAATTACCTCGTTGCAGGGAGGACTGCGAGGGGGTACCCGCAGGGGGGATTACTATCCCCCCCCCCCTGCTTTGGTCCGTCTTTGTGGACGATTTGCTGGCTATCCTGTGGATGTGAGAGATTGAGGCCCGGCGTATACGGACAATCTTGTTACAATGGTTAGAGATAAATCTGAAGAGGAACTTTCAAGTACTCTTCAGGTACTAAATGTAGTGAATGATTGGTGTCGGAGGGAACAGATGTATGTATGTAAACCCCCGCAATCCATCATTGTTCCATTTACCAGAAGAAGAAGGTTGGACAAATTAAAACCACCTATTCTTATGGGGGAAACAATTCCATTTAAAGAACAAGCGAAATATCTGTGGGGTTACCGTAGTCTGCTTATATACCCGCTGATTCTTCCTACCACTCGCTTCTAGAGCATTCCATGTATGGAACATTCTTTTCTAGAGTCGCATTTCGCGAACGTCTGATTATATAAAGGGCTATCAGTATATGTCTTTACAATATACCAGGGGTTATCAGTAAGTTGTGATGACGAAGGCGCGGTTATAGATGGTATATCCGTTATTTGAAGCCCTACAGGGTTGAGACTTTGTATTTGGGGATGTGACCCCAGAAACCCTACATGGGGCGGTGTTGTCGGCTTGTATAAAATTTTCTCAAATCTAGGGAAATTTGACAACTTCTGTTAGCTATGTTGTAACATTATTTACAAAGTTATAAAAATATTTTAGATTTTATAAATCCTCAAAATTTTTATTCGACCCCACAAAAGTTTTACGAACTGTGTGCAAAGAATTCATATATACATACTTAGGAGGAACCAGCTGGTGTACTTGTTAGTTTCCAACAACTCTTTAATAAGGACAATCGAGCTTTCTACAACCATAGAAATATAACTGCAAGTTCTTTGCTACTGCATGCTCTATATTGCGGTTCTATATTTTACGATTCTTCGAGAGCTTAAAACGTACAACACTATGGCATAAACTACATAAAAACATTAACAAACCTTACCAACAGCCAAACTAATTGAAGGCTACTGGGTTAATTTTTTTTTACCACATCGATAGATATTGTATCTCATCTTAGTACGTGGTCACGACAGCTCCAAATAACACAAAATGTTATAAAATTTATTTCCTAATATAAGGACAATGTATGTAAGGCTAGATATTCTCACCACAATTAGAACCGCAAACCGGTTTCGCTCTAATTAGACCTCGTCAGTACGGTACACTAATTGCAGCGAGAACACACCTATAAAATAATATGTACGCAAGAACATGTTGACCCCTGTCTTACATCTCCCTATGTTCTGTGAAGCTGGCTACCATAGCCATATTATGCTACCAATTTGGTACGCGTGTTTGTATTATAAATAGTGACACACGTACCAAACTCTAGGTCTGTAAGTTAAAAGACAAAAAAGTTATAGGCATTTAAAGAAAAAAAATTGGGGCTTCCCTCAAAACATCAAAGTCGCCATTTGAAACGTCAAAATTGGCAACATTTAGGCTAAGAGCCTGAAACAAATACCGGTTCTGTAAAGAAAATGTCGCAAGAAGAGTGAGACGTGAGAACGTGAACAAGATATACAAAGACAATAATATGGAGCAGACGTGATACACAGATAGTGAAATTGGCTATCACATGTACTAGGATGTTACATTGTTTCTAAGTAAAATAAATAGCTGTAGGTATTATCTTGATTATTGATATTAGATCCCAAACTAATTTTATTATTTTCCTGAATATAGCACATTTTAAGAAAAGTTCTTTTCCCTGGTCTCTTTTCCTTAGATGGCAGTAAGAGCGAAAATGGTTTGTTTACTTTTAAAAGGCAATAAGTAAAGAGATGTGTTTAATCGCAAAAATTAATAACACCAAGGGGAGTCCTTGAAGATATGTTGACAGTTGTTTGGTAGCTGTCAAAATAGAGCGTTTAAATATACAGCACCGCATATTTTGTGTTAAAAAAATATTTTGTTTTATTCCATAATTGTAACTCAATGGTTATTTCAACGTGCATTTAATGCTCGGAATGTTAGGTGTCAAAGTGTAATTTCATATAGTTGCGTAGGTGGGAATATATAAATCAGTAAAAAAAAGGAAATCAACTGGTAGAAGACGATCTGCATACAATACTGAAAGTCAAGAGCTGATGAGATAATCAATTCTTCGTAGTTCCAGTCGTTCAGAGACATGCGGCAAAGTTAAATTTAACTGCTACGAGTTCCCGAATAATTGTGCACAAGATAAAACTCTATCCGTACAAAATAGCAGTAGTTTAGACCTTAACTGAACGTGATAAATAGTGGTGTCGAAGTTTTTTGTAGTGAGGAATAATCAATTAGATATCGCACAACGTCTTTTTATGAGTGACGAAGCTTATTTTACCCCACATGATATAGCCAACAAATGCAATTTTTAAAACTGAGCTCCAAAAAAACCTATGTCAAATTTATGAAAGACATTAACACCCTCCAAAAGTGACTGTTTCTTTCTCCGAAACAACAAATAAGAAATTTTAGCGATTCCCCAGAATATGGTTGAACGAGTTATGGAGATTGTGTCCGTCGTTGAAAAGAATGCACGCGTAAGGAAATTGGGCATGTAACACAGCCAACATTTACAAAGGAAGACTTAATAAGTACACTTGGAGAACACCCAAATCACCACAACACATATTTCAGAGACCTTACGATCATTTCGTTGACCAAGTCAACATCTTCAGAGGAAGAAAAATTCTAACATAAAAAACTAGATCCCGTATATTTATATCGCGTCAAAGAAAACGAACTAGTCCGAAGGAAAGTTGTCGTCCAAGAACGATCGTTTGTTTATTGCGCAGTGAAACAGGTCGGAGACCTGCTTTAATCTTTTGGTCGACAAATTTATGACCCCTATCTAATATAGGTTTGAAAAGGACCGGCGTTCTTTAAAGAAACAGCACGTTTCCTTTCGATCTAGAAATTTACTATGTGGATATTGGTTTATGCTGATAAAGACATCTGCTGAGATAAACAACATAAATTCAAATTATCTCTTTTAAAAATAGAAAACTAAAACCCAGATGTCTGTCTCACCGTGTTACCTTTAACAAAGGAAAAATAGTTCAACTAAAATACTACACAAAAACTATATATTGATTTTGATTCTACGTGAAAATATTTATATTGACTACATAGATACAAAAACCGAACAGGTATTTAAATCAAGACAAACACAGTGATTAGTATATGTATAACCGGCCGAGTTATTGACAATAATTTATTATTCTACCAGACTAATTATGAGTATTTAAGCGGTCAAATGCAAAGAGCAAACAATGGGCTAGAAATTACAGGTGCCGCACGATTAATGAAGTTTTGTTCTTAATAGACCTTAATATAAAAATACTTTCTAATGAATCAAGCATAGTTTGATGTCTGACATTTTTGACAAGTTTCAAATTTTCTTTGTCAATGTGGTGGTTATTATCCCATATATGTTGTGCCACACAAGATTTGTCTACCGTACCATATCGTAACTGTGCGAGATGTTCACGAAATCTGGTGGCTATGTTTCTCCTAGTTTGGCCCACGTATTTAAGATCACAATCTTTGCAACTAATCTCATAAATTCCGGACATTTCAGTGACTTTATCTTTGTCTTTCGTATTACCCAACAAATTTTTTAAATTACTTTTCGTCGAAAACGTCAAATGTAAATCGGCTTTCTTAAAAATACTTTCCAAACCCTTTGTGATTCGTGGTTCATAAGGTAAACATACAAATTTTCATTTAAATACCTGTTCGGTTTTTGTATCTATGTAGTCAATATAAATATTTTCACGTAGAATCAAAATCATTATATAGTTTTTGTGTAGTATTTTAGTTGAACTATTTTTCCTTTGTTAAAGGTAACACGGTGAGACAGACATCTGGGTTTTAGTTTTCTATTTTTAAAAGAGATAATTTGAATTTATGTTGTTTATCTCAGCAGATGTCTTTATCAGCATAAACCAATATCCACATAGTAAATTTCTAGATCGAAAGGAAACGTGCTGTTTCTTTAAAGAACGCCGGTCCTTTTTAAACCTATATTAGATAAGGGTCATAAATTTGTCGACCAAAAGATTAAAGCAGGTCTCCGACCTGTTTCACTGCGCAATAAACAAACGATCGTTCTTGGACTACAACTTTCCTTCGGACTAGTTCGTTTTCTTTGACGCGATATAAATATACGGGATCTAGTTTTTTATGTTAGAATTTTTCTTCCTCTGAAGATGTTGACTTGGTCAAAGAAACGATCGTAAGGTCTCTGAAATATGTGTTGTGGTGATTTGGGTGTTCTCCAAGTGTACTTATTAGTGCTCATCACAGGTTCCAGTTTTCACATAGTGAAAGGAAGACTTAAGTAATAGATGCATTATGGCTAGTTAAAAATGAAAAATCGTTTTGGCTGTATTTTTACAGTCACTCTTGTGTAAGGATATTCGTCCTGTTAGGTTATGTGATGCTTGATCCACATATTATTTAAGATGGCAGTTTATACACTCCACGTTGTGTCTCTACTCTTCAGCATTGGAAATATGTCTTTCCTATCTCTGAAAATTCCCTTGTTGATGAGCACGTTATAAACATACCTACATATAATGTATATAATGACATAATCTGTTTCAGGTTTTATTTTCTGTAACAAATTAATCAAATATATATATATACTTGATTAGTTTGTATGTATGTAATATTAATATAGAATTTTTGAATTATATATATATATATATATATATATATATATATATATATATATATATATATATATATATATATATATATATATATATATATATTCAAAAATTCTATATTAATATTAGATACATTTATAAATTCTGACCTTTTTCAGGAAACAAGATTCTGCTTTCGTATTGTATAATAAATCACTGGTTGTCTTGTAGGAATTGAATGCCTTCTAAAATTTTCTAAATATTTTTTAAACATCTCAAAAACATTATCTTTTGTCTCAAATAATTGAATAAACTAAATTAAGCGCTAATTTCTATTATTTTCTGTCTATTATTTTAACGGCGTAACAATTATTTACTGCTATCGGCTTTATTTATAAAACTAAAATGTTAACTGATCTTGAAAATAGGTGTTCTAGCAGCTCTTCTCGCTTGAAACTTTGTAAAGGCTTAAAAGTTACGATCTCTGTTATTGTAATTTTTGAAAGAAAATTCGTTTTAATTTACATCATGTTTTGTCTGATAACAGCTTCTTCCACAATATAGGATTAAGAGTAAACAAAACTTACTAAATTGTATCAAAATCGATTATTAATACTACCGTGCATTAAGATGTTGACCAACCTTAAAAATGCATTATAGAGGTGCTCTCCGCACTCATTTTCTAAAAGCATTAAAAGTCGTAATCACTATTATAGCGAATTTTTTCAATTAAAATTTACTAAAGTGCACATTAGTTCTTTGTTCTGATAACAGCTTGTTTAACAAAATATTAGTATAATCAATAAACTTGACATTATTAACCATATCAAAGCTTATAATGTTTTACACAACCAGAAGCTAAAGTTAATTAAATCCGATGACGTATTTTCTGAAGCTGGTTATACCTAGTAATTTTGAATTAAGACAAACAAATGGAAGATGGGAAAACTCAATAGATTTATTTGAGGAAAATGGCCTAATTAGAATGAACACAATGTTTGAAGTACCCAAACAAGACGCTATACACGGAAACTATCATATGATACAAGAAGATATTAAATGGATTTTGTTATTACAAGAAATGTCGGAGAAATTTACCTAGACCAGCTACGCATATCATAGTGCGTTAACAAATAATATAGAAAGCCTAATAAGAAAATAGAATGTGGAAAACTAAAACACGCACAGGAGTTGGGAAACTCTAAAGAGGAAACCAATAAGGAAAATCTTTACGAAGGAATATCGGCGTGTGCAAAGAAAAAAACGGTTTAAAGGCAGCTGCAGAAAAATTTACTGGGTAAGAAAAGACTAGAAACAAGGACAAACTGGAAATTAGAGATACTATATTTAATACACAGACGTAATAGATGTAGAAATGTTAAAACTGAAGAAGCATACAATACATATGAACAAGTTAAATCTAAAAATGTGATCAGACAAAAACGCAATAAAGCAAAAGAACAAGTGGTCAGTTCCAACTTATCAACAGATAGGAATTTCATAATATAAATGAGAACAAAAAGTAGAGTCATAAAGGACAAGGAGATATGTTACTAGAAAAGGAAGACATTGCTAAGCACTGGAAAGCCTATCTAGAAGCGTTATATTAAGGAGAAAAAATAATCATGAACAGTATATGGAGGAAATCGGAATGGTAATAGTAACAAAAGTATTAAGGCCTTAGTATCATGAAAAATGCATGACATTTTACAAAGAAAAAATGTAATGCCAATTACCAATAATAAATATTGGTATCTCATCCTTTACAAACCTAATCATAATCACAATTTAAAATAAAGAAAAACAAAGGCTAATATGATATATCCAAATATAAAAACACACAGAAATACAAAGTTGAACTGAAGGATACTGTGTTCGCGCCCAGGGTACTCCCTTCACTTTTTCAGTACATACTGTGCAATTAACATCAACCGAGGTCGTGGCATTGTATTTGAGCAAGTTGAATGTCGGTCCCGTGTCCATGCGATGTTGGGCACGTTAAAGATCCCTACCCTCCATACAGAAAGGTAGGGGTTCGGCAAATTTTCCAAGATAGTGAGGTGAAACAGCTCCCTGGCGTCGGTCATTGGTCAGAGTCGCAGAAATAGACCGGCGTTAAAGAAATAAAAACACACACAAACTAAGAAAGACATAAAGAGAATAGACGCTTGTGAAATGTGGAGATAAAGGAACAATGGCAAAGACACGGTACACTGATAGAACGACGAATTTAATTGTTTAAGAAGAGGCGAAAGAAGAAAGATGCTTGCTGAAGGAAGTTGAAAGGACGAAGGCAAAATATATTGGCCATACCCTAAAATACAGTAACTTTCTGATAACATTATTTGAAGGACAAGTACCTGGAAAGAAGAAAAAGTGTGGACCACAGGTGAAAATGGTAGAGAACCTGTGAACCAAATGAAATGAAGAGAGCTGCTGGAGACAGATAGTCGTGGTTAGGACGGCATCCCTTAGACTGTGATGATGTTGATATTCTATAACTTTAAATAACCTATATCTAAATAGAATTGAATAGCATGTGAATTTGTCTCTTTAATTTTAACCATAAACAATATTTATTTCCACTTTGGTTCCACTACTTATTATGTACGTTTTAAGAGATCTGCCATTATTTTAGCTTACCTACTAACATGTCTATTAGCATCAAATTAATTCAAATTCCATGTTATAAATTGAGAAGCAATATTGTCAATAAACATTTTATTAGTTTTACGTCAATTGGAGCTGAAAACAAACAAACTTATTAAAGTGACTGGCCAGGTCAGATGTCTACGCTATTATGTAATAATACTGTTGTGGAACGTCAGAACAAGTATCAAAACAAATAGAAGATGAATGTGTATTGTATCCAGCGCTACAAACATTTGATACCAACTTAATAGACTGCTTCCGGCAGAAGACAGCTGATCGCAGTAATATAATAAAGGACAAGGTTACTAGAACCGGTAAGTATTAAACGATTTCAGCGAATTTTCGTAGAAAATTTCGCTGATTAGGAGATGTGTTTACATTATATATATATATATATATATATATATATATATATATATATATATATATATATATATATATATATTATTGTACTAATTATAATAATTCACTTTATATATCTAGATATTAAATCAATTTCATATATTAACTTTTCCGGGGCGTAGCTCAAAATGATTTTCGGAAAATTAGTCCTGTTCTCTACAGGCTGGTTCTCGCTCATAAAAAACGAACAAACAAAACAAACAATAAGGACTGAGTTATAAAAATGATCAAATTATCATTTAAAACAGTAACTTAATTTATTACAATGAAATACAAATATTTTACACAAATTAATATTATCAGGTAGAGAAATTATGATGATTCTAAAAATTCTAATTAGTGAATTTTTATTAAAAAACCTCTCTGTTAGTGAATTTTTTTTAAGAAAAATTCACTAATTAGAATTTTTAGAATCATCATAATTTCTCTCTCTCTCTCTCTCTCTCTCTCTCTCTCTATATATATATATATATATATATATATATATATATATATATATATATATATATATATATATATATATATATATATATATATATATATATATATATATATATCCGTCTGATAACTCAAAAAATAATTAACCGATTTAAATGAAACTCGGAAAGTGCCTTTATTTTATTAATGGCTTGGATGAGTTCGTTAGCCAGGAATTCGGACGAGGTTTTCCGAGAAAAGTTTTAGTTTTCTTTCAAAAAAAAATTTTTCTCCAAAAATAACAAAGTTGCTTAAATGAAATTTACTATGTATGTTGCCTTGGGAGAGACCTTACTACGTACCAAAATTCAACTTTCTAAGTTTATAGAAAATTGAGTTATTCAAATTTTAAATTTTCTTTAGAACATTTTTTTTTTACTCAGAAAATTACAAAGTTATTTTAATGAAATTTCGTGGATATATTGCCCTAGGAAAAGCCTTACTACGTGCCAAAATTAAACTTTCTAAGTTTATAGAAAATTGAGTTATTCAAATTTGAAACATTTATTAAAAATTAACTATCATAACGCACTTGCTGCGTCCCGAGATTTTTTGTTTTTGACCTGTACGCAAATTTCCGACTATAATTATTCAAAAGTCAACATTAAATTTCAAAAATACGTTCGGGGTATTTTTCTTACTAGATTTGCACGAAGAAAGGCTTCTTTATTTAAATGAGACTGAGTTTTCTACTGGCAATAACTGCTAAGACTCCCGCTTAACAGAAGGAATATATATCTGTGGACTCTCACGTTCTCTGTCAGGATGGACTCTTACGTTGTCTGTCAGGAAGTCACTTGACAATGCTTTTTTAAGTCTCCTCTGACTTTGATATCAAACTTTCAATAAAAAATTTATCCTTTCAACTTATTCTCGTTATCCAAGCTTTATTTGTTGTTGTTTTTTTTTTTTTGACATGTTGATTTCTGACCTCCCTCCTTTTTTTCTTTTGTCATGCCACCTCCTAAAATTTTGATATTGTGGGAACACAATGCCATGTGGTCACGCAAAATCTCTTGCTTGGTGTTGCATATTTGTCACTTTGACATTTTAGGTCATGTTGTATTTATTGTTGTGACGTCACAACTAGAAAATGCCGTCATAATGTACGTTAGTGAATTTTGATAACCAAATCAGAAAATATAAACGTGTTAATTTAGATTTACAGATAATATTATTATAATATAATTAATTTTAACAGCTAGTAATTACAATACATTGTTTTTATTCATAATTTGATCAGTTCTTTTAAACAATCATCTGTAGGTACTATATACAGCAATTTGTCTTATTTAAATCTAATTTAGCTGATGGCCTTCGTTTATATACATCTCTGACAATTAATCCACTTTTACGATTTCCCATCTTTGTAAACCATCCTGTATAATAGTTTGTCGAAACATTATTGCCAGTGTTATTTTGAAAAGTTTTGGTTTAGTGATTGGAAGTAATCAATCAAATTTGCAATTTAGGACAAACACAAGGGCCAATGCACAACTCGTTTCGTACCTGCCGCATAACATACTTATTTTCAATAAATTTTATTATTATTTTGTGTGTGCGTGTTTTGTTTCTTTAACGTCGGCCTAATTCCGCGACTATGGCCAATAACCAACGACAGGGAGCAGTTTCACCTCACTATCCTGAAAATTTTGCCGCACCCCTGCCTTTCTGTAAGGAGGGTAGGGATCTTTAACGTGCCCAACATCGAATAGACACGGGACCGACGGCTTTACGCCCCCTCCGAAGGGCGGAACGTGCAGATATTCAATTTGCTCAAATGCAATGCCAGAACCTCGGTTGATGTTAATTTTACAGTTTGTACTGAAAAAGTGAAAGGAGTACCCTGGGATCGAACCCAGTAACCTTCCGTTCAGAGGCACACGTTCTTACCTCTGAACCACCGAGGTTATATTATTATTTTCAATGAATATTATTATTATTTCTGTTTCACTTATTATTACTTTTGTTATTGCTGTTGTAATTATTATTGGTGTGATGAAAATAAATACTAACGGAAAAATTTAAAAAAATGTTGAGGCAGATATACAATTTGAAAATAACGAAAATGAGTGCATGTTTTTTTTTCTCCAACGGATTTCAATTTTCAGTTAACTTTCTTTAAAAAATTCACTAATGAGGAGCTCGCGACTATTGAATTTTCAACATCTCTTTAAAGTATGCGCGTATAAGTCTCCTGGAACACATAGACCGCGCCACTTCAATTTTTATACGTCTACATATACATATACATATATATATATATATATATATATATATATATATATATATATATATATATATATATATATATATATATATATATATATATATATATATATATATATATATATATATATATATATTATAAACCGCTCGCTCGAAAAATAATGGGCCGATTTTGATCAGATTTGGTGAGTACCTTCCTAAGCGAATTGGAACCTATAATGATAACTGATAAGTAGACTCAGAGAACCCAAATCACCACAACAGATCTTTTTAAAGACCTGACGATCGTTTTACTAACAAAGTTAGTGAGCATCATCAAAGGATGAAAAATTCTGAGTAACTTCCTTTTGCAAGTGTTTTTGTGTTGTCTTTCGAAGAAATTTTATATCTCCGAAAATAGCAAAGTTAACGCAACAAAATTGTGTACTCGGGTTTGCGTCATATAAGGTAAATTGCGTACCAAAATCTAGATCTCTAGGTTTAAAAAACAAAGTCTGGACGCAGTAAGTACATTATGGTATTGAATTTTCATAAACATGTTTTAAATAGCAAATATGTGTTTTTAAGAAAACAGGCATCAAATTTTGTTACCCGTATAACCTATATAGTAGAAACACTGTACCATATTTCACCAAAATAACATTATTGTTCAAAAATATGCAAACATTTTTCGCAAATAAACTTTAAATGTTCCCGAAAAAACTAGTTTCCTGACCAACGAACTTGATAGGTTAATAGCAAATTAAGCTATTCAAATTTGAAGCATTTAATAAAAATTCGCTGCCTTAACGCTCTTGCGGCGTCCCGCATTTCTTTTCTTACAAACATGCATTAAAATTCGATTGAAAATGTAGAAATGGAATAATATAAGGCATCTTTAAAAAAATTGTACCACCAACGACTTATGGGCCACCTGTGATTGTACAAATAATTTTTAAGATGTAGCTCAAGACCCCTATAATTAGCGTATATAACTTTTTTTCCTATCTTGCATAATAACGAATATATTGAGCTTTATTGTTTTTTACGACACTTCTTAAAAATTATATACCATCAAACGATAAACTATATAAACACACGTAGGCTGCCCTAATTTTTTTATTTTCGAAAGGAAGCGCAAAATTTTCTAGGAAAGACTGGTCAGATCTTCCTGGCTGAACATCATCGGCGTATATTTTTTATCGGTGTAACACATATATATATATATATATATATATATATATATATATATATATATATATATATATATATATATATATATATATATATATATAATATTTATAACAGCATTTTTAACATGGCATTTCTGTGTACTATACAAGGAGAAAGGTTAAGGGCAAGGCCGCAGGAGAAAACCGCATACATCTGTTTCAAGCTTATTAGCTATCATCAGTACAGTATAGCCAGGTGATGAAGGGAACCCTCTGGATGAAGAAGCAAAAATACACGGAGTCACAACAGGCAACAAGTGCACATTTGCAGCATCATTCGGAAGACGCTCAATTCGGATGCTCACGCAGGTGATTTCCCAAACTGGATGGGAATGTATTGCTATCTCCGTTATTATTAGAGATGGGGAGACGGTTAAATTAGCAATGTTTTGTAGAATTGTATGCTCGTTCCAATATGACTTGTATTTTGCCCTGCCTCTTTTTGTTTTAGAGTTATTTTTAAAAAACCAAAATTTGTCGATTTCTTTTTCTTCAATATCTAAGTGGGTGTTGATCTGACATGTCTAAGACTTGCACATTATAAGGACGCTTTTTACATAGGAATCTTTCTGTGCTATTATCAACTTTGGATTGTCATTTGTTTTTGAGCTACAGGTATCAACGTTTGTTTTTATTATGGCAGCCATATTAGATTTTTGCCCATGTGATAGCCTGTGAAAAGAGCTTTCCAATGATGTACAACATGCTTGAGAAATCTTGTACTTGCACTGGCAATTTTGAGAAAAACCATTTTGAGGATAGTAGGCTATGAAATCCAATACCAGAAAACAAATGACAAGAAAAAAAGTGTTCAAAAAGCAGTAGGCCATGAAGTTTAACAATAGACTTCTACTTTTAACATAATTTTTCGTAATGATTCACGATAAAAAAATATTGTGATTTAATTTACAATACTTAATTAGGTAATAATGCTAGGTAATATTATGTGAAACAGTTTAATAAGGAAACCCGGCAATAAAAAGTAGAAATCTAAACTCCACAAAACAACACAATTAGAAACGGAACTCAACAAATAATAAAATAGAAACATAAAATGCACTAAATATAAAATTGTTCATTATGGCCACTGTTTTATTCAATGCACTTTATCCGCCTTTGTGAAACATGCCTGCAAACTCTGGTGAGGGTGTTTTGGTTAATATGATTTATAGCTTCCGTGATTCTGTTTCGTAATTCATTGATATTTTGTGGTGGATCGAATTTATACACATCATTCTTCAGAGTACCCCAAAAATAAAAATCCATGGGTGTTATATCAGGACTTTGAGCACACCAATGAACCGGACCATTGTTACAAATGACATGATTATTAAATTTTGGTACAAAAATTCTTTGACGATCCTAGCATTGTGAGCTGGACAACCGTCTTGTTGGTACCAATTCTTGTCTAAATTATCATGAACTCTTCTAACTGTTGATAAGATATCATTTCGCGATAGACTAAGATAGCTTTCCCCAGTTAAATTATTTTCAAGAAAGAACGGACCAACAATGAAGTCACCTATTTTTTTAAAATTAACTGTCTCATCTACAAATAAAAAGAACAGTTTTTTACCTAATAAGCCGCACCAAACATTAATACCAAATCTGTCTTGCAATCGTCTTTCTTCCTTTAGATGGGGATTTTCTTTTGCCCAATAATGCCTATTATGGCGATTATACACACCACAATATGTAAATCTGGATTCATCAGTCCATATTATTTTTATATGAAAATTTTCATCTTGCTGACATTATCCTTGATACCATCTGCCGAATTGAAGTCATTTAGGGTAATCGTCAACATTTAAGCCTTGTACGATTATAGGTCTCTATGGATAGTAATGACTTTGTTTTAATACACTTTTTGGAACGTCAATTTATTCACATAAAACCGAACAGATTGCGGAGGGTTTTCGTTTGAAACCTGTAAGACGGCATTATTTCTTTCTTCATTTCTAGGCATTGTTAGTTTATTTACGTGGAAGCTACCGTCCTTCAATAGATTGGTCACTATCCTGCGAAATATTTTGGTGTTTTGTTGTCGTCTTTCTGGGTAGCTGTTTTGATACGAATTTGCAGCTGCCCCAGTATTTCGGTTAGAACGAATATAATATTCCAACATGTCAAAATATTCTTCATTTCTGAACATATTGTTGAATAATATTTAAAATAAACTATTTACTACAAACTATTTAGTACAAAATTTTAAGCAACGTGTTAAATACACCTTAAACTGTTCAGATAATTAAGAATGACAGTATTCTTAATTGTCGCGATAGTGTTATATCCATAGCAACCTTTCTTCTGTTGTTTTTCAGTTAACTTACGTTTAAAAATCAAACAATTTTCAAAGGCGTCTTCGTAAATAATTAATCTGTATTTTATTGAGTTCTGTTAGTAAATTTTGTTATTTACTAGGTTTGCCTATTTAATTAAATTATAACAATTTTTAGGACAATATTGTAAAGTAAAATATCTTTGTAATAATGGGCCGATTCACTGGTGTGCTGAAAGTTCCTATTTTTTTTATCGTCAATCATTAGGGAAAATTAAATTAAAAGTAGAAGCCTATTGTTAGACTTCATGGCCGCCTACTGCTTTTTGAACACTTTTTCTTGTCATTTGTTTTCTGGTATTGGATTTCATAGCCCACTATCCTCAAAACGGTTTTTCTAAAAATTCTGAGTGCAATTATAAGATTTTTCAAGTATGTTGTACATCATTGGAAGGCTCTTTTTAGAGGCTACCACATGAGCAAAAAATCCAATATGGCTGCCATAACAAACGTTGATACCTGTAGCTCAAAAACAAATGACAATCCAAAGTAAAAAATAGCACAAAAAGATTACTCTGTGAGAAGTGTCCTGATAATGTGCAAGTATTAGGCAGGTCAGATCAATGCCTACTTAGATATTGAAGAAAAAAAAATCGACAAATTTTGTTTGTTTCAGAATAACTCGAAAACAAAAAGACGCAGGGCAAAATACAAGTCATATTTGGAACGAGCATGAAATTCTACAAAACATTGCTAATTTAACCGTCTTCCTATCTCTAATAATAACGCAATGCATTCCCATCCAGTTTGGGACAAACTGTATGTATATATATATATATATATATATATATATATATATATATATATATATATATATATATATATATATATATATATATATATATATATATATATATTATAAAAATTCAGACTCACCCCGGATATGGGTTCTAGGGGGCCTAGTTTGCGCTTATTTTAAGAAATGTTTTCAAAATTCAAAAGTCGGGATCTCCTTATTAGTAAATTTTTTTAATTTTTTTTTAAATTCAATAAAAACGTTATAGGTATTTAAAGAAAAATCGGGATTTTCCTCTGAAAACGTCAAAGTCGTGATTTGAAACGTCAAAATTGGCAACATTTTGCCAAAGAACGTGAAACGAATACGGGTTATGTAGAGAAAATGTAGTAAGAAGAGTATTTTGCAAATCCTTAAGTTTCAGCTTCAACTGTAATTGTCCCTTTGACTAAAATAATTGCACTAAATTAATTTCATTTCACCCTTTCTTTGATGCTTTGGGAGTAGTTTCAATTATAGAGTTTATCGTTTAATGCTCTATAATTTTTAGCGAATGTTTGTAGAAAAAAGATCGTTAATGAGAAGACTATCATTTTTTATTTTTGAAAAATTTATTTAAATGAGCGCGAACTAGGCTCCTTAGAACCCATATCCGGGGTTACTTACAGTTTTATCTATTTTTATATATACAGGCTGAAGCATTTCTACGGAGTAACTCAATATATCCGTTATTATACAAAATACGAGAAAAAATTGTATCTGTTAATTATAGGCTGTCTTGAGCTGCATCCTATAAAATTAGCTTTACAATCATAGGTGGGTGGCCCATAAGTTGTTGGTCATACAGATTTTCATTTTTTTTAATTGAACACACCTTATCTTATTACATTTTTGCATTTTTCATCGAAATATAATGCATGTTTTAGAAAAGAAACTCAGGATGCAGCAAGTGCGTTATGGTAGCGAATTTTCATTATATGTTTCAAAGTTCAATAGCTCAAATGGCTATTAACTTAAGGTTCGTTGGCTAGGAACGAGTTTTTTCGGGAACATTTTGAGTTCATTTTCGAATTTTTTTTACATTTTCCATCCATAAAGTTATTTTGATGATATATGGTACATTTGTTCTACTATATAGGTTAGATTGGTAACCAAATTTCATGTCTGCTTTCTTTAAAAGAAAAGACATATTTGCTATTAAAAAGATTTGTATGAAAATTCACTACCATAACACACTTGCTGCGTCCAGAGTTTTTGATTTGATGAGTACGTAGAGCTTAGAGACAAATTTATCGACTTGCATAATTTTACTATGTAAAGTCTATTCAAAAAGAGAGCATTAAATTTAGAGGAATAGGAGCACAGAGGTCGATCTTATAAATTCTATTTAAGCACAAAATTGTTAAATCCTCTTTGACTAAGAAGATTAGTTCTATTATAGGCGCCTCAGAAATTTGTTAATTCTCGTAATAAATATCTAAGAACAACGCTGAATAATTAAATTATGATAAAATGTTGCAGACTAGAATAAATAGGCATAACGTTAATTTGGTAGCTATTCTTTTACCTCGATTTGCAAACTTACTAACTCGGGTATTAACAGAAAAGACGGGCTCAAATACAAATTTGGCAGATGACACAAGTTTATAAAACACCTTTACCAGGAATTAATATCGAGTTTCCTAATTAGAAAAACCCTATTCTCTTGTCGCTTAGAAAACATGCGACATGTTAGATTGTATATTTTGAACCGAATTGTTTAGATTAACCCAACATGGGTTTTAGGGCTCTCATTTGAGGAAAATGGCTAAAAGGTATGGTTCACGCATCTGTACTCTTAAGTTTGGATATATCTTTGTATGAACAAAGTATTATACTATGCCAGCAAGACTCGGCTTTATTCTTTAATGGGCGAAAATATAAGATGACTGATCGTCGATCACTCTGAGCTGAAAATGCAACAGGATTTTCCTGTTAGTCACTTTATATTGTATATATTCTATATAATCAGCAATTGTGTTGTAAATGTTTTTCAGGACTGTGGTAAATAGAGAAATACGTGTTATCTTAAGTAAGTTTATCCAAGTGCTATTAAGAAGATTAAAATCGATTTTAAACAATTTTTTGCTACCAGAGCAAATATTACAATTCAAAAAATATATACTTCTTTGTGTCTAGATGCATATAAAAGCATTTTATTGTGTAAAAATCATCGAACTTTGGTCACAATGCAAATGTACGTAGAACTACAATAATAATTACAGTTTATTGATTCAAGTGTAGAAATGTTAATGGGACTGAATTCAAGGTTGCCTCCTAGAGTACAATGTGCGCTTAAAACTATTTACCGTTTAGGATCACTAGGATATTAGGGGCTAATTGGCTGTTAATAAATTACTAGAATCTGCTTTCAAGTAATTGATTAAATTGGTAATTTACCGGCTATTTAAAGAGATTTGACGTAACAGCTGTACAACTAGTAATAACGAACTACATACATTTCTCTATAATATATATATATATATATATATATATATATATATATATATATATATATATATATATATATATATATATATATATATATATATATATATATATACATATACATATACATATACATATACATATATATATACATATATATATATATATATATATATATATATATATATATATATATATATATATATATATATATATATATATATAATGTGTTCAGAAAGGTTTTTATTATGTGATTATTGTGAGAAATATTTGGTTATCGTGTTCAACCGAGTCTAAAACTGACGTTTTGGCTGTTGAGACCTTAGAGACGACATCCAGTGAGACTTTGGGAGTGGGCAGATTGAGGGCCCATAATCAAACTGCAGCAACCGCACCCAAGCTTATTCACCCCTTTAAGGATACAGATTCAGACCTTAGAGTTCATTTTCTTTCAACTTTCATTAAACTCTTAGGAGGGCTCCAAAATAGGAGCCGAAACTTCGAGTTTTAATAACTTTCAGACCTCCAGACGAGAGGCATCAGACTCAAAATACGGAGGGTTGCATAACAGATCATTTGCGACTATTTGGTGGCATTATTGAGATTTTTGAGGCACCCCTTTTTGGGGGTGACAACCCTTTAATTTCTTAAATAGCAACATGGGTCATATGGTACATTTTTGGAAAGCGTACTCAGCGTACGTTTTCATGGTATTAATAATTTTCAAGTCACCTTAGGCACGAATGAAAACGATCAGCTTCTAATGAAATTTGCTGGGGAAAATGGTAAGATCTTACTTTATTAAAGAAGATGATCAAATGCCCCTTGAACTTCTTGGCAATAGTAAAGCCTCTTGTCGAACTGATGCATCGTGTTTTTCAGTGATCCGTTAGGCACTTGTTGAAAGGCCACCACAATTCGGTCTAGCAACTGTTCCAAATTCGCAGGATGAGCGTTGTAAACAACGCTTCAGAAAAGGAAATCGAATGTAGAAAAATCTGGAGAGCTAGCTGGCCACTCATTGTTTTCTGCCTATCCGTCGGTTAGGATATGTCACATTAAGGTATTCCATTGCCTCTTGACTGAAATGAGGTGTGGCGCCATATTGTTGGAAGTAGACATTGGGGAAATAATTTTGAAACAATTATCAGATACAGGGCGCAATATCTTCTCGTAATAATCTTATCAAAACCCTCGGCAAAAGTTCTTGCAGGTTATTAACCTTATAGGGAAAATACTTTTACCGATGCACAATCCACTGTACAGAACATCTGGAGATCACGTTAGTTATAGCAAGTTCCAATGCAGAAGTGTTGTACAGCAAGCAATACATCCAGCGTATTTTCGTCCGAGGTAGCAGTTGCAGTGCGGTCAGACTTGGGGCGACCTTTTACGCTCCCTGCTTCAATAAATGTCTGGTGAAGTCTGCTTACCGTACACGTAGAGGGGGCTAAGACCTAAGGGGTGGGCGGTCAGGGTGAACCTCATTGAACAAATGACAAACGTCATTATAGGTCCTTTTACGATTACCATAACCGATCATCATTAAAACTTCGATACGTTCTTATTCACTTAAGTGAGCCATATCACAAAAAAGTAAATGAAGTAAATTAACAAAAACACTGATGCTTTAATTCACAAACCAAAACGCTTGCCACTGTGTAAGATCAGGCCAATAATTTTAATAAAACTGTTTTTGTGGGTGAACTTATTAAAATGTAGTCTGTATTATCACTTAAATGATTTCCATGTCTGATAACGTCATGTATTTCAGGGTTTTTTCTACAGAGATAAGATTACCTGAACAGCCTTGTTTTTACTTCATTTATTTTCATGAAAAGCATATTGTTATGGTTCTTGCCAAAGGTAACTTAAAAATAGTAAATACAATTAAAAAGTACGCTATATATATATATATATATATATATATATATATATATATATATATATATATATATATATATATGTATGTATATATATATATAAATCATTATTTTTTAAGATTTTTAATAATTATGTTGTATGTTAACTATGATGATTACTTTATATTTGTATATACGAGTTTCATTGAGTAGAATAATTATTAACCACGATTCTTCTAAATTTTTCGCTTAAAAGTTTATTATTTTTATAAACTTAATTAAAATGTTTTAGTAATTTCAGCAATAATATTAATACCCTATTTTTCATTAAGTTTATTAAGGATATTAGTTGAACCTAAACTACGAACCTTCAAATCTGGAAATAGAGGCTCTCTAAGCATTGGTAAAACCCCCCCACCCCGACACACTACTAAACATTTCATTATCTAAAAAATGAATTTACCTTTAAACTTGCATTTTAAAATTATAATTGAATTTAGATCGATAATTTTACTGCCTAATCTCGGCAATTTTACCTTATCGAACAAATTATTATTTTCAACAAACCACAAGAACATTGGAACTGTATATATAATTTTTGGCGGATGGGCCGGAATAGTCGGGACATCTTTAAAATTATTTATTCGATCTGAATTAGGAACACCATGTAGATTTATATATATATATATATATATATATATATATATATATATATATATATATATATATATATATATATGTATATATATATATATATATATATATATATATATATATATATATATATATATATATATATATATATATATATATATATATATATATATATATTGTTTATGAGGAACTTATATTTTCATCAAACGTCTGGTATATTGTGCTGAAATTAAATTACGGGAAGAATGTGCGGGGGTTGAATATCGTGGACAGATATTACAATTTTTTTTGCTAAACAGTCGTAAAACTTCTTGAAACATATACAAAACTTGATTCTGGAACGAAAATTTTCTTGTCTGTCGGTCTGTCAGCATGTACGTTTGTCTGTTAGTAGGCATAATAACTTTCAAATGAACTGAGGTATCACTTTGAGTATAGCAATACGAATATTTTCTTTGTGGTCAAGTCATGAACCCTAAATTCATTTCATCAGAATGTCTTTCTACCGAGAGTAAATTGTGATAACTATGTGGAGATTATGGTTTATATTGCAGCAATATTTTTAATTACATTTCTATATTCTTATGTACCTAAGCTGTTTAGCATGTGTCAAAATTTGTACTATTCAATTATTGCTCTTTTCTTGATCTTTATCCAATAAAAGTTACCTTATCTTTTAAGTTTTTTTCCTATTTTGGACTATTGTAAACATTTTTTCTAGCTATATTATCCCCCAATAGTTAAACTGTAACATTTAGTTATAGTTTTGTTAAACTTCTCTCTAAAAAGAAATTTGATATAATAGATTAATATTATTTAGTTGCTTCTACTGCGCAGCTGCAATGTTACTTGTGAATAAGAATTCAGATTGCTTAAATAAATTGCTTCTTGTATAGGAACTCTCACACTCATTATTTTATAGAACCATCTAATTATTTCTCTTATGACAATTGGCTCGTATCCCGCATTTACAATAATGCAGAAACAAAACCTAAGTAACGTATAACAACAGCTATATATTCTGACGTTCCATAACATCCGAACACCCAGCAACAGTCGTCCAGTTGTAGCGAAATGTTCTATACTGCTCTGTTCTGTCTCGCATTAAAAAAAAAAGATAACAACATGGACACAAAAACTTATCAGGTGTACACTTTTTAGTGAATTTTCTTATAAAAAAAACACTAATGAGGAGATCCCGACTTTCGAATTTTGAAAAAATTTCTTCAAATGAGCGCTATTTAGGACCCCCGGAACCCAAATCCGAGGTCAGTTTCAGACTTTATATGTTATATATATATATATATATATATATATATATATATATATATATATATATATATATATATATATATATATATATATATATATATATATATATATATATATATATATATATATATATATATATATATATATATATATATATATATATATATATATATATATTTATGTGTCACACCTATAACTTAAAAAATAATGGACCGATTTTGATAAAATTTGGCACATACCTTCCTTTCGCAAGTCGCTTGGACAAGTTCGTTAGTCAGGAAAATCCGCCGAGGTTTTCCCGGAAAATTTTGTGTTTTCTTTCGAATAGAATCAAAAAAATTTATATCTCCAAAATTAACAAAGTAAGGGCAACCAAATTTCATACGCGGGTTTATATCATTAGGAGCAAGTTACCTACCAAAATTTAGCTCCGTAGGTTAGAGGACAAAAAAGTTACAGGCATTCAAAGAAAAATAAATTTGGGTTCTCCTCAAAACGTCAAAATCGCGATTTTAAACGTCAAAATTGGTGAGTACCTTCCTTTTGCAAGTGGCTTGGATATGTTCGTTATCCAGGAAAATCCGACGAGGTTTTCCCGGAAAATTTTGTATTTTCTTTCGAAAAAAATTTAATCTCCAAAATTAACAAAGTAAGGGCAACCAAATTTTATACGCGGGTTTATATCATTATTGGCAAGTTACCTACCAAAATTTAGCTCTGTAGGTCAAAAGACAAAAGTTATAGGCATTTAAACAAAAATAAATTGGGGTTTTTCACAAAACGTCAAAGTTGCGATTTAAACGTCAAAATTGGCAACATTTAGGAAAAGAACTTGAATCTAATACGGGCTATGGAAATAAAATGTCTCAAGAATAATGTTTTACAAACCCTGAAGTCTTAGTTTCAAGCATCATTGTCCTTCATTTTAATAAAATGTTTCCAGAAAATTCATTTCAAATAGACCCTTTCTCTGATGCGTGGCAGTAGCCTTAGCTACAGAGTTTATCGTTAATAGTATATAATTTTTGTAGAATTTTCGTAAACAAAATCAATAAAGCTCAATATATCTGTTATTATACCAGATATGAAAAAAAATTGTATATATTAATTATAGGGTGTCTTGAGCTACATCTTAAAAAATTATTTCTACAATTACAGGCTGGCCCATAAGTCGTTGTTGATACTTTTTTTTTTAATCAAACACGCCTTATGTTATTGCATTTTTGCATTTTCCATCGAAATATAATGCATGTTTGTAAGAACAAAAATTCTGGACGCAGTAAGTGCGTTATGGTAGCGAATTTTGATCAAATGCTTAATATTTGAATAGCTCAATTTGCTATTAACCTATAAGGTTGACCAAAAAACGAGTTTTTTCGGGAACACTTTAAGTTTACTTTCGGAAATTTTTGTACGTTTTCAAACAATAAAGTTATTTTGATGAAACATGGCACATTGTTTTTACTATATAGATTATACTGGTAACCAAATTTGATGCCTGCATTCTTAAAAAAAACACACATTATTGCTATTAAAAAATAGTTTTATGAAAATTCACTACCATAGCGCACTTGTTGCGTCCCGAGATTTATTTAATTTTCTTTTATAAAAAAATACCTCTTTAAATTTGCGTTGCTTTCAGTTTTAAGCAACATTTCGTAGCGATTTGTGCTTGATTTATTAAGTCATTATGCTTGGAGCCGTTTACGAGACAATTACAATCATTGGGATGAATTCAAAAGGGGGCCTTGTTAATATGCGGGAATCCGGTTTTTCAATCAGACAATCTTCCAACTGGAGCATAGGAGGTAGTATGTCAACAGTGTTGCAGTGGACATCCAGCTGGTCTGAAAAAGGAACTCATAACGACATCAGCACGGGAAGATGATAATTTGAGGATTGCGGCTCTATAAGAAATAGTTTCCACATCAAGGTCGATCGGACATGCTTGGTCCAGAGTTTTACAACAAAGAGCCTCCAAGGTAACGGTATATCGCAGAATACGCGCTTTTGGGCTTCGCTCGTATAGACTATTTTTGTGTCTACCACTGACACCTAGACATCGTGCCTCTCGGCGTAAGTGGTGTTTCTGCAGATCAATTCGGGATATTAAATGAAATCGTGTTGTGTTTTATGACGAGTCCCTTTTCTGTTTTTAGGTCCACGATGGTCACAGAAGAGTAAGACGATTACATAGAAAACGCATAAATTTAGAATATGCTTACAGCCCTTACACGGGGTTGATGATATGGCGTGCGATAAACTACAGAAGCAGGTATTACGGTCGACTTTTTAGCCACCGTATTATTCTACTGACTCTAAGGAATATCTGAGAAAATCAAAATGCACATAAGAGTCTTTAAATATTGAAAGGCAATTAAAATATCAAAATAAAAGAATTATATGAATATTCGCTATTGTTTTTCCATCGTATTTGTTTTCTGACTTCAATAGAATATTCTTTTGAAGGAAGCGCATCTAGGGAGCATCAAGGGTCTGACTATTGTATATCAGACACAGTAAAGGTTTGTTCTGTGGGTTTCAAATTATCAGTAATAATGTTTAACGACGTTATCAAGGTACTCTCGACCTCAATAGAAGAGACATGAGAGTCGATTTAAAAATATCAGACATACTGCTTATTATTTTTGCATACTGCTCTCAGCACTATATGATGTTTGATATGATTGGGTATGCTTCAGTTATTTAATTTAAAAGTTCTCTAGCTAGAAGCAATGTTGCTATTTTAAAAGTTATCTTTTAGAATTCTGCTATTATACTTTATGATTAGATTAATTTATATTTAATAACAAAATTTAATATTTAACATTAGAAAACCACTGAAAATTTGAATTTTATCTCAACTTTATACTATTGTATTATCAAATATCAAATTAATTAACCAAGTAAAGTAAATAGTGGGTTTTTCTCAGGGTGAATTGAAGTCGTATTTTTACTAAATATATACATTTTTTTTTTGTTTGGTGAATCACTGTTACACAGGTCACATCTAGTTTTTATTGATAGAGATTTGGATGCAGGTGATTACACACGCAACGTATTACAGCCCCTTTCCATGTCTACTAGTGTTGATTTGACCCTTTTTCCAGCAAGGTTTACTACAAGGTTCTTACAAGAAAATACCGTGACCCTGCTTCCATGTTCTTCTGGCTTCCCAGACTTGTCACCAATCATGTTTGGGATATGGTTGGCAATCCACTGCATAACTTCCCCAACCACCAAATAACCTAGCTGACCTTCGTCACGGAATTCAAGAATTATAAAACTTAAAATGCAATTTTTAATACAAATAACCGTGTTATGTTTCATGTCGATAAATTTATAAGATCAAACTAACTTACCATAAGTGCTGTTCGACCTTGATTAAGTAAAAGCTTCGTTGAAGTAAATAAGTAGTATTTTTAAATCCGGTTACAATCCACGCATTCTAGTGAATTTTCTTCAAAAAAAATTTCGCTAAAGACGAGATCCCGACTTTTGAGTATTGAAAAACTGTCTTCGAATGATAGCGAACTAGGCCCCCTAGGACCCATATCCAGCGTCAGTTTCAATTTTTATGTATCTATATATATATATATATATATATATATATATATATATATATATATATATATATATATATATATATATATATGTGTGTGTGTGTGTGTGTGTGTGTGTGTGTGTGTGTGTGTGTGTGTGTGTATGCTTCACACCGAAAGCTAAAAAAAGTCTAATTCGCTAAGTACATTCTTTTTGCAAGTGGCTTGGGTAAGTTCGTTAGCCAGGAAAATCAGCACAGGTTTTCCCTGAAAGTGGTGTTTCTTTCGGGAAATTTTGATATCTCCGTAACTAACAAAGTAAGGGGAACCAAATTTTGTATGCGTACTTGCTTTATAAAAAGTGAACGACGCACAAAAATACAGGTCTGTACGTTAAAAGACAAAGAAGTTATGTGCATTTAATAAAATATATTCGGATTTTCCTCAAAATGTCAAATTCCCAATTTGAAACGTCTAAATTGGCGACATTTAGGCAAGGAACCCGAAACAAATATGGGTTATGTAAAATAAATGTCGCAGGAGTGTTGTAAAAACCCTTAAGATCAGCTTCAACAGTCATTGTCCTTCATTTTACTAAAATATTTCCAGAAAACCAATTTCAAATAGACCCTTTAATGCTTTGGCAATATTGGTTTTAGTTAAGTTTATGGTTTAACGGTCTATAATTTTTACCAAATTTTGCAAAAAAAGTTCGTTAATGAGGAGACCGCGAGTTGTGAATTTTAAAAATATTTCTTCAAATGCAATTTAGGCCCCATAGAATCCATATCCGGGTTTAGTTTCAGTTTTTATCTGTTTACGTGTATTCTGGGTGACGCATTTCTACGGTAAATCTCAATATAATTATTTCTATGCAAAAAAAGGAGAAAAAATTGTATACGTGAGTTATAAGGTGTCTTAAGCTGCATCCTATAGAATTATTTGGACAATCACAGGTGGCCCATAAGTCGTTGGTGATACCTACATCCCTTATACCTATTATTGCATTTTTGCATTTTTTATCGAAATATAATGCATGCTCGTAAGAAAAAAATCGAGTTGCAGTGCGTTTTGGAAGAGAATTTTCGTTATATGCTCAAATGTTAATAACTTAAATTACTTTTAACCTAAGGTTCGTTGGCTAGGAAACCAGTTTTCTCGGAAATATTTTAAGCATATTTTCGGAAAAGGTTTGTACATTTTCAAACAATAAGTTATTTTGATAATATATGGTACATTATTTCTACTATATAGTTATACCGGTAACCGAATTGTTACCTGCTTGCACTGAAGAGACATATTTGCTATTAAAAATATTTTTACGGAAATTCGCTTCTCTAACGAACTTGCTGCGTCCAGACTTTTTTAAGATAAACAAACATCCCCTTATTTAGACCATCCAATATAATATTCAGTTTGGTTTAAAGTTTACGCTGCAAGACGGCAAGAGATGGAACGTGGAGAAATGAGGAAGCGCATTGGGACTTTATTTACTTCAAGGAAGCTATCACTAATCAAGATCGAACATCCCTTAAAGTAAGTTTGTTTCATCTTTTGAGTATGCTTAAGCTTTGTCTCGGAAATAAGTTTTGTAGGTGTTTATAAAACTGTTGCAACAACCGCACATTATGCGCGAAAGGAAAATAGCAAAACACATTTTAAAAAAATGGGAAAAGTATACAAACTAGATCGAACTGAATTAGCAAAAACACATTAAAAGCAAATACCGCGGTAAATGGTTTGTAATCTGTACGCCAAGAAAGCAAACTACAAACATTACCAAGTTGAAACAATAATACTCATGGAATGTCGAATATCACGCCAATTTATGTAGAAACAGATCTGAAAGTACTCTTATAGCACTTTGCTTCTTGTTTTTTTTACAAAAATCCTGTTTTCTGTTTTTTGAAATCAATTAATATTTTTTTTCTTTGTACAATTTCAATTAGTTGGGTGGTGATGGACGATGGCACTATAACTCAGTTGATCAAGTGTGCTATTTCTAACTATTTAAATACAAAAAATCCGTTGCCAAACACTCAGAAGAAAGTCATTTGTTCCGCGATATGGCTTTGCTGATTAACAGCGATGTGTGCGGTTACACAACTAGACAACGCTATACAAAACATCCATCGTAAGATACTACGGAGAAGGTACAGTTTCTATAGCAGCGTCTAGATTTTTGGTAAGCGCCCAAAATATGTTGTACATTATAATGAAAAAGAAGCTAGTGAGGCAAAACAACGGTGTCATAAACATGTTGTGATAACGCCAACAAATACTCGGCAAGTTTACCAAGTTGAGCGTACTTGCTAGCATAATTTTTGCACACAGTATGGCTCTGTTTGCAAGTAAAAGTTTAATTGTGCAAACAAGTTTTTTTATCTTATTGGTTCTTATTGAAAAACTAATATATTGTGACTCAATCGAATTTGTAACAGCTGGTGAATAATCACCGTGTAAAGGACGACAAAACTGAGGTGGAAAATCCCAGACACATTGTTCTTATGGACAATTTTCCAAAGGCGTTTTAACTTACTTTGAATGACATCATGTATTTCAATATGAAGGGCCTTATCACCGAGGCTTAGCACGGATTCGCGAGGGGTCGATCTACCGTCACGAACCTGGTGTGTCTGACAGATTATATCTCATATGGTTTGGATATGAGAGCACAAACAGACGTAGTTCACTTGGACTTTTCTAAGGCCTTCAACCGATTGAACCATTATCTTCTGCTCTAGAAGCTGTGCCATATGAGTCTCTCTTCAATTCTGTTGGAATTCCTTCACACATATTTGTTGGATAGAAGGTATTTTGTGTCGTACTGCGGTCGTATTTCGACTAAGGTGGTGGAGTGGTCGGGGGTTCCTCAGGGGTCCGTTTTATAACCTCTACTGTTCAATATGTTCGTAAACGATATATCTGGGGTAATAGATATCCCGCACCTGCTGTATGCGGATGATCTGAAAATCTTTCCCAGTGGAAGATATGGAGGACTGTGTCAAACTGGAGAAGAATCTTAGCAGGATACATTCGTGGGCTTGCACAAACTACCTCCTCATTAACATACGAAAGTGCGAAGTAACGATATATAGTCTAAATCACTCACGTATTGAATTTAACTCCTCTTTGGGTGGCGTTGAGTTTCGTAGAGCAGAGATTTTCACTGATCTGGGGGTATGTTTTTGACTATAAGCTGTCTTTCATAAACCACATAGAGTTTATTGTCTCAAGGGCGTCCAGGCCTCTGGGCTTTCTCGTACGTAACTCAACCACCTTTCAGAACACAGGCACTCTCACAATACTATATAGTGCATACGTACGACCTCATCTAGAATATAGGTAGTTTGGTCTCCCTACTATGAGGTGCACACAAGTGCGCTTGAGTATGTCCAGCGTATGTTCTTGAAGCTGATAGCCTACAGAACTGACGGCGTTTATCTGCGGTGAGCACGCCGCAGGCCCATATGTTGCAACGATTTTGCATTGAATCCCTACAGGTCAGACGAACAATCTCCATTTTAGCATTCTTATGGAGTCTGCTTAATCATGATATCGACTGTCCGCAGATACTGCACGCTCTATCTTTTTTGGTGCCGAGGCTTACCTGCATATCTCATGAGTTCTACTCGCGGGTAGTAATGATGTGTGCCACCTAAAATATGGTGCATCGCTCCATTGATTTTCTTAATTGCAGCAAGGTAGAACTTAAGACCACTGTTTCTCTCGCCCATCTAGAAATGTTGTTTGTTATTTGTTGTAACTGATTATTGATGTACGAATTTTTTTCTTTTTGTTCACTAGCTTACTCTTTATTTGGGGATAACCCGTTGATTAATGTATATTTAAATAAATAAATAAATAAATAAATAAATAAATAAATAAGTAAATAAATAAATAAATAAATAAATAAATAAATAAATAAATAAATAAATAAATAAATAAATAAATAAATAAATAAATAAATAAATAAATAAATAAATAAATAAATAAATAAATAAATAAATAAATAAATAAATAAATAAATAAATAAATAAATAAATAAATAAATAAATAAATAAATAAATAAATAAATAAATAAATAAATAAATAAATAAATAAATAAATAAATAAATACTCTACGTTAACGGTGTTGCAAAGAAAAGAGTAACAATTCTTTCAGGCGCAGGGTATCAACACCGGTATCCCAATAAAAGTTATAAATAATTTACGAGCTCCTTATCCACAAAATTTCAGACTGATGATAAAATATGACAATGGTGGATTAAGTTCACTATAAAGTGCTGGTAGGTTAAAGCGAAAAAGGTATTTTCCTGCAGGGGCCTTTTAGAACAATGCTGGTTGCTTTGTGCTCGCACACAACAACATTTAAATTCAGAATTCCTGAAAGCTGAAATTTTAGTTGAGACTTTTAGAAGCTTTAAACAAATTCAGAAGAAATATAGCGGTATTTTTTAATGACGAATTCTAATGAAAAGGTTTCTAGTGTTCGGGGTAGGTACTTCTTGTTAGCCTCCCCCTTTTCGGTAATAGCTTAGTTAGCAAAAAAACACTGCTGATAGGGTAGCTTGCGCTGCTCAAATAAATGAAACGATGACACGTGGGATATGAAACGATACGTTAAAACCTGATGGATACTTTAGGAAGGCTGACAAAAAATCTTAAACATATTTGGGGATAGATACCCATGGACAATTTTTTCTTAAGCTCAGAAGCAACCACATTATAAAAGAATAATTGTAGCGAGCAAGTTTTTGTTGCCACTCACTCAAAAGGAGATTGCACTTATCTCAAATAGTCTACTTGAGGAGAAATGCGTGTGGTGGAATACATACAGCAAGGGTTACTACGAGGTTCTTACAGGAAAATAACGTGACTCTGCTTCCATGTTCTTCTGGCTCCCCAGACTTGTCACCAATCATGTTTGGAATATAATTGGCAATCGACTGGGTAATTTACCCCAACCACCAAATAACCTAGTTGACCGTCGTCACCGAATTCAATAAGCCTGGGATGACATTCCTTAGGATACCACAAATCATGTAATTTTAAGCATGCCTTGAAGAGTTATCGAATTCATAAGATACCGCGGTGGGCCCACTCATTATTAAATAACTTTCTTATTTTTTAATATTTGAGTTTGAAAATGTAATCATTTTTTAAGTTTTGATTAAAGACACCTTATATATATATATATATATATATATATATATATATATATATATATATATATATATATATATATATATATATATATATATAAATTAAAATTGATCAACTCTTACTGGGTGTTCGGATTGCTTTTAAATCAGTATATAAAATAATCATATTATGTAATATTAAAAACCTGAATACTGAGTACACAAATAACCGTCTTATATAGGTGCAAATAGCTAAACTATGTATAATAATTACAAACATTAGATAATAAAAAATTAATTAGTGTATCTAGTGTATTTACTAATCATTATCCTGTTTTATACGTAGGTACACTTCCTAATAATACAGCATTTATAGATTTATTGCCAATGTCACTTCTAGCACTTGCAATAACGATTTATTTTAAGCAACCATGGCGAATTAGAAAACTTAAAATGCTATTTTTAATACAAATATCCGTGTTATGTTTCATGTCGATATATTTATGAGATCAAACGAACTTACCTTAAGTGATGTTCGACCTTGATTAAGTAAAAGCTCCGTTGAAGTAAATAAGTAGTACAGTCCACGCATTTTAGTGAATTTTTTTTAAAACATTCATTAATGAGGAAATCCCGACTTTTTAATTTTGAAAAAATTTCTTCAAATGAACGCGAACTAGGCCCCCTAGGACCCATATCCAAGTCAGTTTCTATTTTTGTATGTTTATATACATGTAAGTATATATATATATATATATATATATATATATATATATATATATATATATATATATATATATATATATATCATACCAATAACTCAAAACTGGGCAGATTTTGATCCAGTTTGGTGAGTACCTTCCCTTGGCAAGTGAATTGGATAAGTTCGTTAGCCAGGAAAATCAGCCTAGGTTTTGTGTGGTTTCTTTCGTAAAATTTTTATATCTCTGTAAATAACAAAGTAAGGGCAACCAAATTTTGTACGCGTATTTGTTTTATAAGAGGTGAACAATGTACTAACACTTAGGTAAGTTAAGAGGCAAGAAGTTATAGGCATTTAAAAAAATAATTTCGGATTTTTCTGAAAACGTCAAAGTCGCGATTTGTAACATCAAAATTGACAATATTTAGGCAAGGAAACTGAAACAAATATGGGCTATGTACAGAAAACGTCACAAGCAAAGTGTTCTACAAACGCTTAAGATTCAGCTACAACAGTAATTGTCCTTCATTTTACTAAAATATTACCAGAAAATCAATTTTAAATAGACCCCTTCTCTGATGCTTTGGTAATAGTTTTAGTTAAGTTTATGGTTTAACGGTCTATAATTTTTAGCTAATTTTGCATAAAAAGTTCGTTAATGAGACCGCGACTTGTCAATTATAAAAAGATTTCTTCAAATGAGTGCAAACTAGGCCCCCTAAAATCCATATCCGGGTTTAGTTTCAGTTTTAATCTTTTTACATATATACTGGGTGACGCATTTCTAGGGTAAAGCTCAATACAATTGTTATTATATAAGATACGAGAAAAAATTATATACGTGAGTTATAAGGTGCCTAGAGCTGAATCTTTTAAAATTATTTTGACAATCACATGATGTCCCGTAAGTCGTGGGTGATAACTACTTTTTTTCGAACATCCCTTATACCCATTATTATATCTGCTTTTTTTATAGAAATAAGATCCATGTTCGTAAAAAAAAACAATCCTGACCCAGTGCGTTTTGGTAGCGAATTTTCATTAAATGCTTCAAATTTTAATAACTTAAATTGCTATTAACCTAAAGTACGTTGGCTAGGAAACCAGTTTTCTCGGAAACATTTCAAGCTTATTTCCGGAAAATTTCTGTACATTTTCAAACAATAAGTTATTTTGATAATATATGGTACATTGTGTCTACTAAATAGGTTATACCGGTAACCAAATTGTTACCTGCTTGCATTAAAGAGACATATTCGCTATTAAAAATATTTTTATGGAAATTAGTTTCCATAACGCACTTGCTGCGTCCAGACATTTTTAAGATAAACAAACTTATTCTTTTATTTAGGCCATCCAATATAATATTCAGTGTGGTTTAAAGTTAATGTTGCAACACGGTAAGAGATAAGACGTAGAGGAATAAGGAAGCGTATTAGGACTTTATTTGCTTCAACGAAGCTTTCACTAATTAAGATCGAACATCCCTTAAAGTAAGTTTGTTTCATCTTTTGAGTATGCTTAAGCTTTGTCTCGGATATAAGTTTTGTGAGTGTGTAAAGAACTGTTGCACCAACTACTATTATGCGTGAAAAGAAAAAAAACCCATAGAAAATGGAAAAAGCATACAAACCAGATCGAACTGAATTAAGAAAAACACATTAAAAGCAAATACCGAATATACCAAATAATATTCAAAATGCTTTTGAATTTGTACGCCAAAAACCAAACTACAAACATTACCATGTTGAAACAAGGATACGCATATAATGCCGAATGTCACGTCAATGTAGTTATGTAGAAACAGATCTGAATGATTTCTTATACAATTTTACTTTTTGTTTTTTACGAAAACCATGTTTTCTGTTTTCTTGCATTATTTTTTTTTCTTTGTACAATTTCCATTAATCGGTTGGTGATGGACGATGAAACAATGACTTAGTTGACCAATTGTGCTAATTGTAACTATTTAGATGCAAAAATCAGTTGCCACACACTGTGAATAAAAGACATTTGTTCCGCGATTTGGCTGTGATGATCAACAGGTATGTGTGCCTTTACATAAATACACAGCGCTATACAAAAAAATCCATCGTAAAATACTACTGAGATGGTACAGTTTCTATTACAGCGTCAAAGTTTCTGGTAGGCGTTCTTGAGCGCCCAAAAAGTGGTGTATATTTAAATGAGGAAGAAGCTAGTGCGGCAGAACAACAGTGCGAAAACATGTTATGATAACGCTAACAAATACTCGGCAAGTTTACCAAGGAGAATATACTTGCTATCATAATTTTTGTACACAGTATGGCTCTATATGCAAGTAAAAGTTTAAATGTATGTTTTTTGTCTCATTGGATGTTATTGAAAAATAATATATTGCAACTCAATCGGATTTGTAAAAACTTGTGAGTAATTATCGTGTAAAGACTCTACTCTAACGATGTTGCAAAGAAAAAAATAAGAGCTCTTGTAGGCACAGGGTACCAACATCGGTGTCCCAATACAAAATATAGATAATTTACGAGCTCCTTATCCACAAACTTTCATACTTATGATAAAGTATGACAATGGTGGATTAAGTTCACAATAAAGTGCTGGTAAGTTGAAGAGATAGAAGCGAAAACGGTTTTTTTTGCTACAGGGGCATTTTAGAAAAATGCTGGTTGCCTTGTGCTCGTACACAACAATATTCAATTTCAGAATTCCTAAAAGCTGTATCTTTAGTCGAGGCTTTTAGAAGCTTTAAACAAATGCAGAAGAAATGTAGGGGTGTTTTTCAATGATGAATGTTAATATAAAGGTTTCTAGTATTCGGGTAAGTACTTCTTGTTAGCCTCCCGCTTTTCGTTAATAGCTTAGTAAGCAAAAGACACTGTTAATAGGACAGCTTGTGCTGCTCAAATAAATGAAATAATGATGTGGAATATAAAACGATACGTTAAAACCTGATGGATATTTTAGGGAGACTGACGGAAAATCTTAATCATAGTTGGAGATAGATACAGATGGACAATTTTTGCTTGAGCTCAGAAGCAACCACACTATAAAAGAGTAATTGTAGCGAGCAGGTTTTTGCCGTCAATCACTTAAAAGGAGATTGCACAAATAGTCTACTTGAGGAGAAAGGTGTGTGGTGGCACACGAAATTTAATTACAAATACTGTATACATTGAAAGTGAATAGTACGGTCATACTAAAGAAGAAATTTTAAAAGAGTCCATCAGAGGAAACAAACAAAAACCTCATACGGCAAAATGACTTGCAGCTGCTGTGCTCTGCGATAAATGTGTGAGGAGGACGAGTCTTGAGCAGAAGCACGTAGTCACCCGACAATGCTAACACTACATTGTGGAAAGTCTGGCCCTCTAACAGAGAGATACTGAAGAAACACGTACCTAAATGTAGTAACAGAAGAACATAGTTTGGCAGAATAAACAAGTACAGTATTCAGTAACAAGTAATACACGGTAATCACAAATAACATCAACCCAACTAGATAATAACTGTGCAACGATGAACAAGAATAATAATAAATCATATTGTTCTATAGCAGGCAAAAAGTAGGCAGAGAAAATATTGTCTCACTAGGAAAAAAGATTAATATGCAAAGAATACATTACAAATAATTGCTTTAGTTGGCAAAAAATAAGCAGAAAAATAACCACACTAGATATATACCAAGTAGAGAATCGGATCCCAGGTGGCACTACTATTGAAATAAGAAGTTTTTCACAGTAGGTGATGCTGCTTTTACTAAAAATTAAACATGTAAACTGGCCACATTATGCAAAAACTGCACTCAGTCATTGCAGAAACATCCTATGATAAAAATAAAGCTCCATGCCCAGACATGCGTTTTACCCAAAACCAAAATAATTCGAAGCTGAAAAAGTTGTGATCCGCTAGGCATTTTTTCAATCTATTTCGGTCTAAAAATCATCGTAAGTAAAAAAAGCTTGTCATAGTAGGCAGCTACTATAATACAGTAGCAACAAACATTCCAGTAAAGAAAGAATTTATGACCTGTTAGGCAAGTACTGTATGCACAAACAAAAGGTATACCTTATCTAGGAAAGAATAGTCTTACTGTATTGACCAAAAATCTACCAACTGACAGTAACACCATCCTGAAACAAGCCTGTCACAAAGAGTAAGGTCATCTTAGATACAGATACCCGTTTTATATAAAGTCAATACTGTACCCAGTTAATACTGTACCCAGTTACAGGAGTAACTTTCTGAAACAATCTCGCAACCTTAGGTAAGAGCTGTACTCACTGACAGTAACGCCATGCTCCTATGATATTGCTAAATTAGGCAAGTACTGTACTTGGTGACTGTACTAAAGTACAGTAGACAAGTACTAAACGCACTGACAGTAACGTCGTCCTCGAAGAATATTAACCTTATATTCTACATCACACACATACGCTAAAAATATTTTCACAAAACAACAGTAATTTTTTTTTTACAAAAACTTGGCGTAACGATGTTTTCTAGAAAAATGTACTTAAAAAGTTTTGTACAAACAACAGAGCCAGACGTGGTCAGACACCGGTCACCCAGATCGGAGAACTTCCCGTACTCGGCGTTGCTCCTCCAATTACGGACCGTCAACACAAGGTAGCCACTTACATTTGCATTCATAAGTGGCCAGAAATATTAAGGTTATCAAGTCTATCAACTTTAATTTCCGTATAAGGTCTGTCAAAACCGGTCAAAACAGTTTATGAAAATGTGCTACCATGATTCACCAGCTGCCTCCGAACTATCCACTAGTTATATACGGTTGTCCGTTTATTAATTTATTGGTTGATAAAACAGTTTATTGATTTTTTTAAAATTTTAGCTCGCACAGTCTAGTATTTGCTCGATTTAGCTGGCCAAACGTCAATTTGAAAAAAGTCATCATCAACGAAAATAATGCTGCAAATTCAATCATAACTTCCACATAGCTGTGATAATTTATCCTCTTCAGAAGGATGTTCTCATGGAATGAATTTAGGGCGCATGGCTTGACGATAAAGAAGATATTTGTATTCCTGTACGCATAAAGTTTTAAAATGTTATATTACCCCCGCTTTATTGAAAAAATTTCAATTTTCACCAAATAACCCCTTATTGATGCCCTACCCCCCTAAAGCGATCTTACTTAAAAACAATTCGAGGCGTTCCTTTGTCGGGTGCTACCTGGATACCAAATTTGAAGATGATATCTCAATTCGTTCAAAAGTTATTGCGCTTATTAACAGACAGACATACATACATGCCGACAGACCGACAGACCAACCGACCAACTAAAAGTTTTCAGGCCAAAATCAAGTTTTCTATATGTTTTAAGACTTGTTACATCGTTTTAACAAAATCAAAATTAGAAATTTTTGTCAACAATATTCCACCCCCACACATTCAACACGGAATACCAGATGTTTGATGAAATTAAAAGTTTTCTAATAAACAAACGCTTAAACGTTATATTACTTGGGTTTTAACGAAAAAATGTCAATTTTCACCAAATCACACCTCATTCATCCCCTACTCCCTCAGTCGATTTTACCCAAAAACAATCCGAACCGTTCGTTTGTCGAGTGTGAACTGTGTACGAAATTTGAAGACGATATCTCAAGTTATCGTGACTACAAAGAGATAAACAGACAGACAGACAGACAGACAGACAGACAGACAGACAGACAGACAGACAGACAGACAGACAGACAGACAGACAGGCAGACAGGCAGACAGGCAGACAGGCAGACAGGCAGACAGGCAGACAGGCAGACAGGCAGACAGGCAGACAGGCAGACAGGCAGACAGGCAGACAGGCAGACAGGCAGGCAGGCAGGCAGGCAGGCAGGCAGGCAGGCAGGCAGGCAGGCAGGCAGGCAGGCAGGCAGGCAGGCAGGCAGGCAGGCAGGCAGGCAGGCAGGCAGGCAGGCAGGCAGGCAGGCAGGCAGGCAGGCAGGCAGGCAGGCAGGCAGGCAGGCAGGCAGGCAGGCAGGCAGGCAGGCAGGCAGGCAGGCAGGCAGGCAGGCAGGCAGGCAGGCAGGCAGGCAGGCAGGCAGGCAGGCAGGCAGGCAGGCAGGCAGGCAGGCAGGCAGGCAGGCAGGCAGGCAGGCAGGCAGGCAGGCAGGCAGACAGACAGGCAGGCAGGCAGGCAGGCAGGCAGGCAGGCAGGCAGGCAGGCAGGCAGGCAGGCAGGCAGGCAGGCAGGCAGGCAGGCAGGCAGGCAGGCAGGCAGGCAGGCAGGCAGGCAGGCAGGCAGGCAGGCAGGCAGGCAGGCAGGCAGACAGGCAGACAGGCAGACAGGCAGACAGGCAGACAGGCAGACAGGCAGACAGGCAGACAGGCAGACAGGCAGACAGGCAGACAGGCAGACAGGCAGACAGGCAGACAGGCAGACAGGCAGACAGGCAGACAGGCAGACAGGCAGACAGGCAGACAGGCAGACAGGCAGACAGGCAGACAGGCAGACAGGCAGACAGGCAGACAGGCAGACAGGCAGACAGGCAGACAGGCAGACAGGCAGACAGGCAGACAGGCAGACAGGCAGACAGGCAGACAGGCAGACAGGCAGACAGGCAGACAGGCCGACAGGCCGACAGGCAGACAGGCAGGCAGGCAGGCAGGCAGGCAGGCAGGCAGGCAGGCAGGCAGGCAGGCAGGCAGGCAGGCAGGCAGGCAGGCAGGCAGGCAGGCAGGCAGGCAGGCAGGCAGGCAGGCAGGCAGGCAGGCAGGCAGGCAGGCAGGCAGGCAGGCAGGCAGGCAGGCAGGCAGGCAGGCAGGCAGGCAGGCAGGCAGGCAGGCAGGCAGGCAGGCAGGCAGGCAGGCAGGCAGGCAGGCAGGCAGGCAGGCAGGCAGGCAGGCAGGCAGGCAGGCAGGCAGGCAGGCAGGCAGGCAGGCAGGCAGGCAGGCAGGCAGGCAGGCAGGCAGGCAGGCAGGCAGGCAGGCAGGCAGGCAGGCAGGCAGGCAGGCAGGCAGGCAGGCAGGCAGGCAGGCAGGCAGGCAGGCAGGCAGGCAGGCAGGCAGGCAGGCAGGCAGGCAGGCAGGCAGGCAGGCAGGCAGGCAGGCAGGCAGGCAGGCAGGCAGGCAGGCAGGCAGGCAGGCAGGCAGGCAGGCAGGCAGGCAGGCAGGCAGGCAGGCAGGCAGGCAGGCAGGCAGGCAGGCAGGCAGGCAGGCAGGCAGGCAGGCAGGCAGGCAGGCAGGCAGGCAGGCAGGCAGGCAGGCAGGCAGGCAGGCAGGCAGGCAGGCAGGCAGGCAGGCAGGCAGGCAGGCAGGCAGGCAGGCAGGCAGGCAGGCAGGCAGGCAGGCAGGCAGGCAGGCAGGCAGGCAGGCAGGCAGGCAGGCAGGCAGGCAGGCAGGCAGGCAGGCAGGCAGGCAGGCAGGCAGGCAGGCAGGCAGACAGGCAGACAGGCAGACAGGCAGACAGGCAGACAGGCAGACAGGCAGACAGGCAGACAGGCAGACAGGCAGACAGGCAGACAGGCAGACAGGCAGACAGGCAGACAGGCAGACAGGCAGACAGGCAGACAGGCAGACAGGCAGACAGGCAGACAGGCAGACAGGCAGACAGGCAGACAGGCAGACAGGCAGACAGGCAGACAGGCAGACAGGCAGACAGGCAGACAGGCAGACAGGCAGACAGGCAGACAGGCAGACAGGCAGACAGGCAGACAGGCAGACAGGCAGGCAGGCAGGCAGGCAGGCAGGCAGGCAGGCAGACAGGCAGACAGGCAGACAGGCAGACAGGCAGACAGGCAGACAGGCAGACAGGCAGACAGGCAGACAGGCAGACAGGCAGACAGGCAGACAGGCAGACAGGCAGACAGGCAGACAGGCAGACAGGCAGACAGGCAGACAGGCAGACAGGCAGACAGGCAGACAGGCAGACAGGCAGACAGGCAGACAGGCAGACAGGCAGACAGGCAGACAGGCAGACAGGCAGACAGGCAGGCAGGCAGGCAGGCAGGCAGGCAGGCAGGCAGGCAGGCAGGCAGGCAGGCAGGCAGGCAGGCAGGCAGGCAGGCAGGCAGGCAGGCAGGCAGGCAGGCAGGCAGGCAGGCAGGCAGGCAGGCAGGCAGGCAGGCAGGCAGGCAGGCAGGCAGGCAGGCAGGCAGGCAGGCAGGCAGGCAGGCAGGCAGGCAGGCAGGCAGGCAGGCAGGCAGGCAGGCAGGCAGGCAGGCAGGCAGGCAGGCAGGCAGGCAGGCAGGCAGGCAGGCAGGCAGGCAGGCAGGCAGGCAGGCAGGCAGGCAGGCAGGCAGACAGACAGGCAGGCAGGCAGGCAGACAGGCAGGCAGGCAGGCAGGCAGGCAGGCAGGCAGACAGACAGACAGACAGACAGGCAGGCAGGCAGGCAGGCAGGCAGGCAGGCAGGCAGGCAGGCAGACAGGCAGGCAGGCATGCAGGCAGGCAGGCAGGCAGGCAGGCAGGCAGGCAGGCCGACAGACAAAAAATGTTTCGTTCCCAAATCACGGTTTCTATATCTTTTGACACTTTTTACGACGTTTAAGCGAAAAAAATGTTTGAATTTTTTTTGCTGATACGAGACTTCCACACTTTGTGACGATGTGGAAGTAATTAATTAGGTACAGCCTTTTAAAATTAAATGACAGGGGGACATAAAACCTCCACAGTATATGATATAAATGCAGCACTAGTGTCATGGTACTACGGTACAACTTGGCGTTTGCTTGGAAGGCACATTGCTGCTATCTGTGTAATTAGAAAGCGCGTATAGTTAAACTTAATTTACTTACATTCGAAAAAGTTTATTCTTGCAACCATCTAACAGGGCGGGGTTAAGGAGTCGCGGGCCAAAGGACTCCAGGGGGCAAGCTGAGGAAGTGGAAATAACAACATAAACTCTCGATGAAGCTTTCCCCAAGACCGTCATGCGCGGTAAAAATCCGCATCCTGCACGAGGTGACCCTGCTAATAACTAAACATGACGGATCTAGACAAGGAGGTCGAACTAAACTCCCCCAATCTACGGTGTCACGTGACCCGTGCCTATGGATGGATGGCACCAGGGCGATGGTGTCGTGAACGGAACCTCTGGAGTACCAGGCAACCCTCCAGAGTAACCCGCCTTGCACCACACAGGGGGTTCTGATGGTGTGGACAGTATTTCCCCCATTCTCGTGGGAGCAACATGAAGATAATAAACACATACAAAACCAAAACCAATGAGGCTCGAGGAGTGGCTCCGGCTACAGACTTCTGCCTTGAGTCTATCCCGGAAACGGAGACGAGCCAGGGGGCGGCAGCGGACTCTGGAGGTCCCACGACCGGCGTAGATACGGGGGATCAGGGGGTAGCTTCGGCCAGAGACCTGTCCCCGACACCCAAGCTGGTGGCTGGGTTCCACCGGAGGGCGGCGAGCTCCGCGGACTCCGGGGGCCCCTCCACCAGTGAGGACTCTACTGTTAGAGTAGAGGGACTGCCCCGGCAGTCCAAGTGTCTTTCCGGAGCGCAAAGAAAGAAGTTCCGGAGGGCGCAAAAAATGGCGGCCGGGAGGTGGGCGGTCGAGGTACCTGTAAAGGCGCAAGAGGGGAGTGCGGGTCAGAAGAGGACGCGCTCGAACTCTAGCACGCCCACTACAGACAGACGTTCCAAAAGGGCCCGGGTGCCTGTAAAGGCACAAGAGGAGAGTGCGAGTCGGAAGACGCCGCGCTCTGGCTCTAGCACGCCTACTACAGACAGACCTCGCAAAGGAACCAAGGCCGGAACACCGGCGCAGACTGGCTCTTATAGGGAGGCTGCGGAGGGCCTCGGGATGGCCGTGATTGACAGACGCCATCCTGAGGTCACGTTAGACCAGGGGAAGGCGGACCTGATCCAGGCTGCGGTGGTAGCTGCAGTGGACTCTCTTCAGGAAGGAGATAGCCCGCCTCAGTTCCACCGGACGCGCCTGACAGGGGGCATCCTCTGGATAACCTGTGCCGGTCCGCAGTCGCGGGACTGGCTGCGGAAAACGATCGGGAGCCTCGGTCAGATTTGGGAGGGGGCGGCCTTACAGCCGTCGAGCCCAAGGAACTCCCAAAGAGACGCAAGGTCCTCGTACGGATCCCTGACACCGTCCCGCAGGAGACGGTGATCAGCAGACTTAAGATCCAGAACCCTGAACTGGGGACGCAACACTGGTCGGTTCTAAGCAGGAAGGCAGAGGAGAAAGGACAGACGCTCGCCTTTTCGATTGACCAGACATCTTACAGAGCCCTTGAAGGAACCTCCTTCAAGGCATTCTGGGGCATGGGAAGGGTTAGCATCCGCCCACTGGGGAAGCAACTAAGGGTTAATGGGACTTAGGTTCCTTCAGGTCAACCTCCAACACAGTAGGGCAGCCACGGCCGGACTACTAATGGCTCTAAGGAACACGGATGTGGCCCTCATCCAGGAACCGTACTCCTATAAAGGAGAGATCAAGGGACTCGGCGGAGCTACTGGAAAGCTCATCTACAGCAGATCCAGCGAGAACCCGAGGGCCTGCATTTTTGTCAGGGAAGGGATAGAGTTTCTCCCTCTAATGAATTTCTGTTCCAGGGACCTGGCAACGATCAAAATCCGATGTGGAGGAGCGGATGGGCTGAGGGACATTACTGTCGCGACAGCCTATCTGCCAGGGGACAGCACGGACCCTCCTCCACCCAACGAATTGGAGCAGCTGATGGTGGGTAGCAGAGCAGGTGGATGGCAGACCATCATCGGCATGGATGCGAATGCGCACCATGAGTTGTGGGGTAGCTCGGACACAAACTCTAGGGGTGAGGCACTTTTACAATTCTTTATGAAATTTAATTTAGACATATTGAATAGAGGTAATAAACCGACGTTCGTCACAACACGGCGTGAGGAAGTTTTAGATCTAACAGTTTCCACCCAGTTTCTGGGAGACTTTGTTAAAAGCTGGGCTGTGTCTGGGGAAGTGAGTAGCTCAGACCACAGATACATCTGGTTTAAAATGGCCTAAGTCGAAAGGGAAACGGTATGGTACCGGGACCCCCGCAAGGCGGACTGGATAGCCTACAGGGCAGACCTAGCTGTGGAACTGCGGGGGGTTAAGAGTACCATAAAAAATTCAATAGACCTCGAGATTGCAGCAGTCCAATTGCGAGACGCAATTACCTCGGCCTATAACACCAACTGCCCCCTGAAAATGAGAGTGTCCACCAGAAACGTCCCGTGGTGGAACGAGGACCTCAGGCAAAGGAGGACGCAGGTTCGTAAGCTGTTTAACGCGGCCAAAAGGTCGGGAGCATGGGATGAACTATATTCATCCTGTCTATGGCCCTATCGACCTATAACAAAAGACTGAGGGACGCCAAGAAGGAGTCGTGGAGGAGGCACTGCGAAGAAGTGGAAAACACGTCCGAGAGTGCTCGACTACACAAGATCCTGTCTAAGGGGCCTCAGACTAACATAGGCTCCCTTAGAACACCCACGGGAGGCCTTACAAGCTCGGGGGAGGAAACTATGGAAATTTTACTCCAGACGCACTTCCCCGGCTGTAACATAATAAACCAATCACCTCCGGACTGGGAACACTCAGAAATAGAGGCGCCTTATAGGCGGGCATCTAGAGTGGACTGGACAGTCGCTAAAGAGGTGATTACCTGGAGCAAAATCAGATGGGCCATTAACATCTTTAAGCCATACAAATCGCCGGGATTTGATGGAATAATGCCCATCATGCTCTAACAGGGGATATATATACTGGCGCCGGTGCTTACCCTCATTATGAGGGCCAGCCTGGCTCTGGGGTACATTCCGAGGGCATGGAGACTGGCCAGGGTTGTATTTATTCCTAAACCTGGGCGTCCAACAGACCAGGCAAAGTCCCTGAGGCCAATAAGTCTCATGCGAGTTCTTGCTGAAAACAGTGGAAAAACTGCTCGACCGGCACATTAGGGGCGGTGTACTGGAAGCATATCCTCTACACTGCGGACAATATGCATACAGAGCAGGATTCTCAACAGAAACAGCACTGCACCAACTGGTGCTGAAACTGGAGAAGACGCTGGAGAACAAGGAGGTGGCGCTGGGGGCCTTCCTAGACATAAAGGGGGCCTTTAGCAACACCTCGTTCGGATCGGTTCTGGCAGCTGCCCGGGAGCGTGGAATAGAGGAGACCTGCTGCAGGTGGATCGGTTCCATGCTCAGGGACAGGGCGGTGTTCACCTCACTCGCGGGAGGGACTCTGCTGGCGGGGGTCGCGGCGGGGTGTCCGCAGGGGAGCGTTCTGTCTCCCTTGCTCTGGTGTCTAGTCGTGGACGGCCTGCTGGGGAGGCTCTCGGGAGGGGGGTATGAGGTACAGGGCTATGCGGACGACATTGTCATCATAGTCCGAGGAAAGATCACACAGGCAGTGTGGGAGCGTATGCAGACTGCACTGAAAGTGGTGGAAGGGTGGACGGTTGATCAAGGGCTCGGGGTGAGCCCCGAGAAAGCAACCGTCGTGCCGTTTACCAGGAGGAGGAAGTGTGAAAGCCACAGAACTCTTACTCTATACGGTAGGAGCGTTCCAATGGCCAGGGAGGTAAAATATCTTGGGGTCGTATTGGACTCTAAGCTAACCTGGAATGGTCACATTGGAAAAATACTGCGTAAGGCAGTCATGACCTTAGCCGTCACTAGGCGGCTATATGGAAAAACGTGGGGACTAAGACCTAGTATGGCCCACTGGCTGTACACAAGGGTGGTCAGACCCTCGTTAACATATGCGGCACTGATCTGGTGGCCTAAGGTGACACAATCCAGTGCCAAACAAAAACTAGGCAAGATCCAAAGGATGGCTTGCCTAGGCATCACAGGGGCCATGTCTTCAACCCCAACAGCCGCCATGGAGGTGTTGCTGGATCTACCCCCCCTACACTTAGTTATTATGGGAGAGGCCAGGCTAGGACTATACAGACTAGCCTGCAATGGTAGACTGAAGATCAACCCAGGCTTCAGGGGCCACTGCAAAATTCAGGAGATCGTGAAGGAGCCCATGCTTGAAATGAGGTCAGACTTCGCGAGCCCGCGAATGTGCACGGAAAACAACTTTACAGTGGAAATCCCTGATCGCGAGGCATGGCGGTAGGAGACGCCGGGCATACCACGGGACGCGCTCGTCTGGTTCACGGACGGATCTGGCGGGGAGCGTGGGACGGGGGCAGGTGTTTACTCGGAAGGACCGAGGGTAAGTCATAGTATTTCCCTCGAAGCCCATGCAACGGTGTTTCAGGCCGAGATGTACGCCATCCTGCACTGTGTGCGGGAGAACAAGAGGAGGGGCTACACCAACAAGCGGATCCTCATAGCCACAGACAGCCAGGCAGCCCTTAAGGCACTAAGTAGCCCACGGGTAAATTCCTGGCTGGTGAATGAGTGCCGAGACGAGACGAGCAACCTGGCTGGGCAGAATGAGGTGACCCTCATCTGGGTGCCGGGTCACTCGGGGGTCAAAGGCAATGAAGAAGTTGACAGTCTCGCGAAGAGAGGGTCAGCAGAACCATTTATGGGACCAGAACCGGCTCTGGGCGTGTCAAAGAGCACTGCCAGGGGAGCCATTAAGTCCTGGGTCAGAAATCAACACAAGGTGTACTGGGCGGACTGTCCAGGGCTCAGACATGGGAAGTCAATAATTGACGGACCCAGTTCAAAGAGAGCTGTGGAGCTGCTAAACCTTAGCAGAGGACAGCTCAGAAACACAACAGGTCTCTTGACGGGACACATGGCCGTCAAGAAACACCTGCATAAAATGGGGCGGTTCGAAGGGGACCTCGCATGTAGACTCTGCGGCGAGGGGGAGGAATCAGCCCAGCACATCATGTGTGAGTGTATAGCTCTGGACCGGAAAAGACAACTGATTTACGGTCACTTTAGACCGGAGACAGAGCAATATAAAACTTCACCCTACCAATCGCTGTGCAGACTAGTTCAAGGCACAGTGATTTTGGAATGGGTGGAGTAAGACTAAGGGTATGCATAATCAACCAAGGGTTGCGGTGCTATCGGGGCGGCAAGGCCGCGGACGAGCCCTGAGGGAAAAAAAATGAAACAGGGCGTCACTAAAAATATGTTTATACTGTTGTTATTTCATATTGTTACAAAGCACTTCAATAGATGCAGGTGCGGTGTTGCCACATCTCCAAAAATTTCCCCAACATCTGGGAATTCTTGCACAATCTGGCAACACCGCCTCCCCACCCCCCTGGGGGTGTCTGGGGTGACCCCCCACAGGCGAAGTCTCAGCCCTCTAGGACCAAAAATAACGAAGTTATCAACTTGTACCCCGTCGGAACGGATAGCTGAGGTCTGCGCATTCCAAACACCCTGTGTACGCAGATAACCCTTACACCCTGTATACGCAGAGAGATCTTATAGTTCGAGAAACACCTCTTGTGTAACATAGGAGTGGTGGCCACATTTGGATCAGCCTGTATATACATCCCCCTGTATACACACGGGACCGATCTGTATTCACAGAACCTTCTAGTAAAAGAAGGTCCTGGAACGTTCTGGAATGGAACGCTCCAGAAACGAGGGGAAGGTACGGCGAGTATATAAAAGCGAAAGCAAGCCAGCCCAGACAGTTCAGTTAGAGAATGTTGAGGTGACTCGAAGTAGCAATAACTAGTGTGGTGTTATAGAGTAGCGACTGTAGTTTCAGTGTATTAGTGACTTTTGTACAAATTAGTGATTGAAAGGCCAGATAAACTAAGTGTTTTGTGAGAGAGACATTCTAGAACTTTTATTGTATCCATATTTAGAGAGTAAATAAAGTTGTTTTGTTAAAATTTAAAGTCTCACTTATCCAGAACCCGGAGAAAACGCAACAATCAAAATTGTTTTTTTTCCACTTCCATATTGATATTAAAAGAAGTGAGTATTTAACTGATTTTTTAAGCATTCTTTGAAATTCAACTACACCGGTGAATAGTTAACGTCTTTAGCTTTAAATACTTGCTAAAAACGTTTCCAGGTTCTTCCGATTTTTTCCGAATTTTCATGAAAAATATTGGTTCTAGAGAGGCAACGACTTTGGAGTTTTGGAATTGAAAATTGAGGATCCGTTTCCCTGCGTAAAAATAAGAGAAAAAGTTGCTATAAACTTATGTCCGGAATTTCGGAGATATAAGATGTTACACTTTTATTTTCAGTTTAGTTTCTCTAAATAATTTTTGAAATGAATTCGCATTTCGCATATCATAAAACCCCCAGATACAAATTTTTATTCAGATATCGACATTATTTCAACTGATAACTCTACTTCCACATCGTCAATACGTGTGGAAGTATGACATCGGCGAAAAAATGTCCAATTTTTTTTTTGCTTAAACGTCGTAAAACGTATCAAAACATATAGAAAACATCTGGGAACTAAACTTTTTTGTGTCTGTCGGTCTCTATGTCCGTCTGTTTCTAGCCACGATAACTTTAAAATGAATTAGGATATCGTCTTTAAATTTGGTATGCAGTTAGTCCCGACAAACAAACGGTTCAGATTGTTTTTGGATAAAATCTCTTCACGGGGTAGGGGATAAATGGGGGATGATTTCGTAAGAATTGAAATTTTTTCGTTAAAACTCGAGGAATATAACGTTTTAGGGTTTGTTTATTAGAAAACCTTAAATTTTATCAAAACATCTGGTATTCTGTGCTGAAATTAATTAGATGTCTGGGGTTGGAAAATCGGTGACCGACATTTCGATTTTTTTTGCTAAAATGGCATAAAAAGTTTCAAAACATAGAAAACTTGTTTCCTGAACGACATTTTTTGTCTGTCGATCGGTCGGTTCATCAGTCTGTACGTCTGTTTGTTAGTAAGTGTAATAACTTTCGAGCAGATTGAGATATCATCTTCAAATTTGATATACAGTTAGCACCTGACAAACAAACGGTTTGGATTGTTTTTGGGTAAAATCTCTTCAGGGTGTACGGGATAAATGAGTTGTGAATTGGCAAAAATTGACATTTTTTAGTTGAAACTCGAGTAATATAACGTTTAATAAGTTTATGGGTACAGGAATAGAAATTTCCTTTGTGGTCAGGTTATGGGCCCTAAATTCATTTCATGAGAATGTCTTTCTGAGGAGAGTAGATTATCCCAGCTATGTTGTTGTAGTTGTTGTTTATTGGCAAAAATTAAACATTATATTAATACAATAAGTCTTATGCGACTTGTTCTGTATCATGTAACACAATTTAGAAGGTTGAATCCTAAATAGTTTCACAGTCCTACACCAAATTCAATAAACTTCAAATTTTGACGTAACAAACTTAAATTCTTTTTGTTATTCTATTTCGCACTTTCTAACACGTCAACTACCACCTTCATTTACCATACATCTCCGCTGTTTAATAATGTCTTTCTAACTGCTATTCTTTTCAAACAACCCATATTTTCACCAAATTTTTTTAATTTGTAGAAGATAAAAATTACTTTAGTTTGACAAATGTCAAATAGTTAATGTGGAAGTTATGATTCAATTTGCAGCAATATTTTCCCAACAATTATGCAGCATTGCGCGATAAGACTTCATCGTTTAATGCTGTATTTTATAAATAACTGTATATATAGTCGGTCTATGTGTACCGATATTTTATGGGGGCTGCAATTCCAATTCTGAATACTTATTTCTTTTTAGCAAGTCTATCTAAAAATATCTTTTAACTTTATTTAGTAATTTTAGGCTGATGATTATTTTATTTTAAAGTAAACAGTAATTAAATATCTACGTATTTGGAAGTTAAAAAAAGCCTGGACGCAGCAAGTGCGTTATGGTAGTGAATTTTCATAGAAATGATCTGGCACAAAATATTTTATTATAACTTTTTTTTCTTGTAACATTGAAATCAAAATTTTGGTGTATAGTTTACTTTTTATATCGTAAACCTACCTACCAAATTTGGTTATCCTAGATGTGTTATTTTTTAAGAAAAAAATTTTTTCAAATAAAAACAGAAAATTTCCCGGAAAACCTCGTCCGATTTACCTGACTAACAAACTTTTCAAATCCATTTACGTAAGGAAGGTACATGCCAAATTTTATTAAAATCGGCCCATTATTTTTGAGTTATCGGTGTGATACATATATATATATATATATATATATATATATATATATATATATATATATATATATATATATATATATATATATATATATATATATATATATATAAATTGAAACTGACACCGGATATGGGTTCTAGGGGTCCTAGTTCGCGCAAAATTTAAAAGTCGGGATCGCCCCATTAGTGAATTGTTTCTACGAAAATTCACTAAAAAGGAATCATGAACACTAACATTTAGAATTTATTTGACAAGCAAAACATGCAAACACACAACCCACATTGTAATTTATGCGTCTACAAAGCGAAACCTAAACATTTATTTTCCTAAAAAATGTATTAGCATTCTTCAGTTTGCAACTTGTAAAAATTTAGATATGATATAAGATCGATGTAAATCCAATGGTCACAAACAAAACCATAATTTCGGACGAAGACAGCACCTTGCTTAGATGAAAAAGGCGTTTGTACACATTGACAATGATATGTATCATTAATTTTGAAGACAGTTGATATATTGTTGTGGCAGTTTACAAAAAAATACGTATTTTCATCAATTTAAGCTGACGGTCACTTCAGTAATCATTAAAAAGAATTATGTGCACAATATAATCCCATTTAAAAGCGTAAATAATTTTGGCCAACTAGATTGGCCAAATACTCTACCGTACGTCTGTCTAATTCGCCGATGTTAAGGAGCAGTTTCACCTTACTAACCTGAAAATTCGCCGAAACCCTGCCTTTAAATAAAGAGGGTAGGAATGCGTACGCAACATCCTAAACTTCACGGGACCGACGGTTTTACGCCCCCTCCGAAGCGAGAAATGTGCGTATATTCGACTTGCTTAAGCAGAATGCCATAACATCGGTTGATGTTAATTAACAGTATCTACTGAAAAAGTTAAATCTTCCCCTACGGGGAGTTGGACGTAAAAGCAATGGATTCAGAGGCACACGTTCCTACCCATGAACCACTGCTACTGCCAAATTTATTTTGTTAAATGTAAAGATATAACACGTTTAACTTGCAACCTCTTTTATTTGAGCTGCTGCAAAATATTCGCGCAGGAGTCTATTTCAAATCAATTTTCTACAAATATTTTGGTCAAATGAAAAACAATAGCTGTTAAAGCCGAAATTAAGAACCATGGTCGACACACTTCTTGCAATATTTTTTGTCCATAATCCGCATTTTTTTTAAACCTTTATTTAAAAAACCTAAATTTTCATGTTTCAAATCACCACCTTGACGTTTTTAAAATTAACCATAAAACTAGACGTTTTTTGGTACTTTCTGAACATTTTGTATCAAAAAACTTAATCGTTGTCTGCAGTACGCCACAGATTTGGTTAACCACATTAATATTACGGTTTCGTGCACTTTTTGACCTTCAGTGCTACTCATCTCTTTTTATTTAATTTGCTATAACTTTTCTCCTTCAGGCTATGGATTTAGCTTTTTGAATATACCATGCGCTATATGGGAGCAACTTGGGCAGCAAATTTATTTCCGAAGATACAAACACCTTAACAAAGGAAACCCAAAATTTCCTCAAAAAAAACTTGTTCAGAGATTCCTGGCTTACGAGCCTATTCAAGCCATTTGCCATTTACAACTACTTTCTTGTGCAAATACGTATATATATATATATATATATATATATATATATATATATATATATATATATATATATATATATATATATATATATATATATATATATATGTATGTATATATATATATATATATATATATATATATATATATATAGAGAGAGAGAGAGAGAGAGAGAGAGAGGGGCTGATGAGGAAATGCAACAATAACGGTTGGTATTGTTGATTTCCAAAACTTAAAAAGCCTCATTAAAGGACAAAGGGGTATCAACCTCGGAAATCTGTGGGCATTTTAGTTGCTTTAACCTAAAATGAGTTTTTGCTGGCTCATAGTAGGTATTAAATCCAATTGTCATAAAAATGTTTTATTAGAAAGCTGGCCACAGCATATTTATGTTCAAGTCAACAATTCAATCTCATAAGGATTATATTGTCTTTTTCATATTGCCATAGAAATGAAATACTATAAAATAGTTATAAAATTGTCACTAAAACAACAATTTGTTTTTAAGAGTGAAACTCTTTCTAAATGTACTTTAATATAAATGTTACTCGAAGTTGCTTTAAAATAGTTTCTTAATATGTTCATAAGTGAATTGAAAGTAACATTGGCCAAACAAGCAGAGTCCTTAAAGATAGGTTAACACAGCACAAAAGTTACATACGTTTACAAAAAAGAACTTGCGCTCTGTCAGAACATAATCTCGACACTGGCCATAATATAAATTTTAGTAATGTTTCTATTTTCCACTGTGAAACCATAAAAGAATGTGTTTAGAAGAATTTGAAATTACTTGTAACGAAAATTTAATAAACTTAAAGAAAGATAATAATTTTAGAAATCACTACCCCTATTTATATTTCCTAGACAAAGACAAAAAACAAATTCAATTAGACAATATTTAGCTTTATATGTCAGTTTGACACTTTTTGACTTCATTCAAATTCATAAAAAGGTTTTCTTTTCATGTTTGTTATTACATTATTCCATGTTGTAGCCTTGAGAAAGGAATAAATTTTTCCGAAAGCTCGGCCTATAAAAAAGAGTTTTATTCTACAACTGACGGCTTTCTCACAAGTTTTTGGTATATATATATATATATATATATATATATATATATATATATATATATATATATATATATATATAGAGTGATCATTGTGTAGTGCAATATTCCAATATATATATATATATATATATATATATATATATATATATATAAATATATATATATATATATATATATATATATATATATATATATATATAGATATATATATATATATATATATATATATATATATATATATATATATATATATATATATATATATATATATATATATATATTGGAATATTGCACTACACAATGATCACTTTTAAATATACACTATATTTTTTGTTTCCTGTACTTTCTGCGATCTTTTATTTGTTAACGTTGACTGCAGGTTCAAACCTTCCTGGTTCGTTCATTCATTCAGTAGCGTGCTGATGATGAACCAGGAAGGTTCGAAACTGCAGTCTACGTAAACAAACAAAAAATCACACAAAGTATAGCAAACAAATAAAGTATATATATATATATATATATATATATATATATATATATATATATATATATATATATATATATATATATATATATATATATATATATATATATATATATATATATATATATATATAGTTCTGATAACTAAAAAATAATAGCCCGATTTTGAAGTAATTTGGTAGGTACCTTCCTTTTGTAAATGGATTGAATAGGTTCGTTAGCCAAGAAAATTGAACTAGTTTTTCCGGAAACAGTTTGGATTTCCCTCCGGAAAATTTTTATCTCCCCTGTACTGGGACCGACCCATGATAACGGACCGCACTGTGGACTTCAATAGGACAGACATTGTCCTGATAAACAAACAGATTATTGATTGATTGAAAAGATCATCAAGTAGGAAAACTTGGCATATGAAATAAAAAACATATGAAAACCCCAGAAGATGGCTATACATCCTTTCATAATGTCGGCGAAAGGAATAGTCACCAAAAATTTCATGGGAAATCTAAAGGAACTCGGATTACCAAATAACATCCTAAACATGGGGCAGAGGGCGGTTCTGCTGCAAACATGTCACATAGTCAGAAAATTCCTCAGTTAAGTGGCGACCACAAACACTCTGCTGTGTTAAAGCACCGGAAGTCAGACTGTAATGATAATATCGGCATAATGGGATATGATGAATTTCGTCCCCATCCACCGAGCCGAGCCCCAATGTCGCGCGCGGGGGTCGGTCAACAGGTTTACAGTAGTAATACTGAGAGAGTGTAACGCTTATATCAACAAAATAATAATAATAATAATAATAATAATAATAATAATAATAATAATAATAATAATAATAATAATAATAATAATAATAATAATAACGATACCAACGAGTTGCTCACAACAGGTCAGATATAATAATAGTGGATAAGTCCTGCAACCAAGTGACGCTGATTGATGTGGCCATTCCAAATACTAATAATCTAGAGATAAAGTACGACGAGAAGATCATTAAGTACAGAGACCTCGAGATACAAGTAAAGAGACAGTGGAGGGCAGATAGTGTCCGAGTGATTCCAATAATCATGTCGTCAACTGGCGTGGTTCCTAAGAATCTTCGAGAGAACGTTAAGACACTGGGCCTTGGAAAGCATCTTTATAAGATTATGCAGAAGGCAGTACTACTTGCAACTGCCCATGACGTGCGGAGATTCCTGGGAAATGAGGATGTGTCTCGTTGTCGGTTCGGGCCCGATAATTTGGAAAGGGCTCCATCTGAGCTCAGTCCCTTTGGTATCTGAAATACCTGGGATGAGTGAATGTTCCCCTTTGAGGGAGTGTGAAAGCCCTTCAGACTAAAGCCAATAATAACAATAATAATAATAATAATAATAATAATAATAATAATAATAATAATAATAATAATAATAATAATAATAATAATAATAATAATAATAATAATAATAATAATAATAATAATAATAATAATAATAATAATAATAATAATAATAATAATAATAATAATAATAATAATAATAATAATAACAATAATAATGATAATAATAATACTTATAATACTTGCAACTGCCCACACCGTGCAAAGATTCCTGGGAAATGAGCATGTGTCGCGTTGTCGTTCAGGGCTCGATAACTTGAAAAGGTCTCCATCTGAGCTCAGTCCTTTTGATATCTGAGATACCTGGGATGAGTGAATGTTTTCCTTTGAGGGAGTGTGAAAGCGCTTCAGTTTAAAGTCGATAATAATAATAATAATAATGATAATAATAGTAACCGCCTTTAGTAACAATCCTATTTTACAAGTATACAGTAAACTATCAAATAGATATTAAATTAATAATTTTCCGCTTTCTATTTCCATTTTTCTTAACTTTCACTGGTTCAAATTCTTTCCTTTCTTTTTAATTACAGATTAGGCGTATAATTTCAATCGTATCTATTTTTTCAGCATAATTTTGTCTTACAAGTTATTGTAAGAAATTTTTTGCGAATTTACGTGAAAAATGTTTTTTTAATTTTCGCGAAAAAAAATTCTTTAGCAAATTTTCCTGTAATTTTTTTTTACTTTAGATTTTATGTAATTTTGGTGTAGATTATATAGCCAATTTTTGTAAAAAAAAATGGAGTATTAGATGAAATAAATTGATTTCAAATTTTCATGTAAACATTTTTTTTAATTTCTGTCAAAAAGCTTTCTGTGGATAATAATATCTTGGCTGGTGTAGTTTTTATGTAAATTTCTTGGACAGGTTCGTTGGCTAGGAAAGTCAGACCAGTTTTCTTTTGGGAGATTTTATATTTATGTTTCGGAAACTAAAAAGTTAGTTTGATTAAATACGGTACATTGTTTCCACTATAAAGCTTATACTATCTACTAAAATTGATGTATTTCTTAAAAAAACACATTTAACATTAAAAACAGTTCTATGAAAATTCGCTACCATAACGCACTTCCTGTGTCCACACTTATTCTTATATACTGCAATGTAGTTAAAAGCCGAGGTTCTTAACTGGAATCGGCAGAGATAAGAAGTTTAATATATACAGGGGCATACATTTTGGAGACTTCTTTAACAATATTATGCCTAGGTACTGGCTATCTAAATCATTACTGAATCTAGCCTTAATCTGAGAATAATCCTTATTGCTTTTGAAAACATCTATGTTAATGTACACATACATAAATGATGTTAGAAATAATTTCAATAAAGGTGGAAGACAGTTATTTATTTATTAAATACATCGTCTTGTCCTTTTATTTTCAAAACTCGCTAATTATTTAAATAAAATGCAGGCTGCATTTGATCTGTTGAAATGCTAAATATCTATTAGACCTGTTTGAGCTGATGTGTGGTTATTCCATATTTATGTAATTTATGTTTTAATAAATGACTCATTTTGAATTAAATAGGTTAAGTAAGAAATCATAACATAAAACTATATTTTAGTATTTTAAAAGTGAAACATGTTCTATGTGTGTCTATGTGTTTCTTTAACGTCGGTCTATTACCGCGACTATCGCCAATTACCGACGCCAGGAAGCAGTTTCACCTTACTATCCTAGAGATGTTGCCGAACCCCTGCCTTTATGTAAGGAGGGTAGGGATCTTTAACGTGCCCAACATCGCATGTACACGGGACTGACGGCTTTACGTCCCCTCCAAAGAGCGGAATGTGCAGACATTCAATTTGCTCAAATATAATGCCACAACCTAAGTTGATGTTAATGTTACAGTTTGTACTAAAAAAGTAAGAGAAGGACCCTGGAATCGAACCCAGTGTCCTTCGGTTCTGAGGCACACGGTTTTACCACTGAACCACTGAATCACTGAGGCTCTGATTAGTCTCAATAAAATACTATATATATATATATATATATATATATATATATATATATATATATATATATATATATATATATATATATATATATATATATATATATATATATATATATATATATATATATATATATATATATATATATTATTTGTGTGTGTGTGTGTACCAATGACTAAAAAAATAAAAGGCCTATTAGGTACACTTGGAGAACTCAAATCACCACAGCACACATTTTTAAAGACCTGACGATCGTTTCACCAACAAAGTCAGCGTCATCAGAGGATGACAAATTCTGAGTTGATGTGTTGTGGTGATTGAGATTCTCCAAGTGTACCTATCTGTACTCATCACAGGTTCCAATCTTCACTTAGTTAATTAAGGCTCCAATAGGCCTATTTTGATGTAATTGCGTAAGTGCCTTTGTTTTGTAGGTAAACGGCTTGAATAAGTTAGTTAGCCAGGAAACTTGCACTGGTTTTTCCCGCAAAAATTTGGGTATATTTTTGGAAAATTTTTCTATCTTCAAAAATAACACGCAGCTTTGTCAACCAAATTGGTACACATATTTTTGCTATAAAACGTTTGCCACGTAACATAATTCAGATCTATAGCTTACAAGAAAAAAGTTACAAGCATTTAAAGAACAAAATTTTGGATGCCACTGGTAACACTCACAATACAAAGTATTTGTTGTGGTTAACACAATCTATTGAATATTAAAGACAAGGATTATTTCTTATCGCAAAAAGGTCAAGAAAGACCAGAATAATTACTTTAAAAATGTGTATAGTTTTCCTACTCAAAACGTAAAGTCGCGATTCGAAACGTCAAAATTAGCGATTTTTAGACAAAGAGTCTGGAACTTATACGGGTCATGTGGAAGAGATGCCATAAGAAGTGTATTTTACTAAGTCTGAAGTCTAAGCTTCAACCGTGGTTTTCCTCTATTTTACTAAAATGTTTGCAGAAAATTAATTTCAAATAAAATTCTCTGGTGCTTTGCCAGTAGTTTCAGTTATAGAGTTTGTGATTCATAGGTCTATAACTGTTTCGTAAAAGAGAATCGCTAATGAGGAGATGATAATTTTGAAAATATTTCTTTAAATTAGCGCAAATATTGTAAATTTCCATGTAACATTTTTTTCTGTAACTTTTGTCAAAAAGTTTTTGTAAATAATTGTACCTTGGCAGGTGTTTAAATAACTTGATGTGGTTCGTTGGCCAGGAAAATCGGATCAGTTTTTTTCGGGAATATTTTACGTGGTGAATTTGCAGATGACCTCCCGGACAGTTATAGATAAAACTATTGTTGATAGATAAAGCTTGGTCTCTTGCATGCACGGTGAAACTATTCTTACCTTTTAATCTCTTGTATTTGCCGAGTTATTGACATTCAAAGTTTTTTTACAGATTACACACCTTTTAATCAATTTCCCAGTATGGTTCTGTTCCGTGACACCGCTTCCCCTCCTGAACATTACTTTTGACTTTGAGTTCACATTGAGTTTGAGAATCCCTGGAATATTCTAGACACATGCACTATTGGCTTATACTGGCAATTTATCACTTCGATTTTAGTACGCCGTTAGTACGCGTACCCGTTTAGACTATTTCTTATATATTCATGTATTCACGGACGTTCTTTCTAAAATTGTGCGTTGTTTACCTTGTTCTGTTATTGACCATTAGCGTTGTAGTGGTTTAAGGTGCATGTGTGGTTAGTTCTTGGTCTGCGACATGTTATTTGCAATGGGGGGAATGCGATGTCAAAGGTTGTTAAATACAAGGTCGTAGGTTTTTAAATACGAGGTTGAAGGTTGTTTAGACCAAGGGCCGGACCTACCTCATTTGCTTGAGATCCAAAAGTAAGGGTTATGTAAATATATTGTTCTTTTAGTGAATTTTCTTAAAAAAAATTCACTAATGAGGAGATTCCGACTTTTGAATTTTGAAAAAATTTCTTCAAATGAGCGCTAATTAGGCCCCCCAGAAAACATATCCGGGGTCAGTTTCAATTTTTATATGTATATATATATATATATATATATATATATATATATATATATATATATATATATATATATATATATATATATATATATATATATATATATATATATATATATATATATATATATATATATATATATATATATATATATATATATATATATATATATATATATATATATATATATATATATATGTATCACACCGATAACTCAAAAAATAATGGGCCGATTTTGATCAAATTTGGTGAAAAAATTCCTTTTGCAAATGGCTTGGATGAGTTCATTAGTCAGGAAAATCTGCCCAGGTTTTCCCGGAAAATTTTGTGTTTTATTTCGAAAAAAAAATTATATCTCCGGAATTTACAAAGTAAGGGCAACCAAATTTGGTACGCAGGTTTACATCCTATAGGTAAGTTACCTACCAAAATTTAGCTATGTAGGTCAAAAGACAAAAAAGTTATAGGCATTTAAAAATAAATAAATTGGGGTTTTCCTCAAAACGTCAAAGTGGCGATTTAAAATGTCAAAATTGGCAACATTTAGGCAAATAACTTAAATCTAATACGGGCTATAGAAATAAAATGTCTCAAGAAGGATGTTTTACAAACCGTAAAGTCTTAGTTTCAACCGTCATAGTCCTTCATTTTACTAAAATATTTGCAGAAAATTCATTTCAAATAGACCCTTTCTCTGATGCTTGGCAGTAGCCTTAGCTATAGAGTTTATCATTTAATGGTATATAATTTTTGTCGAATTTTCGCAAAAAATTAATAAAGCTCAATATATCCGTTATTATATAAGATATGAAGAAAATTTGTATATATTCATTATAGGTGTCTTGAGCTACATCTTAAAATAATATTTCTGCAATCACAGGGTGGCCCATAAGTCGTTGGTGATACAAATTTCCTTTTTTTAATCAAACACGCCTTATGTTATTGCATTTTTGCATTTTCCATCGAAATATAATGCATATTTGTAAGAAAATAAATTCTGGACGCAGCAAGTGCGTTATGGTAGCGAATTTTGATCAAATGTTTCATATTTGAACAGCTCAATTTGCTATTAACCTATAAGGTTGACCAAGAAACGTGTTTTTTCGGGAACATTTTAAGTTTACTTTTGGAAATTTTTGTACATTTTCACACAATAAAGTTATTTTAATGGATCATGGCACATTGTTTTTACTATATAGGTTATACTGGTAACCAAATTTGATGCCTGCTTTCTTAAAAAAATTCTGGACGCAGCAAGTGCGTTATGGTAGTGAATTTTCATAAAAATATTTTTAATAACAAATATGTGTGTTTTTTTTAAGAAAGCAGGCATCAAATTTGGTTACCAGTATAACCTATATAGTAAAAACAATGTGCCATGTTCCATTAAAATAACTTTATTGTGTGAAAATGTACAAAAATTTCCAAAAGTAAACTTAAAATGTTCCCGAAAAAACACGTTTCTTGGTCAACCTTATAGGTTAATAGCAAATTGAGCTGTTCAAATATGAACATTTGATCAAAATTCGCTACCATAACGCACTTGCTGCGTCCAGAATTTATTTTCTTACAAACATGCATTATATTTCGATGGAAAATGCAAAAATGCAATAACATAAGGCGTGTTTAATTTAAAAAAAGGAAATTTGTATCACCAACGACTTATGGACCACCCTGTGATTGCAGAAATATTATTTTAAGATGTAGCTCAAGACACCCTATAATTAATATATACAAATTTTCTTCATATCTTATATAATAACGGATATATTGAGCTTTATTAATTTTTTACGAAAATTCGACAAAAATTATATACCATTAAATGATAAACTCTATAGCTAAGGCTACTGCCAAGCATCAGAGATAGGGTCTATTTGAAATGAATTTTCTGCAAATATTTTAGTAAAATGAAGGACAATGACGGTTGAAACTAAGACTTTAGGGTTTGTAAAACATCCTTCTTGAGACATTTTATTTCTATAGCCCGTATTAGATTTAAGTTATTTGCCTAAATGTTGCCAATTTTGACATTTTAAATCGCCACTTTGACGTTTTGAGGAAAACCCCAATTTATTTATTTTTAAATGCCTATAACTTTTTTGTCTTTTGACCTACATAGCTAAATTTTGGTAGGTAACTTACCTATAAGGATGTAAACCTGCGTACCAAATTTGGTTGCCCTTACTTTGTTAATTCCTGAGATATAAATTTTTTTCGAAAGAAAACACAAAATTTTCCGGGAAAACCAGGGCAGATTTTCCTGACTATCGAACTTATCCAAGCCATTTGCAAAAGGAATTTTTTCACCAAATTTGATCAAAATCGGCCCATTATTTTTTGAGTTATCGGTGTGATACATATATATATATATAAATATATATATATATATATATATATATATATATATATATATATATATATATATATATATATATATATATATATATATATATATATATATATATATATATATATATATATATATATATATATATATATATATATATATATATATATATATATATATATATATATATATATATATATATATATATATATATATATATATATATATATATATATATATATAAACATATAAAAATTGAAACTGACCCCGGATATGTTTTCTGGGGGGCCTAATTAGCGCTCATTTAAAGAAATTTTTTCAAAATTCAAAAGTCGGGATCTCCTCATTAGTGAATTTTTTTTAAGAAAATTCACTAAAACACACATATTTGTTATTAAAAAGATTTTTATGAAAATTCACTACCATAACGCACTTGCTGCGTCCCGAATTTTTTAATTTCGATTGTTTCACAGTATTTGCTATGCTATGTTCTCTTTTTCTGTATTGTAAGATTTGTTTTCCTTCTTCCAGCGTTCCACTTGCGACGAGCGGCGGAGGGGCGCTTCGTCGCGGGGATTTTCTTTCCCCTCTCGCATACATACAACCAACTTCGCTGCATAAACCACAAGACAAATTTCCTGAAAGCAGTTCTCACAAAAGTTACGGGACCTTTGGTGACACTGGAGGTGCTGTGTGGGGCAGGCAGGGTTTAAGGGGGATATGGCTTCAAAATGTGAAAACGGCAGCTTTCAAGCCATTTGCTTCGCATTTTCTGGTCATATTTACTTTTTACTACCTACCCCGCCCAGGACCCCTATTCACGCCTGGTCTGCATAACTTCCTTGGGGGGTAAGAACAAGAAATTTTTGTGGTTAGTGCATCCCCCCCCGGTTTTTCTTTTAAATATGTTTCTGAAAAAAAATTAAAAGCGTTCGGGAGGTAATCTGCTAATTTAGTTTTTAAATATATTTCCGGAAAATTTTTCAAGCAATAAAGTAATTTTGATCAAATATGCTACATTGTTTCTATTATAAAGGTTATACTGTTAACCAAATTTGACGCCTTTCGTTAAAAAAAAGAAGACATATTTGCCATTGAATACAATTTTTATGAAAATTCTCTCCCATAACGCACTTGCTGAGTACAGACTTTTTTTAAGCTCATCACAAAATATATTGTATGAAGCATTTTATTAAGTAATGATAATTTTGGAAAAACAAAGAAGCAGTCCAATCCGACTGCTTTTATACACAACTTATTTTACATTATCAAGGATCGCATATACCAAAATGTTCGGGACGCAGCAAGTGCGTTATGGTAGCGAATTTTCATTAAATGCTTTAAATTTGAATAACTCAATTTTCTATACACCTAGAAAGTTGAATTTTGGTATCTTGTAAGGCCTCTCCCAAGGCCTCAAATTTCATCAAGCTAGCTTTGTAGTTTTCAGAGATAATTTTTTTTCGAAATATAACTCCAAATGATACCGGAAAACCTTGTCCGATTTTCCTGGATAACGAACTCATCCAAGCTATTAATAAAAGAAAGGCACTTGCCGGGTTTTATCAAAATCGGTTAAATACTTTTTGAGTTATCGGTTGTATACCTATATATAAATATATATATATATATATATATATATATATATATATATATATATATATATATATATATATATATATATATATATATATATATGTGTGTGTGTGTGTGTGTGTGTGTATGTGTGTATGTGTGTGTATATATAAATTTAATCTGACCTCGGATATGGGTTCTAGCGGTTCTAGTTATATATATATATATATATATATATATATATATATATATATATATATATATATATATATATATATATATATATATATATGTGTGTGTGTGTGTGTGTGTGTGTGTGTATACATTTAATCTGACCTCGGATATGGGTTCTAGCGGTTCTAGTTTGCGCTCATTTGAAAAAAAATTTGCTCTGTCTCACCATCAATACCTCTTTATTAGTGATTTTTTTAATTCACTAGACACGAAGTCATTTGCTTCAGGACTTCGAGATTTATCGTATTCACAATACCATTCTACATAGGTGCATATACAGGGTGATTCATAAGTGGTGACCAAAAATGAAACCCCGTGTTCTTTGAACAATTTTAGAGAGTGTATGTTCTATAAAAATTTTTCCTATAATGCTTCATTAAAAAGATATTGAGATTGATGTTGAATTTCAAAAAAAAAAATTCAAATTTTTTAAAAAGTAGAACATATATTTTGCTGAAACTTTGCATGTGTAGGCTGCTATGTAAGGCGCGTATTCTACCATAACAATTGAATCGGCTAATCCAGCAGTGGCGCGCGTACCCACATGTCATTGGTTATCCCTCAAGAAAAAAACGGGTAAGCCAATGATATATTTTTTTTATTTTTCATTTTTTGAATCTTACTTTCATTCGTGAACAAAATGACTTTCTTGATAATTTTCTGTACGATGCTTATTTTACGAGTAAGCAATGAATCAGGTAAGTGTTTTAGAGCACAGTTCATGATTTTTAACCAGTCGTTGTTTGGTAGAAAATCGCAATGATACACTTTTATGCCTCCATTGGCCTGAATACACGCACGACATCTTTTTAATATGGAAAATTTAATGTCTTGACAATTTTTTGTACGACGATTATCTTTGTTGTATTTTAGTAAGTAGTAGTCTGGTTTGCCAAAGTTGTCATTAAGTGTCACTTGACGTTTAGGTTAACAATTTATTATTTTGAATAGGTGTAAGTGGTAAACTTTATAAAATTGCAAAATTTTCTACTATTTTACTTCTTATAATGGAGTACCCCTCAGAAGAGTATGCAGATATAATTTTTATCTACGGCTATGCCGATGGAAATGCTCTAGCTGCTTGTCGGGAATATGAACGTAGGTTTCCCACTCGCCGTCAACCTACACCAAGGGTTTTTTCTCGATCGTTTTCAAGACTTCGGCAGTGCGGTATTGGACAACGTCCTGACGCTAGAGCTAATGGTAGAAAACAACATCAACTTGAAGACGAAGAGAGAGTGGTGGATGCAGTGATGCATCAACCTTCTACAAGTACTCGGGGGATTGCCACGCAGTTACAATATTCTCAAAGCTTTGTTTGAAGAACTTTGCATCGAGAAGCCTTACATCCATATCATCGACAGAATGTTCATTGCCTTCTACCTAGAGATAATGTGCATCGACGAGTCTTTTATGAATGGATGTTGGAAATGAACAATCAAAATATCTTATTGCCTAATCTAATCTTCTGGTCTGACGAATCAACATTTACAAGAAATGGTATTTATAATTCTCATGAGCATGTCTGGTCATTGGAAAATCCACATGCAACAAGGACTCGCACATTTCAACGTAGATTTTGCATTAATTTATGGTGTGGTATTTTTAACGACTCACAGTTCATGGAAGTCCTGCCACAACGTTTAAATGGATCTTCGTACTTAGCGCTCCTAGAAAACCGTGTAGAAAACATTCTAGATGACATTCCGCTAGCAACAAGATGTATAATTTGGTACTAGCATGACGGTGCACCAGCGCACCATAGTCGAAACGTTGTTACATGGCTACATGAACATTATAATGAAATATGAATTGGCAGAACTGGACCAATACATTGGCCTGCAAGATCACCAGACTTAAACCCACTTGACTTCTATCTTTGGGGTGATTTTAAGCAACTGGTCTACAGTGAACAAATAAATACACCAGAGCAGCTCCAACAACTGATAAATAATGCTTTTCGTCATATTCAAGCAACAATGAATCCTCAAGACATTAAATTTTCCATATTAAAAAGATGTCGTGCGTGTAGTCAGGACAATGGAGGCATTTTTAAACAGTTATTGTAATAAACAAATTACAATAAGCCTGATAAAAGTGTATCATTGCGATTTTCTACCAAACAACGACTGCTTAAAAATCATGAACTGTGCTCTAAAACACTTACCTTATTCATTGCTTACTCGTAAAATAAGCGTCGTACAGAAAATTATTAGGAGAGTCATTTTGTTCACAAATGAAAGTAAGATTCAAAAAATGAAAAATAAAAAAATATATCATTGGCTTACCCGTTTTTTCTTGAGGGATAACCAATGACATGTGGGTACGCGCGCCACTGCTGGATTAGTCGATTTAATTGTTATGGTAGAATACGCGCCTTATATAGCAGCCTACACATGCGAAGTTTCAGCAAAACATATGTGCTACTTTTTAAAAAATTGGGAAATTTTATTTTTTGAAATTCAACTTCAACAACTTGTATCTTTTTAATGAAGCATTATAGGAAAAATTTTTATAGGACATACTCTCTCTAAAATTGTTCAAAAAACATAGGGTTTCATTTTTGATCACCACTTATGAATCACCCTGTATATTCGACTGTACTGTACGTGCATACATCCGATTTTTGGGTTAGAACATATTGAAACGGATTTCTGTGTAAACATTTTTTTGATGCGAAGATTGATAAAAAAATCGCCAATACTATATATTTTTTGACAAAATCAAATAGATATAGTAAGTGTTATCTGTAATTAAGTATTGATCACGTTGTATATATAAATAATACAATAAATAAACAACACTTATTGTTAAAAAACATTTGTCATTTAAATAAAAAAACATCCCAAGTTTTGCTTACATAATTTGTTTATAGATTAAAGTTTATAAATGCGACATCCAGCCAACGTTCAACATTGTATCTAATCTATTGTTTTTATTTAATAATTATCTAGCCTATAGACAGGAAACTTACGTTTATTTTGTCTGCCTCTACAAAATTGTAGAAGCGCTTGCGAAGCCGCACTCCACATGTCATCTCGATCCTACAGATAAGCGACACGATCACACCATGGCACACTGCGAAACTGACTGAATTATTAGCAGCACTGATGCACACACTCCCGCACATCGGAGATCACTGATCATCTTTCCTGAGTTTGCTCTCGCGTGTTGGTTCGTTTATTCCTGCTGAGAACGTCGTCCTGCTACTTACCTCTGCCTTGCCAAACTGTTGACAGAGTAGCTGCAGCAAATTGAAAAAAGCGCCTGCTTACTTCGTGTACTCGGCCAACAACAAAAATTAATATGTAATTCTCTGTTAGATCTTGTGCAAATAAATTTACACCATATTCATTCGTTTTTGTGGCCTTCAAATTAATTCAAGTTATTTTGATTCATATGAAAGGAGTTCTAAAATATAACACGTCAAAAACGAATTTAATATATATGTGTTTATTACTAGATGTTCTTACTATTATTTGCACTAAAATTAGTTTTTAACGATTAAAAAGTCTGGACGCAACAAGTGAGTTATGATAGCGAATTGTTATAGAAATGGCCTAAGCTTTTTTTCGAAAATTATATAAGTATATATATATATATATATATATATATATATATATATATATATATATATATATATATATATATATATATATATATATATATATATATATATATATATATATATATATATATAAATCGTGGATCTAAGCACATTAATGCCTCTTTCGCATCTTGATAACACATACCTAATATGCTTTGCCCACAATAGCTTTTTGTCGATAATGATACCAGGATATGTGTAAGTCTCTACCGTTTTAATCTGATAGGCTTGGACCTGAATACTCACTGGCATCTTTGTTAAGACTTATTTCGAGTTGACGTTCACTTAACCAGCCAATGGTCACATGTATTAACCGTCTAAGTTGTAACTGAGCTTCACAATATGTTGAAGCTGCTGTGTATACGCAGAAGTCATCTGTATATTATAAACATTTTGTTGTCCTGTCCGTCAGTTCGTGAATACCCCGAGTGTAAATTTTAAAGAGTATTGGGCTCAAGAGCGAATCTTGACTAATCAAACTTGGCCCATGAATGTTGTTATTGTTGTCCCTTACAAATATTTTTCTTTCGGTGTATAGTGATACTATATTTAAACCTACATTGTGTGGAATTCCTATGGACTTTATATCCTCAAATAACAAGTTTAAGTTGACACTGTCATATGCGCCCCTAATATCGAGGAAGAAGCACATAAGAGATTTGTTCTCAGGAAATGCGTATTGTACGTCTGTAATCAAGTGACTGACTGCTTCCATTGTACCCAGACCCTTTCTATATCCATTTTGAGACGACGGTAGAATTTTGTGATGTTCGCAGTACCATTCCAATCGCTGTTTGATCATCCTTTCTAGGGTTTTAGTTATGCAGCTCATTAGGGAAATAGGTCTGTAGGAAGTTATATTTTGTGGATCTAACTCTTTTTAAGTAGTAGGAAAATAACAATTTTTTTCATATGTTCGACGTATTTTCCTTTCGTCCACCAGTTGTTAAAAATGTTGAGTAATTTTTTAGCGAAATCACTCAAATTAGCGATAATGCAATAGGTGATCTTGTTTCTGCCAGGTGCTGTATTTTGTGTGTATTTGATAGCCTTTTCCATTTCTTCTTCTGTAAATGGCCCACTAATATCTTCATAAGAACCATTTTCGAGGAAAATTCCAATGTCTTCTAACACCCCTTCAAATTCCAGCTCATCAAGAAATTTAATTGCAGATTCCTTATATGGTAGTTTATTACCATTTGTTCCTTATTTATTTGTCATGGTTTTTGTTTAAGATACTGACGTAGTTTCGCCAAGCATCCAGGCTTTTCTGCCTCAACGCTCGTTTTACTTTTGATTCTGTGTGTTTATATTTAATGTAGTCTTCCCAGTTAGAGACTATTTTGAACTCTCGGGGGGCTTGGTTTCTTTCCTTAACCAAACTGGAGAACTCTTGATCCCACAAAATTGGCTGGCTCGGGCTATTTATTTTGGGAGTTGTTTTTTTTTTTTCATGGAATGATCTGCTGCCTCGACGATGGAGTTTAATAGATGTATGCATTCTTCTTTGTCTGTTTTTGTTGTGTTTTTTAATAAATTGTCCAATTCCTTTCTAAATACTGTCCAATCTGCTGTATTTTCCTGCCACTTTTTATAAGGATTATTACCTGCTTTTGAAATTTGTCTATCTAAATAAATAACAATGGGATAGTGGTTAGACCCTAATGGGTCGTCTTCAACCTCCTAGTCCAATTCCCGGGAAATGTTTGGTGATACAAAAGTGATATCGACCATTGACGGCGTCTCCAACGGTCGTGTGATTTTCGTTGGTGGCATCGGCCAAACTTACACCCCCAGAGCTATCTCTAATTGATCCTCATAAACTGTGATGGCAGTTGAAGTCGCCACCAATGATTATGTTATTGTTTTTAAACTCATTAAAAAATAATTTCTATGAAGTGGAGTTAATGTTGCAATTTGAATTTACAGAGATTGCATTTAGGTTTATATTACGTATGTAAACGGCACAACCGTGTACCCCATCACCAGGAAAATTACCTATTTTAAGTTTGACAAATTCTAGCCCATTGCTGACTAATATTCCCACTTCTCCTGCTTTACGATCTATTCGGTATTTTCGGATCAGACTGTAACCCCCAAACGAGAAATTCTCATCGGACGGTTTCAGCCATGTTTCACTTAAAATAACTAAATCTTTTTTATTATTCGCTAAAATTTTTTTGAATATGCGTTCCATTGCAAAATTTTAATACCACTAAGTTGACTTGTCATCTACGTCTGAAATAAAACTATTCAAAAATAATTAGCTGAAGATCTAACATGAATTTTCGCTATTTTTATCTCATTTGTGTTAGGACTCATTTGTTTGACAATATGAGAAACAAGATTAGGTACTTTGGTGATTATTCTCTCTTTGTGTTCTATTATTTTATCCCTGTATGGGTTTGGTAAAATTCCCTTCTTGTTAAGTGTACTTGAAAGAGGTTTCGCTGCCTTATGTTTTTCTTTATTTGTCTGTGTCATTGTTTGTGTATTTGGAGCCATACTACTGTGTTGTGTTTGTGTTTGGTGTTTAAGTTGTGGAATTGGTTTAGGTACGTATGTTGCTTTACAATGACTTTGAGACGGTAAAGAAGGATAATCAGAAAAGTTATCCAAAGCCTGATATCTGTTAAATGTAGTTACTTTGGCATAAGTAGTTTTTTGTGTGTTATTTTCTGCTTCTTTAAATGAAAGATTTTGTGTGGCCATAGTTTGTTTAATATTTTTTTGTTTAGTTAATACCGGACAATTTTTAGACACTGTAGAATGATCAGTAGACTTTCAATAAATACAGTAACTTTCGTTGTCGCATTGATTTTTGTCATGATTTTCACAACCTTGTTTACAAATACTATCTGATTTCTTGCAATTTCTAGTCGTATGTCCGTATCTCGGACATTTAATACACTGCACCACTAAGTGAATCTATCGCTCAATTTGGAAGATTACCCTATTTATTCTAATTTGGCTGGGTATTGAGTCACCTAAAAATGAAACAATAATAATCTGTCGTGGAACCAATTTAAATTCGCCTTTATCGTCTTTAATTTTTTTCATCATTCGTTTAATATCCATGATCTTCTAAGTTGAATATATTTGCTTCTTTAGATAATCTGCATTAGAATAACTATCCACAAATTTAACGACCCCCTTTTTTCTGTATAATATTTAGAAATGTAAGCTAGTAAATTACTTTTTATTAACAATTCATTGTTAGATGCCCAAATCTAAGCGTAATTGATTGTACAATATTAAAACCTACAACAAAGCCTTAGTATATTATTAAAAAGTTATAAGAGTAAGCTTACTTTGCTGTCCAAAACTGTTGTGTCATTTCTGTAACATCATGCCAAAGTAGATACACCTTGCAAAGCTTAGCCTTGATCCAATTTAGTACATGGTTTGCTAGTATCCGGCAGTGTTGTGTTTCTGCTAAAGGTGTTTTCCAAACTGCATGCCTTTTTTTTATTTGACAATGTACAGGCTTATGTCAGACCGTATGTTAGTAATGGTAATTTCGGCAACAACCTTGTCTCATTTCATATTAACGGTTAGCAGAAGAATTTGAGAGGTTAAATAAAGCTTATTTAAAAATTCAACTTGATAAAAGTGAATTCTTAAATAATGAAGTGACGTATATAGGTCACATTATAACAAATAAAAGCGTTAGACTGAACCCTCATAACGTAGGGGCTGTAAAAGATTTTCCTTTACCTAATTTTATAGGTCTTGTAGGTTACTACCGAAAATTTACCAAAGATTTGGGTAAATTAACATAGCCCCTGACCCGTTACTAAATATTTTACGTGAAAGTGAAGTTTTTTTTAAAGAAATATTGTGTTGCTTTTCAGATTCTTTCAGCCCAAAAAAATTCTTCTAGGGGTGTCTGTTGCAATGCAACTTCGTCCTTTGGTATGCGGCTTCTTAGACTCCTTTTTCCCGCTTTCGGGAACCCTATGACTTGCCCTGGAGATATGAACTGTCCACATGATTTCAGATTGATTCCTGAAGTGGAAGAATATGAACTATTTTCTTTGACTGGCACCACCTGATCAGGTGACATTAGTAATCCACCGCTTTGAGTAGGAAATTTTCTTGGAGGTGTCCTATGTTCAATTTCCGCTTTCGTCATAAATAAGAACACTTGGATTATCCTTAAACGAATTGGAATGACTTATAAAATGTATCATTACTGATGGAAACAGTCCACTTGTCATCGAACCCTTTTTAGAGACTAGACCTAGCGTCCCTGGAGGAGAGCCCTTGATCATATGGGGTTAAAATGTCTTCGAGGGAAAATTATCGCTGGGGGCAAATTATTCCCACTCGCATAATGCAGCCGGTAGTAACAAGCGTTCCACGTTCACCAGTCGTACACTGGATCACTTGCTTTTGACCTTTTAGTGCCAATATCTTTTTGGGTCGCTGGACTGTGGTTGTTCCAGTTTCGTCGAGATTGAAAATAGGACATCCATCGGCAAATTTGTCAGAACGGTTGTAGATTTTCTCTAAGTTGTCGAAAAATTTTAAAACATATCTGTTATCAATTGTTATGTCATACGATTTTAATGCCTATTATTGATTTTTTCAAAAGTTTTTTAATGGATAAATGATGACCAACACGAATCGGATACAATCTACCTAAATTTTTTTCTCTTTGTTGAATATGCACGTAATATTGGCCCTTGTCGGTTGGCTTGAATTTATTTTGAAGATTGATATATTCATTAAAATATACTTCTTTAGAAGCATCTTGTACAAAAGTTAAATTACTATTATCACTTACCTGATTACCGGCTATCTCTACGTTGGGTGGGGCTGGCCCACCCACTGAATCAAACATGCCTAAATACCAAATGAATAATTTTACAATATTTTTTTCCAGAGTTATACCTGAATATACAAACAAAAATAATTATATTCCAATTTAAATTTTCACTGATCAACTAATTCTGTATTTACAATCACTTTACACACGATACCATCCAACGTGAAGACCGTATCAACGGCGGCGGTGAACTGATAAAGCTTAATATACCTGTTATTATACAAGATATGAAAAAACAATTTACTATAAGGTGTCTTGTGCTGTATTTTATAAAATAATTTTGACAATCACAGGCTGGCCCATAAGTCGTTGGTGAAACAAGATTTCCTTTTTTTTTTAATATTACAGCCTTTTTTGCACTTTTTCATTTTTTGTCGAATTGTAATGCGTGCTTGTACCAAAAAAAAATATATCGTTCATCGTTTTTAAGTTATTTCAATTGTTTTGCAACCTTTACGTTTTTTGGCACATATTGAAAATTGTGATACGGCGTTTTCACCAATAGATATGTCAGTCCCATGAAAACGATGCACTCAGGAAGGTTCTTATTTGTATAACTTGTTAGGCTAAAGTTTAAAAATTTCAAACTGCCGTAACTCATTTCTTTACAAATGGAAAGGCATGTATTACATATTTCAGAAGTGAAGGGCATGCGCTCTGCTTCAACTTTTGTATAAGACTAGCAATACCTAAAGACACTAGTTTTAAAATTATTTGCATACAATAATTATTCATTAGCGATATCTTTTTTTTTCTCAGTTTATTATACAATTTTAATAACCGTTCAAGTTTTCCGTATCACACGCTATACCTACAGACCCTAGTTTTGGAAATATTTACATTTAAAATCGCATAACATGATTCGATCAGATTATGGGATTATTTAGCGAATTTGCGAAGAAAAATTTTAAAATATTTTAATTTACTTTGGTAAAAAAAAAGTTAAGAAACAATGAATTTGATAAGATTATCTATGTATATACATGTTCATAAGAAGTAGCTAATAAATTGTTTCCAAAAATGCCAAATGAAACTATAAAGTGACAGATTTAACTTACATTCCTATTTGTGACAACTTGTGTCATGAAAATATAGATATTTACAGTTTTATTTTCCCTTACTAGCATTCGTTCAAATTTCCATAAAAAGTTAAAAAAACACTTTTATAATTATTTTTTTCAATTCTAATTACAGATTAGGTCGGTATATAATTTAAATTTTAAGTATTTTTTTACAAAATTTTTGTATAGGAAATATCTAGTCAGTTTTTCCCAGAAATTTGTTTCAATGTCTTCGCAATTTTTCGTCAAATTTTTGTGAAATGCTAGCAATTAATAATTAATAAGTCATTGTAAAAAATTTTTGCGAATTCACGTGCAAAAATTGTTTTGAAATTTTTGTAAAAAGTTATTTTATTTTCGTAAAGCGATTTTATATAATTTTTGTTTAATATCACTTAGCCAATCTTTGTAAAAAATGGCGAATATTTGTAAAACAAATTGTTCGCTAATTTTCAGGTACAATTTTTTTTATTGATATCAGAAAGCTCTGTGTTAATAATTACCTCTTGGCAGGTGCAATTTTGTGTAAATTGCTTGGATAGGTTCGTTGGCCAGGCAACTACTACTAAAAAGGTTATACTATCTAACAAATTTGCTACCTTTCATGAAAAAAAAAACATATTAAACATTAAATAGGTTTCTGTGAAAATTCGCTACCATAACGCACTTGCTGCGTTCACACTTTTCTGTTTTTATTAGTGAATTTTCGTAGAAAAACTCAATAATGGGGACATCTTGACTTTTGAATTTTGAAAAATTTTTTGCAAATGAGCGCGAACTAGTACCCCTAGAACCCATATCCGGGGTCAGCCTCAACTTATATATATATATATATATATATATATATATATATATATATATATATATATATATATATATATATATATATATATATATATATATATATATATATGAGTAGGTAGGGGGTCACTTGGGACAGACAGGAAGTGACGTCACGGCGCCGGCGCCTAGCCACGCCCCGGCGCCAGCCCCGGCGCCACGCCCGGCGCCAGCCCCGGCGCCTAGCCACGCCCCCCCAAGATGGCGTCCAAGATGGCTTCCAATGTATTCTAAGGTCATTGACCTGTCTAGGAAACTTTGGCCAGGTCGTCTCCAAGATCTTATTTTTCAGTGGTTATCTTGCTCGAGGCATTTAATATCCTGGCCAGACAGTGACGTCACTGTCTGGCCAGACAGTCACATGCAAACATTTCAAAGTGTCTAACCTATTACTTCAAATTATTATATTTTGAAAAAAACCATTTGGCGCAGGTGAGTTTCGAACCCCGGGCACTCAGATGGGAGGCAACGATGCTACCCATTGAGCTAAGCAGACGCTTGTTAATTTATTGTTTTAGGCTAGTATATATATACGACTTTTAATTACAAACAAATCATACATGTAACATAATTAAAGTTTTTGTTATTATTAGACAAATGGATGATTTACAAAATAATAATTAATATTAGAGGCGAAACCAAAACGGAGGAACCAAAATGGCGGAATAAAAAATGGCGGAATGAAAGATGGAAGCCTGTGATACCTTAAGCTGACATTATAAAAAATGGCGGCTTTCGTTCTTAAAGATGGTGCCTTTCGCTGATAAAGATGGTTGAAGACTTATTTAAAAATAACACACAGAGGTCGTTAGCAAACAAAAGAAGGAAGTTCAGAAACATACTGTAGGGGGCCCCTTGATGGGTAAATGGTATTCGTGTTTGAGCTTGTCTAGAATACAGCCGTTAGAAGTATGACATCATCCACAAACCTGTTCCACAAACCCCATTATTTGTGTTTGAACTTGTCTGTGTATCTGTTTAATATACGCAAGAGAGAGGCCCGCTTAGGGTAAATAACGTGTCAGTTGATGACCTTGGTGAATGTTATCTTGTGTTATATCTGTTCAATCACCCCCATTACTCGTGTTTGAGCTTGTCTAGTACAAACCGAAAGGATGACATCATCCATGTAAATTGTTCACTACACACTGTTAAACTCATTTAAAATTTAGTTATCGTAGAGGTAAGACGTGCTTCAGTTAACTCTAACGTATCCAAGTGCTCAGTAGTGTGTTTAAAATGGCTACATTAAATGATGTGTGCTACCAGCAAATTAAAGACAACTTCTGGTATGGTTTATTTGGAGACTTTCAATTAATTATTGATAAAAACACTGGTTATTTTAATGCGACTAAGCTGTGTAAAGATGGTGAGAAAAGATTCAGACATTGGTTGGAAAATAAGAAAACTAAAGAGTTGATTACCTATTACAACGGTCAGGCGAAGAAACATTTAGGTAGCCAGAATACCGATTACCTAAATATTTCAACCGAAGGTGTCCACTTAGAGTCACATCTAGGGGGCCGGAATTCCGGCCCCCTAGATGTGCTGGAAGCAACATCTCAACTAACACCTACAACCGCTACATACTTGGTGGACTTTGGTGGAACACAGACTGAAAACAACTTGATATCTGGTACATATGTCTGTAAAGATTTGATATTAAATTTGGCTTGTTGGATATCCAATAGTTTCTATGAAAAGTGCAACCAAATTATTTTTGATTTTTTCGTAAGTGAATTTAATCAAAAATACAAGGATAACCTCAAAGAAATTGAAGTGAAATTAATGGAGATAGATGATGAAGTGCAGCGTATGCGAGAAACAAATGCTAAAATCACAGAACATTTAGAAGATATATCTCCAAAACCAAGCAACCCTGGAAAACTTTGTGTTTTTGGTTTGCTTTCAAGAAATGAGAAGGATACTACCTATCCATATCATGCTGTAAGGACTCAGAAGAAAAGTTTTAAAAGAGCTGTCAAGAACTTTAAAAATAAACACCCTGATTCCGAAGTAGTTTTAAACATGTTGTATGATCCAAATTCTGTAAATCTCTTTAACAGAATAAAGACCGAAGTCGAATACCTCAAGGCGAAGAGAAACGATCTACAGATAGCAGATGTACCTCAGGAGAAGTTTATTCAGGATATTATTGATTTACGATATAAATTGTAATTGTTCACTTAGCTTAATTGTATGTAACCAGATGAAAAATAAAATAACATTATTTTAATAAAGACTTTTATTTTATTCTAAGTACATTAATACATTAAATATATAAGCTTATTTAACATCATCTGAATTTATCCAAGAATTCTGAGATTTATCAAAACCCAGCCATTTTACATAGAGCTGCTTGCCTTTCTTCCTCAAGATGCGTTCAACCAGATAGATGTCTGTTTGTTTAGTCGTTTGTAGTTCTTCCTCTCAACAGTTTTGCGTCTCATGGCGATGTTGGATTTAAAAGTATCCACTTATCATGTAAATCTTTTAGTTTACCGTCTATTTCTCCCAGCTTATTCTTTAGCTTATTATTCTTTAACACATCAACATCTTTTAAAACTTGAGCAGTTATGTTCTTAGCTAAAATTTTCAATTTATTTTCAAATTCGTTTTTTAAATCTTCCTACTCAGGTTTGTGTACAGCTTCAAGTAGTATGGCAATGATTCTTTGTGTTACCTCATCTTTGTTCTTCTGATAGTCGTCTATCCATACATCAACAAATTTTTTATTTACACCATCTGTTGCATCGACTGGATCAGCTATGTTACACAATCTATGGCTTTGCAAATCAAAATCACCACTATCAGTTCTTGGGAAAATCTCTCTTTCAATAATTTTAAACTTAGAACCTTTATTGGATTGGGAACGTCCGAACTTATCGATAGACATTTTTATACTAAGCACTAAGGTAGGTATATCTTTGATATATGTAGGTATACTAGGCGATAACACCAACCTCCTTCAGTTCTTCAATGATTGACTGAATTTCATTGTTATGAGCATTATTACCAGCAGCCTGGGAAGCTACTAAAAGTCTAAGTCTATCAACCAGCTCATTTATGTCATCCCAATAGACATATTCTATTTGTTTGTTATTTTGTAGCATATAGTTGTTAGTGTTGCTGCTTACATTCTGAGCTCTAGGTTCAGTTTTTTGTTCTGCGTTATGATGTGTGTCGTAACCAAAACCTTGAGGAGTTGAGGATCTACGACCTCGTGGATTTATCACCGGTTTTATTAGAGTCAGATACTTTTCAGAGGAACAACCCTTGGTTCGTGCGTTAGGATCATAGTTCATTTTATGCACACTAGTTGCTTCTAGAATATCTCTATAGTGTTGAAGATCGTCATAGGTATACCCTCTAGGTGTTTTCATAAATATCAATTCTAGCAGACCTTGTGTTTGCGGATATCTCCGTTGACCTAGTCGAATGTCATTATCAGTAAAATCCAAGTGTTTATTGCCAAGACTCCAGCTACCGGTATCTTTAGCGTAGCGAGCACCATACGTTTGATCAATGGTAGCGAGCCTTGGTGGTTCAGTAAAATACTTGTCTACATAATATCGAACTCGTTCAGGATATTGCTCCAAAAATTCTTGATATGCAGGGTTGGATGTGACAGTTTGTAGGTCTGCCTCAAGCTCTTCAAATGTTGGGATATCCTCATCGGAACTTGTCTCCTCAGCCTCTTCCCTAGGTTCAGCTTCAAAAACTTCATGGTCTTTAAGGAACTGTACTTGGGGTTTCGTTTCTGGTACCGCTTCTTCTTTGATTTGTTCAGCCTTTGGTTGTTGCTGGGGCTGCTGCTGCTGCTGTGCTGCTGTGTTTTTAGATATTTCACTTAGGGGCTCAACAAGTGGTTTATATAAACGTTGCAGAGCATCATCATTCTCGGCTCTGTTAAGTTTAAGCATTAAATGTTTTTTCGAATATTGTCAGCAAGTTGTAAAATCCTTTTCTTAACTTTTCGCTCTTCCTTACCCAGTACTTCCATTGTGCTACAACTGGTCGGTATTACCAGCTGGTCTAATAATTTGTTTGAGCGATACAGGTTGTGTGGTGGTTTAACATATACTGACTCCTTCATGGTACATGCCTTCTTATTTATCACGATGTCTGGCTGTCTTGTTAGACAGCTGTGTTAGACAGCTGTGTTAGACAGCTGTGTTAGACAGCTGTGTTAGACAGCTGTGTTAGACAGCTGTGTTAGACAGCTGTGTTAGACAGCTGTGTTAGACAGCTGTGTTAGACAGCTGTGTTAGACAGCTGTGTTAGACAGCTGTGTTAGACAGCTGTGTTAGACAGCTGTGTTAGACAGCTGTATTAGACAGCTGTATGACAGCTGTATTAGACACCTGTATGACATCTGTGTTAGACACCTGTGTTAGACAGCTGACTGTCCTGTCTATCATCGTTTGTTAGAATAATATATATCTATCGAATCCTTTTCTATATCGACCTTTGTGTACATCGTTTTCCTTCACAATCACCAACACACCATACTTATTATCTTTCCAGCATTGGTGGCAGATAGTTTTAAATTGTTTAAAGTCCATATCGGTGGTCACATGATCGTCGTACACATGTTTTAAATTGGTTTCATCTTGCTTGAATAACACAATAACATTGGTGTTGTCACGTACCAGATGTTTGGGTATTCGTGTATATGTTTGACAGAGATAGAATGAATCAATATTCTTATGTCTGCCCATACTGAAGTATGCTCTTATTTTATCTTGTTTGTCACAAGCTACATCATCAAATATAAACACAGAGTTGTCCTTGGCATCTGCCGGATCTAATATTTCATCGTTTTCTCTATAAGGATAGTAACCAACACCTTTTGTTGCATTCATCACCTCCTTTAACATCTTGTATTTCGGTTGATACAGAGACTTTGAATACACATACACGTTATCAAATTTTAAACCGTTTGCTTCAAACAACAAACTCAGCATGACATTAGTTTTACCACACCCACTCGGACCACATATGATACAGCGAACGGTGTTTGGAAAGAGAGGACCATGCCTCAGTTGTTGTTGAGCTGTGTCCGTAACAACATCGTCTATATTTGTAATGGGTAAGGCAGAAGCGTGTTTGCTGGTACGCATCTTAACTTAAACTGAACTATATTTTATTTGGGTGTGTATATATATGAATGCAAGTGAGACACCCAGTCAGTATGCATGTTGGTGTCACAGAGTGAGGGCTGTTATTAACAAAGACAGATACAGGTTTTGCTGAAACGTTGCGGGGCGTTACAAACACCATGAAAGTTAACAGAAAACTTGATGAGGGGTTTTATGTAATCAACTCGAAGCCAAAGAAGAAGGTTCCCTTTAAAAACATACTAAGTCTGATTGAGGAAGTTATAAAAGATAGAAATCTTATTCCAACAGCGAACGCCGTATTTGATATAGCTCATACAATCGTTAGAAACATTGGTGGACGTAAGAATGTGCAGAAACCTCGAGTTATTCCAATACCTAAAAGTGGAGGCTTCCTTCCGCTGTTGCCTTTGATATTTGGTGGGCTGTCAGCACAAGGAGCTCTGGGTGGTGGTGCTGCAGGTATTGCCAAAGCCGTGAACGATGCCAAGTCTGCGAAACAGAAACTAGAGGAGGAAGAACGGCACAACAAAACAATGGAAGCCATCGCGATGGGTAGGAGAGGGAGTGGCTTGAAATTTAAGCCAAAATGCAAGAGACTGGGCAAAGGCATGTATCTCAAGAAACAGCGCTCCGGTTATGGGTTGTATCTGCAGAAACCAAAAAACGAGTAAGATGTTTACCAGCAAGACCTCTAACAAATGAAGACCTTATGAAATTTGCTGTTAAAATGAAAATTCCATATTTTAGAGGTGTATACATGCGAGATACTTTGCCATCGAATGGGCCACGCAAGAATGAATCACTTATCATGAATTTGCAAACAAACAAGGAACCTGGCAGTCATTGGGTTGCAGTTAAGAAACGTGGTGACACAGCCGTGTACTTTGACTCATATGGAAACTTGAAGCCACCAGTTGAGCTGCAGCGTTACCTTAAAGACTCTACTTTAATGTACAATCATAATGTGTATCAGAAATATAATACTTATAATTGTGGTCACTTATGTTTAAAATTTTTAAATAAAAGCCTTAAACAGTAGCCTGTGTGTATCAGTCATGGCGCACACCTTTGTGTTGAAAGACCGCAGCTCCCATCTGTCGTCAGACTACCATCCACCAATTGTTTTGGATGGTAATTATGCTGTTGCCTTGATAGGCTTTCACACCTACAACAACATACCCAACATCTATGAAGGTAAAAACAAATTTCATGTAAAAGAAGGAACCGGTTGGCGAACCATCACGATACCCACCGGTGCTTATGAAATAACACACTTGGAAGAGTTACTTCAAAATGAACTTGTTGGTGCTACAGCAACACACGAACAAAAGCAACAGGCTCTGATTCTGAGACCTAATCCGAACACCATCAAATGTAGACTAAAGTGTTATACAAATGTCAGTTTTGAATTTGATGGTTCGATTGGGCGAATGTTGGGCTTTTCAAAACAAGTTCTTCAGCCGGACACCTTTTATGAATCTGATTTACCTGTTGATATAGTGGATGTTAGACAGATTCGCATCGAAACCAATATTGTGTCTGGTTCCTATTATAACGGACAACCCTCACATACGCTGTATGAGTTTGCTCCGATGGTTGATCCTGGCTACGCAATCGACATAGAACCTAAAAATTTAATTTACTTGCCGGTGAACAAGCAAGAGATTTCCAATATAAGCATCGACATCGTCGACCAAGATTCAGTTCCTGTCAACTTTCAAGGTGAAGAGGTGTCTGTTCGCTTAAAACTTATAAAAGTTGCTTAGTATGTTGGTCTTCAAGGATATAAAAGCAAGTGCATCTACCACATCAAATTCACTTGAGTCAGACACGTCAAAGGGTACGCTTCGTCCCGATAATATTGAGTTCCTGCAAAGCCTGGGTTATCATGTCGTCAAAACTAGAAATATTCAAAGAACCCGTGTTTGATGATGGCATCGATCGAGAAGAGCTGCGTTCTTACTATTCACCAACTAAATCGTTTGGTAACAGCGATGAAATTGAAATAGCCATCAACCAACAAGATGCGTTCGTATGTCTGGCCGAGTCAGCTCTAATAATCGAAGGTGCTCTGGAACCTGTAGCAATCCAAAATGCCACTGGTGCTTGTTATCTGTCAAATAATGGAGGAGCAGCTCTGTTTGAATCAATGACCTATGAGTTAAATAACAAGGAAGTGGAACGAGTGCGAGACCCATACACCACAACCATCATCAAAAGTCTGCTATCGTTCAGTAAGAATGAAGCCCAATCTCTTAGCAACGCCGGTCTGAATGTGTCGTCGGAGCACATCACCTTAAATGATAACAAGTTTCACATGCTCATACCTGTCTGGTTCCTCTTCAGTTTCTTTCATCATTTCAAAGGAGTTCTCTGTGGCAAACATACTTTCCGCTTTACAAGAAGTCGAAACGATTCCAACGGCTATTACAGCACAGGTACGGCACGAGCAAAAATTACCGTAACCAATATGTTTTTAAAGGTAAAACATGTATTTCCCAGTGATAAAATGAAATTGGAACTGATGGATAAAATAGCCAAAGACACCTCTATATTTCTCGCATACCGCAAATGGGACATATATGAGTTACCAGCACTCAGAGATATCAACAGAGATGTGTGGGCTGTTAAAACTGCAACCAACTTGGAAAGACCTCGATATGTGATTATAGCATTTCAAACAGATCGTAAGGATAACGTGAAGAAGAGGTCAGACTATTTCGATAACATTGGTATGTTGGACCTCAGAGTGTTTCTAAATTCAGAATGCTACCCTTATGAATCTATGAATATGGATTTTGAGAAATCGAAATATGCAGAAGCCTATAACATGTATACAGATTTTCAAAAAAACTTCTGTTATAAAAACATGTCGGAGCCTATCTTGAATTATGACGAGTTTAAAGACAGAGCTCTATTTGTGATTGACTGTCAGCACCAGAACGAGTCAATCAAGTCTTCAACGGTGGACATTAAGGTGGAGTTCATGAGTCACGCCAACTTCCCAAAAAATACTCGTGTTTATTGTTTGGTTATTCATGACAGTGTAATGGAATATAAACCTCTAACGGGTATAGTTAGAGCCATTATGTAATAATAGTATGTCATTTATGTATGTCATTTATGTATCAATATGTACAACTTAATTAATCCTAATAAATTTTTATTGTATGTAAATCAGTTGTTTTATTTTTATTTTGTTGCATTTTTATTAACCCCTTTCTGTAAGGTTAACAACTGTAAAAAACGTTGTTTATCCTTTGTAAGACCCCCTCTCTCTTACATCAGTTTGTTTCCTCAATACAAGAGAGAGACACTTGTTCAGTATGTGTTAAGTCGTGAAACAAGGATGACGTGTCTTGCTGTATGTAAGTACACTCTTCTTATTATGTCTGTTTGTATTCAAATAACAAATACAAACATAACCTTACTAACAATTGGATGGCAGGGTAATCAGCCTGTACAAGAGAGTGTGTGTTGGTTTTAGGTGTTAATACAGCTTGTTCTAACTTACTTAAATATTATATTTCTTCTGTTCAACAAGACGATTATTTTGATGTGTCACACATGTATGTAGCTCTAAGAATAGCTATACCGGAAGTGTCTACCGGAAGTAACATTTTTATTGAATATGCTTATAGAGTTTGCTTTGCTGAACAGCGTGTATGTATTGGTTCTATCGTACATCTCACGGATCTTCCGCGATAAGGATTTAAAGTTTTTTATCTCAGTTTCTTGTAGAGCTTGTTACGAAACATACATTTTTGAAGATAGTTCCTTTCTATCACTTTCCATTGAAAAGATATAACGATTTAAAGTTTAGACCGGAAGTGGCCATTTTATTGTATATTCCACTTTGATTTGGCCTCCTTAACACCGTGCATGTATTGGTTCTATCGTACATCTCACGGATCTTCCGCGATAAGGGTTTGAAGTTTTTTTTCTCAGTTTCTTGTAGACCTTGTTACGAAACATACATTTTTAAAGTCGGTTCCTTTCTATCACTTTCCGTTGAAAAGATACAAGGATTTAAAGTTTAGACCGGAAGTGGCCATTTTATTGTATATTCCAATTTGATTTGGCCTCCTTAACACCGTGCATGTATTGGTTCCATCGTACATCTCACGGATCTTCCGCGATAAGGGTTTAAAGTTTTTTATCTCAGTTTCTTGTAGACCTTGTTACGAAACATACATTTTTGAAGTCGGTTCCTTTCTATCACTTTCCGTTGAAAAGATATAACGATTTAAAGTTTAGACCGGAAGTGGCCATTTTATTGTATATTCCAATTTGATTTGACCTCCTTAACACCGTGCATATGTTGGTTCTATCGTACATCTCACGGATCTTCCGCGATAAGGGTTTGAAGTTTTTTATCTCAGTTTCTTGTAGACCTTGTTACGAAACATACATTTTTAAAGTCGGTTCCTTTCTATCACTTTCCGTTGAAAAGATACAAGGATTTAAAGTTTAGACCGGAAGTGGCCATTTTATTGTATATTCCAATTTGATTTGGTCTCCTTAACACCGTGCATGTATTGGTTCCTGCGTACATCTCACGGATCTTCCGCGATAAGGGTTTTAAGTTTTTTATCTCAGTTTCTTGTAGACCTTGTTATGAAACATACATTTTTTGAAGATAGTTCATTTCTATCACTTTCCGTTGAAAAGATATAACGATTTAAAGTTTAGACCGGAAGTGGCCATTTTATTGTATATTCCAATTTGATTTGGCCTCCTTAACACCGTGCATGTATTGGTTCCTGCGTACGTCTCACGGATCTTCCGCGATAAGGGTTTTAAGTTTTTTATCTCATTTTAGTCGCCATTTTTTAATTCTGCTTACTTAGACGAGTAACATGACACTAAACACGTGGTAGAAAGGAATTGAACCTGTAACCAACCATTGTTTCTAAGCTTAAGAGTTGAACCTGTTGTCCATTTTGTTTCTGAGCTTCTTTGTTTTGCCAGCGACCTCTATTGTCTCTCCGATATTTGGTTATGTCTAATAACAAAAGCTTTATGAATGGTTTGTTTTAATGGGGGGCGTAACTTTCAATCATGGAGTCTTCGACCAATACCATTATTCTCGCTTATCAACCTCACTCTCATTTGTCGGCTCTAAAGGTTGGGGTGACGTAACTTTAAATAATGGAGTCTTCAACCATCTTTATCAGCAAAAGGCACCATCTTTAAGAACGAAAGCCGCCATTCTTTATCAGCGAAAGGCACCATCTTTAAGAACGAAAGCCGCCATTTTTTATAATGTCAGCTTAAGGTATCACAGGCTTCCATCTTTCATTCCGCCATTTTCCGCCATTTTGGTTCCTCCGTTTTGGTTCAGCCTCTAATATTCATTATTATTTTGTAAATCATCCATTTGTCTAATAATAACAAAAACTTTACTTATGTTACATGTATGGTTTGTTTGTAATTAAAAGTCGTATATATATATACTAGCCTAAAACAATAAATTAACAAGCGTCTGCTTAGCTCAATGGGTAGCATCGTTGCCTCCCATCTGAGTGCCCGGGGTTCGAAACTCACCTGCGCCAAATGGTTTTTTTCAAAATATAATAATTTGAAGTAATAGGTTAGACACTTATGTGACTGTCTGGCCAGACAGTGACGTCACTGTCTGGCCAGGATATTAAATGCCTCGAGCAAGATAACCACTGAAAAATAAGATCTTGGAGACGACCTGGCCAAAGTTTCCTAGACAGGTCAATGACCTTAGAATACATTGGAATCCATCTTGGACGCCATCTTGGGGGCGTGGCTGGGCGCCGGGGCGTGGCGCCAGGGCGTGGCGCCGGGGCTGGCGCCGGGGCGTGGCGCCAGGGCGTGGCTAGGCGCCGGCGCCGTGACGTCACTTCCTGTCTGTCCCAAGTGACCCCCTACCTACTTATATGTACCGATTTTGATAAAATTTGACATGTACCTTCCCTTTGTAAATGGCTTGGATAAGTTCGTTAGTCAGAAAAATCGGACAAGGTTTTCCGAAAAAACGTTGAGTTTCCATTCGAAAAAAATTTTTATCTCAAAAAATAAAAAAGCTATAATTACCAAATTTGGTAGGTAGGTTGACGATATAAAAAGTAAACTATACACCAAAATTTAGATTTCGATGTTACAAGAAAAAAAAGTTATAATAAAATATTTTGTGCCAAATCATTTCTACGAAAATTCATTACCATAACGCGCTTGCTGCGTCCAGGATTTTTTATTTATTTAAAATGTTCGGGACGCAGCAAGTGCATTATAGTAGTGAAGTTCCATAACAATTGTACACTATTAGCAGGGCACGGATTTCTATGCAAACTATTTAGGTGAAATATGCGCATATACATATATGCAGGAAATTAAATATATATATATATATATATATATATATATATATATATATATATATATATATATATATATATATATATATATATATATATATATATGCACCAACTTGAACAAAATATGCACAAAATAATCGATATATGCAATGCATAAATAATCATAGTATAACAAAAAAAAAACGAGTTTTCAAAGGTCTAAGCTATTAATTTAATTCACAATCAATACCACATAGGACCCTAATTATATTATTAATTAGTTGTTAATTATTATTATTATTATTGCAATTATTACTATTGACAGATATGGCGCTCTAAATTATATATTTTGAAAGATTGCCTTCTCTCAGTTAGTAAGTTTTTATACGAAGAGAAACTCCGTTCTACGTCGACTCAGATAATTGGAGCATATTTTAAGCTTGACAATATGGTAGGTTCTGCATTGTTTAAGTCGTCTGAAATATCTTCATCCGGAACTTTTGCAATCTGCGTTAACTTGGTAAAACCCTAATTTTTTTGAGTGTTTCTGATAAAAAAAATATTGTAATTTGTTTTGCAACAGGCCCATTTGCTTTATCAATAGTTTTTTTTGAAATCTTCTATTAATTTAGCTAATTCAGTTAGCAAAACATTTTGCTGCTGAAATTTCTTTATAGTTTCTGTAACTATTTTATAATTACTTTTTATAAAACATAATTGCTGGCTTAATTTGGAGTCCTTTAATATAATTTTTGCTTGTTTCCTCTGCAAATTCAAGCATTACCTCCGTGATTTCTCTAAAATGTTCAAAATAAAATAAGGCAGCCTCGATCCAGGTTCCCTATCGCGTTATTACAGGTCTAGGAGGTAACGGTACCCCAGGCAGAACTTCTCTATATCTTTGAATTCTTAATGGAGCTTTGACGAACACTTTTTTCATATTATTAATAAATTCATTGACTAAAGAAAATTGCTGTCTAATTTTGTCTACTACCCTGCTTAACCCGTGAGCCAGGCACGTACAATGAATTAAGTTGGGATAACATATTTTTAAATGATTTCCAACTTTGACCATATATGAAGCAGCATCGGTAAGCAGTAATAAAACTTTATCAACTGGTACAGCATTTGGTAAAAACACGTTTGACAGACCCTCTTGAATAAATCTTGTTATAGTAATATTATTTGCTTTTTCTAATTCTTTGACTACAATTAAATAAGGTCTAGATGAAGAAATTTTAGTTGCGGTGCCTATCATTAAATTAGCAATAGATCTACCACAAACATCTTGAGTTTCATCTACTACAACGTAACAAAAAATATTTTTTATAAGACTTTTTACTTCTGAAAAGTTTCCAAATAGCATTTTTCAACCATATTTTTTCTCAAAGTACTTTCATCTGGTATGGACTGTTTACAGTATTTTTCCAAAAAATGACTTGAAGACAGTGTTATTTAATGTATTTATTGGAATGTTAGAAGCAACCATTGCCTTGCATAAATGAGATTTAAAGGTATCCTCTTCTGCTTTCTTTGTTTGGTTTCCCAAACAATCGCGTATTGATGCTTGGGATGTATTATTTGAATTTTGTTTTTCACAATTTCTTTGATGCAGGGTTGTCTTACAGTCTATGAGATATTTCCTTGCGCTGGAAATCTGTTCGAAAAGAAATCAATATTACTACAGGCATCTACATTTTTTTTTCAAATAAATAGAAATTTAGTATTGTTTTTATACAATATCCGTGAATTAAGTAATAAAAATAAAGAAGTACATTTTTAATTTGTATTTCAGTATTTTTTCTAAAACTGCAAGGTATTTTTTCAACACTTTATTTAATTTTTTATTTCGATTGAATTTTATAATTTTCGATTATAAAAATCACGTGTCGGCAAATTTAGGAAATAGATACGGGGCTGATTAATGGCGAAGGTTAGAAAAACAAAGAAAATAGATCAGTTGCTTAAAATGAAAAGTAACTTACCACTTTCCCGCATGGTTTACAAAAAACGTTGTCACCATCTACGGAAAGCATTTAGTGTGGCCGTATCCAGCTTGGCAATTTGGAGCATATTTTTAGAGTATAAAATAATAAAAACAACCCTACACTAACACTGTCTAAAGATGAAGTAAATTCACTGTGCGTGCAACTAAGCACAAGCAGCACAAGTAAACTAAATAAGAGAAACAAATATTTCAATTTTAGACACTACTGGCGTGTAAATAAATCAGCCCTATCCCCTTTAATGCCTTCTTACGAGACTTAAGATACGAACAAAATTACCTGGCGGTCAGTCCTTTCAATACGTTCTGCAGTTATTATTGGGAATTCCAGACACCGTTTTTATCATAGGCGAGCGCAAAACCCTAGTTCTTACGAATTTTAGATTTATACTATACCTACAAATTGCATTTTGCTATTTATTTCACGTTGATGTAAAGTACAAAGAAAACAACGCCATTACCGACAATACATTCAAGAATTTTTTTATACTCTCACCTACTAACTACTAGTTTGATTTAGGTATAGCACGTACAAAGCTAGGAGGCGGTATATTCTAAGAATCCAGAGGTAGCTCACCCTGTCTAGCGCACTGTCTTATATCTGAGTTAAGCGCTCGAACTATACAATACCAGGAATTTGGAATCTCCTTTCCGCCAGCTACATTTGAACGGCCTATAAATTTACCTTAGCAGTTGCTTAGATTGAAACAAGTATATGGCCTTTGTAAATTATACAAATAATGCATAATATATGGAAAAATGCAATTTAGGCAAAATACACTAAAATATGCAACTTATGCAAAAATAATGCGAATTGCATATAATCCGAGCCCTGTTAGTAAGGCCTATTATTAAAATTAATTAAACTAAATGAACCCTGGAGATCAGTTTTAGAGGTCCTAGTTAGCGATTACTTGAAGACCTTTCTATTTTATATGCAGCCAGAAAAATTATAATTTCGTAAACATATATGTAAGTGCTGCAAGTCTCTCTAAAAAAATGGTTACAAATTTCATTCAGGTTACGAAAGTTTTCCAGAAAAAAATTAATTGCTTACAAAGGTAATGTACCTGTCACATCATAAATATGGCAGGTATTTTTCCTTATAAATCGCTTGGATAGTTTTGTTTAGTCAACTTAATCAAACTAGTTTTTGCAAACAAACAAAAATTTTAAAAATGGTTTTTACACCGAAGTAAATATCGGCCTCTCTCGATCCTGTCCAACAGTCGCATAAAGTAACAAAAGGTACCAAACTGAAACACTCCAGTTGAAAACCCGTACGCCTTACGACAGCCTAATTTCATACCACATCTTTTCCATCAGTTTAGCAACACATTTACATCTAACGACTCTCTTCTCTCACTTTCATTTTTACTTACACACCCCACCCCACTCCACACTGTCACCACACCCCTTCCGTTCTGTTACACGATTTTTCTTTTGGAATTATCTCTGGCTCTCTCTACCTCTATAGTTTATTAAATACTTCAAATCCTCAAAATCATTCACTCAACCTATGTATGTATATATATATATATATATATATATATATATATATATATATATATATATATATATATATATATATATATATATATATATATATATATATATAATTTATCTGTCTTGACATTGCAAATATTTATTACCATATATCATCCCTAGTAACATATACCGCACGCTACATCATTTTACAAGATTCTTTGAAGTGCCTAAACCAGAAACATCTCAACATCCGCCATGGAGGTATTGCTGGATCTGCAGGGGCTGAGGGAGGCCAGGCTAGAACTATACAGAATAGTCTGCAATGGTAGACTGAAGATCAACCCAGGCTTCAGGGGCCACTGCAAAATTCAGGAGATCGTGAAGGAGCCCATGCTTGAAATGAGGTCAAACTTCGCGAGCCCGCGAATCTGCAGGGAAAACAACTTTACAGTGGAAATCCCCGACCGCGAGACATGGCGGGAGGAGACGCCGGGCATATCACGGGACGTGCTCGTCTGGTTCACGGAGGGATACGGTGGGGAGCGTGGGACGGGGGCAGGTGTTGATTCGGAAGAACCGAGAGTAGGTCATAGTATTTCCCTCGGAGCCCATGCAACGGTCTTTTAGGCCGAAATGTGCGCCATCCTGCACTGTGTGTGGGATAACAAGAGGAGGGGCTACACCAACAAGCGGATCCTCATAGCCACAGACAGCCAGGCAGCCCTTACGGCCCTAAGTAGCCCACGGGTAAATTCCTGGCTGGTGAGCGAGTGCCGAGACGAGACGAGCGACCTGGCTGTGCAAAATGAGGTCACCCTTATCTGGGTGCCGGGTCTCGCGAAGAGAGGGTCAGCAGAACCATTTATGGGACCAGAACCGGCTCTGGGCGTGACAAAGAGCACTTCCAGGAGAGCTATTAAGTCCTCGGTCAGAAACCAACACAAAGTGTACTGGGCTAAAAGTTGTTTAAATCGAGTTTCACTAGATATAATAATTTACCCAACATGTATAAGTTCACAGTCCTTATAATCAATTTTATGTATTCTCGCCACATGTGTGATTTTAATTTTATTCTTTGGGTTACCTAACAATTTTTTCAATCTTTTGTTTGTCAAAATGCTAGCTGTAAACTGGCTTTCTTAAAATGCTATTTAATCGTAATTATCGGGTAACCGTTAATCAGACGACGTTTTACTCTCCTGGAAGTCATAGATTCTACTAATATTTTCCTTATCTTGTCTTTGTTGACTACTTTTTCTAGTAATTACACAGAGTAACCATTATATTTACTTACTTTAAAAATATATTCCAGTTCTTTCTTGAAATGTTAAGCACGTTAAAATTTCCTACCTTCCTCACAGCAAGAAAGAAGTTGGATAAAATTTGCAGAGTGGTAAAGTGAAACTGCCCTCTGCCGTCAGTGATTGGCCATAGCCGTTGCAATAAACCGACGTTAAAGGGAGAAAATGCCAAAATGCACTATCAATTGTTTTTTATTTCCTATAATTTATTCTTTAGTAAAATATTGGATGTGGCAGTTGTTATTTGCTTGAGCAATAATTTTTAATAAGCAGTATTTAATTGTTGTTTTTTTTTTACTTTATGCTATGGCACACCTTTTAGTGAATTTTCTTAGAAAAAATTCACTAATGAGGAGATCCCGACTTTTGAAATTTGAAAAAATTTCTTGAAATGAGCGCGATCTAGGACCCCTAGAGCCCATATCCGGGGCAGTTTCAATTTTTATATGTATATATATATATATATATATATATATATATATATATATATATATATATATATATATATATATATATATATATATATATATATATATATATATATATATATATATAGGTATCACACCGATAACTCAAAAAATAATGGACCGATTCTGATGAAATTCAGCATGTACCTTCTCTTTGTAAGTGGATTGGATAGGTTTGTTATCCAGGAAAATCGAAGCAAGTTTTCCGGGAAAATTTTGAGTTTTGTTTCGAAAAAAAAAAGTTTATCTCAAAAAATAGAAAAGCTATGGTAATCAAATTTGGTACGTAAGTTTACGACATTGAATGGAAAGTATATACCAAATTTATATTTCTATGTCAAAAGAGAAAAAGTATTTCATGCTACATCATTTCTATGAAAATTCACTACCATAATGCACTTGCTGCGTCCAGACTTTTTAAAATGGCAAATAATCTCAACACCTTTCAAGATAGTTGACGAAATACAACCCTTGTATGATGTAAAAAGCCATTCGCAGAAGTATTGTAGTTTTCTTTACCATAGCTAACTTATGATAAATAAGTTAGATATCACTTAAGTCTGAAAACTTTCTTTTTCTTATTGCATTTGAGAAAGAGCGCGTGTAAAAACTGAAGGCTGGAAGTGCTAAAAGGTCGTCTAAATAAAACGCTCTACCTTTCTACTCCAAGCAATTTATTCTCCTACCTTTTGTACACAGTACATTTACTGCGTGCATAAACATTGATTTTGCTCCCAATTTCCTGATGTTTCTAGTACCAGGTATATTGATTTGCTTTTGTAACTTACAACGCATATATAAAATGCAAGGTACAACTGAATGTTCAGTGAAAAAATTTAATCACAACTCATATTTCTTTTATTTTCTCGCCCTAAGCGGTACAATACAATGGAAGTGAAAAATCGTAGCTAACTATCGTATGGTATTCAGAAGGTAGGCACTAAATTTTTAAAAATAGTAGCTACCGAATTACAAACATCAATGTTTTATTATATTACATTTTCATCAGTCATAGGCGACCAAATGGATAATAAATAAGGGACACTGTTAAATCTCTGCAGTTATATTTTTTTGATGAAGTGTACATAGGTATCCACATTGGAATAAATTTATATAAAAAACAATTATGAGAGAGACGTGCCGGTTTCGCTTTTATTAGAGCCCACCCAGTGGCATACTTATGATTGGAAAAATGCAATACAATACAATACAAAAACCCTTTATTTACATTTGTTTATATATATATATATATATATATATATATATATATATATATATATATATATATATATATATATATATATATATATATATATATATATATATATATATATATATATATATATATATATATATAACATTTTGAGGCGGTTAGACACCTCGATGGCTTAGTTATAATATTAATTTATGTTTACCTATATGCACCAATATTTATATATACAATCTAATATTTTGAATTAAGAATAATTTTTTTTTGTTATCCTATACTATTTATTTATTATTTAATTCTGGAAAATGAGTGTCAAAAAACCAGATGATCTTAAGATGGGTGGTTTAATATTCTGTTGTGATTGAAGTTTATTATGGAATCATGTTAATTATTTTTGTAAATAGGTCACAATTTTAGTTAAAAATTGGGGTAGCAGTGTAACGTTTGAGATTTTGTTAATAGATTCGGTTGGTAACTGTAGTATTTGGTGCGGTAGCTTGAACTTTATTTTAAAATTGACGTTGTCTTGGTTTAGGGTGCCTAGATGCTTGGTGGTATCAGTTTGTTTGACAATGTGGAAGAAGAGTTTTGTAGTGATGTTTAGTAGTTTATCGGAGATGGGTGGAATGTGGGATAGGTTGCGTATGAGTCTTGTGTTTTTTTCACGAAATAACTTATACAATAACGATCTACGATATATTTTTTTTTCGTACAAGCGTGCATTATAGTTCGATGGAAGATCAAAAAATAAAATAATATAAGAGGCATTCTACTAAAAAAGAAAACTTGTATCACCAACGACTTATGGACCAGCCTGTGACTGTCAAAATAATATGATAAGATGCAGCTAAAGACACCCTACAATATTAGTATTTTTTCATACATTGTATAATAAAGGATATATTAAGCTTTACCGTAGACATACGCCACTCTGTATACATTATCTATTCTATGAAAATTCGCTAACATTTATCGACTGTTAAACCACAAACTGCATAACTGAAACGGCTTTTAAAACATCAACAAAAGGGCAGATTTGTAATCAATTTTCTGCAAATATTTTAGTAAAATGAAGGACAATGACGGTTCAAGCTGAAACTTTCGGCTTTATAAAACACAACTTCTTGTGGCATTTTCCCTATCTAACTTATCTTAGTTTCAGGATCGTTGCCCAAAAGTTGCCAATTTTGACGTTTCAAATCCGACTTTGACGTTTCAACATTGTCAAAGTAATTTTTCTGGTACTTCTTGGCCTATTTGCGCCACAAAACGTAATCTTTGTCTGTAATGTACAATAAATTTTGTATGCAACACACTGATAACTCAAAAAAATTTTGGGCTGATTTTAATAAAATTTGGCAAGAGACTTGTATAAGTTCGTTAGCCAGGAAAATCGGTTTAGGTTTTCCCGGAAAATTTTGTGTTTTTTTTCGGAATATTTTTATATCCCCGGAAATAACAAAGTAATGGCAACCAAATTTGTTACAGGTGTTTATATTATAAAACGTGAACCAAGTACCAACATTTAGCTCTGTAAGTTGAGAGACAAAAAGCTATAGGCATATAAACAAAAAAGTGCTTTCACTCAAAACGTCAAGGTCGCGATTTGAAACGTCAAAAACATTTAGGCATTTTCAAACAATAAGTTAGCTTGATAAAATACGGTACATTGTTTCCACTATATAGGTTATATCGGTAACCACATTGATGCCTGCCTGACATATTTGCTTTTAAACACATTTAGATGAAAATTCACTTCCATCACGCACTTACTGCGTCCAGACATATTATATAAACCTGTGTAGCAAATTACATTGCCATATCTTTGTTCTTTTCGGAGATATAGTCGAATTTTTATCTGCCCACTCGAACTGTTGGAGTTAGAGAAAGTTCATGTTTAAAGGGAGATAAATATAATACATATTTAATTGTATATGTAATGAAAGTACATATATAGGTATTTTATTGCAGAAATTAACACTTCACAGAATACCCAAGTAAGTCAGAGTAGCTAAAGACTCAAAAGTTCGATTTATAGAGTGAAATTCCAATGTGTAACTGCTGTTGCCAAAAAATAATTTGAGTTGAAGGAAAATTCGACTAAAAGGGATGCCGACTTGGAGAGAGTTGACTGTATAACTTTCTGAAAGGAAACGTAAAATTATTCCGGAAAAACTGGTACGATTTTTCTGGCTGAAGAAATTATCCAAGCCACTTGTAAAAGAAAGGTACTCACCAAATTTATCAAAATTTGCTTATTTGGAAAATTGAAACGTCCGTTTTATTTGTCACGAACGGCAAGCTTCTGTATTTAAAAATGTTAACAACAGAACAAAAAGTGTTTATTGTGCAGTGCTATGGTTTGGGTAAAGAACATTCTTATCAGGGAGTGATAAGAAAATTCGTTAAACGCTGGCCAAATTATTCGGTTTCCGCTACTGGTGTAAAAAAAGTTGTTACAAAATTTATGCACACTGGGAGTGCTTTAAATGTAAAGAAGACAAAATCCGACCTAAATGAAGAAGACAATGCTGCAGATGCATTAGCTATGGATTCTGTTAGGCGTTTTTTGAAATTATCATTAAGACGAAGGGCCTTAGAAATTGGCAATATTAGCAAATCGCATTTGCAACAAATTTATCGTACCAACAAGGTGAAACCTTTCAAAGCAAAACTTATAGGCACTTTAGATTTTTGTTTATGGTACGACGAGCAATATCTACAAAATCACAATTTTGGCAGAAGTATTATTTTTTCGGACGAATCCACTTTCACCACCAATGGGGTGGTAAATTCCCAAAATGCAGGGCATTGGTCTATGGAGAATCCAAATTATAGAGTTAATTGCAGAAGACAATGCCATAAAAAAGTAAATGTGTGGTGTGCTGTTTCTTACACAGTGATAATTGGGTCATATTTTTTTGAGCGGAATATGAACCAGGCCATTATCTGGAAATGCTGGAAAATATTCTTCAAGACCATTTGCATAACATGTCACTAGAAGATAGACAAACAGCATACTTTCAGCATGACGGCCACCCAGCACATGCAACTGGAATCTTTCGAGAATTGTTAGATCGCGAGTTTCCTGGGCGGTGGATTGGTCGATATGGGCCCAATACCTTGGCCTCCCAGAAGTCCCGATCTTACCTTAATGGACTTTTATTTATGGGGCTATCTCAAACAGAAAGTCTACGCGGCTCCATTAAACAACGATCTTGATTTGTTGAAACTGAGGTTGAGAGAGGCAATTGACGCTATTCCAATTCAACATATTCAAAATGCCTACAAAGCATTTACTAAACGGGCAGAGCTATGTGTATCGGTTGGTGGCAGCACATTTGAATAATTTCTTTATTTTTCGTTGTTCGTTTTGATTTTTGTTAGCAATAAGCGTTTTGTATTTTACTAATAAATTATTATTTAATATTGCATGGTTACTAACTGTGCGCACCTGCGTTCAGAAAACCACAGGTAAAAAGCTCCATGTTGATAGGGAAAAAATGTTAATAATTTACTTGAAAATTCAAAGTAAGCTGATCAAGCTGAAAATTGAGAGCCTGTCATAAATTTTACTTCTAAACAAATTTTGTTAATAACTTTTTGCGGTATCTTTATAAACGAAGGTAATTTACTATTAACACATTTAATTAAATCAGTTCTAAATCACCCCGTATATTAATTGATTTTATTCATTTCCTCAACATCTTAGTTTAAGACAAAGCAGGAGCGATTCCCAGAATATCATAATCTAATTCAAACATTTTTTGTCAGTTATACCTATCCACACTCAATACGTGGACACACTCTATATATATATATATATATATATATATATATATATATATATATATATATATATATATATATATATATATATATATTGTGATGAAGTATTATTTCCTATCTGTCTGTGATAGAAAACGCATAACTACTAAGTAAGTAATTAATTAAATAAGAAAAGAATCAAATACAAACTATATAAATATTTGCTAAAATATTTTCGCCATGAAATATTTTAAGGCGATTTATATTTAATTAAACATGTATTTCATACATATTATCTTATCCGGTTGTGATAAGGTGATAAAATTCCAAGCATGGCAGAGTTTTTGGGCTGGCTCTGAAATTCATATAAAAGGAGAAGCAACACGGGGCACAGGCAGTATAGTATTGTTAATTCAGCTGTTAAGTTATTAAGTCGCCACGAGCCCGCACCGATTCCGTTACCGTTTGCCGTCCGAGCGCACCTCGTTGGTCGATTTCCGCACCCGAAAATATTGTTATAGGTGAGAATTATCTGTTTTAAGTAATTCATATTTTGCAGCGAATTTTCGTACTTTTAAATTATCACGCTTCTCAGTCCAAATCTCCTCAAGTGAATTATTTCTGCTTTTCCTGACCTGCCGCCGTCCCTATAGACAATTCCCGTATGTTAGATTGTCTTGCATTATTTTTGTGAGGATGCTGAGGATTCACAGCTCACATAAATAATCGAGATATATTCATCTTGGTTTGATCCCGATAGGGACGCTGAGGATTCACAGCCTATCTAGGTCACTCCAAGCGACACTTTTCTTTCCAATTAGCCCTGTACACTTCATCTGGCTCCCGGCTTTCCGCCCCATACAGTATAAGCTCTTGTGCTATTTTAGTGAGGACGCTGAGGATCCACAGCTCACTAAAGTAATCAAGATGTTTTCGTCCCGATTTGACCCTAGCGGAGATGCTGAGAATTCACAGTCCGCATAGGTCTCCGGGAACTGTCATTCCGTCTCTCCCGTCTGCATTTTTGGTCTCCGCTGTCCCCTGCTTCGACGTAGAAGTTATAGCTAGTAGTCTGATGTTGTCTATCGTTGTGTGTTGCCCGCCTGCCGTATCCTCACTTGAGTGAAATACCGTCCGTGTCATATATACCTGACCGAATCTGTACGCTTCGTCACGCACTACCCTTTACCGCTTTAGCGAGGTCCACGTTCCGGTTAATGTTAGTATCCGCATATTTTATCTGTACATATTTTGTAAATATTGTTCTGTATATAGATATTTTGTAAATAGTTTCAAATCTGCAATATAGGGTTGGGTAAATTAAAGACCTTGATTAACTATTATCCAACCCCTTAACATACAAAATCTGCTACACCTTTCGTTAAAACAGAAGTGGTCGGATCACGCCGAGTCAGCGATTAAAGCCCGCTCACTCGGGGGTCACTAAATTTAGCCTATGTTACCTAAAGGCTACCGAACCCTTCTCCACCGAGTTACCCAGGTACTTTGATCGCTATATCGGTCAGAGTTCAGTGAAGAGGTCGCAGACATCCTCAACAGGGAGTAAACCCTTTAAAAATCTGGCGCCCGAGATCCTCCGATAGTAACCGTCAATCCTGGTCACCGAAAGACGGTCTGCAAGCCAAGGCCTCGTCACAATTTGGCGCCCGAGCAGGGACCTGTAAAATAGAAGCAAGCCGTTCCGGTACCGTTCCGTTCCGACCCCATTCCGACCCCGTTCCACTCCGATACCGTTCCGATTCCGTAGAAAATCCGTATCCGTTTGTTATTATGTCCGATCCGAAAGAAGCCCCGACAACACCAACACTAGACAGTGAAACCGACCAAAAGCGGTCTCATGCCATCCAGCCACTCAACGTTTTCTGTTGGAACTTGCACTTTGATGGAAGCACCGATCCAGCTGCTTCTCTGGAACGACTAGAAGAGATCCGTGAGCATGCCGGTATTAATGGGGACCATTTACTAACCGCTTTACCCCAATTATTGGAAGGACCTGCCCTGTTATGGTATCGTAACAACCGCAGCACATTAAGACGATGGGAAGATTTTCTGGCCTACGTTTGCCAATTCTATTTCCCGGTAAACTACTTGTTCGATCTGGAAACCGCCATAAGCCAAAGAGTACAGCAACCAGATGAGCCGGTCACAAATTATATCGCCGATTTACAGACTTTGATCAGGAGACATGGTAACATGTCCTTAGAACAGGAGCTGACTTGGCTCCAGCGAAACCTTCTGCCAAGTTACAGGCGAATGCTATGGAACTGCGAAATTCCGGACATCAAAACATTTGTAGACAAGGCCAAGTCCGTAGAAGCTTTATTAAAAGAAACTTGTCCTCGCCAAGGTATATCCGTGCCCAATCAAATCCCACAACAGAGCAGTACAACCCGCACCCTCTCTCCGTCTCGACACCCGATCAGAGCAGCATCACCGACGACCAGTAACCAGTACTATGCTGCTTCACCGACCAGGGAAAATCACCGGGAACACCGTATGGGAAATTTCTGAGCTTCGCCGCCACCCGCCCGCAGAACCGTAAGTAGTGGAAACAGTACCTGCTGGAGGTGCGGCAGCCCTGGCCATATGAGGAGTCAGTGCCAGTTACCGACGGCCCGCATCTTCTGCTCACGCTGCGGTAGACAAGACAGCCTGTCCAGAGATTGCCCATGCCCAGCGAGGCAGGAAAACTAGAACGAAGCTGTGAGGGACCGAGGCCCTTGCAGTTTCCGTCCGTTGAGTCCTCGGAAACAACCGCGAAAGATGACAACCGCCCTTTTATCCAGGCGACTATTGATGGACAGGCCTTTAAGGTACTAATGGATACCGGGGCGTCGCTCATTTATGGGGAATAAAGTCACCATGTACTGTTTGGCGTTAGGCATTTCTCCAACGACTGTTCCTGATGTAATCACCCGTGTTGCAGATGGCAACTCCGTAAATATAAGACAGGCGTTCGACCTCGATTTAAAAATTGGGTCACGTATAATAAAACGCAGATTGCTATATTTACCATCCTTACCGGTCGATCTTCTGTTTGGAATGGACACTTTGAAAGAGTATGCATTTAGGATCGACCTCCGTTCCGCTCAGTGTTTTCTAGATAGCGAACCGATCACGTTGCCTCCCGTGGTATGTCACCAGCTCACTGATCCAGAACCGTCTGCCACCGACATAGATCATCTGCCTGAAATATCTCCCGAAGAACAGAGACGTCTCGATCAATTTCTCTCCACCGAACTGCCTGCGTTTGAACAGATAAAAGGAACAACGCATCTGATTGAACACCACATACGACTAATGAAATCAGAGCCCATCAAGCAAAGATACCGCCCTAGAAACCCGAAAATGCAGCAAATAATTAACGAAGAAGTGGACCGCATGTTAGAAGAGGGTATAATAGAACCATCGTCTAGTCCATGGAGTTCACCGATAGTGATAGTGAAAAAAAAAGGACGGGACGCCCCGTTTCTGTATAGACTTCCGGAAGTTGAATGAAGTTTCTGTCAAGGACGCTTACCCGTTGCCGTATATCTCCGCCATATTAGATAAGTTAAGACGCGCTAAATATATTTCCACCCTCGACTTGCGCCAAGGATATTGGCAAATTCCTCTGACTCCCGAAAGCAAGCCCCTTACCGCTTTTACCGTCCCGGGAAGGGGGCTGTTCCAGTTTCGAGTGATGAGTTTTGGGTTGCATTCAGCGAGCGCAACGTTCCAACGCCTACTAGATGCTGTCATAACACCGGATATGGACGATGTAGCGTTTGCATACTTAGACGACGTGATCGTACTAGGGGAAACTTTTGATGAGCACCTCTATAACCTTAGAGAGGTATTCCGCCGGTTACGAGAGGCCAACCTTCAATAAAATCCCGAGAAATGTCAATTCTGTCGCCGTTCCCTTAAATATTTAGGACACGTAGTCAACGCCCAGGGCATACATACCGACCCCGATAAGGTAGCGGCAATTAGGGCCATGCCGCCACCGCACCACGTCCGAAGTCTGCGACGATTTCTGGGAGTGTGTTATTGGTACAGAAGGTTTATAAGGGACTTTTCTCGAGTGACTACTCCTCTGACCAAACTCCTAAAAAAGAAGGAGAAATGGAGGTAAGATAAAAGTCAGCAACAGGCGTTTGAAGAACTGAAAACTGGTCTCACGGAGGCACCGGTGTTGGCATGTCCTGATTTTTCAAGGCGTTTCACATTGCAAACGGACGCCTCTAATGATGGTCTGGGAATTGCGCTGACGCAGCAAATGGAGAATGGCGAGCGTGTAATCGCCTACGCAAGCCGCACATTGACACCTCCCGAGAAGAACTATTCTGTAACGGAGAAAGAATGTCTGGCCATAGTATGGGGTATAGACAAGATGAGACCATATCTGGAGGGTTACCAGTTTACAGTCCTGACTGACCACATGTCTCTACGGTGGCTACAGTCGATCCGTAATCCCTCTGGAAGATTGGCTCGCTGGAGTGTTTTCCTCCAGAAGTACGATTTTGATATCAAATACAGAAAGGGTTCTATGAATCGGGTGGCAGACACGCTGTCTCGAAATCCGTTACCGATAAGTGAGGAACCAGGAGAATATGCGTACTTCACCCGCGAAGACGCCAAGTGTCCCTGGTATGAAAACAAACTGGCAGCAGTACAGAAAAATCCCGAATTGTTTCCAGACTATGCAATTCGAGAGGGAAAACTGTACCGTCATTCCTGGGATTCCAATGACTTCACCGAGCCCGACGTCTACAATCCGTGGAAGTTATGCGTTCCCAAAAACTTTAGACGAGAAGTGCTGCAGCAAAACCACGACGCGCCGACCGCTGGACATTTAGGGGTAGCTAAGACAATTAGCAGGATAGCCCGTACTTACTACTGGCCGGGTATGTTCCGTGACATAGCCCAATACGTACGTCAATGTGATCGGTGTGAGAAGTACAAAGTATCACAGCAACAGCCGCCGGGGTTGATGCAGCCCTTCACCACGAAAGGCCCGTGGGAAATTGTCAGTGTAGACCTGGTAGGACCGTTACCACGATCTAAAAGAGGACACTGTTATATGGTGGTAATGTTGGATAAGTTTACCAAATGGGTAGAAGTTAAGCCAGTGAGGAAGGCGTCAGCCAAAGCTGTGTCTGATGCCTTATTCGAGCAAGTTATTACGCGATTTGGGTGCCCAAAAACCGTCATAAGTGACAACGGTACTCAATTCGATAGTCGAATTTTTAAAGGGATGTTAAAAGAACTGGGCATCAAACATCGCCTAACTCCTCCATATACACCCCAGGCGAATCCGGTAGAGAGAAGCAATCGTACGCTCAAAACTATGATATCACAGTTCTGCGACCAGGACCAGAGTCGATGGGATGAGCGTTTACCAGAACTTGTGTTTGCTATGAATACTGCGAAACACGAGTCGACGCACTTCTCTCCAGCATTTCTTAACTTTGGACGTGAGTTAGAAGTTCCGAACATGCTACCCGCAGTAGATCCGAATGTCGAAGGCGACACTGAAATTGTTACCCCAACGGTCGCCCAGCATTTAAACCGCCTCGAAAAGTTACGTGAGACATTTGAACTGGTACGGCTTAGCCTCGACAGGGCCTTTTCACAGCAAAGTCATCATTACAACCTGAGAAGACGCGACTGGCAATGCGCTCTAGGCGACCGCGTGTTAAGAGTTGACCGCCCGCTTTCATCCGCAGCGCGCGGCTTTGCAGCCAAACTAGCTCCAAAATATGCTAGACCTTACACCGTCGGTAAGATCGTCTCACCAGTGGTATATGACGTCAAAGATACGAACGGTAAGTGGCTTCGCCATGTTCACATTAAGGACCTGAAGCCATACCACGCGCCATCCACACCGACACCGGGCAGCGGCAATACGTTGTCATTTGATGGAAGGACCCGCCGTAGTCTAACAGACAGCAATGGAAGCCGTGCACCAACGTCGGTATGCAGAGCCCCACGAAGAAGACCCTAAAGTGGTTGATTGCCCCCCCCCCCCCATTCGTGAAAGACGTGCTAAAGACACAGTGTTCAGTGTAGTGTAGTGCTGTGATAGGATTAGGATTAGGTTAAGTTAGATTAAGATAAAGAGACTTCTTTGAACACTAGCTAGTTCCGGTTAGGGATTAAGTTAAGTTTTTAGTATTTCATTGCAGTCTAAAAAAAAAATTTTTTTTTTTTGTAAAGTGAGGGGAGTGTGTGATGAAGTATTATTTCCTATCTGTCTGTGATAGAAAACGCATAACTACTAAGTAAGTAATTAATTAAATAAGAAAAGAATCAAATACAAACTATATAAATATTTGCTAAAATATTTTCGCCATGAAATATTTTAAGGCGATTTATATTTAATTAAACATGTATTTCATACATATTATCTTATCCGGTTGTGATAAGGTGATAAAATTCCAAGCATGGCAGAGTTTTTGGGCTGGCTGTGAAATTCATATAAAAGGAGAAGCAACACGGGGCACAGGCAGTATAGTATTGTTAATTCAGCTGTTAAGTTATTAAGTCGCGACGAGCCCGCACCGATTCCGTTACCGTTTGCCGTCCGAGCGCACCTCGTTGGTCGATTTCCGCACCCGAAAATATTGTTATAGGTGAGAATTATCTGTTTTAAGTAATTCATATTTTGTAGCGAATTTTCGTACTTTTAAATCATCACGCTTCTCAGTCCAAATCTCCTCAAGTGAATTATTTCTGCTTTTCCTGACCTGCCGCCGTCCCTATAGACAATTCCCGTATGTTAGATTGTCTTGCATTATTTTTGTGAGGATGCTGAGGATTCACAGCTCACATAAATAATCGAGATATATTCATCTTGGTTTGATCCCGATAGGGACGCGGAGGATTCACAGCCTATCTAGGTCACTCCAAGCGATACTTTTCTTTCCAATTAGCCCTGTACACTTCATCTGGCTCCCGGCTTTCCGCCCCATACAGTATAAGCTCTTGTGTTATTTTAGTGAGGACGCTGAGGATTCACAGCTCACTAAAGTAATCAAGATGTTTTCGTCCCGATTTGACCCTAGCGGAGATGCTGAGAATTCACAGTCCGCATAGGCCTCCGGGAACTGTCATCCCGTCTCTCCCGTCTGCACTTTTTGGTCTCCGCTGTCCCCTGCTTCGACGTAGAAGTTATAGCTAGTAGTCTGATGTTGTCTATCGTTGTGTGTTGCCCGCCTGCCGTATGCTCACTTGAGTGAAATACCGTCCGTGTCATATATACCTGACCGAATCCGTACGCTTCGTCACGCACTACCCTTTACCGCTTTAGCGAGGTCCACGTTCCGGTTAATGTTAGTATCCGCATATTTTATCTGTACATATTTTGTAAATATTGTTCTGTATATAGATATTTTGTAAATAGTTTCAAATCTGCAATATAGGGTTGGGTAAATTAAAGACCTTGATTAACTATTATTCAACCACTTAACATACAAAATCTGCTACACCTTTCGTTAAAACAGAAGTGGTCGGATCACGCCGAGTCAGCGATTAAAGCCCGCTCACTCGGGGGTCACTAAATTTAGCCTATGTTACCTAAAGACTACCAAACCCTTCTCCACCGAGTTACCCAGGTACTTTGATCGCTATATCGGTCAGAGTTCAGTGAAGAGGTCGCAGACATCCTCAACAGGGAGTAAACCCTTTAAAAATCTGGCGCCCGAGATCCTCCGATAGTAACCGTCAATCCTGGTCACCGAAAGACGGTCTGCAAGCTAAGGCCTCGTCACAATATATATATATATATATATATATATATATATATATATATATATATATATATATATATATATATATATATATATATATATATATATATATATATATATATATATATATATATATATATATATAGGTCACCCGGGGTCGATGGTAGGTTAGACGTTTACCGAGAACAGGACGTAGGATTATTTTGAAAACTCGGTTTCTTAGGTAGTTAGTTCTGTTTTAACGATCCAAGTTATTTTCGCTGCGGCGTTGCCGCTTATCTTGAGAAGCAGCAACAACTTTGATATTTTAAATGAGACACCCTGTATATTATTGCATTTTTCGGTTCGCTATTGCTTTCCGATTATTTTTGTATAATGCTTCCATATACCCATCTCCCGCAGTTTTCGAGAAATAAATGTTTTCCTTATTTTTTTGTACAAAACAGAGCTTTAATTAGAGGTTCGTTACTGCAGTATTTGGATTCGTAGAAAGTTTAAATTTTATGTGTAGTTTCCTAAGATACTGTGTCGTTCAAAATTTGCGAGTTTACCGATAGATATAAAAAAAGTGGATTTTTAAATGGAACACCAGTATATTATTAAATATCATGAAAGACAATTAAAATTTCCTTTTTAATGATCTATTATGTTTATATACCTAAATAGTAAGGTTTTCGAAATAAAGCAAGTTTCATTGATTGTAAATCGGAATACATTTCAATGAATCGTCTGCATGTTCTTGCTATAATTTCATCACATTTACCATAAAGAATAAACAGTTTCATCGAAACATCCTTTGAATGGTTATTGCCTTCCATTTTCATCCATCTTGAAACAGTTTGTGGCTAATGGACTTTGCTTCCGAGGCCATCCCTACACACACACACACACACACTCATCCATCTTGAAAAAAATTTTAGTTAAACGGTATATTATTAATGGCCTAATTGTCGAATTTTTATAATGACATTTCATATTATAAAATCTGACAAAATAATCAGATATCTACAGAAATCTGCTTTTATTTCGGCAACCTGATTATTTAGGTATGGGGACTCTTATACATCATTTGAAAGAAACCTTACTTATCTTTCAGGATATTTGATAATATACAGGGTGCTCTTTAAAAAAAATGCTCTTTTCACAATTTTTGTATCTACTGGAGCAAAAACTCCCTAATTGAAGCTCTATTTTGCATAAAAAATAAGGAAAACAATTAGTTTCTCGAGAACCGCTAGAGACCGCTGATGGAAAGTATCATACAGAAACAATCGTAAAGCAATAGCTAAGCGAAAAATACAATAATGTACAGAGTGTCTCATTCAAAGTATCAAAGTTGTTGCTACTTTTCAATATAAGTGGCAATTCGGCAGCACTAACTTAGCAACGACCGTAAGTCACCCTGTACACACACACACACACACAGAGAGACAGACATCGGTGGTTCAGCGGTAAGAACGTGTGCCTCTAAACCGACGGGTACTGGGTTCGATCCCAGGGTACTCCTTTCACTTTTTCAGTACATACTGTACAGTTAACATCAACCGAGGTTCTGGCATTGTATTTGAGCAAGTCAAATGTCTGCACGTTCCGCCTTTCGGTTTGGGCGTAAAGCCGTCGGTCCCGTGTCCATGCGATGTTGGGCACGTTAAATATCCTTACCCTCCTTACAGAAAGGCAAGGGTTCGGCAAAATTTCCAGGATTGTGAAATGAAACTGCTCCCTGGCGTCGGTGATTGGCCATAGTCGCGGAAATAGACCGACGTTAAAGAAACAAAACACACACAACAACACACGTACTGAAGAGCCATCGTGTTTCATACACACAATTTAAATACATAAATTACTAACTAGTCAAAATAACATTATAAGGAAAACACATTGGTTTCATGTTTATTCCGTTCTACTAAGATGTTATTTTATTCTTTTTTTTTAATATGAAATATAGGTAACATGAAGCTCACGTCAAATAAGACAAGCAATTAAAGGGTATTAGAAACCATACCTATAAAACTTGTAGCTTACCATCCAATAAAGCTTTGGTAATCCGGTATTAAAATATGCTGACATGAGCATTTTTAATTTATCGCACTAAAACATCCAACCAAAAATTAAAACCCACACTTTTAGACACTTTTTGCACTACTTCTTGTATGCACTAACATACACTAAAGCAAGTTTGCTGCTTTTGTTTTGATCGCTTTACTGCAACGTTTCAGGGTTTCACTTAAGGTAATTTTTCACTCTGGACCGGCTAGACCACAATGTCGCCATCATTTGCATGCTGTAAACGAGAAACGGGAAATTGAAGCGTTGGAGAGACCTTTTCTGTCGTGGATTTCACTTATATTCCTAATGAATTATTGTTTGTCGCGCAATCTCTGCTGAAATCTGCATGAGCGAAGGCTTCTTGAAAGTCGATATTAAAAACATTTTACTTTCGTATCGAGATAACAAATAGCTCTGATATGTGAACCAATGTTAATCAAGATGGAGCTGACCTAATAAGTGGTTAGTTAGTGCGTGCTAAGTTGTTTACGATTCACATATTACATATATTCATGATTCAGCAACAACAAAGTACTGCAAGATTACTTAATTACATAAACACACAAACGCGCCTTAAGTTAAATTATTTATCAGGTATAATCTGTAAATAGTGATGTAAAATTACCGGTAATTTAAAAACGGGTATTATTAGACGTAAGATCACCTGTAACTTACAGATAATATTACCCATACCCATAGAAAACTCCCTATATAAAATGAATTAAAAAAAGTCTGGACGCAGAAAGTGCATTATGGTAGCGAATTTTCTTTAAAATATTTTTAATTGCAAATGTCTTTCTTTGATGAAAGCAGGCATCAAATTCGGTTGCCTATATAGTAGCAACAATGTACCATATTTCATCGAAATAACTTTATTGTTTGAAAATATATAAACATTTTTCAAAAGTCTGGATGCACCAAGTGTGTTATGGAAGTGAATTTCCATAAAAATGTTTTTAATAGCAAATGCGAGCAGGCATCAATCTGATTACCGGTATAGCCTATGTAGTAGAAACAATGTACTGTATTTTATTAAAATTTCTGATGGTTTGAAAATATACAAAAATTTTCCCAAAAGAAACTTAAATGTTGGTGTTCTAACCAATAAAGCTTACGTTAATAGCAAATTGAGTTATTGGAAGTTGAAGGATTTCATGCAAAAAATGCAAAGATGCATTAACGAATTTGTTCTACGAAAATTAGCTAAAAAAATTATAGACCGTTATACCATAAACTTCACTAAACCTGCAGCGAAAGCATCAACTTAACTAAACCGACAGCCAAAGCATCAGAGAAAGGGTCTATTTGAAATGAATATACTGGTAAACATTTTAGTAAAACATTTTAGTAAAATCAGGGCAATGACGGTTGAATCTGAAACTTAAGGGTTTGCAGAACAGTCTTCTTGCAACATTTTCTTTTCACAATCGGTATTTGTTTCACGTTCTTTGCCTAAACATTGCCAATTTTGACGTTTAACATTGCGAGTTTTGAGGAAAACTCCAAAATTTGTTTCTTTAACTGCCCATAACTTCGTTGTCTTTAAAGCTAGATACCTAAATTTTGGCACAAAGTAAACTGTTTATAATACAAACACGCGTTGGTTGCCCTTACTTTGTTATTTACGGAGATATGAATTTTTTTAGAAAGGAAACACAAAATTTTCCGGGAAAAGCTGGTCCCATTTTCCTGGATCTTGTCCAAGCCACTTGCAAAAGATATATATATATATATATATATATATATATATATATATATATATATATATATATATATATATATATATATATATATATATATATATATATATATAACCACAGATGTCCTCATTAGCGAATTTTTGTAGTGACCATCCTCTCTAATTACTAATTACTCATAAAAAGAGGGCAATATAAAAATTTTTATTTGACGGTCACTTGCAAAAGACATATCGACGCTCTCGCAAACGGACATATAACTAGTGGTCATTGAGTAAATAGGTGAATAAAAAAAATACAAGAAATCAAGGATAAGCTAAACTAACCCTAAACTAATTACTCATTAATAGAGGGCAATATAAAAAAAAATTGACGGTCACTTGCAAAAAACATATCGACGCTCTCGCAAACGGACATATAACTAGTGATCATTGAGTAAATAGGTGAAGACTCCATAGACCGCGTACGATGCAACGGTATGTGAAATCCAGGATCGTAACGTGAGCAAACACGAGGAATCGTTAAATATATGGAAGACAACAATAAAGGACTGTCCAAACGAGTGGTCAACAGTTTATGTAAAAAGGATACAAAAAAAATTTACGTTCATCACTCAGTGCATGCAAGCCGAATCTCTCCAGAAGTTCGAAATGTGGAAAACCGGGGGGGGGGGAGTAATCATCCTCTCTAAAACATAAATACTTCAGTATTTTACGCTGCAGATGTTCTATGTTATTTATATGGAGATGATATATCGGGGACAAAACGACCGTACAATTCTCCAATCGAGATCTGATAAGCGAGAAGTAAAGCTTTAGTATCGTCTCGGATTTGAATTTTTCAATTTCTGAAAATGAAACCTACAAGCCGGTACGACTTATCTACCATGTTTTGAATATGTGAAACAAATGCGAGCTGTGAATCAAAAGTCACCACCAAATCTTTCACCGAGGTATGATGACGCAAATTTTCCCATTAATATTATAATTTAAGAACAAGGGAGATTTTATCCTATAATATGACATGATACAAGACTTGTTGATGTTTATGGGTATACGATTTACAACAGACCAATCAAGTACGGAGCTTAAGGCATTTTGTAGTAATAAGCAATCATTGGATGAGATCACTTTACGATATAGTTTGATGTCATCGGCATACAATAAGAAGTTGACATTTAAATGATCTTCTATGTCATAATATATATATATATATATATATATATATATATATATATATATATATATATATATATATATATATATATATATATATATATATTTATATTGAATAGTAGCGGTGCCAAATGAGAACCCTGGAAAATCCCAGAAAAAATGGTAAATATATGAGACCGGTAGCCCTTAACTTCGACAAATAGTTGTCTATTGTGCAGATAGGATTTAAATAAGGCCAGAAGACTATCAGAAAGACCAACACTGACCAACTTAGAAACCAAGACGGAGTGATCCACTCGGTCAAAATCCCTGGAGAAATCCATATAGGCCCCATCTACCTGTGAGTGCGTCTCCAGAGCTTCAGAAACATATTGCGTAAAATACACAAGATTAGTTGCTGTGGAACGGTTTCTAACAAATCCATGTTGTTCAGGTATTAGAACAGAGGAGAGGTGAAAGGACAAATGGCTACAAAGGCAAGCTTTCCATAGTTTACATAAGTTATTATTTATAGCTATAATTTGATAATTAAGAGCACTACTTCTGAAAATATTTTAATAAAATTCGCAAAAGTGTGGACGTAGCAAGTGCGTTATAGTAGCGAATTTTCATAGAACTGTCTTTAATCTTAATTATGTTTTTTACAGGAAGACATAAAATTTAGGAGATAGTTTAACCTTTATAGTAGAAACAATGTACCGTATTTCATCAAACTAACATTTTCTTTGAAAAAGTACAAAAATTTTCCGAAGATAACTTTAAATTTTTCCTACAAAAAAACTAGTATAATTTTCCTAGCCAACGAACCTATTCACGTAATTTACACAAAAACTCACCAACCAAGATACAATTATTCACAGGAAGCTTTTTGACAGATACTTAAAAAATGCTTAGATGAAGATTTGTTAACAATCTGTTTCATGTAAGTTCGCCATATTTTTGTTACAAAAATCGGCTAAGTAATTTGAGAGCGGCCTGTATGTGTCGTCTCGATTTCTTTGACGAATAATATAACTGAAAACCTCCCTAAATGCGTACTTTTCATGGGATCCGATTTTCATTGGTAAAAACGGGGTATCAAAATTTGTGATATGTTCCAAAATTCGAAAAGTTGAAAAACAATTAAAGTAACTCGAAAACGATGGGCTATATCAATGTTTTCTCCTGACAAGCATGCACTAAAATTGGATGGGAAATGAAATAATGCGACAATAAAAGGGGTGTTCCATTAAAAAAGCAAACTTTTATCACCAATGGCTCAGGGACCACCCCGTGATTGTAAACATTTTATAAGATACAGCTCAAAACACCATATAAAAAACTTTTATAATAGTTTCCCGTACCTTGTATAATAACGGACATATTGAGCGTTACGTGAGGGGGGCTAGGTCACACTCCTTTAAAGAAATATTTTATTCTAAAGTCACGGTCTTCTCTGTAACGAATTTTTTGTACGAAAATTCGCAAAAAAGTATAGACTATTAAACTACAAACTCTATAACTGAAACTACTGCCAAATCATCAGAGAAGGGGTCTATTTGAAGTCAATTTTCTCTAAATATGTTAGTGAAATGAAGGACAATGATGGTTGAAGCTGTAACTTAGGGCTTTGTAAAACACATGTATTATGACATTTCTTCTACATAGTCCGTATTTATTTTAGATTCTTCGTCTAAAAATTGCAAATTTTGACGTTTCAAATCGCGACTTCGACATTTTAAGAAGAAAAACTATAAGATTTTCAAAGTCATTTTTCTGTTATTTCTTGACTCCTTTGCGTCAAGAAAACTTAATCTTTGTCTGTAATGTTCAATAGCTTTTGTTGTCCATACAAAATATTTTGTTTTTGTGCATTTGTCTGGTCATCAGTGGCACTCAAAAATATTCTTTTAAAGGTCTATATTTTTTTTTTCCTTAGAGATCTGAATTTTTGCACGGAGGGTAAGTTTAATAGTGTTAACCTGAGTACCGTACTGGGTTGCCATATCTTTCTTATTTTCGGAGATACAAAAATTTTACGAAAGAAACTCTAAACTTTTCCAGCAAAAACTGTTCCGATTTTCCTGCTTTTAAGTTCTATAACACTGATCAACACACTTTTTGGTTATGCAACTGCAAAATATTTTTTTATTGAATAATCGTAATCGTAATACCCAGCGAATTAATAATTTGTTAAATCTCGTTTCGACAAAATTTTCATATTTTTTCGAATAACTCAGCAACACGGCTCAAAAACTAAAAAAAATAATTCAGGCATCATTGGAAAGATAATTGTACGCCGAATTCTAAAATGTGAAAACATAGAGGGTGATCTATTTGAGAAACTTAATCTTAAAGGAGCTCCGCTGTAGTGAACCATCTTCTATAGTTGGAAATAAATTTTGATACCATAACACTTATATAGTAAAAAAAATATTATTTCCAAATCTTTATATTAAGGCAAATATTGGGCTTTTAGGCACTATTGGGACACCGTGTATATAATTGATGAAAGGTAAATTCAGAATAACTAATGAACATGAAAAAGTTGTAAATTATTTCCCATTTCAATAACTGTAAGATAAAATTGCTGGCGCATACGTACCTATTTTAAAAAACAATCTCGTATTGACAGATTGCGTAAAAAGCATTAAAGATGCATTTAGATTTTAAACATTAACATCAGATTGTCATTTGTTACATTGAAAGTACATTTACGGTAACGGTGGTAAAATGATTGATCAGACTTTTGCTCCAGTTTCAGTATTCTCGTTTACATATTGCGTAATTGCATAGTATTGACAACATATTACAATGTGGCTTTATATTACCTATTTTGTAATTCGCGTATAGTTTGAGCAACAATGTGAATAATTAACGCTTGCGCGTTGCAAAAGCAATTCTTGTATGTTGTATCTAAGTTTCCTATAAAAGTTTATTTCAGATATGAAAGAATGTTTGGAGTGTAAGGGTGGACTTTTTTTTTTTTTCTACAGTTATTGAATAATATCGAACGCAACCCTTCGATGACACAAGGTTACAACCCTCTTAGTAAACAATACAAGTAACCTATTATAATAATAACAATCGACTAACGGTCACATAATATAATTACATAGCTCAACAATCAATCACCAGTCGATATATTACTTAGCAGTTGTGTTATCTACTTAAGAGTAATCATGCAAAAGGCAAAAGGTTTATTACTTGTCAGAATGATGGCGAAGCCTTAATGTACGGGCGTAATGAGTCGGGCGAGCGGGTGCCAAATGTGTCCAGTAACAACATCACTAACCTGTAATTAAAAATATACCTGAACACACCATTGTTCATCTAAAGTACAACCTAACATATATACGAGGGGCATTCAATTATTAACTCATCAAACAGTTACCAATTACACGCTTCACTGAGCGACTCGACATCAATAACTATTTATACTTAAAGCTCCACTGAGCAACCTAACATTAAGAGCAGTTTCGATATAACGCTCCACTGAGCAACTCCAACATTAATAGCAGTCCTACTCAAGGCTCCACTGAGCCACATATTACTCTCTCAAAAGCGCACATCAGTGCCCCAGAACTGCTTCTCAACAATGTCTCTAAATGCTCAACCATTAGGTTCTCAAGCAATAATTACTCAGGCAATAATTACTCATGTAGTTACTCACACGATAGTTACTCAAATAATAATTTCTAAAACAATAGTTTCTAAAATAATAGTTTAGCCTGTGTGTTTTGTTGGGCGCTGTACCCGAACACTAGGTCCGTGCCGGCTTCCAGGTGTGCAATGAGGCACAGTTCAATACCTCACCTAGAGTGCTCGTACTGACAGAGTTGACTACCGAGAAGTGCAATGGACACAATGGACTTGCTCAACACTGTGCCCTTCTCCAGGTACCCCAACTCCCCCACTGGGACTGACCGTGCAATGAGACCAACGGGTGAACTGGCCACAGTGTCTCGGACAAGCTACCAGATCGACTAATACAACAACGCTCCCGGCAACATGAATACTGAGCAGTGCAATGGACACAAAGGGCGAACCCAACAATGTGCCCTCTCTGGTATCCACGCATCGAACAGGGATAGGTGCAATGGTTACCTCGTAACCCTACCTTAGTCTGACGATGCCACTAAAAGCCACCGTGTTGTGGTTACGTAACCTGGGTCTAAACCCAAACGCCTCTACCAGTATGACGCCCTACTGGGTGAGCAAACAGCGAAGGTGTCCCTCACACCTTCCAAACTATCATCAATTTACTTTCAAACAGACTCTACTTTATTTACTATAAACAAACTGACATAATTCAACTCTTACTTAATTTATGAATATTGACTTAACCTCGTATAAGTAACGACCCTCATGTAAATTTGGCTAATACCTAAATTATTTTATAAAGCCCCTTTATTCGAATACGATAATTACTTTTCAATTTATAACACCCTCGTATAAATAATAAATGTAATCTAGCTTTGCTATTTCTCAAATTATTTCCTAAAGCTCCTTTATTTGAATATGATAATTACTTCTCAATTTAAAACTTAGCCTCGTATAAATAATAAACTGACTTTGAACTCTAGCTACAATTTATTTTCATATAAATTAGTTATTACATGATTTTTCCTGAAACCATTCTCAATCAAATACTTATTGAAATTATTTCTCAATGTATAACTTAAACAAATAAGAGCAGGTACAATAAACGAACCAGCCATGTCCAATGAGCAATAACTCACCTGAATAAATGTATATATAACGTGCACTGTAAATTTACAGAAAACAATAAACACCACACAAAATTTTCTACTGCAACCAACACGTTAAACGATACAATGGCAAATGCCTTCTTTAGTAACCATATTCCCGATAAGCAATCTCCCCTAACGTTGACCTGAGATGAGATATCTCGCACTTAACCTCCCCTTACGTCTAGCTAAGATTTTAAACAAGCGACGATGGGCCAGATGCCTACACTTTTAATTTAATGGTGCTATATATGTAAAAGTTAACGTGAAACCTGTTCACATAATACGAGTCTATTTAAAACCTATAGAGAATTTTCATAATAAAATAGCGTTGTGAGCAGAGTGAGAAAATTCATTCCTTACATTCGACCATCCTGAACTTCATCTCGTCCCGAGATGACTTCTCGTTAATGCTGACAACAAAGGTGTCGACAGATCTACCTCATGATCCTCGCTATTACTTTAGGTATCACCAGATACTTCCTTTACTGTCTTCCTTAGCTTCACATCATTGTAAGCCACAACTCTAGAACACCATAACATTGGTGCAAGTTTGTCGTGTTTTGGAGTGACAATGGTCATCAGACTAAAATCCATTGACCACAGAATCTCATTTTTTTTTTGGCACAACTGGGTATTTCCAGTTTCCTTTCTGGTACACAACCTAAATAACTTTAGACCACAGTGGTATACCTGTCTCAACACATCATATGTTTCTCTTGAGAGACTGTCATATTTACTGTAGCTTTCCTTCTTCATGCAACTTCAACGAAGAAATCGTAGTACGTAGCTAACTTGGTGCTTCGTCGATAGTTTTACTTAAGCCACTATTCACTGTAGAACTCAATCCGACTAACTCAACATCCAATTTCATTAATTTATTCAATGTTGGGCTCACTTACATGATCAAGCTTGATCATCTAAACCTACATATTTGACTGTTTTCTTTGAAAAGAAACAAAAGCTCTGACTTTTTTGTGACGCCACTGATTTCAACTGTAATTGACAGTTCGACACTGCATACCTGACGGATCTATTTTGTTGAATAAGCTGTTCTCCACCTCCTGAAGAAAACTCAAACTAGCAAAATCTACTAAATCAACCAAGTTCTATGTCAAAAGACGCCTTCACAGAAAACCTTGCTGCTTACTTGCCGCTTGCATGTCATAAAATCTTAGAGTCAACAACTTTACGCTATAGCACCTTACTAAGTACACCAGAGAATTATGCTTTAAATTTTATTGTACTATAAGCATTAACTATTGATGCTGCAGCTATCTTGAGGCAATCATTTATATCAACTGATTATTTTCCTCACACCATTTCACTACGGCGGTACCAAAAAGTTGACTTGTAAAGCAATCTCACCACTTCATTGAAACCTTTGTTATAATCAAACTCCCAGGTTTCACGTGTAGTATTTAGCATCCCAGATAATGTATGTCTAACATAAAAGTAAACAACCTGTAATATTTTATTTGCTTAAAGCTGTATAATGTTTCTGTAATGCCAATGTAATTGACCACACATAACCGCACTGCGTGCTTCGTGACAGACTTCGTCTATCAATTAAGTTTTTCTTAAGGTTTAAATATTTCTGCTGTATACTCAGTTATACAGGTTTCCTATTTCCTTACTAAGCTATTGAGAAGCCTGCGTTTGGAAGAATTTCCTTTTTCAAATTTTGATCTTCTGATAGCCCGTCTTAATATTTTGAACAGCCCTGGTATAGCGGGTTCACTAGTAACTTTCATTTCACACCACATGGTTTTAACTCAACCTTTAAACACTTCAGTCGATAGCCAAATATGCAACACAACAAGAATACACAATTTGTAAGCAACACCTGTTTGTCACTCCAACTTCGAGCTTTAAGTACACAAGATTATCACCAGTGCAAAAATTAACATCACTGCAACAATAGGTATAGAACTCCCATTATATTAAACTAAACTATATAGTCTCAAACTAACAGACTTGTTTGGTTTCTAAGACATTTCGTCAACCTAGACATATCATCAGATATTACTAACTGGTCATTATATCCAACAGTCATGCTTTTCCGCTGGAATTCAATTGACAATAATCTCCAAACATATTTTAATTGACAAGGTTATTCAAAATGTAGCCATCACCACTTCTACTCGTTTAGTAGTGGTCAACATTTATACATTATGCCTTACAAAGATGCTGTGCCTGTGCTTGTATTAACATAATTTTGTAAAAATCCTCAAATCATTAAGCTGTCAAAACCACCCTGTTTAATGTCATTTTCTTTTTCTTCAGTCTCACATATGGTTATAACTCCTGTGAATAATAGGGAGTGCAATGGGCCACGACTATCTGGTCATGTCCTTACTAATATGTACTTTAGCTAGCAAAAGCCTAACGCTCAGAAGGCACCCAATTGGCACACAACCTGAGACAAGCCCGCCCTCAAGGCAGTCCGACTTTAACTCATCTTCCCAATTTGCTAAGGGTAAACTTACCCCCCTTAAAAATGTCCAAACTTTGTCCACTAAGCTGCTCTTTGTATATCTTAACAGTGAGCACCGAATTCAAGCCTCTTGGCGACCTCTGATATTTTGCTGAGCCTTTGAGCCATCAAGGCATGTAACTCAAATAGGAAGGTGTTTCACAGAATATGATACACACGTCTCCGTTGCACGTACATGGTATTTATAAAATATAAAACACAAATAACTACACATAATACCTGCACAAGTAACTGTATAGTCAACACATAACGGCAAGGATAGATATATTTGCACATAGGGCATAGCCAAATTCAAAACCACAGTCAAACATATATTGTTTCTTATTTTGGACACCCGGCTACGCCACTGACTCAGTAAAGTAATAACACAACTACTTTTGTATCTCAAACTCAGAACTTGCTTCAGATACTTGAATCAGATTTTCGATTCAGATCCCACTTCTGAAGCTGTAAGGGTGGACTTTTTTTTTTCTACAGTTATTGAATAATATCGAACGCAACCCTTCGATGACACAAGGTTACAACCCTCTTAGTAAACAATACAAGTAACCTATTATAATAATAACAATCGACTAACGGTCACATAATATAATTACATAGCTCAACAATCAATCACCAGTCGATATATTACTTAGCAGTTGTGTTATCTACTTAAGAGTAATCATGCAAAAGGCAAAAGGTTTATCACTTGTCAGAATGATGGCGAAGCCTTAATGTACGGGCGTAATGAGTCGGGCGAGCGGGTGCCAAATGTGTCCAGTAACAACATCACTAACCTGTAATTAAAAATATACCTGAACACACCATTGTTCATCTAAAGTACAACCTAACATATATACGAGGGGCATTCAATTATTAACTCATCAAACAGTTACCAATTACACGCTTCACTGAGCGACTCGACATCAATAACTATTTATACTTAAAGCTCCACTGAGCAACCTAACATTAAGAGCAGTTTCGATATAACGCTCCACTGAGCAACTCCAACATTAATAGCAGTCCTACTCAAGGCTCCACTGAGCCACATATTACTCTCTCAAAAGCGCACATCAGTGCCCCAGAACTGCTTCTCAACAATGTCTCTAAATGCTCAACCATTAGGTTCTCAAGCAATAATTACTCAGGCAATAATTACTCATGTAGTTACTCACACGATAGTTACTCAAATAATAATTTCTAAAACAATAGTTTCTAAAATAATAGTTTAGCCTGTGTGTTTTGTTGGGCGCTGTACCCGAACACTAGGTCCGTGCCGGCTTCCAGGTGTGCAATGAGGCACAGTTCAATACCTCACCTAGAGTGCTCGTACTGACAGAGTTGACTACCGAGAAGTGCAATGGACACAATGGACTTGCTCAACACTGTGCCCTTCTCCAGGTACCCCAACTCCCCCACTGGGACTGACCGTGCAATGAGACCAACGGGTGAACTGGCCACAGTGTCTCGGACAAGCTACCAGATCGACTAATACAACAACGCTCCCGGCAACATGAATACTGAGCAGTGCAATGGACACAAAGGGCGAACCCAACAATGTGCCCTCTCTGGTATCCACGCATCGAACAGGGATAGGTGCAATGGTTACCTCGTAACCCTACCTTAGTCTGACGATGCCACTAAAAGCCACCGTGTTGTGGTTACGTAACCTGGGTCTAAACCCAAACGCCTCTACCAGTATGACGCCCTACTGGGTGAGCAAACAGCGAAGGTGTCCCTCACACCTTCCAAACTATCATCAATTTACTTTCAAACAGACTCTACTTTATTTACTATAAACAAACTGACATAATTCAACTCTTACTTAATTTATGAATATTGACTTAACCTCGTATAAGTAACGACCCTCATGTAAATTTGGATAATACCTAAATTATTTTATAAAGCCCCTTTATTCGAATACGATAATTACTTTTCAATTTATAACACCCTCGTATAAATAATAAATGTAATCTAGCTTTGCTATTTCTCAAATTATTTCCTAAAGCTCCTTTATTTGAATATGATAATTACTTCTCAATTTAAAACTTAGCCTCGTATAAATAATAAACTGACTTTGAACTCTAGCTACAATTTATTTTCATATAAATTAGTTATTACATGATTTTTCCTGAAACCATTCTCAATCAAATACTTATTGAAATTATTTCTCAATGTATAACTTAAACAAATAAGAGCAGGTACAATAAACGAACCAGCCATGTCCAATGAGCAATAACTCACCTGAATAAATGTATATATAACGTGCACTGTAAATTTACAGAAAACAATAAACACCACACAAAATTTTCTACTGCAACCAACACGTTAAACGATACAATGGCAAATGCCTTCTTTAGTAACCATATTCCCGATAAGCAATCTCCCCTAACGTTGACCTGAGATGAGATATCTCGCACTTAACCTCCCCTTACGTCTAGCTAAGATTTTAAACAAGCGACGATGGGCCAGATGCCTACACTTTTAATTTAATGGTGCTATATATGTAAAAGTTAACGTGAAACCTGTTCACATAATACGAGTCTATTTAAAACCTATAGAGAATTTTCATAATAAAATAGCGTTGTGAGCAGAGTGAGAAAATTCATTCCTTACAGGAGACAGCAAGTGCGTTATGGTAGCGAACTTTTATCGGAAAAAAAACTGTATCTCAGAAAACAATAAATACGGATTGATGAAATCCAGCACATATCCTAACTGGTTCAATGGTAAGAAAGTGTGTCTCTGAACCGAGGGGTACCGGCTTCGATCCCAGGGTTCTCGTTTCACTTTTTCAGTACATACTGCATGTAACATTAACATTAACCCAAGGATGTGGCATTGTATTTGACCAAGTTGAATGCCCTTCGCAGGAGGCGTAAAGCAGTCTGTGCTTTGTCAATGCGATATTGCGCACGTTAAAGATACCTACCCTTCTTACAAAAAGGCAGGGGTTCGGCAAAATTTCCAGGGTAGTGAGGTGGAACTGCTCCCTGGCGTCGGTGATTGGCCATCGTCAAGGAAATAGACCGACGTTAAAGAAAAAAAAAAAGAATCCAGTAGTCATGTTGCTTTTATTAAGTTTTTGTTACATAGCAAAGTTGGATTCTCTTGATTGAGAGAAAATTGGCTTGTTAAATTTTGTAAAAAGTCAATTAAAATGTGCCACCATAACGCACTTGCTGTATCTGAACTATTACTACTAGCTGTAAATAGCTTGTCCGTTTATCGATTTATGGATCGAAAAGAAAAATTTTTTCAACTAATTTTGTTAAATAAAAAATTATAACACATTTAAATCACTAACTATAGTTTAAACTATTGCTATTGAAACATAAATGCAGGACGCTATTAAACAGACTTTTTTCAAGGTTTATTGTCCAAACCCACCAATGTCGACTTTTATATCGCAAGGTTGATATTTCTAGAGGAAACATCATAAAATTTTGGAAGCAATTTTTTGGTACTTTTTGACCTTTCTACGCCAAAAAACGTAATCTTCAATATGCAATACATTTTATTAATCACATAAATTATTTTAGTATTTTGGCCTCCTTCGACTTCTAGTGCGACCAATTTTTTTCTTTAAATGCTAATAACTTTTTTCTTTTAAACTAGACAGCCAAAATTACCACATGCTTTACGGTATATATGAGCAGCTTGTGTACCAAATATGGTTAAGATATATTTGCTATTTTTAAAGATGGAAAAATGTTCACAAAGAAAACTCAATATTTTCCAGGAAAAAATAGCCAGAGTCTCCTGAATAACGAACTTGTCCAAGCCATTTGTCAAACAAATATGCTTGCCAAGTCCTTTGAAAATCAGTTGTGTAATTAATCTTTGAGTTATCGTGATGACACACACACACACACTAACACAGACAGGCAGATATATATATATATATATATATATATATATATATATATATATATATATATATATATATATATATATATATACATATATATATATATATATATATATATATATATATATATATATATATATATATATATATATATATATATACATATATATATATATATATATATATATATATACATATATATATATATATATATATATACATATATATATATATATATATATATATATATATATATATATATATATATATATATATATATATAATTACATTTAATTTCTGATAGATATAGAAATAATTTAATGTTTAATTTTCATTTTGGTAACACACGAAAAGTCACAGATAGAGGGCCGTCAGGATATTATTTATTTTTCAGGTAAACAAACAGAAACATTAATCGGCACACTCACCACTTTAGCTGACAGAAGAGAAGGTCCTGCTTGTAGTTTCTAAACCTGTGCAATAAAAGATAAACAACTGTAAGTGTCCAGTTCAACCTTGTCTAGCATAATTCCCCATTTAGTCAAAACATGTTCAATATCCTAAATATGGTACTAAAACAACTGTCTTTATATGGCTCTAATTGCAACAACTCATTAGTTAAGTATATTATGTCAGCATTATTACAAAAGGGCCCTGCTTTGCCATTGTCTTTACCTTAGGTCTAAGGTAGCGGAGTCTGGGTACAGCAGACCAGGCATGCTGTCCAACTACCCAGAGGTTATTGCACCTTCAGACCAACCCAGGTCTTGCATTTGTGTGAGCCGCCCGGGAGTCCTCCACTTGAACGCTGCCGGCCAGACAAAGCAGACCCGATCACTACAACTAAGTATACAGTCTAACTAGTAACCATATAACTACAGCACACGTAGCTCCTAATATAATTTCTAAAAATCCAGCAATTGTCAGTGAATATTCAATCCCCCTGTATAATAACCAACCCAGCTTTACTTTCCTAATAAGTATTGCTATCTGCATTATATTATTAGCTATAATGAACCAAGACGAGTAGGTACTCACCTGAACTGCAAAAATCAGTTATCACATAGACTAATATGCACTGTATTAAATATAATTATTCTTTCACTATAAAATTACACTACGAACTAGCCCTTACGAACTGACTCTCTTTTAACTAGTAAATGAGTGAAGCATCTCTAGTTTCAGATGCATTAAACGTTTCAGTTTCTTTATGTTATCTATGCATAAAGATTAGCTGGTTGATGGAACGTCATAACACAAGAGCTCCCTTCGCTCGCAGTGTCGTTAAATATCATACAACATATCAGATGATACAGTTTCTACCAAAGATTATGTTTTAAGCTTACGTTACATTTTCAAAAATTTTATATTCTATATAATAATTCTTATAAAGAAATGTAAAAATAATTGTAATATTGTAGATGATATAGATGACTTACTGACCATGTGTGTTTTTAATTATGCTTCCCTTTGTTTGTTGAATGGCATACAATTTTTTGTTTTTTTACATTAATTTATTACTGTGCACTGTTTTTGATAAATATAGTTTTCCCTGGCTAGTCATTTTGATTATTTTTTGTTCAAATTAAGTAATTTTGAAATTATCTTTTTACAAGTTTTACCGTGGAATCTATATCTCAAAAGGTGTGCTTCAGTTTAGAGAATCGGTAGCAGATAAACTTAAAAGCAATTGGTAAACAAATTTTCTTTATGTAGAAAATTGCATGGATAATTTCCTTTTACTTTTTGCTTTATTGCCTTCGTGATAAACATAGAAAACACTTTTATTTGAAGATTCTTAATCCCAACGCAATTTCTCCACAGTTGTCTTAGGAAACATATTTTCTGTATTAGAATATTAGGCAGAGCCAGGTTCTGCACAAAGTCACCCGCCAAAACGGCTACGTTGTCTCAAGATTTAAAAATTTCTTCATATCGTGAATTTTGTTATCAAATTTGTTAGTTCTTCTGTTATGAACCATTTTTGACACATTGGCAGCTTTTCTTGAATTAAATCCTAGAGTGGGGCTTTTTATTTTTACGGCTAGCTCCTCACAAGTTACGCACGTATCAACCCGAGGTCTTCCAAAGCTTGGTAGTATTTTTGAAATAGTGCGTAGACTGCATATTGAGTTGTTTTTTCATAAATAGTTGTATGATCCAAACGAGCATCACGATATTTTATGTCTTTACCAGTGTAGTGCGTTACCTTTCTATAAAATGCTAGAACATGATCATGAATTGCCTTTAAAACCCAGGGAGATTTTGTATTAGCTTTGGAATGGCGGCCTCTTATATCATGAGGAGCCTGCAGCCGTTAAAATAAAGCCCATAGACGTTGATCACGATTTTCTGTTATACACCAAATCGAAATAAAGGTCTTTTTGCACACACAATTTCTTTTTCGCTGGAGTTGGCAATACAGTATTTGAATAAAAGTTTCCTTAGTACAGCGCTCTCCTAACGGCGTCGATGATGCTTTACAGGTGTTTGCTCTATTTGTTGTGGTACGAAAATATCTTGTTTATCTTTGTTATAAAAATTATTTAGCTTCGTAATACAGAAGTTGTGATCATCTTGAGTAGATCTACAAAAACATGCCATTTTAGTTTGTTTTTTGGTACTTTAACGTCGGTCTATTTCCGCGACTATGGCCAGTCACCGACGCCAGGAAACAGTTTCACCTCACTATCCTGGAAATTTTGCCAAACATTTGCCTTTCTGTAAGGAGAGTCCCTACTCTCCTTGTGGGGCACGTAAAGGATCCCTATCTTTTACGTGCCCCACATCACCTGGACATGGGACCGATTGCTTTACGTCTGCTCCGAAGGGTGGAACGTGCAGGCATTCAATTTGCTCAAATACAATGCAACAACCTCGGTTGATGTTATTACAGTGTATACTGAAAAAGTAAAAGGGAAACTCTGTGAATCGAACCCAGTATCCATCGATTCAGAGGCACTCATTCTTACTCCTGGACCACCGAGGCCGTCATTTTACATATAAAAGGACTTTTTTTTTCTGTAACATATTATGTAAACATATCTAATCAGGAGAAAATATTACATGCAATCTGACCCAGTGTCTCGTAACAACAAAGGCGTTCCTTTCCAGTTCATAGGCTCGATGCCTCTAAGTTTAGCATTTTTCAGTACAGATTTTTGCACTTTGACCTGACTTTGTAGTGGCCTGACCTGATCTGACCTGGCCTGAGCGTTTAGGGTATTGCCAGAGAAATAATAACGTATACGCGTATGTATTATTTACCATAGGATGCGCCATTCCGCACATAGCAGATAAGTAGCCGACTTATGTGGTTCTTGCAATGAATGCCAAAAACGGGCCAATAATATTTCCTTAACGGCAAATGTGACTTGTGTCGCATATTGTGTAGATCTCCAAAACAAACCCGTTCATGGCAAAAACACCTTTTTGGGAAATATTGACTTATGTGGTTTCTGAAATGAGCGATTCGTTCATAATCAGATGTGACGCAGCTATTAGAGGTTTTAACCACATTCCAAATATAAGTGGCCATAAAGCATATATTTTTAAAATTTGTTGACTACTGACGCAAAAAAATTCCAAACTGTTAACCTACCCTCTCCCCTAGCGCAAGCCTGTGACCATTGTCTCCGATATGCAGATATGCAGATATGCAGCATATATTCTGACAACATACAATTTTTCCCAAGGAAACACTCAGCAAATCTGGAATTATAATTTCACTAGATGGGATGAATTGTTCTTCTCTTTCCCTACGCAGATGTGTTTTTTCGAAATAATAATTTCACAGAATGCGTCAACTCTATTACTGAAACTATCTTATTAGACATAGAAGCCAATATTGCTTATTTATCAGAATGTGTAGATTCCAAATCTCACAGCGGCTACCAGATTATCAGTCCAGCCTAAAATGCCTTCAACCAATCAATAAAAGACAAAGTTATCTTATATACTAACAATATTCAAAATTTATGATCTATGGCAACAATTATAGATAAAATTTCACCACCAGCTTCTTTTATCCTCTGCTTTCAAAATATGGAACATCTATAGTCGAAAGAAAGAACAAATATATTTGTTCGTATACCTATTTGATTCTAATTTCACGCTTTATCCCAAAAACAGATGGCGCTAAAAGTCCGAGTTGTAAAGCCAAAAATGAGAGGAATATTTTCACTCGCCGCACTGATAAGCACAAATTGGACAATTTAGATATCACAGAAGCGCCAGGCCTCAATGGAATTCCAACAATGGTTTTTAAAATGTGTTCTCTTTAACTGAATTTAATTTTATGTCGCCCCTCTTTGACGTTATATATAAGATGGGGGTATTTCCATCTTTTTGGACACATGTCCGAGTGTCCCCCAAAAGAGAGATATATTCGATGTGAAGAAATTTTGTCCTGTTTACATTCTGTTAGGTTTGTTTAAAGTTATGTAAAAGGTTATTAATGTATAGCTTATGAAATAACTCGAAAAATGAAACATCCTAGATGATCGCAAATACAATTTTCTACAATACCGATCAACTAGCGATATTCTCATATATGTCATTTTTTGGAGTTCTGCTTTCGGAAAAAGCGGAGCAGGTCATGCAATATCAGTGGATATTTATAAATCATTCAATGTATTATGGCAAAGCTGAATAAACTAATATCATACGGACTACTCTACAAACTCTACATGTGGATTTTAGATTTCAAAAGAAACACTGGAATGCTATTGTCAATGGTATTTCATCAGATTGATATGTCTGAAGTTAACGTACGAGGTACTAATTTATTACAACCAACTATTTTCCGACACAACTAAATTATTTCTCTATTAACAAATGTCCATAGTACTATTTTTCACTATAAGCCTTATATGATCACTTATTCTGCACCAATACTAACTCACATTGGAAAAATATTGCGTAAGGCAGTCATGACCTTAGCCGTCACTAGGCGGCTATATGGAAAAACGTGGGGACTAAGACCTAGTATGGCCCACTGGCTGTACACAAGGGTGGTCAGACCATCGTTAACATATGCGGCAGTGGTCTGGTGGCCTAAGGTGACACAATCCAGTGCCAAACAAAAACTAGGCAAGATCCAAAGGATGGCTTGCCTAGGCATCACAGGGGCCATGTCTTCAACCCCAACAGCCGCCATGGAGGTGTTGCTGGATCTACCCCCCCTACACTTCGTTATTATGGGAGAGGCCAGGCTAGGACTATACAGACTAGCCTGCAATGGTAGACTGAAGATCAACCCAGGCTTCAGGGGCCACTGCAAAATTCAGGAGATCGTGAAGGAACCCATGCTTGAAATGAGGTCAGACTTCGCGAGCCCGCGAATGTGCAGGGAAAACAACTTCACAGTGGAAATCCCTGATCGCGGGGCATGGCGGGAGGAGACACCGGGCATACCACGGGACGCGCTCGTCTGGTTCACGGACGGATCTGGCGGGGAGCGTGGGACGGGGGCAGGTGTTTACTCGGAAGGACCGAGGGTAAGTCACAGTATTTCCCTCGGAGCCCATGCAACGGTGTTTCAGGCCGAGATGTACGCCATCCTGCACTGTGTGCGGGAGAACAAGAGGAGGGGCTACACCAACAAGCGGATCCTCATAGCCACAGACAGCCAGGCAGCCCTTAAGGCACTAAGTAGCCCACGGGTAAATTCCTGGCTGGTGAGTGAGTGCCGAGACGAGACGAGCGACCTGGCTGGGCAGAATGAGGTGACCCTCATCTGGGTGCCGGGTCACTCGGGGGTCAAAGGCAATGAAGAAGCTGACAGTCTCGCAAAGAGGGGGTCAGCAGAACCATTTATGGGACCAGAACCGGCTCTGGGCGTGTCAAAGAGCACTGCCAGGGGAGCCATTAAGTCCTGGGTCAGAAACCAACACAAGGTGTACTGGGCGGACTGTCCAGGGCTCAGACATGGGAAGTCAATAATTGACGGACCCAGTTCAAAGAGAGCTGTGGAGCTGCTAAACCTTAGCAGAGGACAGCTCAGAAACACAACAGGTCTCTTGACGGGACACATGGCCGTCAAGAAACACCTACATAAAATGGGGCGGTTCGAAGGGGACCTCGCATGCAGACTCTGCGGCGAGGGGGAGGAATCAGCCCAGCACATCTTGTGCGAGTGTATAGCTCTGGACCGGAAAAGACAACTGATCTACGGTCACTCTAGACCGGAGACAGAGCAATATAAAACTTCACCCTACCAATCGCTGTGCAGACTAGTTCAAGGCACAGTGATTTTGGAATGGGTGGAGTAAGACTAGGGGTATGCACAATCAACCAAGGGTTGCGGTGCTATCGGGGCGGCAAGGCCGCGGACGAGCCCTGAGGGAACAAAAAAAAAAAAATACTAACTCACTACTGACTGACTCCTCTATCTGCGGCTCGTCCATTTATACCTTCTATGGTAGATCTAGACCTTTCTACATCTTTCATTTTTAGTCGCCTCTCAAATATAACTTCAGGGTGTTCGCTGCTACCAATCTACTCTACAAGCGGACTGTGGCCATAGAAGTAATACATTGAAATGTGGTACGCTCCATAGAGTTTATATAAACTTTCGTCTCATAAAAGAGGATGTAACAATACCCAGCTTTTATAATTTTTTCACAAAGTGAAATGCATGTATATATATATATATATATATATATATATATATATATATATATATATATATATATATATATATATATATATATATATATATATATATATATATATATATATATATACATGTGCCCCACGTAAGAATGAACAGCGTGGAAATCTCAGAAACCTCCTTAAGAGAATAGGGTCGGTCAAATTAGAAAAAAGTTGCGCAATGAGGAGGCCTCGTAAGCGGCGTCCGCAAAAATCAATTATCTTTTTGGGGATCTAACGAAAGACGTGCTCCAATGATAAACAAAAACAGTTGGCGATAGTAAATAAATACAATGCTTGATTTTTAAATCCGACTCCTACGCCCCTATTCTATTCGGCTTTAAATAACACAATTTTGTTGAATTTTACCCTACGATTTTCTGTTATAATTATTGAGTTCTTTTAATACGGCCCGGCTTTTCGCCAATTTTCAAACTTACGAATTCAGTAGGATTCATTTTCCATTGTAAGAAAACATTATACATATTTTCATCAATACCTATTGAAATATTGATATAATGTATTTTGCACAAAGCAGGCATTTATAACAAAAACCTTGGAAATCCGCTAACTGTCAGGATAACTTAACAAAATTTATTGTTTTGACAGCAACAGTTTCACCATGGAGGGTGTTTTTCTAACGAAGATAAGAGTTAGATGTTAGGTTGTTACATGTGCCAAAGAAATTCAATTGAAGCCGGACGTATGTATCTTACGGTATACTGAAAAACGGCAACCTGGAAAGTCCAGATTCAGAGGGTTAGAGCAAAACTTAAAGCAATATGATTCCTTTAAAAAGACAGTCAACAAACGGGAGAGACCTGTTAAAGCTGAACCTTTGAATAATGTTGTCTTCCCGGTTGTCGAGAATACTAGAACTTCTATACGCACAATTAAAAAAACTACTGCCATACCAACATCCACAGTACACAGGATGTTATCGAAAGAGAAGTTGTATCCATACAAATTTCGTATTTCTCAAGGACTTAGGCCTGGCGATGAAGACAGGCGTAGAATATTTTTTGAGTGCTGTACGAGGCAGCGCGATACTGATGCCTATCCAAGCAAAATAATCTATATGTATGAAAGCACAGTAACCAACAATGGCATTTTTTACCGCCGTAACACACTTTATTGGTCCCCAAAAAATCCTCGCCTACTAAAGTCCTCTAGGCATCAGTATCGGATTATATTTAACATGTGGGCTGTAATTTTTAGTGCGAATATAATAGGTCCTTTTATTTATAAAGAGAACCTCAACTCTGAACATTATTTACATCTGTTTAAAAATAATGCTGGGAATTATTTAGAACTACCTCTGGCAAAAACCTCCAGTGGTTGGTTTTAACACGACAGCGCCCCTGCCCATAATTCAAGAGATGTAAATGACTATTTACTTGAACAATTTTCTAATCAATTAATTGCTGCACACTCAACAATATCCTGGCCGGCAAGATCTCCAGATATTACCCCTTTGGACTTTATTCTTTAGGGGTGCGTTAAAAACAAAGTCTACCAAAATGAAATTTTTAATGAAAAACAATTGCGTATTTGCTGATGCGTTGCTTACAAGCAAATGGTTCCAATTTTGAACACTCGCTGTACTTATAAGTTTATTTTTAGCTTAATTATTCAATTTGTACTTTTTAAATTACCATGTAACCTTAACTTTTCATATTGGTTAAAACATAACATTTTCAAGATCGTCTATCATTGGAGTATGTCTCTTGTTAAATACCGAAGTTGAACATTGGTAAAGCAGGGGTTTATTAACATAATTTTGAAATAATTATATATTGTGTTTATTAACAACGTAAGCGCCAAAATATTCCGGCTTGACGTAGATCCAGGGTACCGCATTGAGCCAAAATTTCGTTTAAGCCATGTTAGCCTAGGAAAAAACAAAAATGGATTATATGTCACATGGCTTTCTTATAACTGACACTTATTCGTCACGAGTTCAGAAGTCACGAAAATTCAGTATAGAGCTATTATTAAATTCCTTACTCTAAAAGGTCGTCCACCTTAAAGCCTCAAAGATCGGCTGGATGGTGTGTAGGGGGAAAATTCTCCATCTTGTTCTGTTGTAAATGGTTGGTCAAAATGGTTTCGAATGGGGCAGAAATCCTTGGAAGATGACGGAAGAACAGGAAGGAATGTAAAAGTGGTGGGAGACAACAAGATTGCCTTTTTATAAGCTCACGTATTAAGCGATCGACGCTTAACAATGAAAATATTATCAAAAATGTTAGGGCTTTCAGATACAAGCATTCGCCGAATCCTCCACGAACATTTAGGCATGAATAAAGTTCGTTCAAACATCCCCAAACATCTTTCACCAGTTCAGCGCCAGCGTCGTGTTAAATGTGCCCGATCCTTTTTGGGCCTTTTTGGCGAAAGCCCTGTGGACGTGTTAAAGACAATTGCCACAGGGGATGAAACTATGATTCTTTACTATGATCCTTTGTACAAAAGGAAGTCGATGGAATTGGGGCATAAAGGAGAATCACTGCCAAGAAATATAAAGGTCTGTCAGTCGACAAAAAAGTGATGGCTACGAGTTTTTGGGATTATGAGGGTATTCTTCTCATAGATTTTAAAGAACACAACCATTAGCCCAATATTATGCAACACTCCTGCAGAAATTACAACAAAATATTAGGAAGAAAATACGTAGAAAAATGATCAGAGCCGTGCGTTTGCTCCATGACAATGCAACTGTGCACACTGCTTGAATTGCGCAAGTCGCAATTCGTGACTTTCTTTTGGAGCAAGTTGATTACGCTCCGTATAGTCCATATATGTCACCACAGTGACGAATTCCCATTTGGAAATTTATAAAAGGGGCTTTGCCGGCGCCATTTCGGTGACGACAAGGAAGTGAAAGCAGCAGTTTGGTCACATTTTGAGGACAAACCGTAAGATTATTCTTTAGTGGCATCGAATTGTTGCTGAAACGATGTAATAAGTACATTGATATTAGAGGGGAGGGGACTATGTTAAAAAATTATATTTAATTGTTTGTGCCGTTACTTTCATAGTCAGTCCGGGAAATTTTGGCGCTTACCTCGTAAGTGTTCCAAGAGATTCTGCTTTGGCTTTCACACTTTTTATTTTGCCTATCAGTCACCTTCTTTTAAGAACCAACAGTCATAGCCATAACTTGGCCGACCAGAGCACACTTCACAGTGCGGTCTTCACTTGCCGCATATCTGCTTCTAGCCCCTTGTTAATTAGAGTTGAAGTAACGGACTTTCTATCCGATGACCAGTCTAGTATTTTTAGCCTGGTTTTCTGCCGATCTTGTTATAATTAATGCCCCAAAAACACAGAACTCCTTCTTATCCAGAAAAAGTAGCCTAGAAAATCCAGACTCCTGGATTGGGTATAACTATTGCAGGAAATCTTTGTTGACGTTTACATGTATATCCAATATTGCAAAGAGAGCAGCAAAGAAGCTTGGGTTTCTGTTTTGGGATACAAATACTTCCAGATTTTTAATATTGTTCGTTGTCTTGGGCAGTACCCCAAAGGAAACCCCGACTCTTCTAGATTCTATTCAGAAACCTGTTGCTTATAGGATTCATTCATCTTCTCAGTGAATTTGGGCAGCCTCGGTGGCTCAGAGGTAAGAACGAGTGCATATGAACTCAAGGGCCTCGGATTTAATTTCCAGTACAAACGGCGACTTTTTAGTACATACTGTAAATGAACGTCAACCGATGTTGTGACATTGTGTTTGAGCAAGTTCAATGTCTGCACGTTTCGCCCTTCGGAAGAAGCATTAGTCCATCCTTCGGGGTACCCAGCAATGTTGGCCATCCGTATCCTCCTCCCAGAAAGGAGCGATTCATCAAACTTTTCAGGATAGGGAGGTGAAACCGCTCTTGGCGTCGGTTATTGACCATAGCCGCGGAAATAGACCAACGTTGAACAGACAAAAATACACATACAACATACGGTCAATTCCACATCTATAGCCCACATGAGAAAGTTTGCAGATCTCTGCCTCGTCTATTCACTATTTTTACACATGAAAAAGATGTGTTATCAACAACATTTTGCTAATACAATTTTTCGACTTGGTTTGAATTTAATTTATTGACGTAAGCATAGTAATTACAGCAACTTTTATCTTATGCCGACCAGAATTTATCCAAGCATTAATAATTGAGTGAGACGAGCGTTTAATATGCATGACTTCATGTGTCTTCTTAGATTTATGATACAAAGTAATTTTTAAAACAGGAGATATAAGATATGTGATTCTCTTTATTACAATATCCGCATTCCTGTAGCTTGTAGTTCCACTTACTACACGCATGTTAAATTTCGGTGATGTGCATCTTAATTTCATTTTTGTTTTACTTTTTAGTAATGTACTGAAAGGTAACGGACTTTAGTCAAAGAGATGAAACAAACATTTTATAAAATGGGTGGCAATATTCACATAATGTTGAAAAATTGATACTGATCTTGATCGAGATCTTATAGGTCGACATTATTGCCTTTACTTTTAGCGTAAGTAAGCACGTAATGCTTTAAGAAACTATATCAGGCGGCACCTCTTGCTTAAATCTTCCGATTAAACGTTAATCAACACCAAAGAATACATATTTTTTTAATTTAGAGAAAGAAAATTATGTCTCGACTACTCGACATATATAAATTATAAAGAAAAACACTTTAGGTACAATGTAAGTGCATTCATAATATATGTTTTCCTGAAGCAATAAACTATACAAAACAACGGTTACAGTTATATGTGTTTATATAGTTCGCTACATTTTAGGAAGTTTATTATGTTTTCTGGTGCTGCTGTGGCTAGGGTTACCATGCATACATTTTCGCCTAAAACAACCTTCTTTGGAGTCTGTATTTAGTGCACTCTGTGACAATATGACTTGCTGAAAGGCTCACATTGCAGGTATCACAAACTGATGGAATTTGTTGTTTAGTAGGTACTTGTGTGTGAGTGCTGTGTGTCCTATTCGGAGTCTTCTCAAGACGGCCAGGGATCTACGACTTAGTGTAGGTGGTTGGAATGCCTCAATGGTTGGTGCTACTTCGTGCAGCTTGATGGTTTGATTATTCCAGTATATTTGCCATTTGTCGTAAATTACTGCTTTAACGTGTGGTCTTAATATTTTGTGATATTGACTTCTTACTGTGGTGCCTTCCGTGATCGTTCTTTTAGCAGCAGTAGCTGCCAGCTCAGTGCTTATAATGCCAAAGTGTGAGGGTACCCAAACGAATGTAATGTGTGTGGATTGGCGTTCAAGATCGTGAGCAGTATTTTGTATGGTTGATATATGGTTCCTGGTATATAGGCTACTTATGTCATTGAATGCCAATTTGGAGTCTGTGCAGATGACTATTTTCGTTGGACAGTTGGACTCATGTCCACGGGTAATTTAGTAAGTTGATCAGAGGAGGGCAATGTCATTATAGGCCCACCCACGCCATGTGGTGACTTAGAGGCATCGGTGTATATTACCAGTTCAGAATTATATTCCCTTAGTGTTTCTGTAAATATTGTCTGCATCACCAAGGAATATGAAATAATAGTATTTCTTTATTGGGTTTCGATTTCTGTATTTTGATTTACTCTACTTACAAATAATAATAACAATAATAAAAGTAGCATATTTTTATAAAATGTTTATCGAATGCTAATAACTGAACTCTCTATTAACGTAGAAACTTATAGATTTATTACATGGTACACAGATGTGTAAAACTTATTAGGATTGTTGTAATTTTCAATGTTCTTTTATCATAAAAATGCAATATTGCATGAATTTTTGTCTCAGTGCGGTAGTTGAAGTTATATTGCATCAAGCAAAAGTATTATCCAATAATTTTCTATATATGGTGGATCCATAATTGTACGAAGAATTTTTTGGTATATGTTTATTTATATATTAAATTATTAATTTATTAATTTACTTTTAATTTATGTATTTATTGATTTATCACTTTATTGCCCAGCAGGATTACACGCAATTAAAAGACAAAGAATTTCAAAAACTTGAGGGACTACAAACAAAATAACTGTATAATCATAAGTAAAACTAAAAGGACATTAAAAACAGGCACGTGCAATCCTAAAGGCCTCATCTATGCTTAATTAATTAATGTCACATATGTTACTTATAAAGTTATAATTGCTAACAGCAGTACGAACAGGCGATCTTCTAAACTATTTGTTCTACTAGTTGAAAGGTGGAAAGTTACACAACTTCCAGTATTTATTCTAGGTACAAAAAATTTAATATGTCCAAGTAGTTCTGAGCAATTTAGCAAATTATTTAAAAGCTTATTAAGGAAGTTTTCTACGACATTCAACACTAACAACGTCTAAAAAGTATTAAGTGACCAATTACACAAGGACGATATTCCCCCACAACTTAAAATCTCAACAATTTCAGATATGTCTTCTGGTCAGACTCAAAGCAAAATATTTGAGATGTATAACATTGAGAAAAAAATATTGTTCCATATTCGAGCCTGGTACGCACAAATGAAAAGTAAAGTGTTTCCGGTGCCATTTTACGGAACTTGCTACAGTTTCTAATTTTGAAGCAACCCCTACTAAAGGCCCAACTTAAACTTGAATAATGGTTTGTTGTCAACGCTAATGCCTAGATTTTTATGCTGCTACATCTAGGAATCAATGAGTATTGATGAATGATATTTTCGGGAAGATCTTTTTTTTAAATAGAACCATCCTATATTTTGACGAATTCATATACAGTTTATTATCTACCCGCCAGTCGCCAGCACTATGTATTGCACATTAAAGCTCTACATTATCATCATTTTCACTTTCACAGGAATAAATTTCAAGATTGTCGCCAAAAAGAAGGTTATTGGCCCGCAAAAGAAAGCTCAAGCCGCTAGTGGAAAGTAAAAGGGTAAAGACCTGAGGTCGGTGCTCTGAGTGACAACTGGCGCTGTGGAATAACAAGTTGAATCAAAACCATCATAGAAGACAAAATTTAGCCTGCTATTAAATTGAATCTGAAAAAGGAGGAGAGTGGTCAAGAAAAGTAACAGTTTATGATCAATACGATCAAATGCCCTTGCCAAGTTCATACGAATCACGTCAACCTGACCACCTAGTTTGTCAAGAGCATTAGCAATAAACTGCGTGATGAAAAATGGGTTGGAAGCAGTAGCTCTTTTTGATTAAGCTATGTTGACATGACACAACCATGTTTTTGACAGATGGGTAGATTCAATTATAAATGCTGATTTCAAACACGTTAGCAAAATTTCATAGAAGAACAATAGTTGGTCTATAGTTGGAAATAAAGAATCAATCGCCACTCTTTAAGATGGGAATAATTTCGCCATCTTCCAATTATCGGAAAAGATCTTAATCTTGAGCGCTAAGTCAAATATGAAACTTAGAGGTTTTTGTATGCTTAACCAAGGAGAATTGGATCGGGGCTAGTTATAAGTTTGCTCTTTAATTTGAGATATGACTTATCGACTTTATCAGCAGAGAAATAAAGCAACAAAATTGTATTTTTACCAGGTTCGCAAGAGCTGGTTATACACTACTAAGGCTAGAAGGTATAAGCTCTGTAAATAGCCTTAGAGTGGATCGAATATAGATTTTGTTGTATCGAAACTGCCATCATCGTCTTCACTATTTATCAAACCAGTAAATTTTGAAGATCTCCTTTTGTTTTTAATATATGACCAGAACGATGTAACGCCATCACTTATGGCGATTCAACCTGATGCAGGTAAGCATTGTAAGCTGCCGATACCTGACACTCGATAACTGATCTTAAGTGTCTGAGTTTTCGAAATTGAAATTATAATACACTATTTTTCTAAGGTGCAGAATGGCCAACCTTTCATTTGTTGTTCCTGATATCTGAAGCGTCAAACAACGATAGGTACTTAAGGCCCGTAGATTTGAATAAGGGAACATGTCTGTCAAACCAAGTGTACAGTTAATGATAAAAAATGGAGCATTCCTGATTTGTGTCAATGCGTTCATCAAGACAGTCGCAAAAAATGCTCATAAGCGAACTATATAGCACCTTAAAGTCAGCTTTTCGAAAATTGTACGTTTAACGGGATCTGTTAGGGCCAAAAGGTAACTGTCCGGAATCCTCATTTAGAAATGTAGGATAAATAACGAGCGCTGGATGTTGCCTATCCTCAGCGACAAAGGACAAGTCATTATGATGTACAGAAACACTCAATCTAGGAAACCCAAGTCAAGAAGTCGCCGGTTTACATTCAGTACATTTTTGTGCTGTATAAAATAAAAATATGACATGTTGGCAACACTGTAGAGAAATTGACAAGTGAGCTGAAAATTAGGTTTGTGTTCTTTTTTGGTAAGGTAACGTCGATTTATGTTAAATAAGTACATCTAGACTGTTCTGCAATTCAAAGGATTCATGGGCAGTTTTAGAAAGTTTATTAGTTGAATTTGCGATTCAATGCGATAAGTGGGCCTCCGATCCGTTTCTGACTATGGGTAAGACAAGTGACCTTTCTCCTAGAAAATCAGTGCAAATCAAGCTGATTATGCAAGAAAAAATTTACACTCATGCAGCAACTACACAGAGAATAAATATTTCACAAGCATTTGGGGCTAGTGCGAAGAAATCTCTGGATCTGAGTTTTTAGTGTGCGCACTCTCAAGTAAAACCTGAATAATTAACAAATTTACGCCAGGGATGGAGAGAAGACTTGTCCAAACTACTAGGGCAAAAAAAGAGCCGCCGATAATGACTTAAAAATAAGTATGAAGCAATATGAAGTGAACGTTACTGATTCTTCTATCCGCCGAAAACTCCCGCTGAACTGTCTGTCCGTCATCCTCGTAAGAGTTCGAAATCACATATGCTATGACTACCAGAAGGTTTTATTTTACCAAAGTAAATTAAACAAAAAATCGTAAACGTTTCGAGCAAGGTAATAAATTGTAAAATACTTAAACTTTTTTAGAGAATGAGATTTTTACCACAACTGTTATTCAAAGGGAGCAGAACCAAAGAGCAGGTGTGCTTAAGACTATTTTATTTTCCAGGTATATTTTTCTGATGGATCAATATTTACCATTTCGGAATAAAAGAATCAAATCCGTATGTGAGTGGAGCTCCAATGAAGTGTATCGCACAAACTGTTAAACGTCGCTTAAGAAACATGTTCCTTATACATTGTGGAGATAATAATGAACCAGGTTCAATACAAAAAGCTGAAGACGAGATTACTTCGTCAGCTGAAAAGAAAGCAAAACTGCCGTGGCCTGAAAAGACCACAGATGTAACCCAGTTAAAAACTCTTGATCACTACCACAAAGAGGCTTATGAAAACAAGCATAACAGCAAAAGTGGATCTGAAATCAAAAACATCCGGTATCATGATGAGGAATCAAGGATTATTGCTAAAAACTGGTGTGAGACATTTAAGGTGGGTTGAATCACTTACTAAAAATAAGAGCATGCATACTAAGTATTAGATGCCACAGCATATTGTCGTTTTCCAATAACAAGGAAATTAATACTACGCTGACATGTTTGGCAGCAATTATCCAAGTAGAATTTTGTAAGATTTCTCAAACCGTTTATAATTGATTGATCACTCTGGCTGCTAAAGTTATACCTAGTTCAACATTTACAAAACGTAAGACAAGATGTAGTGAATTTGATTTAGTTGTTTGTAGTTTACATAACTTCTTTCACAATTTGTGTGATTCAATTAACTGAGACAACGAATATTAAGTGCGCCAACAGTACACAACTTCGAAACCCATACTTTGAAAATGTATAGTTTCTACATTTTACACAGTGCACATCAGAATATTCGTATATTAAAGGCTTATTTACAGGCATGGAATCATACATGAGCTAGATCCATGTATTGTCCTGTGTTATATCAATCGAAACCAGTTGTTACGTTTAACAATCGCTTACTAATTGGCCTCTAATTGCTACGCATTTATTCTTAATTGAGTGACATACAGGCAACCATAAATCTGATGTGATGAATCTAGTTTATCCATTGCTGCTGTTCATTGGTTATATCATATGCTATTGAATTTGTTGTAAAATACAACGAAGTTGAAATTAAATTTAACGACTACTTCAAGAGGCAATATTCGTGTCCATGGAAAATCTTGTTCGCTTCTAGACTTAATTTAAAGTTAATTGACAAATTTTATTAACCATATCATTTCGAATTACTTCTGCGGCTTTATGGGCGTTGACCATTCGGTTTGTTCGTTTAATTAATAAGTCCAAATTTGCGGTAAAATGTTTGTACTAACACAAATATATTTTATTTCCTTAAGAAAACTTTCGTTACTTAATGTTCGTTACGAAGAGGTTATTGCTTTTTTCTCTTACGAATTTTGGTTAAATAAGAGTCAAATAGAAATATTAAGGTCTTGAAAAACGCGCTACACTACACTATTTGTATTTCATAAGTCGCATCCATTGCAGAATATTTCTTTAAAAATAATTAATTTTAACTTTAATATCCTTACTTCGATGTTTAAGAAAACATAACGTCTTCGAGGTGCTTTTTGCTACTTATTGTGTCAACAAAATTTAATCTGTGCTTTATTTAGTATATTCTGTTTTCCAAACATAATATTTTAGTCATCCGTTCTACTTTTAAGTCCAACGTGAACGACGCTTTTTTCCTTTAAATGCTAATAATTTATACCTTTTAGATTTAAATTTTGTCATGGATTATAAGTTATATAAGAACATCTAACGCAAGAGAGAAAGAAAAAGTTTCCAAAAGAAAATCCTGGTAAAAAAACATATCCATGTGATTTGCTAAAGGAACTACGCGTATCAAATTTAGTTGTAATCGCTGTACTATTTTTTTTAGTTTTCCTGGTGATACATAACAAAGTGATTTTATAATAAATGGACCCGCCGAGGTATTTTATGCATTCGATAGCCCTTTGAGGCAGACTTAAAATTAAATGAGGTATGGTATCCTGAGGAGTCGCCTTCTGAATTCGGTGACAAACTAGATTATTTGGTGGTAAGGGTAAATTACCCAATGGATAGCCAATTATGTCCCACACATGTTCGATTCGTAACAACTCTGGGGAGCGAGGAGGGAATGAAAGCAGGGTCACATTTTTGTTGTTGTAAGAATCGGTAGTAACCCTTGTTGTATGAAGTCATGCGTTGTCTTGTTGGAAAAAGGGTTGACTTAACCCTCGCAGGTACGGAAGTGCAGCAGTCGTATGTAATCATTTGCATTCAAATTTCTGTGAATAAAAACTAGAGGTAACCTGCTACCGTATGTCATCGCACCCTCCACCCATGTAGGGACCATATGCCATTGCACAGCAAATAATTATAATGCATTCTCCACGTGATCGTCTTACTCTTTTGCCACCATCGTGGACCCAAAGACAGTGTCAGGATCCGTTAGAGAACACAACACGATTTCATTCACCATTCCAGTTTTATCTGCCGTTACACCACTCAAACCGAGCAGCACAATTTCGAGGTGTCAGTGGAAAGATAAGAATGGTCTATACGAACGAACCCCAAAAGCACGACTTAACTTTACGGTTAAGACATTTGAATTTTTAAAACAATTTATTTACTGACTAACACAATTAAAACTTAAGATAAAAAATACATATATAGAATAATGGCAAATACAAATATCAGCAGAAGTGTGATATAATAACTTGAGCACACGACGTGCAGAGTCTGAAGCAGGAAACTGAACAGCGTCCCACACTTAACTGCGCAGTTTCCCAAGGGGCCTTGTGATCCTGCTGCCTCCGATGTCTGCATACTGGGACTGCAACTTTGTATCATAATGGGTCTTTGTTAGTGGTTTATTTACCTCCTCCCCTTTGCAGAATGAAGCTATGGTTCGTTCCGGATTTTCAAGGGAAATCCGGTATCGCTGGTTCTTGTATCTTCCTTCTTGGTTTTCTTTTACTTCTCCAACCCCATTCTCGTTGCTGTTGTTATGATGGCAACTATGACAGCCACATATAATAATATAGTCCATATACTCAGGTGATAGATAGGTATATTGATCGGCCCTAGTATATTTCTTTTGAATATTTGAAGTTGGTTTTGGTCGATATTGGGTAACTCTACATTTTCAAATTTTAATTCCGGCATTTTTTCGGGAATTTATGTATCTTCTTCGTTCAAGAATCCTAATTTAGATAGGCTGAACAGTTGTTGTGTTTCCGAGGTTGTTGGGCTGGTTTTATAAATTTTGTTTCCGGTCTTGACTTTGCAGTCTAGTTAAACGGTAATTAGTTTAGTACCCTTAATTATATTGGTCCACTCTCCTTCCTGGCATGTTACTCCGGCGTCTGCTTCTTCTGGTGCTGTAATAATATACTGACTGGTTCCATATCTCGAGACGGTGGTTTTATTAATTTTGAAGACTTCTTGTTTACAGTTGCTTATAGGTTTTTGGAATTTAATTATCTTGATTCCACATGAATTTTGATTGTTAAGGGCGGTTGGATTATCATCTTTGCAGAAATACAATTGGTTCTTTAAATTTTGACATTCTTCATTGCGTTAGGCATATTGTTTTCCACTTAGGATCAGGTATTTGGTTCTAGGAATTTTCATGGTGAATGTGTATGTATTTTTAGGAATTAGTAAAGTGTATAGTTGATAATAAGTGTAATCTAATTCATCTACTAGCGGTATCTTTACTTGAAATATAATTTTGAAATCAATTTAAACGGTTTTAATTTTAAAGATTTTTTCATATAGATTTAGATCAGTGGTTGTTATCAATTTTGAATTAGTTACGTAATTTTGTATCGTGTTCAGTTCATTTAGCATAAATTTGGGTTTCAATATAGATGTGTGAAATATTTTTAATTTTGAAAAGGTGATCGGATTTTCGGTTGTTGCAACTAGTTCCTGAACATTATTTAGCAAATATTCTATCTGCGTTAATATCTCTAATTGTTATTAATCTAAAACTTGCCAGCTTTTGTTAGAAAAACACCAAACTATCTACCCTAATGGCAATTTTTCTAAAGATATATACAGGATCTTCATAAATTGACCTTGAATTTGGTATTAGAAAATCTCTGCAGAACTTGCCGCACTTTCACGATAGATGTCCAAACGTACTGAAGCAAAGTTCCTATGTTTGAATCTCAATACCACTAAAATGGTGCCACGTCGAGTGACCGAAGATGATACGATGCCAGTGAAGTCAATGTTCTAGCTTATGTTTAGACTCATCCGAAATCATCAATACGAGCAGCCTACGCTAACTTACGTATAAGCTATTCGTCAATACAGAGGATCCTTGGTATGCATAAATATCATCCATACTCGTATATACCTGTACAAGAACTTCATGCAGACGATAATGAGAAGCGTATGGAGTTTTGCGTGTTCATAGTCACTCAACCCCAAGAAGACCGGACTTTCCTCTCCAAAATCATACGGACATATGAGTCAAGATTCACACGTCATGCAGTTTATAACTGAAGGAGTATGCACCGCTGCGTAGATAAAAATCCTCATATCACACAAAATTCACATTTTGAAGTGAATTTTTGATCCAATGTCTTCATAATGGTAATGTCCGATAAAGTCGCATTGTTTAACAAATTGTTTCAGTTATTAAGACAGTGGCCACATGCTTGCAAGAAACGTTAATGCTTTTTTACCTGAAGGTCGCGCTATAAAATCAGTTTATTGTTTTAGTACATATAGTAATAATAAACATTTTCGCTACTAAAACCAATACAACCGCTTTGTTATGATCACCGCTTAATTAAACACAGCAAGTATGTATGTAGGTTTATCTTGAATGTAAATATAAACACATGATAACTTTAATCTCTAAAACGTGCCATATGTTTAGGAAGTTCATTAAATGGAACTGAAATAAATATAATGGCAATTTTTTTGCTTTTCATTACCTATTAGATTAGTTCTATAAGCTATGTGGTTCTATTTTTCCCAGTATATACAGGATGATTCATTAACGATGGTAAATCCGAAAGTTAATAGTTTCGGAAATACAGGGTGTTGAAAATTAAAATTTTGATTGTTTTTTTTTGTCATTATTTTTATAATATCTAGGTTAGAAACTTAGAAATCTGAAGTTATGTTTTTTAGCCGACGCATGCGTGTTGCAAATATCGCGTTGCTCACAGAGGGCGCTTATGACCAATTGTGACCAATTTCACCTATATTTACAGTTAATAATTCTTCACCCTGTATGTCTAGTATGAAATTTGATTCAAAACCTGAAAAAGCAATCATTTTTCATTTCATTATGTATTTCTGTTTCATTTCGTTATCTCGATCCGTTTTCGAGAAACATCGATTTAACGAACATTATGAAAATATTGTGCATCTATAAACATAAGCTCCTGTTGTCTCTCCTTATGTTCTCAACCACCTCACCGTGGCCTAGTCTTGTCTGTTCTGAGAGGGTGAAGAAGTTCTGGCGGGTCCCTGAACTGCACTCTTGTATCCCTGTCTTTCCTTTTTATTATAGTTCAGTTACCAAAAAAAAGTATATATATATATATATATATATATATATATATATATATATATATATATATATATATATGTGTATATATTATAAAAAAAGAAAAAAAAAAGAAAAGAAAACAAAAAAAAATTATCATTAAAATAATAATAATAATATAAATGATACCAATTTAATTATAGAAACTATATAACTATATCTGTGGGTGTAGACTACGCGATGTGTATGGTTTAATCCTCAATTTTCTTGCTCGTATTGTTAGTAATAAACCTTTTCTTGCCTCTCGTCTGTCTAATACAACAGTTTGTGGCTAAGGGACCTGGTTTCCGAGGCCATCAGGATACAACACACACACACACACACACACATACACACACACACACGAACATTATGTTTGATAATACAAGAAATTAAAACCAAAACAAACAAAGTGTATTATTTTTATTTTCTAGAACACATACAATAAAACAAATGAAGTACTTAATAATAATTTGAAGTAATTATTAAAAGTGTCTTTCATTGACACTGATACACTTTACATAGCGTTTGTGAAATCGCAGGTATTTCACAAAACCTTATATACAGTTTCAAGCAACATAATATTGGGATTGCCTCTGATTTCATCGGCAGTTATTTGTATTCTTCGCCACAACTCTTCACGCGAATCAATATGTGCTTTGCAAAGTATATATAACATTCGACACCAAAAGAAAAAATCGAGAGGATTCCAGTCCGGACATCTGCATCACCAAGTAAAAGTGCTTCCACGGACAATCCAACGATTTGCAAAAATTAGATGGACCGACCGAGACAAATGCGGTGGCGCTCTGTCGTGCATCAACCACATGTCTCTTCTTAAATAAAGTGGAACTTCTTTAAACAATTTTGCCAAATTTTGTTGAAGGAAATTTAAATACTATTGACCATTTGAATTGGGAGTAAGTTCAACAGGTCCAACAAAAACTTTTTCAATTACACCTGAACAAACATTCAGTTAAAAGTCGTGTTGGAAATGTCTAACTTTTACACCATGGGGATTCTCAGAGTCCCACAAATGATTATTTCGCCAATTAAAGACACCACGGCGAGGTAACTTCGCCTCATCGGTGACTAAGATTTTCTCCAAAAAAGTAGGAGCCTTGGTTTCCTGTTCCTCTAGATAATGGGTAAAACGTAGACTTGCAGGAGGATCTTAGGGCAACAAATATTGTACGGAGTAAAATGAAATAGATACAGTTTCTCTTTGTTCAGAATTCTCCCACTCGTAGGCTGAATTATGCCTGTAGCAGTATTCAATAGACGATTACATACCTGGATTTTCGGTCACTCTAACCAAACCTTCCTCTTCCTGCTTACTCGATATAGTTTTCGGAGCGCTGTTATTACACTTCGGAAGAAAATATCCTGTTTTCCCAAGGCGACTGTATAAATTTATAAACAGTTCGTGATTTCGTTTTCTTCGACTGAGACATAACTCAGAATATCTTTGAGCTTGCGCAAAAACACAGATCATATCTCGCGTTTTATTATTCGAAAACCCGTTGTGACGCGGCATTTTCACAATTTTATCACAAATAATTTTTACAAGCAAAACCACACAAAACAATTGTTCAGTTGACAGCACTCGTCATTATTTACATTATTATGAGACATATAGCCTGCAGCTTGATTTATTTCCCTTTTATTTTCTCGTATTATCAAAAGATAATGTTCGCTAAATCGATTTTTTCTCGAAAACGAATCGAGATACCAAGATGAAACGAAAATACATAACTACTTCAAAATTTATTTATCTTTCAGTTTTTTCAATAAAAGTTCAGGTCAGACATACAATGTGGCGGTGAAATTGGTCGTAAGTGGCGCTCTCTATGAGCAACGGGATATTTGCAAGACGTATCTTATTCATCACCTAAAAAAACATGGCTTTACAAATTTTGCTAAGTTCCTAACCAAGATTTTTTTAGAATAATGACAAAAATAAATTTTAATTTTATCTTTCAACACCCTGTATCTCCAAAACTGTCAACTTTCGGATAAGGCATGTTTGCACCAGTGGTTACAATTTGACGTGTAGTATCTCCAGTTTTCGGATTTTCCATTGTTACAATCACAATCATATATATATATATATATATATATATATATATATATATATATATATATATATATATATATATATATATATATATATATATATATATATATATATATATATATATATATATATATATATATATGTAAACAGGGTGGCACACTGAAAACGAGCTGGCACTCATAACTGCTAGGAAAATATTTTGTCGTAAAAAATCTGAAACACTTCAAGTTTGCTTGTGAAAGGGACAACTTTTGGTGCAAAAAATATATCCCAAACTTTATCCTTCTAAGCGTTGGTGTCATCCGTCAAATTTTTACAATGGGAATAAGGATCATGTGATAGCTCGTTGAAAAGAGCGTTTGATTCCCTATAAACTCCTTCTTATTTTTGAAATTGAGCCTATTAGTTTAGAAGATATGGATTTTTTAAACATCAGTAATGCATTTCCCGAGAAATTCTTAATGCTTGAGTTGAGCCTCACCAGCGTCCATTGCAAGTTAAAAATAAGGTTAAAGGTTTGCGTAGGCAGTAAAAAGTCATTTAGATTAAGGTGCCCCAAAAAACCTCAGCAAAATATGTCGTGTGATAACGCAAGAATGCAAATGAAAAATTTTGGGGGATGACGCCCCGGCTTAGGAGGGTAAAGTTTTATATATATATATATATATATATATATATATATATATATATATATATATATATATATATATATATATATATATATATACATATATATATATATGACACGATACGATCACTGGCCATATATTTCAGATAATTATTTAATTGCCACAAATTATTAAAGTATATAATATATATAATATATAAATAAATCTTATATTTTAATTTGTGGCACATAAATATCATATCAATAAGGCTTGATATTACCTTTTATTATTTTATTTGCAATTAAATAATTACCTGAAATATATGGCCAGTGATCCTATTGTGGTAGGATCCCAAGAAACGTTAATCAAAGTATTTAGAGACCTTATCTCTCGCAGCACATAAAAAACATGAATGAGTTTACGTAGCCTAGTATTCAGATGTTCAATGTGCGTTTGCCATTTTAAATTCTTATCTACCATAATACCGAGGTAATTTAGACTATCTACACTCTTGATGGGTTTAGTATGTCCAGTGATAACTATATTTGGCATCGTTTCAAGTCCAGCAGATGTTGGCAAGAACGGAATATACTTTGTTTTCTTGGCGTTAAGATACAAACTATCATGGTTCAGCTTAAGATTGACCTCACCAATCAATGACGCCGAACTTCGGATTGCCTCGGGCCTGTTAGTCTCATCACAGAGTAGAACCTTATCGCCTGCGTATGAAATTAAGTATACATTATCGTCGTCAAAAGTTGTCAGAGCATCATTGGTGTATATCAAGAACAAAACTGGACCCAAAATTGTTCCTTGTGCGACTCTTCCTTTTATTGTCAATGGTTCGCTTGTGCTGTTATCTAATTTCACTACTTTCTGCCTGTTTTTCAAATAGTTTCCAAACAAACTCAACGCAACTCCTCTAAAACCAATGTTTTCTAACTTACTCAAAAGGGTTTCATGTGAGACCGCATCAAAAGCTTTCTGAAGATTAAAAAAGACTCAATGACTTTCCTATTATTTTAAAAATTGCCCACAATATATATATATATATATATATATATATATATATATATATATATATATATATATATATATATATATATATATATATTGAAAAGGACTACAAAAAAATATTTTTGTAGTATTTATAGTAGTTATTGTTATTGTAGTTATTTTCAAATATACAGGTTGATCCAAAAAAGTGTGACACCTCAATTTAACGTTTTTTTTATTCTATGGGAAACATAAAGTTCACTTACTCCAAGGATACCTATACATAGCTATTACGGTTTCCCATATGTCCTGATTTTTCGATGAATGTGAGATTTTCGAAAAAAAATCTTATTTCCATTATCAGATGATATCGTAAAAAAGCTCACTAGTTTTTAATGGTGGATTTGGTATGTTATCAACTACTGTAGTCATTATTTCGCAATACTCTACAGGGCGTTTAAAAATTCAAGTTATTTTATCGGCACATTCAAAGCAGATTATTGCATTTATTTCAAGTGGAACACCCTTTATTTTTATGTTGCATTTCATAGAGAAAATAATTTCCTTTCATATACTAGGCTTTCCTATACCCAAGTGCAGCTAGTTTGGCGCTATTGACAGTTTTATTATTGCTTACACATGCCAAGTTGATAATTGTGTTCATTTCAAATGGAACAGCCTCTATTTTATAGGCTAATCAAAAGCGATATTCGATTCCCTAAAAACTACATAAGGCTTTCTTAAGGCTAACTGTAACCGTTTTTGTATAGACAAGACTTTTTTCTTGATAACAAATTATCTGCATCTGACATTGAGATGAATGAAACGTACATGGTTACTTAACTGTACATATGCCTATGACATTTGTCAATTCTTCTTTGTGATTACTTACTACACAACTTCTAATTCTTTAATTATATCGCTACTCTCTTTTGTAATTTTATCATTTCCAAAATTATTGTTTGAAATGCAAACGTATGCTATACAGGAACGAATGGATATGTATCTAACTATTGGTGAATGTCATGAAAATTGTTTACTGGCGTCACGAGTTTACGCACAAAACTAGCCAGCACGAAATCATCCACCCAGAAGAAGTTTTAAAAGATCGTTAGGAGTTTTTCGAAGAACTGGAAGCGTATCATATGAAAAGACGAATAAACAGAGTCCAATTACCGGAAATGATGAAAATGTATTTGCGGTCATTGGACCTCTTATAGAAAATCATCACATAAGCCAGCGCAGTCAGTCAGGAAACGGCGTTGAGCAGGCAGAGCATTGGTAGAATAATTAGAAACCACAAATTTCATCCCTACCATATTTAATTATATCAATAACTTTCAAATGCTGACTTCAATCGACGACTTGATTTCTATATGTGGGTATTGAAGATGTTGGGTGAGGATGAACACTTTTTCGATTGTGTATGTGCTGTTTACAGACGAATCGATTTCCATAGTAGCGGCTTGGAAAACAGACATAATTTTCATTACTACGCTGATGAAAATCCACATTTTTGCCGCAGTATTAACCATCAGAATCGTTGGTATATTAATGTGTGGGGTGGAATATTAGCATCAAGAGTAATAGGTCCTTATTTTTTCAATGGACACCTAAATGGAGATATGTTTCATAGGTTTCTTCGTCAAAGTTTGCCTAAGCTTTTGGAAGACGTCTATTATAAGGCGGATGTGGCTACAACTGGATGGTGCTGTGGCACATTTTCAAATCAGAGTGCGACAAGAACTTAGTAGACATTTTTCCAACAAAAAAAAAAATGGTTAGGGCGAGGAGGTCTACAAAACTGGCCGGCCAGATCGCCAGACATAACAGGTCTTGCTTTTTTCTTGTGGGGACATGTTAAGAATATCGTATATGAAATGTCTCCGACCACACAAGATGACATGAAACAACCCATACGAAATTCTTATAATACAATATCGCCGCAAATGTTGCTCAATGTCAAGCGGTCCTTTGAATAACAGCTACAATTATGCATCGAGCAGGATTGACGTCAGTTTGAACATTTACAGAACTATGCTTATTATAATTACTCTTAAGTTATGTGTTTTTATTTTATTCATTTGTTTACCTTGGATCAGTTTCCAGATTGAATTTCAAACAAAGCAAGTTAAATTTGTTGTTAAAAATAAAAAATTATTATTTATGCAAAAACAATAAAAGTGTAAATAGCGCCAGAACCCCTACACTTGGGTATAGGAAAACCTAGTATGATATGAAAGGGAATTATTTTCTCCATGGAATGCAACAAAAAAATATAGGGTGTTCCGTTTGAAATACATGTTTTGAATTTGCCGATAAGAAAACTTGAATTTTTGAACGCCCTGTAGGGTATTGCGAAATATCGACTACAGCAGTTGAAGAAGTACCAAATCCACCATCAAAACTTAGTGTTTTTTTTACGATATTATCTAACAATGGAAATAAGATTTTTTTCGAAAACTTCACATTCGTCGAAAAATCAAGATATCTGAGAAACCGTAATAGCTAGGTATAGGGATGCTTGGAGTAAGTGAACTTTATTTTTGCTATAGAATTGAAAAACGTTGTCAAATACTGGGTGTTCTATAAGAAAAAACAAAACTTTGACGTGTCACACTTTTTTGGATCTGTATATTTGAAAATAATTTTAGGTTATAGTCCTTTTCAACCTACACCATCTCCGTTTGAGATAAATTCTAAATAACAAAAAATGTAGACGTGAGAGCCGTGGCGTATGTGGTGGACCAGCCCTTATATATATATATATATATATATATATATATATATATATATATATATATATATATATATATATATATATATATATATATATATATATATATATATATATATATATATATATATATAAACATAAAAAGTTGAAACTGACCCCGGATATGGGATCTACGGTTCCTTGTTCGCGCTCATATGAAATAAATTTCTTTTTGCAAAGTCTCACCGTCGATACCTCTCTATTAGCCAATTTTTTTAATAAAAATTTGCTAATAATCTATAGTAGATTAACTGAAATTATTTCAAGCTACAAACTTGCACTGTATATATATATATATATATATATATATATATATATATATATATATATATATATATATATATATATATATATATATATATATATATATATATATATATATATATATATATATATATATATATATATATATATATATATATATATATATATATATATATATATATATATTTGCAGATAAGTTGCAAATATAAGTTTAAATTTTACAACTTTGCTGTGCGCTTTTGAAATTTAAGCTTGCTGTAAATTATCATTTGTAAGTATGCAGCATGTTTGTAACAGCTCACTACAGTAAACTTGCAGTAAGGTTACAAAAGAAACGCTTGCATTTGCAATGCAACTGAGGGTGGGGGGTGGTGAGGTTAACTATTTGCAGCGAACTTGCAGGAGGCTTTCTGTAACTAATCTATCAAACTGCCACATTCTTTGGAAAAGATGCTGCAAAGTTGTGACAATCTTACCTTGTTCAGTGGAATATAGACTATTAAACCATAAACTCTATAACTAAAACTATTGCCAAACCATCAGAGAAAGGGTGTATTTCAAATGAATTTTCTGGAAAAATTTTAGTAAAATAATGGAGAATGACGGTTAAAGCTGAAACTAAAAAGTTTTTGAAACACATTTACTGCGACATTTTCTCTACATAAGTCGTATTCGCTTCAAGTTCTTTTCCTTAAAGTTGCCAATTTCGACGTTTCAAATCTTAACTCTGACGTTTTAAGAGAAAAAACTATAAAACTTTCAAAGGAATTTTTCTGGCATTTCTTGACTTTTTAGGCCAAAAAAACTTAATTTTTGCCTGAAGTATACAATAGATTTTATATTCACACCAAATATTTTGTTTTTGTGCACTTATCTGGTCATCAGTGGCACCTAAAAGTTTTTTCTTTGAATGACTATAACTTCTTTGGCACATAGTTTACTGTTTATGATATGACCAAATTTGGTTTCCATAACTTTGTTATGGCATATGTCTAGTTGTACCGCGCGATTTTAAGTTGGAGGAGTACAGTCCTGCATGTCTGACATACTACAGTGTATTGCTCGCATGTCTCACCTTTCGAAAAAGGGTACCTGCAGAAATCAAGACATGAACACATTATATTCGTTCATGAACTTCAAACAGCATGACATCTTAATTATTTATTCGTTCCTAAGTGTTTGCCCAAGTGCAACACAAATAATTCGTACACGACCTGCGTTTATTCGTAACGTGAGTGCCATAGTTTAGGCATGTGCAAGGTACAAGCCTATTCATTCGTTAGCTCCGAGAACTCCATATATTTGTTATTCGTTATTGCCCGAGTGCAACACTAATAATTCGTATTCAACCACGCTTTTTAGTATTACACGTGCCGCCTATATTAATGTACATAAATAGTGTGTGTGTGTTTTGTTTCTTTAACGTCGGCCTATTTCCGCGACTATGGCCAATCACCGACGCCAGGGAGCAGTTTCACCTCACTATCCCGGAAATTTTGCCTAACCCATGCCTTTCTGTAAGGAAGGTAGGGATTTTTAACGTGCCCAACATCGCATGGACACGGGACCGACGGCTTTACGCTCCCTCTGGAGGGCGGAACGTGCAGACATTCAACTTGCTCAAATACAATGCCAGAACCTCGGTTGATGTTAATGTTACAGTTTGTACTAAAAAATTGAAAGGAGTACCCTGGGATCGAACCCAGTACCCTTCGGTTCAGAGGCACACGTTCTTATCCCTGAACCACTGAGGTTCTAATACATAAATAGTATATAGTTTATATTACTTTAAATATATAACTAAGTTGAGTGTTTCCAAGTGGTTTCATTTTTATAACACGATACAGTTTCCCGAAAAAAAAACTTGTCAGATTTTCCTGGCCAACGAACCTATCCAAGCAATTTACAACACACACAAAAAAACTACACCTGTGAAGATATAATTATTCAGGCTTTTTGACAGAAATTTAAAATAAGTTTTCATGTAAATTTACAAACTATTTGTTTCACAAAAATTCGCCATTTGTTTACAAAGATGGGTCCGTAATCCCACATTAAATTTTATATAAGTAATTTTAAGAAAATTTATAAAAAAGTTTTGTTGCGAAAATATGAAAAACCGTTTTTTTGACCGAAAATTCGTCAATTTGTTTTCATGAATTCGCAAACATCTTTTGTGCAATAACTTATTAGGCATTAATTAAATATAAATTACTTATTTGGTAGTAATTTCACAAAAATTTTAGAAAAAAATCTTGTTGTGAAGTAACTGGAAAACATTTCTGAAAAAACTGTCTAAATATTTTTTTTAGGAAAATCTTCTGGAAAAAAGATACATAAGATTCAAATTATATACCAAATTGTAATTAAAGTTGAAAATAAAGTAAATTAAAAAAGTTGTTTGCTAACTTTTAAGTGAAATTTGAACCAGTTGAAGTAAAGGAAATTATAAGCGGAAAGATGCTCGTATTTTATGTCACAAGCTTCCGGAATAAAAACCTTATTTCATTATGTCACTTTAAAGGTTTATTTGATATTTGTCAAAACAATTTATCAAGTACCTAAGTACTTATATTTTATGAAAATGTAAACCTAGATAATCTTATTAAATTAATCATTTGTTACCTGCTCTGTACTAAAGTTAATTTAAATATTTTTATATTTTTCTTGGAACATTCGCCCAATAATTGCATAATATGATCGGTTATCATAATTAAATGGAAAACTAAAATTAAATGATGATATGCGATTATAAATGTTAATATTTCCAAAACTACAGTCTCTCTTTATATAATAAAAAAGTTGAGGCAGAGGGTATATCTTTCACTTCTAAAACATAAAATTCATGTTGTTCCATTTGAAAAAAATTAGTTACGGCAGTTTGAATTTTTTCAAATTACGCACGATTTGAGAGCGCATATGGCTTCTCGATTTGTCCGGCGAATAATATCAACAGAAACCTCCCTAAATGCGTCATTTTCATCGGACTCAGACATCTACTGGTAAACACACGGTATCACAAATTTTGATATGTGCCAAAAATGTGAAAAGTTGCATAACAATTGAAATAACTCGCAAACGATGAACGATATCAAATTGCTTGCCCTACAAGTATGTATTATATTTCGATAGAATTTCAATAATAAAAAAAGTATATTTGTCTCACCAACGACTTATGGGCCACGGTGTGTTGGTCAAAATAATTTTACAAGATGCAGCTCAAAACACTCTATATAATTAGCGTTTCTGGTTAGTGAATGTTTGTAGAGAAAGTCGTTATCTTCCTAATAGCGAAATTTTCTTTATTAAAATTCGCTAAAAATTACAAGGACAAGGTACACCGATAGAAACGAAGCTAGCTGAAATAATTTAAAAGGAGGAAGGCAACATTTATTGGACATCTTCTGGGACTCTGGGACATAAAAACTTTCAGGAAACAATATATTTGAAAAACAAATACCTACTTGGAAAAGGTTGAATAGGTAGACCAATAGAGAACTTTCTGGAGAGCTTGGTAGAACTAATAAAGTGGTGAAGCTAAAATCAAATGGAAATAGCTGCTGAGGACAGAGACTAATAGTTACGACGACAGGGCGACATCGCCTTGTGATTGACATGAAGATTTATATTTTAACATACTTACAAAATTTCCTGGCTTTCTTTTAACACATTGCGTTAACAAATCTAGCTTATTTTGTTTACCTTTCACATTACACATATGTACTATTATTAAGTTAATACACCTAGGTACATATTACTCTCAGGCTTCTGATATTATGCAACACAAAATACAAGAGTCCACCTTTAACCTTCTACCAGTAGATGGCAGGACCTATTCAACTTTAGGAATCCGTCGATATTTACCTAACACAGCAGCTTTAATATCCAGACTCCAGACGTAGATAAGTAAAAGGCACACACAGACAAAGGACACCATAAAATGCTGTAGACAAAGCAAGCTAAATCGACTTACTGTCAACAGGTTTTAATCTTTTGTTGGGACTGAGATTGCTGTTTAAATGACACAGACTCAGACTGCCGTTTGGAACTAACAAGTTGCTTTTCCCGCAGCAATTTCCTTAAAAGCAAGGCTGCGACACGGAGTGTGAATTAGTCGGGCTTTTTGAATTATTTATAAGTATATATTCCCCTGTAAGCAGTTTTGAAGAGATTTAAACATCTACCAAGAATTTACATTCAAAAAACATAAAACAGTTTATGTTTTTTTGTCTTCTCAGTCGGTTTATAGGCATATGCAAAATAAATTAAAAAATCACTGATAAATTAGATATATTAAAAATTTATTATCAATTATTTAAAAAGAAAACAAATTTTGAAACAAAACACTTGAGCATGTACTTGTTAAAAAAGTTCTAACACATTAACTGGCTAGGTAGCGAATTTTCATAAAATGTTCTTTCTATTTCCAATTAGTCAATTTTTCGCTGCCACAAACATACAGTATATGCCATAGTCTTTATTGTATAAATATCCATGCCAAATTTCATCAAAGTAAGTTAATAATTTGTGGAAATACAAATTGCCAAAAAAAGTCAAATGGTAGTAGATAGTGCGCCACCTGGGCCCATCCCCTCCACTTTTTACTGCGCATGCGCGAGTCATCATGCGCATGCGCTGACCTGCGCAGACCTGTGACAGTTGACAGCTGACCTGTCAGATTTGACAGGTGTCAAATGTCACTGACCTGACAGCTGTCAACGTCAGCTGTCACCTGACCTGACATGTGTCAACGTCAAATGTCACCTGACCTGTCAGATGACGTCACAAGCATTCCAAGATGGCTGACCTGTAATAGACAGTTGCAACCCGGGTTCTCTCTATGGAACTAACCTGAGATGACGTCACAAGCATTCCAAGATGGCTGACCTGTTATAGACAGTTGCAACTCCGGGGTTCTCTCTATGGAACTAACCTGAGATGACGTCACAAGCGTTCCAAGATGTCTGACCTGTGTGTCCATAGATATCTACAAGTCAGGTTAGCTCTCCATGTGTGTTTGTCTGATTGTTTATTAAGGTTATGTCATGTGTGTTGATTACCATGCATCTGTTTGTTTATTAAGGTTATGTATTTTGTTTATGAAGGTTAGGTGTTCGTATACAGACTGATTACCAAGCCATTTTGATTGTTTATTAAGGTTATGTTTGTATTTGTTGATTAAGGTTATGTTCGTACACACACACACACACACACACACACACACACACACACACACACAGCTGTCTGTATTTGTTTATTAAGGTTATGTTCACACACGTGTTGATTACCAGTCATATGATTGTTTGTTAAGGTTATGTATTTGTTATTTGAATGCAAACAGAGATAATACAAGATTGTACTTACATACAACAAGAGACGTCAGCCTTCTTTCACAGCTTAATACACACACTACTGAACAGGTGTCTTCTGTGTTGAGGATACAGACAGACAGACAACTGATTGCCATTGTTGAAGCTTATACATGCTGTTTAACAAACACGTCATGACAGTTCAAAGTCTTTGCTTAAACTGACAGATGCATGTGTATTTGAAAGAAAAGCATTCGCCTGAACTTAGATTTGAACCCACGAACCTCGAATCAGCCGTTGTTTGCTTTACATATATACACTGTCCCTAAACCAATAGCTCCACAGACACACACGTTAAAAGTTTGTTCGCTGTTGTATATATAAAACAAAAGCCAGTTGTTGTTTACATATGAGGTTAGGTGTTTGTATACATGTTGATTACCAATCATCTGATTGTTTAGTAAGGTTATGTTTGTATTTGTTATTTGAATGCAAACAGACATAATAATAAGAGTGTACTTACATACAGCAAGAGACGTCATCCTTGTTTCACGACTTAACACATACTGAACAAGTGTCTCTGTCTCTTGTATTGAGGAAACAAACTGATGTAAGAGAGAGAGAGGTCTTACAAAGGATAAACAACGTTTTACAGTTGTTAACCTTGATCGTGTTTGAGCTTGTCTGTGTATCTGTTTAATATACACAAGAGAGAGGCCCTCTTAAAGGTAAACAACCTGTCAGTTGATGACCTTGTGTTATATCTGTTCAATAACCCCACATTATTCGTGTTTGAGCTTGTCTAGAATACAGTCGTTAGAAGTATGACATCATCCATGTATTTTAGCAGATGTACCACAAGATAAGTTTGTTCAGGATATTATTGCTTTAAGACATACTTTTTAATTGTATTACAAAATAAAAACACATTAATTTTAACAAAGACTTTTATTTGATTCTAAGTACAAGTATGTAAACTCTTTGTTGGAATACATTTATAGAATTATTAACATTAGATGGTTCAGTGTTGCGTTGGTGCTGTTGTTGTTGTTGTCGTCGGTGTCTCTTCATGGCTGTGGGCTTACTAGGTGATAACACTAGCTTCTTTTAGTTCTTCCAAGATTGACTGAATTTCGTTGTTATGAGCAGTATTACCTGCAACTTGGGAAGCCACTAAAAGTCTAAGTCTGTCAACCAACTCGTTTATGTCATTCCAATACACATAGGCTATTTGTTTGTTATTTTGTATCATATAGTTGTTGGTGCTGATGTTGTTGTTAGGGCTCATGCCGTTGCTATCGCTGCTCTTATCACTCTGAGTTTTAAGTTCAGTCTTTTGTTTTTTGTTAAGATGTCTGTCGGTGCTGTCGTCATCGTCTTCCTCGTAGGTGTAACCAAAACCTTGAGGTGTTGAGGATCTACGACCTCGTGGATTTATCACTGGTTTTATTAGAGTCAGATACTTTTCAGAGGAACAACCCTTGGTTCGTGCGTTAGGATCATAGTTCATTTTATGAACACTAGTTGCTTCTAGAATATCTCTATAGTGTTGAAGATCATCATAGGTATACCCTCTAGGTGTTTTCATAAATATCAATTCTAGCAAACCTTGTGTTTGCGGGTATCTCCTTTGGCCCAGTTGAATCTCAGCATCAGTAAAGTCCAAGTGTTTGTTGCCAAGACTCCAGCTACCAGTATCTTTAGCGTAGCGAGCACCATACGTTTGATCAATAGTAGCAAGCCTCGGTGGTTCAGTAAAATACTTGTCTACATAATATCGAACTCGTTCAGGATATTGCTCCAAAAATTCTTGATATGCAGGGTTGGTTGTGACAGTTTGTAGGTCTGCCTCAAGCTCTTCAAATGTTGGGATGTCCTCATCGGAACTTGTCGCCTCAGCCTCTTCCCTTGGTTCAGCTTCAAAAACTTCATGGTCTTTAAGGAACTGTACTTGGGGTTTCGTTTCTGGTATATCGACTTCGTCTTTGATTTGTTCAACCTTTGGTGGTTGCGATGGCTGTTGCTGCTGCAGTGCTGCTGTGTTTTTAGATATTTCACTTAGGGGCTCAACAAGTGGTTTATATAAACGTTGCAGAGCATCATCATTCTCAGCTCTGTTAAGTTTAAGCATTAAATGTTTTTTTCGAATATTGTCAGCAAGTTGTAAAATCCTTCTCTTAACTTTTCGCTCTTCCTTACCCAACACTTCCATTGTGCTACAACTGTTTTTGGTGTTACCAGTCGGTCTAATCATTTGTTTGAGCGATACAGGTTGTGTGGTGGTTTAACATATACTGACTCTGTCACGGTACATGCCTTCTTATTTATCACGATGTCTGGCTGTGTTAGACAGCTGTGTTAGACAGCTGTGTTAGACAGCTGTCTTAGACAGCTGTGTTAGACAGCTGTCTTAGACAGCTGTCTTAGACAGCTGTGTTAGACAGCTGTGTTAGACAGCTGTCTTAGACAGCTGTGTTAGACAGCTGTGTTAGACAGCTGTCTTAGACAGCTGTCTTAGACAGCTGTCTTAGACAGCTGTGTTAGACAGCTGTGTTAGACAGCTGTGTTAGACAGCTGTCTTAGACAGCTGTGTTAGACAGCTGTGTTAGACAGCTGTGTTAGACACCTGTGTTAGACACCTGTATGACATCTGTGTTAGACACCTGTGTTAGACAGCTGTCTGTCCTGTCTATCATTGTTAGAATAATATATATCTATCGAATCCTTTTCTATATCGACCTTTGTGTACATCGTTTTCCTTCACAATCACCAACACACCATACTTATTATCTTTCCAGCATTGGTGGCAGATAGTTTTAAATTGTTTAAAGTCCATATCGGTGGTTACATGATCGTCGTACACATGTTTTAAATTGGTTTCATCTTGCTTGAATAACACAATAACATTGGTGTTGTCACGTACCAGATGCTTGGGTATTCGTGTATATGTTTGACAGAGATAGAATGAATCAATATTCTTATGTCTGCCCATACTGAAGTATGCTCTTATTTTATCTTGTTTGTCACAAGCTACATCATCAAATATAAACACAGAGTTGTCCTTGGCATCTGCCGGATCTAATATTTCATCGTTTTCTCTATAAGGATAGTAACCAACACCTTTTGTTGCATTCATCACCTCCTTTAACATCTTGTATTTCGGTTGATACAGAGACTTTGAATACACATACACGTTATCAAATTTTAAACCGTTTGCTTCAAACAACAAACTCAGCATGACATTAGTTTTACCACAACCACTCGGACCACATATGATACAGCGAACGGTGTTTGGAAAGAGAGGACCATGCCTCAGTTGTTGTTGAGCTGTGTCCGTAACAACATCGTCTATATTTGTAATGGGTAAGGCAGAAGCGTGTTTGCTGGTACGCATCTTAACTTAAACTAAACTATATTTTATTGGGTGTGTATATATAAATGAATGCAAGTGAGACACCCAGTCAGTATGCATGTTGGTGTCACAGAGTGAGGGTTGTTCTTAACAAAGACAGATACAGGTTTTGCTGAAACGTTGCGGGGCGTTACAAACACCATGAAAGTTAACAGAAAACTTGATGAGGGGTTTTATGTAATCAACTCGAAGCCAAAGAAGAAGGTCCCCTTTAAAAACATACTAAGTCTGATTGAGGAAGTTATAAAAGATAGAAACCTTATTCCAACAGCGAACGCCGTGTTTGATATAGCTCATACAATTGTTAGAAACATTGGTGGACGTAAGAATGTGCAGAAACCTCGAGTTATTCCAATACCTAAAAGTGGAGGCTTCCTTCCGTTGTTGCCTCTTATATTTGGTGGGCTGTCAGCACTAGGAGCTCTGGGTGGCGGTGCTGCAGGTATTGCCAAAGCCGTGAACGATGCCAAGTCTGCGAAACAGAAACTAGAGGAGGAAGAACGACACAACAAAACAATGGAAGCCATCGCGATGGGTAGGAGAGGGAGTGGCTTGAAATTTAAGCCAAAATGCAAGAGACTGGGCAAAGGCATGTATCTCAAGAAACAGCGCTACGGTTATGGGTTGTATCTGCAAAAACCAATGCAATAAAAGACTGAAACAGTAGCCTGTGTGTATCAGTCATGGCGCACACCTTTGTGTTGAAAGACCGCAGCTCCCATCTGTCGTCAGACTACCATCCACCAATTGTTTTGGATGGTAATTATGCTGTTGCCTTGATAGGCTTTCACACCTACAACAACATACCCAACATCTATGAAGGTAAAAACAAATTTCATGTAAAAGAAGGAACCGGTTGGCGAACCATCACGATACCCACCGGTGCTTATGAAATAACACACTTGGAAGAGTTACTTCAAAATGAACTTGTTGGTGCTACAGCAACACACGAACAAAAGCAACAGGCTCTGATTCTGAGACCTAATCCGAACACCATCAAATGCAGACTAAAGTGTTATACAAATGTCAGTTTTGAATTTGATGGTTCGATTGGGCGAATGTTGGGCTTTTCAAAACAAGTTCTTCAGCCGGACACCTTTTATGAATCTGATTTACCTGTTGATATAGTGGATGTTAGACAGATTCGCATCGAAACCAATATCGTGTCTGGTTCCTATTATAACGGACAACCCTCACATACGCTGTATGAGTTTGCTCCGATGGTTGATCCTGGCTACGCAATCGACATAGAACCTAAAAATTTAATTTACTTGCCGGTGAACAAGCAAGAGATTTCCAATATAAGCATCGACATCGTCGACCAAGATTCAGTTCCTGTCAACTTTCAAGGTGAAGAGGTGTCTGTTCGCTTGAAACTTATAAAAGTTGCTTAGTATGTTGGTCTTCAAGGATATAAAAGCAAGTGCATCTACCACATCAAATTCAGTTGAGTCAGACACGTCAAAGGGTACGCTTCGTCCCGATAATATTGAGTTCCTGCAAAGCCTGGGTTATCATGTCGTCAAAACTAGAAATATTCAAAGAACCCGTGTTTGATGATGGCATCGATCGAGAAGAGCTGCGCTCTTACTATTCACCAACTAAATCGTTTGGTAACAGCGATGAAATTGAAATAGCCATCAACCAACAAGATGCGTTCGTATGTCTGGCCGAGTCAGCTCTAATAATCGAAGGTGCTCTGGAACCTGTAGCAGTCCAAAATGCCACTGGTGCTTGTTATCTGTCAAATAATGGAGGAGCAGCTCTGTTTGAATCAATGACCTATGAGTTAAATAACAAGGAAGTGGAACGAGTGCGAGACCCATACACCACAACCATCATCAAAAGTCTGCTATCGTTCAGTAAGAATGAAGCCCAATCTCTTAGCAACGCCGGTCTGAATGTGTCGTCGGAGCACATCACCTTAAATGATAACAAGTTTCACATGCTCATACCTGTCTGGTTCCTCTTCAGTTTCTTTCATCATTTCAAAGGAGTTCTCTGTGGCAAACATACTTTCCGCTTTACAAGAAGTCGAAACGATTCCAATGGCTATTACAGCACAGGTACGGCACGAGCAAAAATTACCGTAACCAATATGTTTTTAAAGGTAAAACATGTATTTCCCAATGATAAAATGAAATTGGAACTGATGGATAAAATAGCCAAAGACACCTCTATATTTCTCGCCTACCGCAAATGGGACATATACGAGTTACCAGCACTCAGAGATATCAACAGAGATGTGTGGGCTGTTAAAACTGCAACCAACTTGGAAAGACCTCGATATGTGATTATAGCATTTCAAACAGATCGTAAGGATAACGTGAAGAAGAGGTCAGACTATTTCGATAACATTGGTATGATGGACCTCCGAGTGTTTCTAAATTCAGAATGCTACCCTTATGAATCTATGAATATGGATTTTGAGAAATCGAAATATGCAGAAGCATATAACATGTATACAGATTTTCAAAAAAGCTTCTGTTATAAAAACATGTCGGAGCCTATCTTGAATTATGACGAGTTTAAAGACAGAGCTCTATTTGTGATTGACTGTCAGCACCAGAACGAGTCAATCAAGTCTTCAACGGTGGACATTAAGGTGGAGTTTATGAGTCACGCCAACTTCCCAAAGAATACTCGTGTTTATTGTCTGGTTATTCATGACAGTGTAATGGAATATAAACCTCTAACGGGCATCGTTAGAGCCATTATGTAATAATTGTATGTCATTTATGTATCAATATGTACAACTTAATTAATCCTAATAAATTTTTATTGTATGTAAAACAGTTGTTTTATTTTTATTTTGTTGCATTTTTATTAACCCCTTTCTGTCTGTCAGTCTAAGCAAAGACTTCGAGCTGTCATGACGTGTGTGTTAAACAGCTGTACAAGCTCAAACAAGATTATCTAAGATACTTGTTGGGCAATCAATTGTCTGTCTTTTATTACACAGCTCTGTCAGTCTAAGTAAAGACTTCGAGCTGTCATGACGTGTGTGTGTGTGTGTGTTAACAATCAACAACAGCGTCTATATGTTTTGTTTGGTTCAAGTGGATGTCATTAAACAACTGTGTTATTTCTATAACGGGGCCCCATTCAAGACCTCAACATACGTTAGTGTGTACTAAGCCGTGAAACAAGTATGACGTCTCTTGCTGTATGTAAGTATACTATTATATTATTTATGTTTACATACAAACAATACTTATCAAACAATCCTCGTATATCAAAGTTTAATTTAGTTGTTTTAAATTGAGTTTTGTTACTTGTGTGTTTTTGATCACTCCCTATATAAATTTAGATTCATTCATTCAAAATACAAACACACTAACATAAACAAACACGACGGCAATAAAACCAAGTCCCCGAGTTTTATGAGGCTATTAAAATAAACTCATTAACATATCTAGATGTAAATACGTTTTTCCTTATTGATATAGTTTACTTGAAACGTTTTTTGTTATTAAATGATATTAGATAGGTAAATTGGTACGTGTTTTAAAATTTCTTTTTACTATAAATAAACAATTGTTTTTAACATTACAGTTCCTATTATTCAATTGGAATGTAATAGAGATACCACCCCTACCTACACACACAAACTCAGCAGCCTCATAAACTCGTTTTATGTAACAGGTTTTTGTTTTATATATATACCCACTGATAACAAACTTTCATCGTATGTCTGAATAGCATAATCGGTTTAGGGACGTTTGCATATCTTAGTAAGCTGTATGGTTGGGGGTTCAAATCTAATTTCTGGCGAATGCTTTTCTTTCAAAAATCATATTTCAAATTAAATTCAAAATTTCAAATTACCCGCTCAATATATCTTCCTCATATATGTATGTGTGTGTGACTAAACCGAATGACTGTGTCCAACAGATGTCTCCCCTCGAGCTAGAGAATATTCTCTACACTCTACAACTTTACAAATAGAATGTTCTCTAGCTTGAGGAGTAAGATCTCTGGACACAACAGACAGAAATTTTCAAACAAATTCAAATTTCCCGCCAAAAACGAAATACCCTAACAAACTTCAATACACCTTAACAACAACAACAACAACACAATAAACCTTAATAAACAAAATACATAACCTTAATAAACAAACAGATGCCTTGGTAATCAACACACATGACATAACCTTAATAAACAAATACAAACATAACCTTAATAAACAAACAGATGACACGTGAGCGAACATAACCTTAATAAACAAATACATAACCTTAATAAACAATCAGACAAACACACATGGAGAGCTAACCTGACTTGTAGATATCTATGGACACACAGGTCAGACATCTTGGAACGCTTGTGACGTCATCTCAGGTTAGTTCCATAGAGAGAACCCCGGAGTTGCAACTGTCTATAACAGGTCAGCCATCTTGGAATGCTTGTGACGTCATCTCAGGTTAGTTCCATAGAGAGAACCCGGGTTGCAACTGTCTATTACAGGTCAGCCATCTTGGAATGCTTGTGACGTCATCTGACAGGTCAGGTGACATTTGACGTTGACACATGTCAGGTCAGGTGACAGCTGACGTTGACAGCTGTCAGGTCAGTGACATTTGACACCTGTCAAATCTGACAGGTCAGCTGTCAACTGTCACAGGTCTGCGCAGGTCAGCGCATGCGCATGATGACTCGCGCATGCGCAGTAAAAAGTGGAGGGGATGGGCCCAGGTGGCGCACTATCTACTAATGGTTTCCTGACCAACGAACTCATCAAAAACAACCAACCTACACAAATAATTTATCTGTCAATTTTCAAATTCTATATCAAGCCTAAAAAAGTGTTCTGGAGTGATTCTTTGTTCTTATTTAAAGTCCTCATCTCATCTAATTGCACGTAAAATTGATGATAAAATAAATACATTATTTTAAAAATTGTATCTAATCTGTTATTTAAATTAAATAAAAAACTTTAAAAGTTAAAAATCTATTAACCTTCTCCGAGTCAGCATACTTAGTTTATAATTATAGCGTCTCCGTGGCCGTGCGGGAAAGTCGATGACCTTCCAATACGGACTCGGGGGTCGACGGTTCGAGACACACTGGCGACAGATGATTTTTCAAATCATTGTCATCGTTGAGATCGAGCTCAAAGTGGAGGGTAGGTTAGTTTAGATGAGCAAAAAGGGTCAGCAATGGCCTAATTGCCAGTAAGCATCTTACCTTTACCTTAGTTTATAATTATATGTAAGTAATCATTTTTTTTGTTAGTTGACTTTTTGTGTCCAGCCTTAACAGTCTAGATTGCTCATATTATTATATTATATTTGAAATATGATATTTTTACATTTAATTATATATTAATAATTGACGTTGTAACTGAAGTTAAATAAATTTAACTTTACGAATTTATCCTGGCGTACAACTCTAAGTACCGCAGTCCGTTGTATGAGTTCATTGCCTTTTTGTCAAAATCGCACTTTAATTTCTCTCGTTTCAAATTCAGAACAAGCAATCCATTCAGCAGAGTACAGCATCGTCCAAGTTGATAAAAATAATTTTAGTAAACCTCAAATAAAAAACACTGAGTGTGCGAGTTATGTGATCAGCCTGTGTATTAGTATATAAGAAGATTATAAATTTAATTGTTAATTTACATTAAACTGTAGTATATGCTAACTCTGCAATTTCAGAATTTGTAAATGTTTTTTTATATAAAGAATATCTAATTCAGCAAGTTTTATTTAGATCATTAACTTTGTGAACTCTAATAATTCTGTTCAGTTTTAGCGCGCAACTTTAAGTTTAAGGGTGCAGTCCTGGACGTCACAAGAGTCTGACAGAACTACAGTGTGTTGCACACATGTCACACCTTTCGAAAAAGGGTGCAGCAGTCAATATGTGGACAGATCCTCTTCGTTCGTCAACTTCAAAGAGCATGACATCTTAATTATTTATTCGTTTCCAAGTGGTTGCACCGAGTGCAATACTAATAATTCGTATTCGACCTGCGTTTATTCGTAACGCGAGTGCCATAGTTTAGGTATGTTAAGCATATTCATGCCTTAGCTTCCAAGAGCTTCAATTCATATTCGTTATTCGCTTCCAAGTGCAATAATTCGTATGCGACCACGCGTTTTAGTATTACACGTGTCGCCTATATTAAATATTATATAGTTTATATTACTTTAAATATATACCTAGGTTACATAGTGAGCCAAATTTTACTTATCCTCAAAATCACGTTTTTTTATGTAGCTATCCATTCTTGTTTATTGTAAGAATTTATTTGTACTGGATGGTCTAATCGTTTTTTGAGTAACATTTTTGTATCATTCATTTTATTAAAATTAGTTTCATTTAAATCTTAATAAATTCAAAAGACCATGTTTGAAACACAAGAGTTACGCACTCTAATTAAAAAGAAGGTTTCTCTAAAGGTGTCGCTAACAGGTTTCATAAAATTTGTAGACAATTATAAAACTCAGGATAGCGAAAATATAAAAGCAAGGTTATCCGACTGTAAAAAATTGCTAAATCAATTCGTAGAAGTGCAATCCCAAATAGATATTTTAGATGATATGGTCGAGGAAAGCACAGATATTGAAAACGCGGAAATTGAAATTTTAAAAAATGCGTACTAGGTAGTCCGTGCACGTGCACAAAGATTAATTTTAAATCCAAACCTAACTACCACTAACAGTGGTAACTATTCAGAACAGTATGGATATCTACAACCTTCAAATTCAATTAATTCAAGCGCGGCCGCAACATCATTCTTACCCGAAGTCAGTTTGCCAACCATTTCATTAAAACCATTTTCTGGCAATATACAGGATTGGCTCAGTTTAAAGGACTATTTTAACGCCATAGTCGAGTGCAATCAACAACTGCACAACGTACAAAAATTCATTTATTTTAAATCGTGTCCTAGCGGTTCCGCCATACAGGACATATCAAATCTTGAAGCTACTGATGCAAATTATAAAATCGTTTGGAATTTACTTGCCGAACAGTTTGAATACAAAGACGCAATTGTACATACTCATGTTAGCGCCCTATTTAATTTCACGTCCGTGACAAAGGAAGCTCACGTGGGTTTGCACCTCAGAGCTCTTCAACCGCTGAATGCACCCACGGATCATTGGGCAACCTTGATTTCTCACTTATTATATACTACATTAGATAACGCGACTCAGCGAGAATGGAAAAACTCCACAATTTCCAGTAATACACCTCATTCCCCGCTACGCCACAGTGTCCCGGAACCCACACCAGTGGCACCTGTTTGTCCTGGCTAGTCCTTTGAGGGCGTCAACGCACTCCAGAACTAGTGTTGACCTGATTCTGTCGGCGCAGACTGCCCGGAGGACCACCTGGCTATCCGAGCAAATAAACACATATTTTTAGGGCTCCTCCTCACATCCTGTCTATTGGCCACAGACAGGATAGCGTATATACATACATCTGTTTCGGATGCCGTGGTATGTGCGCCGAGAGCATAAGTCTCGCGCACCCCCAGGCCCTCGGTGTATATTCCTGCCCCGGAGGATTGTTGATCCTTCAGCCGCGATCCGTCGGTGAAACAGACCAGGCTTGTTGGGCGGAATGCAACCTCATTTTCCCTCCACTGATCCCTATTGGGGATCCTGAATGTATGTGGGATAGTCAACCTAATATTGTCCTCGGCATCCCGTACCTTGATGGCGGAAATCGGAATTTCCTTTTCCGCCTCCTTAACGACTCTTGCATGCCCTATTACTGCTCCCTCTCCGCACCAGTTTCCAGAGTCTCGCATTCTAAGATGCGACGCCATAGCCTCCCTTCTGATACAGATGGGAAGCGGTGGCAGCATCAACAATACCTCTAGCGCGGCTGTGGGTGTCGTCCTCATAGCGCCTGTGATACTCCGGATTGCCAGCCTTTGGAGTTTATCCAGCTTCCTGCTGGTAGTTTGGTTCACCCCACACCACCAGACCAACGCCACATAGAGGATTCTCGGCCCGACGATCGTAGTGTAAATGCAATGAAGGATCCGAGGATTGAGTCCCCATGTCAGATGCCAGATGAAAGCTACTCCCTTCCTCAGTACTTTTTCTATTTGCGACCCCCTTGTTAGTTTGGAGTCCAGGACCACCCCCAGATATTTGACCTCCCGCACTAAAGCTTAAGGTTTTCGAAACATCACGGGCGCCCTGAGCCCCTCTACATTCCTCTTCTTGGTGAATATAATCATCTCCGCCTTCGCCGGGTTTACGGAGAGTCCCAGCTCACTACACCACCTTTCAAATATGCTACAGGCAGCTTGCATGCACTCACAAACAACGCCGAGGAATTTGCCGGTGACTAGGACCAGCCTATCATCAGCGTACGCCTGGGCGAAGAAGCCATACTCGGAGAGCCGCTCCAAGAGGTCATCCATGACCAGACACCACAGATGAGGCGAAAGGCAGCTGCCCTGAGGTCAGCTGTCCATCACCCCAACGTCCAGCCACCGGCCCCTCAAGGTCAGCGTGACTCTCGTGTCCTCCAGCATGCTCGCCACCCAGCTTATTAGGGACCTCGGCGTTCGCCTATCACAGACCGTATCCGTCCTTGTATTATCAAAGGCTTCTCCACATCGAAGAACACAGCTAATGTGCTTCCGCGTTACAGCGTGGAGCGCCCTCTCCGTCGATTTCCCCCGCTGGTACGCCTGCTGATCTTTATGGAAGAGGTTATCCCCAGCATAAACCTATCAACTATATTTTCCAATGCCTTAAGCAGGAAGGATGTAAGGCTAATTAGCCTGTACGCCTTGGCCAGCGTGTTGTCCTCCCTTCCCGGTTTGGGAATGAAGACCCCCCTAACCCGGCGCCAGGCCTTTGAGACGTAGCCACGCGCCAGACTGACCCGGAAAACCTCACTTATGTTGGCAAGCAATATATCCAGGCCCCTCTGAAGCAAAGCCGGAAAAATCCCATCACAGCCTGCGGACTTGAATGGAGCGAACTCGCTACCGCCCAGGTTATAGAGCCATCTGTCACCACCCCCTCCGCTAGCTGCCAGTCCGCATTCGGGACCGTCCACCGGCCCAGGTCGGCAGCCCCCGTGACGGCTCCACCGCCCTCAAGGTAAACTGCGGCGAGGTGTCGCAGGGTTTCCTCGGTGGTGCTAGTCCAGCTCCCGTACGGTTTCCTTAAGAATCCTACATTACTGCCTAACTCCTGTTTGAGTACCATTACCAGCCTGGCTGTGTCCGGCAGGAAATTGACTTCCCCGCAGTACGCGCGCCAACCAGCTCGATTACTCCGTCCTAATTCCTTCTTAAACTCCCTTCTGGCTGTCATAAACTCGCCCCAGGCCGCCACACTTGATTCTCGGACGGTTCGGTTTAAGGCCCCCCGAGTCCGCCCGCGTAGTACGGCGAGATCCCTGTTCCACCATCTGACTTTGATGGACGGTTCCCCCCTAAGTGGTGACGCGGCCTCGTAGGCTGCCATTATTTTACCTTCTAGTGCCCCGACCTCGCTTTCTAATGCCTCTATAGAGAGTCTTCTCCCCTTTGGGCTCCTTTGCGACCTACGGATGCCTTTACATAGGTATCCTAGTCGGTCTTTTTTGGGTTTCTCCTGGGGGGGAGAACTCTCACGGTCCACATCCAATTTAAAGCTGATCATACGATGATCAGACATTGATGTGTGTTCCGTCACCCTCCATTAGGTATGTTAAGCCTATTCATTTGTTAGCTTTCAAAAGCTTCAAACCATATTCGTTATTCGATTCCAAGTAGCTTGCACCGAGTGCAATAATTTGTGTGTTTTAGTATTACACGTGTCGCCTATATTAATATACATTAATAGTAGATTCTATTACTTTAAATATATACCTAAGTTAAGTGTTTCCAAGTGATTTTATTTTCATAACACGATACAGTCCATTTCAATACGTAATGTAGTAACTACAATCCACGAATCAGACACACACAACCAATTCAATTAAGTGTTTTTATTATAATGTCCACATCAATGGTCTGATGTTACATGATCGGCAACACGCCATACCAGGTATTAAATAATTTTTAGATTTATAATTTATCCAGTTCTGTATTTGAATTAGTCTCGTGTCTTTGCAGTTCTCATATTTTTAATGAACTGTAACTGAAAAGCTTTGAATAAATAAATTTAACTTTAAAGCAACTTATTTGGCGCAGATCTCGTAAATGTTCAAAGTGCCGTTTTGACACATAAAATTGCGAAAAAGTGACACTTTCGTCTCAACTATTTATTGAACGAACCATAAATTACTCCCAAGTTTGCCGTAAAAAAGAGTGTCGCTGGGTATCCTGAACAACATCGTCAACTTCCTGGACAGCTTTCACTAGCGGCGAACCACGACAGCATCTTCAACTGCTCAGCCACTTGGACAGCATCGTCATAGGCCCGACCAGTCATCAATCCTCTGAATCAACTGGACAACAGTGCTAAAGTTTCAGCAACAGTTTACATCACCTGGTTCATCCGGACATCATCACCACGGCCCACTGGTAGCTCGGACACCAGGACGACATCGCCGTAGCTCCACAGATAGAGATGTATAATAGGATTATATTTTCTGTAATTGCTCTCGTCATTTCCTGTGTTTTGATTCCTTTTAAATTTTTTATTATTCATGAGTGTTACTGATCCTTATATCGATCAATTAAATAACACAGTAAGTTATAGAGATAGAAGCCCAATAAGGAAGAGTAATAATATTTCACACAGTTTAAATAATAATTCTAATAATTTTAATATGACAAATTTACAACAATCATTTCATTTAAATGCTGTAAGTAAGATACCGGAGCACCTGGGCGCTCCGGTCTGAGCCTTCCGATTAGCTGTGACGTCAGAGTTGGGAGGAATGGGGGTAAGCTGATCCCCAGCCATGTGAGCATGCATTGCTGACGTCATCTGTCAGCGGGTGGCGGGTAACCTGTTAGCTGACGTCACATGTTCCAAGATGGCCACCGCTGTCAGGTTCCAAGTTCCCGCTTGCCACCATGTGGGAATTTGGGGTTATGTTGGCTAACCGACAATGTTAGGCTAAGTCTGCACACATGTGTTATTTGTTAGGTTATGTTGGCTGCCCGCTAGCCATATGTTTGTTAGGAGCTCACCACGTGTGTTTGGTTATGTTGGCTGCCGGCTGCCCGCTAGCCGAATGCGTTTCTTAGGTTAAGCCTACACTGGTGTGTTTGTTAGGTTATGTAGACTGTCTGCTAGCCGAATGTTTGTTAGGAGCACACTACGTGTTAATTTGAGGTTAAGTCTAACATATAATCATTCTGCTTCCCGCTACCCGAGAATGTTAGGTTAAAACGCAAGTCACACATGTGTTTGACAGGCGACACTCTCACAACGTGTTTTATATGCCGAATGTTATAGGTTAAACTTACACACGTATGTTTGTTAGGTTATGTCAGCTGTCCGCTACCCGAGAATGTTATAGGATCCTGGACACTCCACTTAAATACATGTACATTTTGTCTAACAGCTGTCTGTCCTGTCTGTGCTGTTTGTGCTATCTGTCGAATGTTAAGCCGAGTTGACTGGTTGTTTGTCTGATCCGAACAACACCGATGTTTTGTCCCATCGGAACAACACCGATGTGTCACGACAATATACGATAATTAAGGATGCCCCATATAATGGAATAGTCTAGGTGTATACGGCTAGTATTCTATGGACATTCGTTCTGTTCACATCGTTCTTACAAGATGACTTCCGTGTCTAAAGCTGATTACCTGAGTTTACTAAATGGTAATGGTATTAAGGCAATTTCACCACAAGAAATGGCCAAAGATTACGAAGAATGTGCTACACAGTGGTTTCATCTTCTCTTAAATGAACAAGATTTAAATTTGTTAGTTTGTGTACCAAATATTAAGTGGTATTCGATTTGTCGATGTCATCTAGAAGCAGATGATGGAAGTGTAGCGCATGAACACATGCACGCTTTGATACAGTTTACAAATGAGTCTACGGTTCAGAGATTTAAAAAGAAGCTGCAACGTGTAGGACGACGTTTACATTATAAAACAACTTTCAAGAAAATAATTAGTCTAGATCATGCTGTTGGAATATTAAGGTATATTGCTTGTGTAGATGGGCAGAAACCTCTTCAACAAGATGGCGATGGTCTTCGCGGAACACCTGATTCGCACTATTCTAGGCGAGTGTACTGTGATTCTTGGCTGCATGGCAGAGGAAGAACGTGTGCTTCTGTAAGAGATGAAATATCATGTTTAGCATCAAAAGGAGTTGAAAACGTATCCACTTATGCACCAGTCAAAGAATTGCACAATAAAGAGACTTGTCAGTGCGAGAGAGGAGCTTCGGGTATTCGTAGAAGACAAGAAGCTAATGAAAACAGAAGACTGTTTTACCAAACAGAAAAAGGAATTGCAATCAGAAAGGCGTACAGGAAAAACAATTTAAAAAAAAAACAGCTGATCACATAGTTAATGGAACTGGATCGAATAAAAAAGACTATTTCAATTTCGACACCGATGCTATGTATACAGATTTCAGTGAAGTGTATATAATTTTTTTTAGCGACAACGCACCGAAGATAATATCATGTCCAAAGCACAAAATACCTTTAATAGAAGCTGATGAAATATAAGATATAATTCGTGATCATCACGAAGCTAAAACTAACCACCGTGGAATAATAGAAACTACAAAACACATTTCCACCCGATACTATTTTCCAAAGTTGCAATAAAAGATGCAACAATTAGTAAAACAGTATATAGATGCTTGCGAAATGTGCCAACGAGCCAAGTAAGATAGGCACCCCCTCAGATCGAAATAATGCTTACAAATACACCCAGTAGGCCCGTGCAGATTATACATGGAGACACATTTGTTATAAAATGTCATAATTATATTTGTGCTATTTGGAGCTGGCGTGACAACATACTACTTGGTTCCGCAACTCGGTGGCGGCACGTTGCTGCGTGTCTCACCACTCACTTAGTTTTGGAAGGCTGGCTACCATAGCCGTTTAATTTTATAGGTGTATTTTCGCTACAATTAGTATGCTGTACTGAAGAGCTCTAATGAGAGCGAAACTGATCTACGATCCTAATTGTGGCGAGAATACATCTAGTCTTACATACGTTGTCCCTATATTAGGGTATAAATGAGCCAGGGCTGACAATTTATTATATTGTTAGTTAGTTGTATACAGTCTCTATTTTTTAACACCTTGTGTTATTTGGAGCTGGCGTGACAACATACTACTTGATTCCGCAACTAGGTGGCGGCACGTTGCTGCGTGTCTCACCACCCACTTAGTGACAATAAAGTCAACCTAAAAACTGAAAATATAGAGACAGTCTTAACCATTCAAATGTTGCTTATGCAAATTATTAGAGGCACCATTGCTATAAAAGAAACTTTCGAATGATTAGTAGATGCTATCACATTTGCCAAATAAAATGTTATTCTCGTTTGTATCTCCCATTTGTTTATACCTTTTTTCAAACCGTGGCCCAGTCTGTGTGTGTCTTGTGAGCCTTGAAGGGTTCCTAGGCGATTCGTGTCCCCGTGTATTCCCGACTGAGATGAAAAAAAAAGAAAAAAAAATTAAAACAAATAAATAAAAAAACTGAAAAAAGGGAAAAAAAAGACCAATTAGAAAAAAACTGGAAAAAAAGGGAAAAAAGACCAATTAGAAGAAGAAAGGAAAAAAGAAAGAAAAAAAAAGAAAAAAAAAGAATGAATATGTTAAATGGTAAGAATATTGTTGTACTCAGCCTAGTTAATGATATTAAAAATAAGGGTAGTAATAATAAAAACTACATAATGGTTGGAGCCACGATGGACCATTGTATAGAAAAATACGGACCTAACGCTCGAAAAATAAATCGGACAATGGCTAATGGATAATTATCCGCAGCCATAAAAAGTGCGAACAACAACAACAAATGTTATTCATCCCTCCATTATAGAATCACAAGATTTACTTAACGAACCTAACAAAATATCATCATTTCAACATAAACCACACTTCGCTTATGAAATTTTCGAATACACTATTCAAGTTTAAAAAGTATTGCTAATGTGAAATCTTACTATAAATCAATGCAATTAGTTTTTGTTATCGAAATATCTTTAACCAAGTCAGTACTTTTAATTATTTTCACCTTTATTCTGTACCCATAAAAAATTCTAATTTTACCTTCCATACTTTCGTTCCACATCAAAATACCTCACCATAAACGAGAGAAACTACAGTTTATTAAGTAGTCCATGTAAAGAAAAAATGTGTATAGCATCCCGCTCAACGAAGAGTTGTGTTATAACTGTAAGGAACATTTCATAAAAACAAACTAAACCATCTAAAGAAAAGCGTTGTGTAATTGATAACCATGAATAGCACCTTTCATTGTAAACCTTAGATTTAGCATCTAACGCTGAGGCAGTGATTGTTAAATTCTCGTTCCATTCTTCTCAGAAGCTACAACCTCTTGAAATTTTCGTTTGTTTTCCGTTCAAGGCATATTACAACCGAATAATCCAAACCTGGCTTATCAAGAACCCGGAAAAAAGAGTTGACATTTGTAGTGTCACACATTGCATAATGTGTTAGGCAGGCTTATTCTAGAACATTCACCACTAATATCACAACTAGTGGCTTAAAGAAAGCAGGAATTTATCCTCTAGATAGAGGTGTTTTGAATGATGATGATTATTTGCCATCCGATCTAACGGATCGTTCAGCTCAAAATTTTGTTGAGACTACTACTGATATTAGGGAAGATAACACTTCACCTTCAAAGAATAATGAAACAAGCTGTTTTCCAGAAAGTGTTACAAGGCCGTCAACGAGCCAGTCTTTACCAATACGTCATTTTCAAAATGGGGATGTTAGTAAAACTAGTATGGCTACTACGCCTGTTGTAACTCCAGAGCAGATTCAATTCTTACCCTAAGGCTGCGGCTAGACAACATGAAGGTAACCTTGTCCCTTCAAATTAGCTGCAAATACCCCAGAAGAAGGTAACATTAGAGAGGAAACATAATCCAAAATCAGTGTCCAAAAACCTGAATGCCAAGAAAAAAATGGGAGTAACGCAGCGCGTTTCATGAGAAAGTTGGATTTTTACAGTGTATCGGAAAATAGTAACGTTGATTTGGTGTAAAAAGATATAACGGACGTATTTGATATAATAAACAAGGAAACAAATAAAAACCAGGAAGAAATTCATTTTGGAAGCGCGATATTTGAAGAAATACATCTTGGTAGGATTTAGCGCAAAGTGTGGGCACCAGTGCAATATGTGGAAAAAATATTTCCAGAGGCCAGCACCATTTACAATACCAGATTTAGTTCTGCAAACAAATTGGGAATGGTAGTAAATTTGTGAACGAATCCGAAGCGACAGTTGATGTTGAAGCGGAAAATATTGTGGTAAAATTTTCAACCCTAGTAGCATTAAGTGTATCGGCTAAAACTAATGGACAGTTGTGGTTCCAAGTAGAATTTTATGGCGTTAAATGATTTAGTTGCTCAATTTTGAGTAGTTTATTTTACATACCAAATTTCTTAATTGCCTTTTCTAACAATTCAAGGTTCAATGGCGTGTGATCAGTGATACATTATCGTCTTGATCATTGATCACATATCAATAACATATATTTATATATTTTTTCTACAACTGTTTCACATTTAAATTCTAAAGAAAATACAAACTGGGTAGGAATAATAGTGCTTCTGGAGATTCTGACTCAACTGATAAGGTAGGGAAGACACCATGAAATTAAAGGAGCTACTGGAGACAAAAAGTTATGGGTACGAAGCAACGCGACATCGCCGTTACACTGCTGTGATTATTGTTCGAAAATATTAAGTTGTTTACAGAAAAATCAATAGCAAAAATTTTAAGGAACTTAGTGTTTTTAACAAAAGCAATAAAAGGTAGAGAGTAAAAAACAGAGAGTGCAGACAATACACAGTGTAATGATGTGATGATAAAGTTTGAAACATAAGTCATAAACGCGTTATTTAATTTTTTTAAGAAAAAGGCTCAGACAGGTTTTTATCTGCAGGGTTATTTGAAACTAAAGTTTATTTTAACAGGCCAAATAATTTAGGGGGGCTACTGCAAAGAATTCACGCTTAAGTGGAAAAAATTGACCTGACATTTTTCGGCGCAGTTAACAAAGTGTTTACACTCCTCTGATCAATATTTTTTTCCATTAGACTTGCGTTTCCATTTTTTCAAGTAAATAATGTTATTTTTCCAAAAAAAAAAAATTGTTGTAAGGTAACAATTTTATCTCATCATCATTTAAGTAGTAAGCAGGTCTATGGAAAAACAGCAAGAAATTGGTTGTCGTTTAAAAAAAACTTATGATGACGTCAGCATTCGGAAATAGGTGACGTCATTAATGCAATTATTACGTCATAATCTGGCAATTGAAAAGATAAAATTGACATGTCCGAACGGTTTTCTTGAGAAAATTAAATAACGCATTTAATAATTATGTTTCAAGCTTTATCGTCAAACTGTATATAGTTTGCATTCATATTGTAGCGCTAACGGCAATCTTGAGCATTGTATCGATTACGTCCGCTATTCCAATACGTATGCATGAATGCATTATCTTCTATTCTGATGGGAATAATGTTCTTCGAAATGCATATTAGACTGCTCCATTAGCCATTGCATGAATTTAACATATTGGCAGTAATATCCTATATACTGCCGCGTTATAATATCGCTTTATAAATAAGAACAAGCTATAGTGAATTTTCGTAGAAAAAAAACACACACGCACACTTTTTTTATTATTATCTTCTATTTTTAGCTAGTTTTAGCAGCCACGATTTTGACATAAAATGAAAATATTTCAGATTCATCAATGCTAATAAATAATTTACGCAATCATTTGATATCACCAAAAAAAATTTACAGAAAAAGAAGGCACAGAAAAATGGGTTATTTATTGCATAGAGAATGATTTTTGAAAACGTTAAAAAAGCAAAGCTTTTTTCAACCTAATCTAATGAAATAAGTGATCACTGTCCATAGCAAGTGTTCAAAGTGACCTCCTAATACATCTATGCATATCTGTAGACGATTCTAATGACCTACTGATATTTCTTAACATGTTCTGAAAAGCATCCTTTATTAGGTTTTTCATTTATTCTTTTGTAGTTCTGGAAGTACATTAGCTCCTTAACATATCCCCACATAGAAAACATATTTTGGTGAAATCAAAGCTTCTGGCAGGCCATTCATGGAGTCCTCCTCTTCCTATTCAACGTTTTGGAAAATTGTCATTTAAATGTTCATGTGTCTAATCTTCGTGTAAATATCCTCCAGGAATTCGTCCTAGTTGTTTTGCAAAAATTCCAAATAAACTTGACGATTTATACGTCCTTCAAAGACATGTGATCCTATCACATAATCACTGACACATCCCTCTCATATTGTTTGGTCATGAATTTGTAAGACGTAAAGATTGACTGTGTGGTAATAGTGAAAATTATGACGATTAACATATCTATTTTGATGAACACTTGCTTCATCGACAAATAAAGCATAGTCCAAAATTTCTTTGTTTTGCTTATTTTTGTTGTGACCACTAACAAAACATTCGGTTTTCATAATCTCTATCAATCAGTTCCTGCACTAGGAGAACGTGATAGGGATGTCATATGCTTCTTCGTAGGATTTGACGTACTGAAGATCGGCTTGTATCGTTTTCTTTTGCTAATTTTTTTTGTACTCCGATGAAGACTTTCAGTCACGCTTAAAAGTTTGACTGTTTTCCTCGTTTACTGCATTCTTTATTCGTTCCCTTTATTCATATACCATTTTCCCATTGCTGCCAGATTGTTCCATAACTCTTGAAAATGACTTTTTAGAGGGCTGTCTTCTTCCTGGATATCGAGTTGCCAGCAAACAATTATTATCACGCAGAAGATATCTACCATTGATTCTATTGAAAAATTGAGTATATATTTTGTAGTATGAATTTTATAGTAATTTGTAACTTGATATAAGTGTAGATGTTCGAATACTTTGTCGCAATGAGTTAAAATTAAACGTCAGCAATGAAACTGAAATGTTTTGAGTTTATGTCAAAATCAAGACTAGTTGAAAATAGAAGATGATAGTTTAACGTTTCGTCATGAAAAACTAAAAACATCTCTTAATATGCTAATTCAAAATTACAATAAAATACCGGATATTTGATTGAAAACAATTAAGAAAAAACTTTTTAAATGTACTAAAGTGTCGCTTATGTAAAACTCATTCTGTATAATAAAATCAATATTTGGATTGTGTCGTCTAAGTACATCCTTTGGCTACATAATTGCAAAATATGTTTTATTAACTAATCGTAAGTACACTTGGAGAACCCTAAATCACCACAACACTTATTTCAGAGACCTTACGATCGTTTAGTTGACAATGTCAACATCTTCAGAGGAAGAAATATTCTAAACTAAATAACTAGCTACCGTGTATTTATATCGCGTCAAGGCAAACGAATTAATCCGAAGTAAAATTGTCGTCCAAGAACGAACGTTTGTTTATTGTGTAGTGAAACTACGAGGTCGAAGACCTGATT